>JAWWEW010000112.1:52036359-52214864 GCA_035583185.1 Anabacerthia variegaticeps
AGCAGCTTCTAGACCCAACCCAGCAACCACCCACCACTTTGGCCCAGGATCAGGATGCACAGGGTGCACAGGATGCAAAGGATAGAGGATCAAGCCCACTGTTCGGGCCACTTTTGGATCATTGTTCCTGAAACGTTCCTTAAAATTCCTGAATAGATTGTTTTTAATTCAGATACGATACCTTGTTACACCTGGAATGGATACTGCATCTGTTTGCAATTAGAAGATATTGTGCAAAACTACAGGTTTTTCAGAATTGGGCCGTGTAGCTGTTTATGATCTTGACTGAGACCTATATTGTTACTAGGTTGTGATTAAAGCACAAAACTGTTTAAGAACAGGAAAAAGATCAACTGTCTTAGTATGTCTACCCTTCTTTTGTCTAAATTTCTATTACACTTTATTGTTTTTTATCACATCCCTCACCTCATCTTTTGTTCATAAATAAACCAAGTTGATTCTTAAGATTATTTATGCTCCTTGCTTCAATTCCTTTCTTGATAATTTATTCCAAATGTGAAATGAAACTTTTGAAGTTTCTCAGTTTTTTGAATAAAATTATAAATTTAAGTGTGGCTGCAGTACTGGAAATCTCATCTGAGAAGAGAAAGCAGGATCTGGTATCAGAATCTCAAATTATGATTTTCAACGTGCCTCACTTTCCTTTTTGTTCTTCAATATATGAAACTTTTTGCAATAGCTATTGGCTGTGATGGGCTTATGTTTTTTCTTAAGCCCACATAACTTTTCAAAGGAAAAACTACCATTTGGTAATGAGAGAGGATATGTAGACACTAGGCTCACATTTCTCTTTGCAGACAAAGTCTTGGGATATTGTTCATGCTTCCTAGAGAGTAAAAGGCAGGTGCTGCTAATGTGTTCTCATGAAACTGTATATTGTTGAATCAATGTAATTGAGAGGCAGCTTCTTCGAAAGGCAATGTAAGATTAGGATTTGGAAATCTCTTGACTTTCCATTCCTCCAGGTCTAATCTCTTAAAGTTGGCTTCTGGGCTCTCAGTATAGCTAATCCAAGTTTCTTCAGTGATATTTTTTATTTCCAGAATTGACATTCTGCCAGACTTGAAATGTTTCGTTAATCAAAAAAGTTTCCTACAGCCTATCAGAGAAAAATGCAGAATAGTTATTTATAAGGTCCTCACCTTACCAGGATTTGCACCAGTTTCCATTTTCCCATATGTAAACTTAATGTCAGGTTCATCCTTTGACTGTTTCCCCACTCCTGATTCTTGTCTTAGCAATCTGTCATTGCTAAAAAACTCTGAAGTTCCAATTTTCATTCCACCACACATGGACCAAAACCAAATTTTAAAACCTCTGAAGTACTCACTAAAAGAAATTGCTTTTTTCTGGCCAGGGGTAATCAACAATCTTAACTACAAATACTCTTAGCACAATAACCCAGTAGGAAAGAAGGGGAAAGCTCACAACGAGTGTAAATGTTCTGATGCTTGCAAAACAGTCCCAAATGTATTTTCAAATATATTCCTTCGTCATTGCTCGGGATGCTGCCTAATGAGTTGACAGTAAGCCAGTGACAGTCTAGCACAGAAAAAGTTTAGTACTTCCTTTTTTGTACATTCAAGTATTCCCTATTGTTTTGAAACCGTTAGTAATCCTGCTGCTTTGCCTTTGCCATCAAAAAAAGCCCTTCTCAAGCAGTGACTCATTCAGGTTCTGGCATTGTGTAGGATAAAGGAGAAGTGTTAATAGAAAACGCTTGATAGGAGAAGGGGAGGACAGATGCAAAACAGAGCTCTGGCTCTGTCATCTTTTCTCTAATTTGCAGAGTTTTCTACTCTTTTTGGAAACTGTAGATGGGGGGGTCACCACACTGCGTTCCCCACAAATGAACGCTGAAATCCCAAAGAGCATAAGTTAGTGAACACTACGTGACTCCATGCTGCTCCTATCAAAAAGATCATTAATTTCAATGGTCTATGTTGCTTTTGTTTTCTGTGATGCATGCTGGGTTACTTCACTGTCTCCTGTAGCATGAAGCTTCAAAGTTATGAAACTCTGAGGCTGCTAAGTGACACTCTGCTCTTCTAGGGATCTATCAGTTACTAGTCTGTGGTGATTTCACTCGATTGGGATGGGCAAGAACATTACTCTTCAGATGAGACATGACCATTGCACCCCATATCATCTATGCTTTGCATAAATCCTCTCACACAAGAGGCAAGAGGTAACTCCCACTGCCTTTATCTGTGCCAGTATACCACTCTAAAAAGGCTATTTTTTTAGAGCTTCACAGGGTAACTGGAGCCTGTCCTCTGCAATTTCAGCACCTTCAGCAAGATAAAAGGGTATGACTAAGAACACAAACCACCTTCGAGAGTTTACCTTCTTTTCTTCTCATATTTTCACCACGTAATTCAAGAATTTAGCCCGTTGTCTTCTGTTCCCACTTCAGTTTCATGTAGGACTAACACTTCCATGTTAAAGAGGTACCTCTAATCTGCACATTGAAAGGGTCCCCAAAACACTAGTAGGACAGAATTTTTCAGGTAACATGGATGTGTTCCCCCTTCTTGATGTAGTGCAGACATTTTAATGGAGTTCTGTAGCTAATGGAGTAATATAGCTGTGCCACTGTCAACCTAAAATTGATGCAAGAGGAGAGTCAGGTTCTGTATTTTTTATTAGCTCTTAAAATTAAAACAGTAAAAGTAGCCTTGAAAAGAGACAGAGAGGTGAAAAGTCAGTCTCCTCTTGAGAGAAAACTAAGTTCGGTTTATTTGTAATGTATTTCTTGACTATGTGTCACCTTGAACGCCTATGAAAAACACGCTTTTCTGTACTATTGTAGTTTTTCTCATTTCTGCTCTACAGTCTCTTGGGTCACCCACTAAAAGCATGGCAAAGGGGTGGTGGAAGGGTGGGGGCTTAAATATTTTAAATCTATTAAATAAAATAACACTTTTGAAATACTGAAAAACATATGAAAATGTGTTTCCGCTCATGTGGGAATTCAGCTGTTCCCAGGAACAGCCTGGGTGTCAGGAGACCAGAGCAACATATGAGGAATGTATTAAACAAATGATGGAGGGAGAATTGAATAGCTTGGGGAGCTGGAAAAATATTACATAACTTTTCATCTTGAGTCTACCCTGGACTGACAGAGCAAATGAAAATCATTAGGCTCTGAAGACGGTTTGGTGGTCCATGTGGAATCACTTGGTGGTTTCTCTGGAGTTACTAATAGACAGCTTTCTACATCACAGAAACTTCCATACATTTATCACCCTTTTCAGCAGACCTAGTGGAAGCCAAGAACAGGGGTTTAAGAGAGAAAAAAGTTTAAGCATATGCTTAAAATTAAGCACCTGCTCAAGTACTTTTCTGGATGAGAACATTAAAAGCTGCACTGCTAATACATGTGGCAAAAATATGAGAAGCAGTAAGGAAAGCTGAGCTGTTCATGTGGTACCTGTTCTGGAAAAGATTTTATTTTCATTAAATAGCTTTTAGCAATATCACATCATATTTTTAAAAAGGCAAAAAAGAAAAAAGACTCAAGGCTATATTCCAAAGGCCATTTGTAAAGGACAATAAGAAAGAAGCAAGTGTATCAGTATTCTCTGTTCTCTCACCAGGGGCTGAGCATGCTGTCTCCACAGGTGCTTGCATTTCAATGCAGATTTAATAAACAAATATTATCATATTTTCCATTTTTCTGCACCGGGCAATGTTAGAAATACTGAAGCAACTTCCAGTTATGTCAGTAGAAATACACAGCAAAGTGCAGTACCAAATATCTCACAGGAGTCCTACCAACCCATATGGTTGTGTTAGCACAGTGCAGGCACATCTATGTTGCTTCTGGTTTTGAAGCCAGCTAAAATATCCCGTATTAGTGCTGCGTTGCATGGGACCAATAACCTTCCTCTTCTCACAGTTCAGGCAACACAGCTGCTTAGGGGAGGACTGCGCAGGGCCTCGCCGTAAGTGACAGAAGCAGAGTGCTCACCTGTCTCATTTTACAGACGCCTTTTTCTGTTTGCCTATCACATAACTGCAAGGAAGGCTGAATGCACTGACCCAGCCTCAGCTGGGGAACGCTGACAAGCGTTGGTCATACTTGCTTCCAGGGTGGAGTTTACACTGACGCCAAGCTGAAAAAAGAAATCTAACAATAAATCAAACTGAAAAGCCCTCTCCTTCTTATGTCATCTGAAGACTGCACTAAATTGCCCTCCTGAAATAAAACTGAAGGAAACTAATTAATTGGCTCATGATTATTTTTTGACTGCACTGAAGCTACGCCAGGAGTATTTGAAAAGTGTGAAAAGTGTGAAAATTTTTCTGTAGTAAAATGGTTTTAATCTTGCAATTACATGCAAACTTCTTACTAGCAATATTAATTTTGGCAGAACTCCCTTCTTTCTACAAATTAACTAGAAACTGAGGAGATATGTTTGTTTCCACCTGACTACCAAGTTCACACACTGCATAGCATAGCTAAATACACTTGTGATCAAATAACCTTTGAACACCTTTTCTTATTTTCCCTGACAAAAGGATTTAAGAATCACAGGAGATACCACATTATTTATTTTTTTTTCTGAAATGTATGGAAATATTGAAGCATGTCTTGATTGGCTGTTTTCAACTGTGGCTGTTGATAGAAGTTAGAGTAAGAGAAAAATATCTGCCGTGATTTTAAAATTATTTAGGAATGGTAAAAATTGATAAGATAAAACAACGGAACATGCTTACCTTTATTTAATAATGTGCTATTTTTGTAGGATACCTTTCCAAAATTAGTCTACTCAAGTATTTGATGAAATTTATGACCTAATGGATTAATTACATGGAAAATTAAGGAACTGATGACAAATTGTCTTGCTATAAAATGTGTTTTTTACTTAAAAATGCATCGTGACATGCAGAAAAAAAATACACACATTTGTTTGCATATATGATGGCTCACCTGACTTCACTTTTCACTCTGCCTAGCAAAGTCATTCTATTCCACTTCAGCCAAATTCTCAAACACAAAAGAAGCTGAAAGCATGATCTTGCATCCTGTCTTGAAGAACAGGTCTGAAAGGCATATGCAGACTCTAGTGTGGTCAACACACAGTCCTCTTGAGTCCCATTCCAGCTCTGGAGGCTGGAGCACACTTGGGTGTGCGCATGGTCTTCTCTCTCTTTTCTGTCCCATTACAATGCCCTTCAACTCTTTCCTCCTGCTCTGTTTCCTGACTCTTTCCCTGATCAGTGCCACAGTTCACTTGCTGGGTTTCTGGACAGTGGTACTCTTCCCAAACGAAAGAGAAGCCCAGCCCCAGATTCAGACTTTCTCTCTGGTCCCCATCTAATCTCAGCCTTTGCACACCCTCCCGTCCTGGCTTCCCCTCCCAGTTTCTTTGCCAAGTTCACATATCCCTCCCCCCTCCCCCCCACCCCCCCGCGGTCCCCAATGACATTCCTCAGTCCTTAGGTCAGCTTCCCAACCCCGTGAATCCAACTACTCATTTCATTAGTCTCCGTGTCCTTATCTGGTCCCTTCCTCTCAACTTAAATCACACAGTTCCCTCCTGTCCTACTGCCCAGACTGACCACACCAGGGGAATACAGGGGCAAAGGGCCAATGCTCACGATTATTCAATGCACCCTCCTTGGCACAGCGCTGTGGGAAGCTGCCTTGGTGAGGAAAGCCCAGTTTCCTTGCTCAACTGCAGGCGAGACCTTTCCTGGCTGCCCTCTGCAGCCACGATGTGAACAGCCACAGGCACTGAGAGGCTCACACCTGCTTCCTGCAGCTGCAGTTTTTGAAGTATTTGCTTGAATTGTAGAGGTCAGTAATGATCAGGTATACAGAATAGTTCTTTCCCCAAATCTTGCAACTTATGATTTTCATGAGGGGTTTACTTGGCATTAGGAATTAGCAGATTAGGTGATTAGACAGGTTAGGTGCTACTGACGTGAGAGTCATGCAACAGTAGGTGATGCTACCAGTAACCCATGGCAGTTCGAGTTTGGCTGGTTATACTTACTGCTTAAAAAACATTTCCTGAGTCCAGGGGAACTCTACCAACCTGTCTCCTGCTGCATGGCTTCATGTATCCAAGTACTCACATAGGTGCACAGTCCCAGTCCCCATCATCTGGCAGTTTATCAAGAAGATACCTAGAATGGAAGTTGCAAGACTATAATCACCATTTTCCACAAACACTGCAACAGAGGCTTTACAGATTTAGTTATAAAGCCTGAAACAAACCAAATAATGCTTAGCCATTGCAGAATATTGTGGAGGGACAAGCTGAAGATGGAAAGTTGCAAATCTAGAGTAGCATGAGGAAGAGTGTAAGAATGTTAAAAAACACCTTAATCATCAATGTAGATTCTCTTGATTCACTGAAATTACTCCTCATTTGCTCCTGGCAGGCACTATGGATCATCAAGTGTGCTATTGATCTGGCAAGAGCCCCAGCAATTTGCAGCAGTGTCCTCTCTGCTACAGGTAGTCTATGCATATGACCAATAGGTCTTCCGTCTCCAAGGGTTAATAGATACCATTCACCTTGCTGATAACACACTCATTTTTGTTGGGGTTGTTCAGTACAGGAAAGCATATATCCCAACTCTTGCCTTTTCTGCTTCCACACCATTTAATGTTAATCTTGGCTGACCTGAACCTGCAGAGCTTCCTGAAAGAGGACTAGAGTTTTCAGGAGGAAGATGTTGTAAAAATAAGGAAAAGATTTTTGTTTACAGACAGTTGTTAAGAGCACTTTAGCTCACAGTCAGATGCCTACCCTTTCTTTCCTTGCTTCAGGTCTTACCTAAGGGAACAAAGAGACAGGGCAAGCCCCAGGTGCATCAGTTATGAAATATCTTCCACCAGTCTGGGATTTGCCTCAGGGACAGCAGCCCTAGTAGAGACTAGTAGCTCCCGTAGGGAGATAGTGAGGGAGCTGAGAACCTGGCCTACACAGCCCCCTCCCTCTTCCCCACCTCCCCAAGCAAACTAAATCACTGGTAGGTCCCAGAGTTTCAGCAGTGAAAAGACACATTCTAAAAGGGAGAGAAATGCAGGCCTGGACTTACAGAAATACAGGATGGAAATTACAGGCTGTTCAGGAAAGAGTTAAACACCAAATACAAGAGTGCCCCTACTTTCAGCCAGGACACTGTGATTTTATTACACTCTTTTCTAAACGTTGGCAGGCTGAGTGCCAAGCACTTTTTGATCTGGTTTTTGGTTTTTTTTTTTAACTTTCTCACACACAGAAACTGTCCTCAAAACCTCTTACTTTTAAGCAAAGTGCCAAAAAATGCTCAAGTGCCAGCCAATGACTCATCTTTTAAAAGCCTAGCTTTTGGAAAGTGGTTTTCATTTCAGGAACTTAGGATTGCTTCCTGGATACTAAACATTGTGGGATCAATAATTAGACTAGAAAATGTTGAAAAAGAAGGATTTTAAATAATTAAACATCAGTCATCTTTGGGGGTTCTGTTAACTAGAGATACGTGGGAGTTCCAAGCAAAGGGAAAAACAGGAAGGCCAAGAGTTTGGCTGATGACTCAAAATGGCCAACATCCACCTTTTTTTTTTTTTTTTAACACTGAAACATATTTCAAATCATTTTAATCTTTTTTTAATAAAAGAACCAGACAAATACATCACATTGCCTTGGAAAGAGTAGAAGCACTGGCCTTTTTTTTTTTTCCCACGTGGGTGCAAATGGAAAGCATATGATGACATTCCATCTCTTCCTCCCCTGTGCTGTGTTTCACCCATTTCTCAACACAAAATGTAGACATATGGCCCTTATTAGTGCTATAGTTACATGTCATCGTTTTGCCATCATGCAAGCCAAACTTCTGAAGTGCTCTTTTGCTTTCAGGGATTTCCTTGTTTACACACCACACAGAACCTTACATGCACCACAATAGAGGTATGCGGGAGCACAGAAGCCTGTACAGAGGTGAGGGCATTTATCAGGAGTCAGGGTGGAGGAATGGCACAAATCTCCTTTCATTTCTTTTTGAAGGCAATAGTGTTTATCACACTCAGAGAGACAGTGGTTGGATGGCTCAAACAGCTGTTTTTCCAGAGGCAATAAACAAAGTGGCAGAAGAAAATTTAGAAAGATGAGGGGAAAATGAGGTATTTATTAAGTCCAAAACTAGACAAAAATTACCTCTTCCTATGTTTGATGGAGGCTTCAACACAGTACTGAGGCTATCTGTTTTCTTTTTTATTTTGCTGAGATCATTCATTCTTTATATATCAAGGCTAGCAACTATGACTCTCAAAAGTTGCTTATAAACACACTTCACATCTTATGCATAGGACAATCTGACAGCATGCAGGTGCCCTTGTCCATGGGTGCTGGGTGAAATATATATAGCTATCTTGTTATTCTGGGATTGGTAACATCCTGGACTGACATTGCAATCTGTTAAGAAGCAGTTTTGAACAAGTCTAATGAGATGGTATAGATTTTCTGGGAGTATGAAAGGCTATCAGAATTCTCTCCCACCTAATCTGCTCTTTTGTGTCAAAGAGGAACTAGTCCCAAATGTTGCAAAGTAACCTCAAGGACCCTTAGTTTAGCTAGTTACAGCAATAACTCTGCTAGAGAAAAGTATTCCTAACCACTCAGCTGAAGCATATGCATGTTTAGAAATTAGACAGTTCACCACAGCTTTGAGTCCTTTCTATCTATTGGTGTGTTTTGGAGCAACTACTAACGGAAACAAAACATTTTTTCTCTTTACACAAGTCAGCCACCAAAGACAAATTTCTCCTACCCTGTCAAAAAAAATCAAAACAAACAAACAAACGAGAACAAAACAAATCAAAACAAAACCCCAAACCAACCATCCAACTTAACACTATATCCATGTTTATCCATGGTACAGTTTTAGTTGCGGAAATGAAGACACAAACCATGTTACTCAGCGTCAGAATGCAAACATCCCACAGTACCTTTTTTTCCCTAGTGTGTTAAGAGCTGCAAGTTAGGTAACTATTCTTTTTCAGGTAAAATATATAAAAGCACAGGCTACACAGTTCTCTCTAAAGCCTTTCAGTGTGTCATAACGTGGACACAGCCAAGCAACAAGTACCACTTACTGCCATGGTACTGGAGGCAGGTTTTTATCCACACTGGTGAGATGGTTCATACAGTGGCAGGCTTCTGACCTCCACTTAATTTCGTGCTTAATTACCCCTGCTTGCGAAGCTCAGCCGCTCAGGATGCGCAGGTCCCGGAGTTGCTACCAGGAGCAGGGAGCTACTCGGCTTCCTACACTAGGTGGCACGGAAGGACCAAGTTTCACCACCCACACCACTGCCCGGTGGCGAATGATGTTGCTGTTCTGTGTCTTACAACCTCTCTTACTTGTGTTCTGCATAAATATTTATTTATTTATTAATTTAATCACCTGGCAGAATTTTGTCGGAATAAGTGCTGAAGCTTTTCTTGGAAGGGTTCCCTTGTGACTTTTCCACTTCAGCTGGGTGAGAGCTCTTCAAAGTCACTGAATGGGAGCTCTTCAATGTCCTTGGTGACTTTTCCTCTTGACTTTCCAATATTGACTTTCAGCAGCCATATACTATGCACCCTAACTCTGTACCTTACTCAGTTAAGTATCAGGTTTCACATTAGCTCTCATTTCCCCATTTCTCTATGTTCATACATGTGAAAAAACAGCACTGATATCTTTGATCTTTTTGTAATTCACAGGGCAGGAACTTGGCACCCTGTGTCTGAAAACACTTTGAGCTCCTCAGAATCACACCACTTTTGATGTCTGAAATAGTCAGAATTCTTGAAGAGGTCACTTTGCTTCTTACCTTGCTCAACTGCTGAGCTGATTACTGCAACTTATTGACCCTATAAAGCAACCAAGCTAGATCTATGGGTGCTGTCATTGCTCAACACTGAGATTGCACTAACAGCACAGCATGTGCAGTTACAGTCCTGCTGCAGCTCTCCTAGTCCTTACCCCCACCCCACCGCAGGTACGAATGTGCAACGAAGAACATCCCAGTCAATTCAGCATGTTCACCCGACCCTAAATCACTTAGATGAGAAAACTTACAACATAGGCATTAGCCTCTGTTACTGTCACTCCACTGTCACCTCATTTCTACCTGGCAGTTTCCAATACCTCCTGCTTGCAATGTCATTCCCATTACCTCACAATTCCCCCGACATGCTGCTTAACAGCCTTCCAGCAAATCAACCCCGCCTATGTACCCATCCTGCCACCCCCCAGCCTATATATATGCAATTTGCCTGGGGCAACAACAGGGATTAGATTATCCCTCGAGGTGTTTTCCATCCCTGTTTTGGGTGATTCCCTGGGGACAGGCTTATCTCTAAAATAACATCTTGCAGGACTCCGGGGTTATGCTGGTGTACGTGTTAGGACCAGAAACAGGGAGGGAGATGCTTGGCATTAATGTCAGAGACATGGCTTTTCAAAGTGAACGATTTTCCCATTATGTGAATGAGGCTGAGTATCTCGAGGTTTTTTTCAGAAGTTAGATCTCAAGACAATCTACTGGTATTTTTTTAATCTGATTCTTCAGTGCCAGCTATTTAACTCTGTCTTGCCCTGTTTTCTGCTGTCTTGTCCTTACTGAGGTGATTTTTTTCTTCCCTCTTTATCCCTGGTGTGTTGAGCTGGCACCCTCTCCCTTCGTCTCTGCCTATTCTGACCCTTCATGGCCCTTGCCAGGATACAAGGAGAACCAGAGAGACCACCTGTATGAGGAGCAGAAAAAGAAAATGCAAAAAACCCTCTGGAAGCAGGTTGAAATCGAGGCAAGTTAGGCACAAAGTTCTAAAGTATGCTTAACCCTAGTTTTGGTTCAAGGAGGTGTCCAACAAATATACTCTGGCCATTATAAACATCAGTACTTCATCGCTTGTTATACAGTGATAAACACCACTGATATATTTCAGTTTCCATGGTATCTACAAAGTATACTTTCTGGAGGATAAGGGTTCCTATGAGGAGCTAGTAGATTACACAGCATGGTCAGTACTTGGCACAGGGTAGACCACTGCAGCACAAAAGGAAGAAGGTGATACTACCCCACAGTTCCCTCCTCGCTGTGTACCACTCTATGTTTCAAAATAGCATGAAAAAACACCAAGTAACTGGTCAAGGAAGACCCAGGAACAAACGAAATGAAGTCATGCTTCTTGGTTGACTGTATGGCAACATGTACTGTCCTCAGTTTCACCAGCAAAGGTGTAAACAAGAGATAAAAATTACACACAGGGCACAAACACATGACAATGTGAAACACTGTAAAGCTTTAATTGCCACTTATTTGGTTAAGCCTTACATAGCTCTCTGCTGGTGAGTATTGAGCAATGTGGTCATTCCATCCTCAGGCTCATAAAAATTTACTGCATGCCTTCACGTGTTCTCCCTATATAGCTCCATTTTATTTCACTGGCAAAATACGGCCAGCTGGAGCTGCAGCTCTGATTAACTGAATGCTTGGGATGCAGAATGCAGTCCCCAGAATACATCATATTCATGGTAATATTCTGACTGTAAAAAAGGCTTGACTTTTTAAGCTGCTCCAGAGATGCAGATAAATGTAATGTGTCAGAAATAGAGACCACCTACACATCAGATCACACTTACAAGGATAATGTATGCAGGCATATAAAATTGCCAAGGAACACGAAGTCACCCAGAAAGGGGTACTTCCCCAGGCTACTGACTGGTTTATTCCACATTTCACTGACTTTATAAGGCAGATGAGTGACATTTGGTATCAGCAGAACAACCTGAAGGGATGAAATTGCACTGTTCTTGGACAGCCAGCACCAGAAACATTATGATTTTAAAATATCCTGCCAAGAAAACAAAGTCACAAGCAAACACCATTGCAAATTCAAACCTGCTTATTTCCAAATCATAATCAAAACCAGTAAATATAACCTTTCTAGTAGAGACACTGAAACAGCTCCATTAATTTTTAAGATTCCAGTTCTTAATATTGCCAAAACAGTTTTAGAGGGAGGGATTTGAAACATTTTCCTAAAGGGAGAGAAAAGAAGGAAGAAATGCGGCTCTGTGACTCAGAGGTGCAATTGAAATAAAAATCTAAACATTGTCACAAGTGGCATCACTAAAGCCCAAAGCAAAAATCTGCATCTTGGAAATTTCCAGAGGATCTTGGAAAAATTCAGTCCTTTTAAACAAAGAGCAGCAAAATGAAAAGAACGTCGAAAAGAGAACTTGAAGATGAAACAAAAATGGAATAGTTAAAGCTAAACTGTTACTATTTTTACAGTTGAGAGAACAGCAAAAATGGATAGATACGCAGCTTGGTATTGCAAACTTGTATTTCATGCTTACTGCACTTAGTCTACACAGATGAAGAGCAGAAGAAAGGAAGAGTATGGTGCTTCCCATCATCAATGTGCTAATGTTTGGCACTCTGTCACTTTCCTTAATAAACCTGAACACTGTTCTTGTTCAGTTTCCCAGAGTTCATCTGAAGAGCCCTCAAACAAAAGTATCCAGCTTTGCTTAATCAGCTATGGTCCTGTGGTAACCCCTTGAAAGAAACAGCAGGAATGGAAAAGGCATAGTGGCAGCTCAACTCCTACCTCAGACACATATGTCTGTACCCATGGGCTCTTTTGTTCAGGTGCATGGTGTTGTCAAGTTATTACAGCGAGTGAAACCTTGGACAGTACGAGGTGTCACACTTCAGCCCTTCACACACTGTTGTGTTCCTGTACTTCCCAAGTGAGTTCTCCATCTGCCCTTATTCTCATCACCTGGAGGTCCTTGCAGAGTGCTGCCTGAGATACTTGTGTGCCTGCTGGCTCAGACACTGTGCTGGGGAGCAGTGGGTGCCCACTCAGAGTTCTGGTGTATTCTTTAGAGGCAGATCTGAATCTAGCACTTTGACTTTGCAGATGAATGTCCTACAAATCCCTGTCCAGTTACTCTAAACTTAAATGGATCTCCTTAGATAATCCATTTGAAGCCATTCTACTTGGAATAAAATACTTTTAATAGGAGCTGAAGCAGAAGACAAATGTGAAAATTATTCACGCTCCTGGGAAGTGGCTGTCTGGCTTCTAGAGCATGTGGCATAAATGTAAAATGCTGCACAAGGAGTGGATGTCTCATCAGGAGAGACCAAGAAGCAATGCTTCAAGCCTTGCACAGGCACAACCGGCTTGCAGGCTGCTAGTGAAAACATTGTCCTAAGTGGCTCATGCTCTCAGATTTCTTCAGAGGTGGAAACTGAACTAGTTCTCCTAAAGCTTAACGCATGCTTGAGGCTACTGGATAATATACCCTCCCATAGCAGCTTTTGTGGATCTAGCATTTCTTTCTTTGGGCAAGGACCTCAATCAAAATCTTTTCAACACTTCAGATGTTCTGAGACTTTGCTGCACTAAGAAACAAAGTTTTTACAATTTTTTAAAAAGTTGGGGGGGTTGTTGTTTTTTTTTGTCTTAGAATGAGGGCGTGAGTTGGCATCTGAGCCAAAAAAATCAGTAAAATGCACAGCTCTTCTGGTGGCAGATTGTTCCCTGTAGGAGGTCTCCGTTCTTCACATCTCATGGGTGTTACAGAAGTAGTTCTCAGGGAATTATAAAAAAGGAAAAAGGAAGTTTGTTTGGCATAATCAGAATAGAGTGTTCATGTAATCAGAAGAAAATATTGCATTGAGTTCTGTGAATGGTACACAGATACTATGGGCAATTGAGGCCTTATACATTTATGTAACTCATAATTAATTAATTCAATTATTCAAAGAGAATTACTTCACTCCTCCACAAAATACCCTGTATCTTACTAAGGAGACAGATATGCCTGGTTTTACACTCAAGTAATGTCACCTCCAGCAGAAGCTCATTTATTAAAATACCAGAATACTGCCGTATGATGCCTATCGTAACACCCACCTCCCACACACACAGGGCAGCATTCGTCTTATAACAAAGGAGGCATTCATAGCTATTATCTTGAAAGGTAGTAGGGGCGATGAATGTATTAAAGGGACCAGAGAAATGTTCACTTCACCAAAGAAAAGCTGAAATAGCTTAGGGGTGTTTTTACTGGAAGTTGTGGTGCCTTCACGCTTGCTATCCCAGGACAAATTTTCCCTCACATTGCCAAAAACTTTATTGAACTTTGAACCTCACCGGAGCATTGCACCTACCAAGACCTCCAAAACCAAACACTTCACTCTGTGCTTCCAAAAGGTCTTTGGTTAGGGCCCTAGAGCCCTTTGGCTAAAGCACCTTTGCAGCTTCACCTAGACTGGTTACCGCTGGGACATCTGCTGCTGGTTCAAGCTCTGTTGCAGGCAGGAGCAGGAGGGGGCTTCTGAGAGCCCCTTTGCTTTGTGTTAGACAAATGTGGTGACTGGATTCACTGCTCCTCTGCAGAAGGGTGCTAGCTGCATGGCATTTTTATTTTATTATCACTACAACAGCTCTCAGTCTATTAATACATCTTTTGTGCAAAAGAAGAGTCTGGCACTTTCAAAAAGGAAAAGGTGGTAATGAAGAGGCTCTCAAACTTCTAAACTCACTCCAAATTGTTACAAAAAAATATACTGAGAGAGCCATAAATTCTTGAGACAAAATGAAATAAAAAAATGAAAAAGCAAAACTCAACCTCAGTACTGTCAGGTCACTCTATGCAAAGTGGAATCTCTGATCTTTCCCTCCTCCATTGCTTTTATGAAATATTTTTAAGCATAATAGATTTTCAGTGAAGCAGCTTGACAAATGACACTTTAGTTTAGGGGTCAACCCTCCATGTTGGCTACCTGAAGTTGCTGACAACCTGTTTGCCCAGCTCGTAGCTGAGGGTGCTCAGCAGGTTTAACTGCAAAGAGGACAGCTGTGCTTTCTTAGCTCTGACAGTGTTATTCAGGGCAACCGGCCATGCCTCTGATGTTGAAACTCACTAAGGCCCCTGGGACCCAGCCTGGGCACAAGTGGGTTACAAGCCGAAACAGCCAGATTGGTTTTTTGACATTAGCCACGGGACAGAGATCAGCAGTCGCGGGGTTCACGTAGGTTACACCTTCGTCTTGGTGACTTTAACTCCTCGAGCACAGCAGATACCAGATACATGCTTCATCCCAATGCCTTGTCCCAACCAGTGCTTACAGGAAGCAGGAAAACTTAATGCATGCTATATAAAGCAGCAGAAAGACACACATTGTGTAACAGATGTCTGTTGAAAGGAGATAAAGAGACAGCCTGATTTCTTTCCCTTTTTTTTTTTTTTTTTTTTGTTTGCCTGTGTCCTCATTCCCCTCCGCCTGCCCGCCTTGCTGTCTGGGGGAGGTTTCACATTGCATTAGTGTTACCGCCAGTGCCTTGGCTGCCAGTTCAGAGGCTTCACTGCCAAGCCACCGCCGCTGGCCACCTGGCAGCTGGTGCAGGGACAGCCTCCGACAGGCAGGATGGGGACCTCTCAGTGACAGACCCCGAGCCTGAGGGCAGGAAGGGTCTAGAGGCAGATCGGCTGGGGAGCGGAGCAGCTATACAGCATCACAGCTCTTCCCATCACTAGCTGCCACTTCCAGTTGCCATACACAGGGTAGCTTTAGTGGCTCTCCGAGCCTGCTGTTTTAACACTGATGATCCCCAGTTAGACCTTGATTCTCATCAGTGAAAAGGTATCCTTCTGGGCTTTTTCCCCCAGGGAACTTCATGGTACTGCGCAACATCTCTGGTAACTAACCTCATTAAAGGAGCTCATCTTGTTCTGCCATACTGAGGAAAGTCTCATCTCCCTCAAAGGCAATAACTTGAGATACTAATCAGTGAAACAAGGATGTCTGAGGGTTTTTCCATCTACTACTTCAGTCTGGGCTATACTTTTCCTTCCCCAATTATTGCAGCCTTAAACACTGTGCTTGACTTGCAGAGGAAGGCATTCAGCCTCTTCTTGTGTGGACTACCTCAAGTGTATTTAAATTTAAGCCAGGTGACAAATAATTAAAAGGGACCCTGAGCACATGCAGAAGATACTATTTTCTGCCTTTCCATACTATTCCCTCTGCTTTCTGTTACTGCTTTCTCTGGTTTCTGTCTCATTTTACCTTTGCAACTTTTGGGGGTCTGAACAGAGGAAGATACCTCTTTTGAAGAAGACCTTTAAATGAGATATGGCTCCTACATTTGGCCCTGAAACATAATGACAGCTGCTGACCATCACAGCTTTATCCCTAGCTCTTGAAGGGATGAGACAGGAACATCCTCGGGATTCAGAAGTATGTCTTAATAAGGCCTTACCTAACAATACCACAGCAGTTAAAGTTGCTCTGTTCACATCTCTGGAGTTGGGAAGTTCTGACCTTCTTGAAGTCATGAGTCATGAAAGAACTGACAGCAGCCACACACAGAATACAGGGATTTTCTGAAAAACTGAGGACACTCCCACTTACTTTCCCTGATGATGCCTGTCCCGGTCCTTCAGGCCTATGCAGCAAATCCTCAGCAGGACCAGTGAAAGGTCTAGAGAGTAAATCATATGAGGAGTAGTTGAAGGAGCTGGGGTTGTTTAGCCTGGAGAAAAGGAGGCTCAGCGTGACTTTATCACTCTATACAACTACCTGAAAGGAGAGTGTAGCAAGGTCAGGATCAGTCTTTTCTTCAAGGCAACCAGCAACGGGACAAGAGGAAGTGACCTCAAGCTGCACTAGGAGAGGAGGTTCAGTTTGGACATCAGGAAGATCCCTAACTAAAAGCGTGGACAGGCATTGGAGTGGGCTGCTCAGGAAGGTGGTGGAGTCACCGCCTCCGGAGGTGTTCGAGAGGCAACTGAATGCAGCACTTGGTGCTACAGTTTAGTTGACATGGTGGTGTTTGGTCAAAGGTTGGACTTGATGATCCTGAAGGTCTTTTCCAACCTTGATTCTATGACTCTATGACTTACTGCTAACAACACTAAACCACCTCCAAAAGGTTATTATTAAAAGTCATTCATTACATTAATTTGCAACCCTCATTTAACGTCAGCAGACCTTTATCTTTCAGCCTGGGGGATTATGCTAGCTCCTGCAAGCCAAAGCCCAATCATAACAAATGTTTCAGGTTGTAATTACAGGGTGATTTCCAGTGATACCAACTGCCTATTTTGCCTCTGTACATTTTCAAGTCCAAAGGTTACCTCACTGTTTCAATTCCTGTGTGTCTACACAGGAAAAAAAAATCTTCTAATAAACAGATAAATTAATGGTAAGAAAATAATAAATTATGAGTAATAAATACCCTGGACAGCTTGTGTCTCTACTCAGCACAGCGGAAAAAGTGGGAGCTGATTGAGGTGGGAGCAGAGTGCTCTCGGCAGGAAAGGAAATCTCTTGAGCAACTGGATGCTCTCGCTTTGGTTAGGAAGGGAAAGGAACAGTACAGTTTCAGAGTTCATTCCTCATTTCTTTGAGGCTGATGAGTTGAAATCAGTTCATATTCCTCCCACGTTTCTCCTCCTCCGCCACCATGGTGAGTTAAACCTTCTCAACTCAGAAAATTATGCCTGCTACTCCCCCAGCTCCATCCTGCACCCTTCAGAGGAGGGGGATGCTAGCTCAGAGAGACACTTAGGCAGAGGTTTAAAGCTAAATAAGCATCTAAGTGCTTGGCTGGGTCAGGGCTCTCTTAGTTAGGATAAACATACTTTTGCAAGGGGTGTTTTAAGAGAATTAGGATGCTGCCTTGACCGAGTTCCTTCATAATTCCCTAGCACAGAGACAGAATCTCTCAAAATAGTATTATTAGGTTCTTTTTATTATTTCCAAAAATAAATCAAGATGAAATTATATTTCAAGAAGCAAGCAAAGGAACTGAGGCATATTTATATTCTTATTTACACAATTCATTATAAGCAACATAATGAAATCCTAAGTTAATGGAGGAGGGGACAGCTATGAATGTAAGCACGGCTGAGACATTTTGAATGTATGTCTTCTGATCAGTATGAACAGTTATGTTTAACCCAAGCCAGATTTCAGGAATGCAATAGTTTCCACTGAAAATAACATTGTGCTTCACACTATTGTTTTATGGTTATTGCAATTATTTGATAAAGACACTTGAAGGACTACAAGAAAGACAATATTTTACCTAGGGAAGGTGTGCTGAGCCTAAGACTCAAAAAGACAATGAATTATTATGTCAGAGTAATTGATTTTATTGTTTTTATACTAAGAATTATTATTTTTTTCTACAACCTGTCACATATACTCCTGTATTTGTATCAACTACAAGATAAACAACTTTTTTTTTCTCTTTTTAATCCATGCTTTAAGGGGAAAAAAAATAAATTGCCTAGAAAGTGGAAGTAATTGCAAGAAATTTTTGTTAACTATAGGCATAAGGAATGTGGTCAGATGTAAGAAACACACCCGACAAGACCGTCCCAGACTATTTAAAAGCTGTGGAATGCATCTCTCCCTTAAAGAAACTGTTGACAAGCTGCCAAATCTCTGAATTGCAAATCCTCCAACCATGAATAAATCAAAGGAAATTCCAAGAAATAACTAAAGGCAGCTTAAATGACTTATTTTGCTATAGTAACTGCAAATTCTCCATGAAGATATATGGCATCTGCCACAAGTCCAAGGTATTTAAGCCACCCTCGGTGAGTATCATGACTCTACTGGTAAAGACATGCTGTAAATAAACCATGCGTGTCTGTGAGAACCTGATGAGGTTCCTGCTGGAGTCTGTATTTTGCTGGAGTCTGTATTTTGCTGGAGAGTTAATGAGCTAATTAGAGTGAAATGGCCAGTAGGCTGCACTGTTGATCTGGGAACCCCATGTACTTTAATTTCAGGGGGTGTTTATGAGGCTGGGGAAAACTTTTTCCTCCTAGGGAAGAGACCAACAGGGGAGTGCACTCAAGGAAATCCATTACTTGGAGCAGCACACTTATTAAGCAAGCTTTAGGAAGTCAACCTACCCTCTACTGCCCCACAGGGCCTCTGCTTTGCCCTGTGCACTTAGTGCTTGGGGCCATGCAGGAAGCTTCTGTTAGGGTGGCTGGCTTGGCAAAAGCCTAGTGTTTCTTGAGCACTGACTGTTTCATTAACAAAGAAGGTGGAAAGACTTGTTTCCCTGAATGGGGAGAAAACCAACTGGAAAGCCTTGTAACTATTGAGAAGAAGTGGGATATGCCAAGTCTCAAGAGCATGATGCTTCACTGTTAAGACATACAAGCACCAATGAACATTTCCCTCATCCTGTGGGATGCTGGGGTGGGTGGACTGCCAATCCCTCGTAAACATACTGAATAACTTGTAGGTTCAAAACCATCTCTGCAAACACCTTTATCAGATCTGGTCAAAATTTTTATTACTGTCAGAATCTCTCGTTTCCTTGTTGGAAAAACTTCCAACCATTTTGTAAGTAGTTGGCTGCTGACAGCAAATATTGATTGCCTACTTCTGCCTCAAGCAAAGGCTTACACAGATCAAAACCAAAACAAAAGCAAAACCACGAGCCATTGATGATCCCATGAGATACGGCTGCAAAAGGGATGCTCTTGTCTTACACAGATCCTTTTCTGTAACACAAACATCACCTCTCCTGTGCCAGTGCTCTTTACTCTGCCTGCATTTTGTGCAGTTCTTTTGTGATGGGAAATCACTAAGTGACTGCATCAGGTTTGCTGTTGTTGGGGACTTTTTAACCAGGAAGCTGAGGGAAGTTGAAGGACAGGGTAAAGTCAGGCCACTTCTTATTTTGAAGGGAAACGTTTTCATCTTTTGAACTTTGTTTCTGCCTTATAAATGATGATTTATGAAATCTACTGATACACATTTTCTTTTGGAGTTGTCATAGTTGTCTTTTATAAAACATATATAGTGTATGTGTGGATCAAAGGTATTCCAGAAACAAGTAGGAGTCCATAATCAGTGAGACTGTCTGATAGTTAAAATTTAAAATTTATCTGTTAACCTGGATTTCGAAATCAGACTCAGATGACTGAGCAGATGACTGGTTTTTTTTCTTTTTCTACTCTTTGCTAGAACACTATTACAATATACAATTTATTATATCTTCTGCTTTCTGCAGCAAGGCCACTTTCCCACAGCAGATCATTTGCCTACAAACTATTTGATTGATGTGTTCACATAAAAGTACTCTTTTTTGGCATTTATGACATGAATAAACAGCAAAGAAATCCACTGCCCCAGTAACTCAGAGATTGTTGTTCAAAATTCAGAACTCCACTTTCTAAATTCTATAATTTTCCCAGATCTGAACAGTTGCACGACTCCATGTGACATTCTGCAGCCAAGACTAATATGTGGCTTATTTTGGGTCCCTTATTTTCTATCACTTCTCTACATGACCCTTCTCACTACAGTTATGCCTTAGGTGAGCCAACACTCATATTCCTGTGCAATTCCCAGGTGTTGCTACTGCATCTCAGTCCTCAAATTTTCATTCTCAGAGTATCTCGTATCTTCCTTCTTTGCCTATTGTATTGGGGTACAATCCCCACAAGTGACCTTCACTAAGTTTTAGGGATGTTCTGTTGCAAACAGCTTCAGCCTTACAGAAGTCCTTTCATGACCTATTTTTACCTCACTGCACTCAATTGATCCACTCGTCTCAAGTTTCTGTAGCATTGTCAATTTTGATGGTTTTACTGAGCAAATTCGGCTTCAAAAATAAAGTCTTCAAAATATGACAGCCAAATTTTGCATCCTTCTTTCCCTCACATTTATTTGATAGAAAATTGCCCTTGCCAAGTTTGCAATCATGGGCTGTTGTCTGAACAGGGCTCCTTCCACTTCCACTGGGCTCCTGCAGCGATTCATTGGTGCATTGCACATACTCGTGGCACCTTATCTCATCCTGTGCTCACTGCCTTTGCACTGAAAGGCAAAATCTAGCTCGATACCTATCAGTTGTCCAGAGTCTGTTTATCCTGCAAATCCATTCTAAAATGGGCAATATTCCATCTAGTACTGTTCCATGAGAAGTGAGACCCACAGGAAAACTACCTATTCCTGGGGTCCAGACAGAGCTCCCAGAGTTTTACTTTCCCAGACTTTTAGGGGAGTAGCAAACATACTGGTTTATGCATTAACTCAAAGAACACAAATGTGGTATATAACCAAACATGCAAAAATTCATCGATATACACACATAATTTTTTTAGGGTTTGTTTACCTTTTTTTTAAACCTTAATTGCATTCCAAGGACAAACATTTTCATTGAACAGCTTTTGTCCCTAACTCCTTGGCTCATCCACCGTCTTCAGTGTCCTTGGTTATTCATGTGCATTCAAAAGCGCTGGGATTTCCCTTTCTTAAGGATTTCCACCTGCAGGCTCTTTCTCAGCTGAATGAGCCAATCGAGGCTTAAAATTATTCAAGAGGGTACATTCTCCATCGTTTGTCAGATCAGTTTCTGATTCATCTCATCCGATGACAACAGTCCCTTGCCAGGTGACAGCATTGCCAAACTGAGTTATGCAGCGATGAACCAGTTTGACTTGACATTGCTCAGCATGAGTGCATTGCAATGGTATAACTAATTATCATTGCAAGCCCTGTGCCAGGTCCTCCTAGGAACGTTAGTTCAAGTCAGAGGGGGAAGGTAGTAGCAACACGAAGATCAGCCTTCTGATAAAATGGAGTTTTCCATATCACACAAATTTACAAAATCCACAACCCATAAACTGCTCTTAGACAAACCCCCCAATATCATTACACCTGTCATAGACACCAGCTGCCTTCAGCATAACAAAATAATACAGTACTCAATCTCTTGTGTGTCCTGACTAATATACTTTACTTGGCTCACTAGAGTGCCCTGGATATTAATGTGCCACAAGTACAATGCAGAGAAGAATCCTGCAAAATACATATTCAATACAATGGAAGCAACCTATCCTCCCATAATATCAAGAAGAATTCCATGGAAGAGCAAAGACTTATACCTGTCACCCATGACATTGGCACTTTAGGATATTCTTTTAAATTAATTCATCTTCTTGCTTAGAATACATAATATTGAAGGCTGAATTTTCTAGTTTGGTCCTATTTCACATATCTCATTCATCCTTGAAATTTGAATGCTTCCTTTAGCAAGTTAGAGTCTTAAATGAAATATTCTAAAGAAAGGCTTGGATGTTTTCTTACTTTTGAGCAGCCCAGTTCTCTATCAGGCACATTCAATATACCCAAAGCTTCCAAAAAGCAATTCACTACAAATTAGAAGTTGGTTTCAAATATTTTACCTGGCCTCACTCTCAGCAGCAACCAGCTCCTCACATACAGCTCTTTGTTAAAATATCTCTTCACAAGTTTGGATATTTGAACTTGGTCTCCACTTAGACCTGCTGTACTTTCATTGTTCCTGGGAGAAACCGGTATCTGAATGGGAATATCACAAAAAGATCATGGAATAGGAAATACACCCTGCTATAAGAAAAGATCCTTCCAGACTTTCTATGGGTTTTTGCTATTTTCTTTATTGTTATCTCCCCCTCTTTTGGTTATCAACTTGCACTTTAAAAAGACCAGTATCCTATCCCTGACTCCTGGGAAACAGTGAACTTTGTTTTTTTACTCAGAGCCTTGCTCTGGCCTGGACATTTGTAGCCTGGGGCTTTGTCTCTCCAGGCCTCCCTAAATGGCCTCAAGATTTCTATGCTGATGGGAATAAACATCCCAAAACTGGCAGTTTTCCCTTATATGTTATTGTCAGCTGTCAGTAAACTGTCACTAGGCTGGTGATGAAGGGCAACCAAGAAAAATTGTACCACTAAGACAACAGGAAACTGTTTCAAAAACTGAAGCTTGCTGTGACACTGTGTTTGCTGCACTGAGAGTTATGACAGCAACCACCATTACAATACTATAGTCAGCAAGGTAGAATGAATAGTTTTTTAAATACAACTGTCTATTGTTTGTTGAAACCACATGTAGTCTAAGGGCAGATATACTTGGTTTGCAAAAGTACCAGTTTGGTTTTGGTTATTGTTAATATATTTTGTACTCACCTGAAAACCTCAGAAACTCAAAGCAAAACTCAGCTCCAGGCATTTCGTTTTCTATCCAGCTGCTCATCAAAATAATGCAAAATTTAAAGCCAAATCCTCTACTGAATTAAATCATGGTATCTCTGTTATAGGATCTACACCAGCAGAGATGAGTTGTTCTAGAGGGCAGCCTGTGTACAAGGACCAGCTTACATCTCCCCAGCTTCTGGGAAGCATGCTCCACAAGGAAATTTGGCCTCCAGCACATGATAGAGGGTTATCTAATCCTGGAGCATGGAAACAACTACTGGGTTTCCTGTTCCAAAGAAATAGGGTTACCCATTACACTGCCACAAGTGTTGTGCTTGGAAGGATGCACTGTCTGAAACAAAATCTTGGCCAAAGAGGCAGACAAAATCTGTGAGTAAAAGAGCTTGCAAGTTAAGACACAGACCATACAATGATTTTAAATCTATTTAATGAATGGGGCCTCTCCGGGTGTGTTGAGCACATACCTCACTCTTGGTAGGACCAACCCCCCTGAAATTTCTCTCTCTGGGAGTTTGCTATAGAGACACACTTTTTCCATTCTCTTGGTCTTTTCTTCTTATGGAGCATTTGCACACAAAACCTCCCACAGTTCTTCCTGAGGTAGGAAGCCTTTGGAGGGTATGCTGGAGAGCTCAGTTTTTCCTTCACAATGAGCAAGACAAATACAATTAATGCACAGAACTAAAGCCTTTCCCCGCCAGGAGCTGGAAGCTCCTTTGCTGGCACTCCCAACTCTACTTAGCAAGCACCAAGCATGAGTCATGAACATGAACTCCCAAAACCCCAGTCCAACTTGGGTGCATTTAATGCTACATAGCACAGCTCTTATTCATGATAATAAACACCCGTTCACTTAAGTAATCCCATTTATGTCATCAGCATGAGCAAGGGTTGCAAAATCTATCTGCTTTTAAGTAGCACTGTGTGTTAAAGGGTTGGTTTTAGCACAGGTATAAATTTTTATCTGTTCAGCTTACACAACCTGTCTCATCATCCAGCTGAGCTTTGGGCTCCCAAGCAAGGTGATAGATTTTTGTTCATCCCAGAGGCCAATACAGTCTCCTGAACTTCCCTCTACCTTCCCAGAGGATTTCTGTGGATAAAAAGTAACAGCCTTAATAGCAGTAGTCTCCTTAGCTTCAGCTTCTGATATCACTTTAAAAATTACTGACAGCCAGCTCTCCTCTATCGTGATCCCAGACACCAGTAGAAACCAGGTATGAAAGAAGGAAATAACATTTCCAACTCAGATATGCAATGAATTCCTGAAGTGCAAAGGGTTGCATGTATGCTGTAATGCAAACCCCAGGAGGTAATGTTTGCCTGTAGTTTGACTTTTCACTAAGATAAGAGAGAGTAAGCATACACCTGAGTTATGAGTTGAGGCAGTTGCCCCTCTTCAGCTCAGCCAGGCTGCTCACGTCAGATTAGCTCATAGCTGGGCAGTAGCTTGAACTGCAGTGAGAGAAGATGGAGCTGATATGACTGGCTGGACATTTTGGGCAGGCTATAGCCACGCACACTGACTCCAAGTGCATTTCCACTCAGAGAAGCAGGTGACTTACTAACCTTGCAGATTAAATAAGGTGAGATGCTGTGGTATCAGATAACCACTTAGTCAATACAATGGCAGTTTTTCCTAAGTGCAAAGAATGCCTGCCAAGAAAAGGGCAGTGGTTCAAGCCATGGTTAAGCACTAAGTTTTCCAGGTAGGGGATGTGAACAAGGCTCTGGGCAGCTCTTGTACATCCTTCTGGAAGAGAGCACAGCACAAAGCAGATGCCTCACAAGTTCTTCAAGGACTTTGCCCACCACTGAGCAGGATTACTCCTCCGAGGAGATATGTTAGGGCTGAGCCACATGACAGCCCTGTACTGTGCAAACAGATTCACACTGGAGGAGCCTTGACAGGTGGGATGCAGGGAGAGCTGGGGCTGGGAGGACACATGCAACAGGGTAACATGTTCCAGTGGGGTGTTTATTGTTTACTCATCATCTGGTGTCCACTGCTGAGTGAAGAAGACTGATTCATAGCCGGCCTTGTCAACTGGTGTTTGCACCTGCGCTGCTTGCACTGTGTGGATTGTGCCACCATTCAAGGGTGCATGACCATTTTCTTCTACAGGAGCGCAAAAGACTTTCTTTCCTTTTAGACCAGGGCTAGTTATGCTTTGCCCAGGAGATAGATCCAGCTAATCTGTTTTACTTGTAGTATGAAGGGATTTCATGTGGGAAGGAAGGGGACTTTGATAACTTAAATTTTGACAAGGTCCTTGACATCCTTCATGTGAACCAGGGAGTGAAGGACTGGAGAAGTTAGGAGACAAACAACAGGAACAGGGTGAAATGCGGACACACTGCTCTGGCAAAAAAAGAAAATGGTACCTAGGGCTCAAGAGTCAAACTCTCGGAAATTTATGGTCCCCTGTGCTAAAGGCACACCTATGCTCTGGGTACACAGCACAGAAATGGTTGCACAGGCAGGTAGTTGTTTATGTGGTTGCTGAGAGTCCTTGACATACAGCAATGCCAGTAGTCAGCAGGCAAAGAGCTGGGAGCCCTAGACTAATGGTGACAAAATGTGCCAAATCTGCTCACCCCCCAGCACTGCTCTGGTTGTCCCCTGTTTACCTGTTGCCTCGCTACAGGCAGCAGAAGTTCTTGGCAGAAGATGGCCTTTGATGGCTCCCCTCCTGGTGCTGGTTGTCATTTTTTTTGGCATTTGGGTTGGCTGTGTGTGTACAGGCATATGTGCACACACCCTCCCCGCAGATATGCACAGGGTGTGGTTACAAAGCATCCGTAGGGTTTCTTCCTAGGCAAGGACATACTTCTATTAGTCTGTATTTACATAGGACTTGGAGAACGGACTAAAGGCCAACCCTGCATATGTTAAGAAACACCCTGAAACCAGGAGAGAAACAAACAGTACTGGGAATTGTGTTTTAGTAAGTAGCAAGAAGAAAACAGGTTGTGTAAGGTATGAACTAGCTCCATGAGCAGACTGAGTGGGCCTATGCCACTGAAGGGCTTTGAAACACACAGCCTGCGCTGGGAAAAAAAAGTTCACTAGTATGCATGTGAAAATTTTTCACAATGAGGTGGAAACATCAGAGATAACAATAGCTGCATCTGTCTGAGGACAGTTGCTACCTCCTTAGAAGATTTTTAATTTTTTTTTTTTGCATCTGGTTCCATTTATGACTCATACTTCCCAAACAAGCCATATGTTGCTGCAGAAGGCCTTTAACTTTGCTTGATTCGTATTGAGCTGTATTCCTGGCTGTCAGCCAAGTAAATGTAATAAAACCACTTTTCCCATCAAAAAATAAAAATGAAATCCCATTTGCAGTGAGATTTAATTAGCAGCCAGTAAGTCATTCCGGTGTTGAAAGCATGCACACTCATGTTTTGTTATAGCCTGATTTGCACCTTCAAACTCCACTGTAGCATTTTATTTGTTATAATATAAAAAATTCCAGCTGCAGGTCCTATAACATTTGAATGATGGTCATGTTTTGGAAAACATTGCACCCTCTGAGCTCTTCTCTTCAGACAGCATAGTGTTCATCACCTATTTAGAACACTGGGACATATATAGGGTCTGTACGACAAGATTTTGGTAGCAGGAGGGACCACAAGTGTGGCTTCTGTGAGAAGCTACTAGAAGCTTCCTCTATGTCCAATGGAGCCAATGCCAGCAGGCTCCAAGATGGCCACACCTCTGGTCAAGGCCAAATCCATCAGCAACACTAGCAGCACCTCTGGGATAACAGATTTAAGAAGATGAAAAAAAAACCTGCACAACTCAAGCTGGCGAAGAGCAGAGTCAAAATATGTGAGAGAAACAACTCTGCAGACACCAAACCCAGTGAAGAAGGAGGGGCAGGAGGTGCTCCAGGTGCTGAGCAGATATTCCCCTGTCACCCATAGTGAGGACCATGGTGAGGCAGACTGATCCCCTTGCAGACCATGGTAGTCCTTGTTGGAGCAGACATCCACATGCAGGCTGTGGAGGTCCCCATGCTGGAGCAGGTGGATGCCTGAAGGCAGCTGTAACTCTGCAGGAAGCCCATGCCAGAGCAGGCTCCTGGCTCCTGGCAGGACCTGTGGCCCCATGGAAAGTGGAGCCCACGCTGGAGGAGGTTTGTTGACAAGATTTGTGACCACACAGAAGATCTGCACAGGCACTGTTTGTACCTGAATGACTGCACCTTGTCGTAGGAAACCTATGCTGGAGCAGGGAAAAAGTGTGAGAAGTCCTCCCCCTGTGGAGTAAGGAGCTGCAGAGACAACATGTGAGGAACTGACTACAGTCCCCATTTTCCACTCCGCTAGGAGAGAGAAGGGAGAGAAAACGGGGAGTAAATTAAGCCTGGGAGGGGTGGAGGAAGGTGTTTTTAAGATTAGATTTTATTTCTCAGTTTCTTACTCTGATTTGATTGCTAATAAATTAAAACCAACTTCCCCAAGTTGAGTCTGTTTTGCCCATAACTGCTGAGTGATCTCTCCCTGTCCTTATCTCGACCCACAAGCCTTTCATCATATTTTCTCTCCCCTGCCCAACTGAGGAGGGGAGTGACAGGGCTGTGGTCCCTCCAGGGTCAACCCACCTCATGACACTGCTAGTTTTAACACCCTGAACACCAAGCTGACACCTGCAATTTCTTCTGGAATAGGCAGTCTGTCATAAAACTTGTGTATAAAATCAAGAGCTGGCATTCCATTAAAGCCTGCAGAATACAGATGACTAAATCATCATCACTGCTGATGTTTCTGGAACTAACAGACTAAAGTTAGAGGGGGAAAGAGACTCTATCCTACCTATTTAAAATAGTCAGAGGTTTTCTTATTCACTGCTGGTTTTAATTTAATGAAATTCTCAGGTAATGTGCATTATGACAATACATTTTTTGTTCCTGTCTCATATTCCCCCAAGAAGGAGCAATGTTTTACACCATTGGCATTATTTTGAATACCTCAATTTTAAGAAAAAAAGCAAACCAAACCATTGGAGGGTTTAACTTGTCCCCTTTCCTGGAAAATCAAGACTGCAGAAGCCAGGAAACTTTGCAAGCTCCAGGATACAGAATTTCCAAGTGCTTTTTGGGAGCTCATGGGACACTGACCAGCCAGAGCAGCCTCAAGCAGGGCAAACTCAAGGGCCAGCAGCCCTGGACCCCCCACCAGCATCCTGATCTGCCCCACCGGACTGAGCTCCCCAGTCAGCACTTCCCCACCAGTGGCTTTCGTGGCAGTGGCCAAGGCAGCCCACGTCTGTGCAATAGCAGCTAGAGAGCAAGCACAGCCAAAGTTTAGGCTGCCTAAAGCAGCATTAACTCTCACTTGGATTTCTGCATGGAAATCCAGCGGGTTAGTGCAGGGCAATGCTCTAGACAGTGGCTGATCCTTTGCTCCCAAAGCCTGGCAGGAATCCAACTCTGCAGAGAGCCAGCAAAAACGTTTCACAGGATCTCGCAGAGCAGGGGCAACACCACACGGGCGTTATCCTGCACAGCTTCTTCCCGCTGCTGGTGCTAATTGATGGAGCAGGCAGCAGGAATCAGCTTATAATATCACCCAGTCCCCGTCAACCCACACCCTGAGAGATCAGCTGGATCTGAATCCCTTTTGCACACCGTAGGGCCAGAGGAAATACAGATGGAAAAAACTATTAGACTATTTAGCTCATCTTCAGCCAGAAAAGGACTGCTCCCTGCAGTACTTCATCCCTTTGCCTTTTTGATTTTTCTCTTTTATTTTTTTCTTTTTTAAGTTAAAAGACCCCCTCTCCTCTGAGAGTCCAAGGAAAACTTCTGAAATATTAAAGATGAGTCCAAGATGTCTCGTTATGCCAGTTCCATGAGTTAAAATGTTGTCAAGAAATATGAAACAGAGAGGAAGAAGTTTGTCACAAAACTGGTCAAAGCCTCTGCTTTATAATTTACATTTTTCCTGGCAGTAAAAAGGAATAGGGTATTTCAGACATGAATGTTTGCTCATTGATTCATTCATTTTGTTTTTTCCTCCTTTCTTTCTGGCTAAATATGGATGTTGTGGAAGGAAGAAAGATTGTGAGAAATAGCAAATGGAAGTGAAGTGCCAGACATAATTAAGTTAGTCATTAAGAAGTTTTTAAGAGCCATATTTTCCCAGAAGTGCCCAGAATCCTGTATTTTCTGCTGACAACAAGTGCTCAGCACTTCTGAAAACTCTGACCACTTCATCGCAGTCAAAGTTGAGCTCTTCTGAAAACCTGACCTTTCTAATAGTCACTCTTTCAAAGTAAACCTTTGGAGATTAGGAAGGATAAGCACACAGGTTCTTCCCAGTGCCTTCCTTTGCCTTGCACACTACTGCTTAGGAGGACCAAGGCTAATGTGTCCGGTGGATTCAGGGCATTTGCAACAGCAACAAGAACATTCAGGTACCACCTCCTCTTCCACAGCCAAGCTCTGCCCCCCAAGACCCTCTTGCCCTGGCAAAGCACAGCTCAACCAGGGTAACACTTTGCTTCTCTAGGAGCAGATGGGAATGAAAGAGGTTGAAACGGCAAAGTGCCAAGTACTCTGACACTTCTCTGCAACTTCAGCAACAAGATTTCTCATCACCTCATGGAAACAAGCCTTCAGAGACTGCATCTCCTGCTGTTAAAATGAATGTGGAAACTCCATTAGTTTCTATGGCAGTGTGTCAGCCTCTTCTTATATGCTGGCAGGAGATCGGGAAAAGAAAGGCTGTTCTTCAGTAGGGGCTGGATCTGCCTCCCCTGGCTTGCTCTACCTCACAGGGTGCTCATGGGGCTTTGCTGCCATGCATATTTATCCCAGCTGCTTTGCTTTGCAGCACTCCTGTCAGTTCAGAGATTTCACTCATCAGGAAGGTATGCGAAAAGGCAGTTTATGTAGTAATACTGGTTTTGGTTTTGATTCAGCCTGCTGCTGATCAAGCTCCCCTCAACATGTCAGCTTCAGAATGAATATTCATACAATGCAGAAAAGCAGGGAAACTCACTACAGCGGAAAATTTCTCTTATTTTCAGAAATCTGTTGTTTTCTTCTACCACTGCTCCTGCCAGCCTGTAGTCCAGCCTGCAAGCAGCCAAGATCTCACAGGCTACTTGTATGCTTGAAAAGACCTCAGAGGTGTTAGGCCCCCAGAGTCCCTTGGCTGCCCTACAGCAGAGGTGCACTGGCACCACTGGAGCTAGCCTGCTATGCCTTGAGTGAGAAGTTTGACTGTAGGAGATGATTTTGCAACACATACAGCAATGCACAGTGCAATAGGAGACCATCTATTTTTCTTGAAGCTTCAGGGAAAATGACACCAAGGCACCTTGTGCAAACAGTTGCCAGTTTTCCTTAGACTCAATCATATGCTTGCTAAAGCCCTGCACATGTGAACCATACGTACAGCCCACATCTGTACCCACCAAATAAAGAAACTCTGTGAGTTTTCCTCATCAAGCACAATAATTGGGAAAAGATTTGTGTATACACAACAAATCAGCTTATTATACTTCATGTAGGCATCACAGAGGGGCAAAAGCCAAGTGTTTCACTATGAAAGCTGTCTCTCACGTTCCCAGTGCCATCGGTGGTACTGAATCCAGTTAAAAGTAGGCATATTAAAGATAGTGCAAACACAGGTGACAGATGTAGCATATGTAAAGACCCCAAAAATAATTGCAGATCAAGTCAAGCTCTCCAGCACTTTCATCTTAAATTGAGCCTACAGTAAGCATATGTTTGGGGTCTGTTTTTGGTGTGTGTAATCTGCATTTGAGAAAAGGGCACAGGAGCATTGTCACAGTAATAAACTCAATTAGTACACAGACTGCTGATTTTTTCATGCAAGCAATTTAACTGAAAAAAAAACAACAAACCCACCAAAATAGTGACTAGACTAAAATAGATGATATGCTGTGCAGGTTTTGCATTGAATATCCTGGATTTACTTTAAGGACATTCTTTAGAGGATATTGATTGGGATTTTCAGGGGTGGCTAAATGACTTAAAAGGATAACTCCCATTGACTTGTTCCACTGTACAATGAAAAAAAATCAATAAGGCTTGTTCTCCCTGAGCTATTTAGGGCAAAACCCAATAAAGGGTCACGCACTGCAACACCTAACTTTGGGAATTTGTTCCTCACTCTGAATTCCAGAATTATAAGTTCTGGCCCACCTCCATTGGACACAGGGGTGTCAGCTACCTCAGAAAAATGCTGGATGCTAAGTAGAAAGCATGTTTGGAAACCATGCTCTCCAAGCTACGTAAAAGACTGAAGGCAGGGAGCTGCTTGAGCTCTTGTTCCTCCAAGTTTCTGTCACACCACTCTACTCACCCACATTCCTGGCAGGTCTGTCGCTACTGAGAAGGGCACATCAAAACAGCTCTTCTTCTTGGGGACAACAGGCTACCGTCTCGGTGATCCAGTGAATCTTGAATATTTTGTTTCACAGTTGCAGAACTTCAGCAGGAAAGAAAAGACTTCTACTCCATTTGGGGTACTTTGGGCACTCTCCTAGGAGACTAGAGATGTTGATCTAGCCAGTTTCAACACAGAGTGGGCTGCGTTTTTCTTAGATACTGAGAAAGGGGGACCAAATCCTTAGACTAATCTGTAAGTGGTGGTGACAGCACTTATCAGAAGTATCATTCAAGAGGGAGGAACCTTTCATTATATATCAGGTATTTTCCAAGACCCGCTCAGTAGAGCAGGTCCCATGGAGGATCTAGGGCAAGAAATACATACTTTCTGGTGTCCAGGTCAACGTAGGAGGGGAAGAAGCATGAAGCAATTCCAAGGAGAGAAGTTCAACTAGTGCCAAAAAGCAGGAAACAGCCTCATACAAGGGTGGGTCACCTTGTAAATCAAGGTGCCACTAGGATTAAATGGACTTGACTGCAGCATTCTTGGATTAGAATTTTTGTACTTAAGTCCGTCAACTCCATTTGCGTCTGTTATAGCTAATGATGCCCTTTATTGGTGATAATTATTATCCACTGCTGGCAGTGTGTCCTGCAGTGGGAAAGTCCACATAGAAGCATTTAACATGCGATGGAGTTACCACCCTGAGTCAGAATCTAAAGCTTCGTAAGAGGATTGTGCAGGCAGTTATATGAGACTGATACACCCTCCTTTTTGCTCACGCAAATAAATCCTGAAATGACTCTGGTGACAGTATTTGGAGAGAAGGAAGTAAAGAGAGCCTGCCAGAGCATCTGTATTTCTCTTGTGCTTTACAGAAAAGACATATGGATCTTCATAGAAAATGACAACCTTCTCAAACAATATAATAGGTAATTATATTCCTGATGTAACATTTTTTTAGCACATCACATATAAGAGTCCTTGTTCGGTTCTGCGATTTTCTAGAGTGCCCTGTTAAATCTCTTCTTTTCATCCCTTTTAGAAACACAAACTTTTACATCAGAGACCTCAGAGTTACTCTTCTTGGTCCTAAAAGACCTATGTGCATCCACCACACCAAGTATTTTGGAGGACCACCTTCCCCATCACCCTCAGAGGGGCTGTCTCACACAGACAACTCCAGTCTTGCCCAGACACCAACATTCCTGGCTCGGAGCCATGCAGCTGCATTGCTCCCACACTGAGGCTGAACTTGTAGGCTCAGCACAGTGGGGCACAAACACAGCCCCACACCATTGTCTCCACAGGCAGCTTGGAGGGGCTGCCCCAGGGAGCGTAGGCAGGGCACTTATGGACTTATCATCCCCCCACTCCCAGATGCTGTGCCCGCTATGTTGGTCCTGAAAATTGCTCATGCCTGAGAAAATTTTGCCAGACGTGTTTGCCATTTCTCCTCCACACCCATTCCAAAGCATGAAAACTCATCACTGATGCCTAGGCCTTTTATGAGGATATGTTTTTTTCAAAGCACTCTATAAACATTAACTCATGAAGAAAATACAATTAAGATTGTAAGTACCTGAAACCTCTTTAGGATTGCTCCATTGTAACCCAAAAATATCACATGTCATTTTAGTGATACTTGCTCACTGATTATTAAAAAAAAATGCCCCAAGGCTGAAAAGCTGGACGGCAAATTGCAGCTGCAAATTAATTAAAATAATCAAACAAGTCAGAGGTAACTCCCACAGTAAAACGGTTGCTTATAAAGGCAATGTTAATAGAGAATTTACCATCAGGGGTTGTCTAGTTGCCTTTAAATAAAGTATCTATGATTACCTGATTAGCTGATCATTGTGCAGAGCATTTTGTTCTCAATACAGCCATAAAGACAAGAAGAGAGGCTTTTATCAGACAGTGCTTGTTTATTTAAAATGTATAATTGACTTCTTTTTTTTTTTTTAATGGATTTTTTTTTAATAGAATCATGATCCAACAAGCTGCTCACCTCCAACGACATATACTGCTTCTCCTCTCTCCAGTGTGAGATGAGCCAGTTTTCTGGCACATGCTTATCTTGGCAAGGTTACCACAATGATCTGGAATAAAGGTAGAACATTGCAGTAGGTATAAGAAACTAACCTTTAATGTTTAGTAGCAGTCACCATCCATTATGGTATTACACTAGTCATATGCCATCATGCTAGAATTACGACAACATACCAGCCACCACATGGTTTTGCTGGAGAAATAGACTGGTCTAGTTTGATAATATATGAGAAAGTCAAAATATGGTCCACATTTTTCACTGCCACTCACATTTTTAAGGGTGCTTCACGTGCAGGATACCGGAACACCAATAAACTTGGAAAATTCAAAGAACACATCAAAACTAGACACCTCATGCATGTAACTGTATATTTATTTCTTTTTAAAGAACACTCCTTAAATGTATTTTAAGTCAATATACAAACTTGTTTTCACAGATTTATAATTCACTAAATAGCACAAAATATAATCCAGGTCGTTGGTTTCTTTCATCTGTGCGTATGCATGCGTGTGTTTGAGTGTGTGTGTGTGTGTGTGCGTGCGTGCATGCACGCATGCTGCTGGTGGTAGTGGTAACCCACCACACATATTCAAACACAAGCCCGGGCTCCTCCTGACTGTCCTCTGGAGCAAACCTTGCCCAGATGAAGACCCCGCTTTGGAAGACTGTGACTCTCTTGCCCATGAATCCCATTTCAGGTGAGGCCACGGTGGCGGTGCTCTCTGCCTCGCCGGCAGGGCCACACACCTCCGTCCACAAAGACAAGATGGAACAGGACGGAACGGGAGCCTCCCCTGAAGCTGACCCAGGTACTGCAGTTGGGACTGACCAGCTGCGGAGCTCGAGTGCAAGGAAACACCTTTTTCTCCACTCCAACCCCCTCAGTGGCAATCCAGGGCACATACTCAGGACACCTATGCCCCTTGGTCAGCCCTCACAAGCAGGGGACTGCCAGGGCTTGGCAGGGCACCATGTGTCCAGCTGGCGGGCCAGCCCCTCGCCCAGCCCCGTGCGGCCGTAGGGGCCTTGCCACCCTGCTGCTGGAGGCCAGGGAGCGGGTCATGGTGCTGCCGGACTCTGCCTCCCGGCAGTCAGTGGTGCCCCGGCTCCACTCCTGGAAGCACCAGCGCAGCAAACCTTGCCGGTCCCGGTGAGCTACACAGATGGCACCAGTGATGCACATATTTACATGGGGTGGAATGTTTTCCCATAGCTTTTTTAAGGAGTATATAGATCAACATGTTCACATAAGACCAAATACTTTTAATATATTTATAACTGTTTTATAAAGCTTTGAAAAAACTCACAATAGCACATTGTTTTACTTTAATGCTTTACGGTACTATCAGTTTAAAATCACAATCAGCACTTAAGTTATAGTCAATCCGGCAAACAAGAGACAAAAAAAAATTACAAGAGTTAAGAACTGACTGATACATCCTTTATCTTTTTTTTTTTTTAACTAATGCATAAGTGCAGAATAAGATAAGATACTCTAGTTTAAATATCTTGTTTTACAATATACATTTTGTTCTAATTACGCAACAGTAAATCCCATGCTTCACATAGAAAAGCAATCCACAACATTAAGAAAAAAATTTACAATTTATGAAACAAAGTAAATAAATATTAGTATTACAGAATCAGAGCTGTACATAAAAGCTGTTCAGTTTTAATCATATAAAAATATGTTTTAGTGCAACCTCACATATATTGATGCTGTTCTGTTTTACATCATTTAGATCCAAGTGTCCAAAAAAGGAAAGAAATTACATTTATTACAAAGCAGATACACAAATTCTAAAATATGTACAAATTACTGCTAAAAAAATGCTTATAAGAATATAAGCAAAGTAAAGAAAAGGCACAAACATCTGTACAATTTAAAAGTACCAGACCCAATAAGAATTTCAAATTTAGTTTTGGTCAGGCTCATGATGACTTGTTAATTTATCTAATTCTTTTGATATAACAAAAGTATATATAATAGCAAACTACTGTAACTTAGAACAGGCATGCTGTAAAGTTGAATACTTCTTCTATCTCTAGGAAAAAAAAAAAAAGTGGGGTAAATGTATGGGTGAAAGTCTCCATGCATCTCAGATCAATGTGGCTTGCTCTTCTCAGATGACGGATCTTTTCTCTCCTGTGTGCTTGATGGGGGGTCACTCCTGCTGTGAAAGCCCAACTGCCGGACGTCCACAAAGCTCTTGCTGTAAAAGGTGGGATGGGCTAGCGCAGTCTGTGATGTACCAAAACTGTCCTGTTCACCACCGTGCAAGTCAGGATGGGTGGCTGAGGCACAGGTCTGGCCTGGCTCAGATCCACTAAAGTGTTTAATGCTAAAATGTGCACTTTCTAAAGGTTTCTGGTGAGGCTCAGAAGGCCTCTGCAGCTGCTCCGCCCCATGCAGAACGGCTTCTTCTGTGGCGATTCGCAGAGAGGCTATGGCTTTTGTACAAGTCTGTATGTTCTCCTCCTGTTCCCTCTCGGTAGCCACGACACTGTCCTCCGATGTGCTCTGTGTCAGCAACAGCAAGGGTGAGGAGGGCGTGCTGGAGGGAGCGCTGGGGTGCAAGCTGTGCAGAGAGGTACGTTTCTCATGGTGCTTAGAAATACTATATGATTCTTTTGTAAGCGTTTCCGCAGTTCCTCTTTGCTTCTCCTCAGAGACTTCCCTCTGCAGGGCCAGAGCGGACGGAGAATGTAAACCTGAAAGGGCCACGGGTACTGAATGGACCATCTGGATACCCCCAATAGGCATCATGGGGATAGGTGCTCGGATCTGTTGCTGGGAGTGTAGTGGAAGATGACTGAAGACGTAGTCACTCGGACCTTCGGCGAACAGGCTAGACCTGCGATGCTCCATGCCTCCTTTTTCTCCATATACATTGAAGTAAGGTGCCTGAGACAACCCCCTCCTCTGTAAACAGAAAAAAGAAAAAAAAGAAAAAAAAGAAAAAAAAAAGAAATGTCAGAGCTGCTACTAGCAGAATTCTTGTCTGGCTGCCAAACCACCTATCTGTTTCCCTGTCTAACGCAACCTCCCTTTCACAAAGCACCTTTCATCCAGATGGATCCCAAAGCATTTGGAAAACTCCACTAATTGCATACCCAAACAACAGAGTAGGTTTTGCTCAGCTCAACCCAGAGGGGCTCATGCCTCTGAGGTGAAAGGCAGCATCTAGTTAAGAGAGCTCAGCAATAAAATGCAGCAATTTAGGTCAGGAAGTGAAGAATACTATAACCTACTGAAACTTTGAAGAGAATTTGGGGTAAATAGATTTTCATTCCCCAGGAGAAATTAAGCCTGGAGATCCATCTTAACCTCTCTTTTGGAAAATTGTGCTGGTATTTGCAGACCATACTGGGTATCAAGTCTTTGTTGCAGAGAAATACACATCCAAACAGCCCCTGCTCACCACCACTGCTTGGCATAACAGGGAAAAATCTGACTGCCTTCTGAAAGATTCTCCTCGAGCCCCAGAGAAGGCACTTATTCCCTGTGAGCTTTACCAAATCCCAGATGAAAGAGGGTAGGAATTTTTATGGAAGTTCTAGTGCCTCTATGCAATGAAGACACAAATTTTTCTAGTTATTGAGACAATGAAGCACCACTCTGGCCTATCTGCAGTGTAAACAATAAATAATAACAGAAGAACAGGCTTTGTTGTGAGCAAAAGTGATGATTCTGTCCCAGGGAGATTCACCCACTCATAATGGCATTGAGAAGAATGGGGGATTTTGTGACGGCTAATAAAAGCCAATCTTGTAATATTGACATTTTCAGTGCCTTCCCATTAGTTTCTGCCTTGGAAGAATGAATAGCTCTATCTCCACTCCATATTAAATATGCCCTGGGCTTTTGGGTTTCTTTTTTTTCATTCTTAAGTTTTAAGATTTGTTTGCTATCTGATGATTAAGTACCATTTATTGCTGACCAGAGGAATAATGATGACAGAAGTGAAGGATGACATTTTCATAATTATGTGTGGGATTTGGCCACACAACTCTCGGGGACTCTCATAGGAAATTAAATGAAAAAAATGCTCATCTCTGCTTTGTAAATTGACCAAACAACAATCAATTGCCCCAGAGCTCTAACATTACCACAGCCTTGGTGTGGCAGCCCAAGGACTGCACTACTAAATGCCAACACATTAAAGTGGCAGCACTTCACTGCTGGGAAATCCTAGCTCTCAAGGCATTAAGCAACCTCTTGATCCCATCCCAGGGAGCTGGTTTGGGGGCCAATTAAAGACTCAGCTTCTGTGCAACCCAAGGGCTCAATCTCACTGTGCTCAGATGCTTTGTCCTGTTTAATATAAATCAACATTGAGACAGGAAGGGTGACCCATAATCATCAGACTCAAACTTTAGAAATGTTATTATTCAGAGACTAATCTACGTTGGGAATTTTCCTGTTCAGAAAGTGAGATGCTTGAGTCTCCTAAAAGAGAAACTGTCATAAGAAAGTACAGTGACAGCATATTATACTGCTGAAAGGGGAAAAATTTACAAAATAAACTGCAGTTGCCAAGCCACCACAAGATTTAGTTCATCTACCCTGTCAGTCCTTCCTATCACTAACCTCACCTCTGCAGAGCTGTTTGCCCCCTATTTTTTTTCCATCTTTGGTCTGTCATCCCGTTTCTCAGTCATACTGTCCTCTTGGATGTTTCCTAAGCCATGACATTTATCACTATTGCAACTGATGTGAACTTGGGCTAAGGGAAATTGAGCAAAAGCAACCAAAACAAAAGAGCAAAACTCATCGAAGAACAAACCTAGTCACACACAAATCTCTAACTGAGAAAGACATTGCCTTTATGCTGTATCCTGCCACAGTTCCAAAAGGGAACAGAGCAACAGTCTGTCCTTGTTGGATAGAGGTGGCTAACATGATAGAAACTGCTACATGCTTTAAGATCAGCAGTATCATCCAATACATATCTCATATGCCCAATTTTTACATAGACAGTGACAGTCTGTTCATGTCCGCTGGATGTCTTCCAAGCCTGGCTGAGTATATAATGGATTATCTTTCTCTAGCTCTGGCAGGTAAGTTTGGAAACAGACAACATATATTGTTACAGGCACTAGTGACTGTTCCTGCCTCTTACTCTGCTTTTATTTCCTTTACCAATATCTAGCATTTTCATACCTAGGAGAAGACACACATATTCATATTCATGGGGAAAGGCTGTTTTGTTTCTACAAGCATCCCGAAAATTCAAAGACTTTATTTGGTTGACAGGGTGAGTATTAGAACACAGAGCACAGCACAGGAAGTCACAGTATCTTTCTGCAGTGCCGTCAGAATGGGTTGCTGCCAGTGCTGTGAAGTTGCTGATGTGCTTCTCCAGAATGGGTTTCTGCCATGCTCCTCTCTTTTGTTTCCCATTAATTCTCATTTTTTACAAATTAGCATAATTCCTTTCCACTTCACCTGATATATAATTTCCAAAGCAACTTTGCAGCAGCTTTTCAAGAAATGCTCTGACCTGGTCATGAAGCAAAGCCATATTCAGTTTCATGGGTCCCCCAGAATGCCTTAGGGATGAGAGAGAATTTACCCTGTATATCTGGTCCATCACCCAAAACAGGCTGTGGGAGATTCAGAGGAAGATCCCATTTCAAAGCCAAGCACCCTTCACAGACATTCTCCAGGCAGCCTCAGACCACAGCTTGCAAAAAGATGTCAGGTGGAAAACATTCTCTTTCATTACTGTATCATAATGTACTTGAGGTTTTTTAAAGTTAAAAATCAGAAAACATTAAACTCTATAGTGAAACTCAGTGACAGTGCATATTACAGATGTGCTTTCTGAAAGACATGATGCTTAATAGAGTGACTGTAACGATGTGTGGACTTCAGTTTCAGGATCAGCTCAATTTGCATCCCTACAGAGAATGCACCACAGTAGCCCAGATCCACCAGTGGACCTACTCACAGTTTATCTGGACTTCAGAAGTTGCTGTCTGTCTGTACAGCAATGCACTTCACTCAAGATGATAAAGTAGTGGGTATTTGGGAAGGGATTTAATATCCATGTCTGGGATGAACAAAGGACCTTAAGTTCTATCAACTTTGAAGTAGTTATAGAGGTGTCTAACTCTCTTCAGTCCTTCTAAATATATCAAGATGGGCTTTGGACTTCAAAATAAATGAGAAGAGCAACAAAATCGCAATATGAACAAAATCCACTACCTCCTTGAAGCAAAAACCGTTGCTAGAGACAGGTCTGTACCACTCACAGCAAGGTACATTCACAGTCTCATGGTATCTAGTCCTGGGGCTGGAAGAAGGGGAAAAAGTTCAGGTCTGCTCTAGGAAGCAGCAGAGCACTAGGAGTGGGCACAGGCAGTAATGGAGTGAAACTGTTGATGCTGAATCCCATATTCACAATACAAGTGTAGTGGGCTTCGAAGATTGCTTCAGGTTAGCACTATGTGGTCTCTTTTCACTCACTTGAATGGTGACTCACAGCTCAAGTGCACCTGCTGCACTCCTGGAGAGCATTTTTTCATTTTAATTTCATCTGACAACAATCCAGGTCACTTACTCCAACACTGATCTGTAATTTGAGTTCTAGCACAATAAATGTGACAACAGAGACATATGCCTGATCCAAACTAAAATACTAGCAGAGATTCACTCAGGGTGAACAAATGTAGCCTTCCTATTCCTTCTCTTTCTCTCAGGACTGGCAGAAAATGACCGGGAAGAAGAATCTGAGCCCTTCGATCATGGCATCAACCTCTTCAGAAAGGAATGAAACCTCTGGCACTGACAGAAGATCCCAAATGTATTTAGAGAGTAGAGGGTATCTGCCTTTAATTTTAAAGACCAATTGAACCTGTCAAGGCCACATGTGCCCCAGCATACATCAGAGCCTTAGGCTACCTTGGAAAGAGTATTCTGTGCAAAAATGTATCCTGTTATAACCTGCAAAGGAAAAAAAAGTGTATTTTTCTTTACTTTTGCACAATCTAAAAAAATATAGTTACTTTCTCCATGCTCTTTTCCACTTCCTAAAGAAATAATTTCAATTGCTTTCTGTGTGGTGCTTTCAACACCAGAGCACTTTACAAGCATTTTGCACAAGACCACCAAAGTGCATGGACAGGAAAAAATGTGAAGGGGAACTAGATCAGCACTGGTGAAAGAGACTAGAGAAATACATCAACTTCAGTGGAGAAGAAAAAAACTGGCCTTTTCTGGGAACTGCAGGCATCAGAAGCACAAAACAACTCTTATTCCTATAAGAGGACTAGGAACCCAATGCAGCTCTTAAAGTATTGTAAGGATTGTAAGCTGGCACACGCATCACTGATGCAGTTGCTAATGATATTCTGATTTGATGGATTCCACTACCATGAAAGCGAAAACCACCCTTAATTCCTTTTTCTTCTCTGACAGCTTTCATTTATAGCAGCTCAGGTGTTATTTGTCTTCCCACATGCTGAGTATAATAACTTGGGTTTCACTTAAACTCAATGACTGTTTGGCTAAAGTACATCTTCCAGAAAGGCATCAAGAAGTGAGGAAGCCATCTTTCCTTCCTTGCAATCATTTGTTGTGATGGGCAATCATCCTCACTTGTCATTGTTTCATTTAAATTTGCCTGGGCTCCACTTTCAGTGATGCCTGTATTAAGGTTACAGTGACTCTTCTGAGGTCTGGGCTTTTCTCTCAAAACACTCAACGTGCCACCGAGTTACTGATGCTTTCTGTAAGACAATTGATCTTTCACATTGGGTTTTTCTCTGTCAAATGGCTGATCCTACCTCAAACATAAGGTAAGCGTCAGAAGTCCATCTGGCATGGCGGACTTTTCACAAGAAGGAGCTAGGAGTGCTCAAAGAGTCCTTACAATGTACTAAACACCTTGCTGGAAGGTGTGCATAACGCACAAAGAAAATACAACAGCAAGAACTATCAGAAGGCCAAGGATGACTGTTAGCATACCCGTTTGCTAGTATCATTACAGATCTAAAACCTCTACTACAGGATGCCAGTGTGTCTCATGCGGGACACGAGGGACCGGGGCACCCTGCACTATGTCAGCTGTGGCATCCCATATAATCCCATCCATCTGACACTAAGACATCATGATAGTTAAACTGGTGGCTCTTCATCCTCTTGTGCTTCCTTTGTCAGTAGAACTGCTGGTGGAATTTGTATACTCTTTCAGCTACGCAGTGATTGCTCCTATGAGAGTGCAGCAGGGTTCCAATGTGCCCTGCCTCAAGGACCACTTAATCAGACACCCCTCTTCAGCTTGCCTAGATTGAACCCATATATAGAGGCTGAGGGGCAGGCAGTGGGAGGGCAGCTACAACACCAAACATGGTGAGGGAAGCATAGCAAATAAATAAACAAATGCATTCATAGCAAGGCTGTCCCTTACCTCTAAAGACCCAATCTATTTGTGGAGGGAGTGCTTTGTGAATGGTAGAGCTGATCAAAAGTGCCAATCTGGCAGTTTCTGAGAGCCGATTTACCGAAAGGGAACAGCACAGGCAGCAGCTGTGCAAGTTTTGCATATTTTCACCCAGACGGTTGGGGCCCTGCTAGAACAGCCAGTTGTGATGGCACTTTCTGTGGGGCAGACAGCTGCCTGTTCTTCTCACACAATAATATCCTTTAGATTCCATCTAGAGATCCTGATTTCAATGGGCACTCTGCTTTTCCAAGTGGTTTTACTTATCTTAGCACTTTTATTCCATTAAATAATATTCAGTGATGGGCACTAAACCTAAGAAACAGGGCCTTAAACCTTGATCTTGGCTTGATCCCATCTGACAGAAGATTTTTTATGGTGCAGAAACAAGCCTCACACACCATGCACACTACCTGGTCCATTTAAAAAGTGACATTTTGTCATATATATATATATATAATTAATACAATAAATATGGAGATAGAAAATGCAAACCAGCCTAATTTCACTGAAGCTAATGGAGCTACTCAGGGTTGTACCAAGTGAAGATTCGACACCTTAGGCCAACCCTAGCACATCTAACTGAATCAGCATCCTGACTTGGTCTGTGTCTATTCCAAATTTCTCGCATTTGTTCCAGGACCTTCCACCAAGACTCAAAGTTTATGCTGCCTTCTGCAAAGCTGCAAAGATTTTTAAAATGCTAGCATAAATCCAATAAGAGCACTCTTTTCAATAAGAGGAATGAAAATATTCTTTCATACTTACTGAATGGCCCACTGGCATAGACTCAGACTGGAAATATTGACCCATGGACAACGCTGGATTATGGTATAAGCCCCTCCGGGGAGACGCTGCTCTAACAGAGGCCATATATCTCCTTTCTCGCCTAGGAGACAAATCTCTTCGAACAGATGCATCTTTTCCTGGTGACATTGGTCTCCTTGGTGACAGGTGACGTCTTGGTGACACATCCCGTCTTGGTGATAACTCTCTCCTCAGCACAGCCTCCTTTCGTGGGGAAAGGTGCCTCATGGGTGAAATATCTCTTCGGGGTGACAGATGCCTTCTGGGTGACAAATCCCCTTTTGGCATTAAATACCTCTTTGGTGAGTTATCTCTGTAAGGTGAAGAATCATAGCCAGGTGATGATTGCCGACTGGAAGGTGAGAGGTCCCTTGGAGATGAGCTGGGGTCTAAGGAAAGCACGCAATCCTCATCCATGCAGCTAGGTATGTCCAATCTGTCTTTATCAGGCTCTGAATCCGTACTCTTACTGTGGAAAAACCTCTGATATTCTGTCATTTGTGTGTCTTCACAGGAGTCGCTTGGTGTTATAAGCTGAGTAACCTGAATGCTAGGTAAGGTGACCAAGTAACTGATGAGAGAAGAGTGTCCCACTGGAAGGGAGCCCTCAGGGGAAGCCCCCTGTGACGCCCCAGCCGAGTTCACAGACAAGGAGGAGAACCGAGGGGGCTGTGGGCTGGTGCTTCTTGATCTGGTTTTTGGTGTCGAGTCTCCCTGAGTATCATCAAAATCATCCTCATCTTCATCATCATCATCATTGTCATCGCCATCCTCGCCATCTGATTCCTCCGCATCAGAAAACTGGTGCTCTGCTGACAAGCCTGCCAGACTGCTGCTCTTCTCTGCCTCCTGCTGCATGTCCTCCATGTTTTCTGAAACAGCCACAGCAAGTCAAAATGGCGAGCACATACCCCACCTCTTACACCTTATGCCACATTCATCCTCCACTCACCCACTGCCATCACTGGATGTTCTTCATCTGGGATGGCTGCATAAAGCCATTCCTCATAGTCTGAAACCGTATGTTTTCCAAATAATACCTTAAAACTCTATGCTTGAAAGGAAGTATAAAAGCAAATTCACCCTACGCTACCTCCCAACTTCACTAAATGTTGCGACCTCTCACATTTTAAGTGGAAAGATTGGGAACTTTGTATGAGACAGATGACAACAGGCCATACTTTTATTTCTAGCTCCTCTTCATGTATCTTAATAAAAATATAACTCAGACAACTGAATAGGATTTATTTTTTATACTTCCTGTTTATTAAAAAGATACCTCTTAATTAAAAAATGCCCCAGATGCTCTAAATATATTTTCCCATGCCAGTCACTGTGCTAAAGTGCAACGAGTCATTTGCATACTCCAGAGGCCATTCCAACTAAATTAAATCATTTTGACATACCTGCTTCTTCAGTTTCAGCATCATCTACAGATGTCATGGATACTCCAAGCTCCAGGCATTTTTTCATGTGTGCTTTAGACTTCATATGTTTTGTCAGATTTCCTGTGGATGAGAGATTAATCTAATTAATGGACAACAGCAAAGCTCACTCTTCAAGTCAGGTTTTGGTGTGCCTTAACTCCATTATCCTGCAGATGACAGGTTTTAGCTTTAAAAAACACCACAACAGACAGGTCTGACTCATTCAACCCATCGCCCTCAGAGCCTGTTTTAATCAGAGTGGGTCTTTATATCATAAGAAAATAAAAAATTCAAATAAACTCAGGGCCTGAGAGGTACGTAGGCATCTCTCCAATTTTCCACGTGGCACTTAGGCACCCCAGCAAGCTAAAAAACTAACTTTTGGATGTTACCTATTCCTGGGCTCAGAGTTCACGATATGTACAGACTGCCCAGACATCAAAGTAAGTCCAGTGCATTGCAGCCATTCAGGGCTCATGCTCCTAGTTACACAGTGGTACTTTCAAGATAAGGGCTGTCCCATTTACTTCACATGTATGTTCCAAATGCTCAGGGTATTCAAAACATTTTTAAGCAAAAGTATTCCACAAAAACCCAGACAATTATGGGCAACTTTTCTATGCAAGTTTATCACCTAGCTGCAGTCTCTGAACTGAGAGATGTACTTACAGCATTCACCCGGGACGTGGGAAATTCAGGTTCAGCTCCCAGATTTAAAGTACAGATCTGAACCAGACACGGCAGAGATTTGAAATCAGATCTCCCATTCCCCTGAGGCAGCAATCTAACACTAGACTATTGACTTTCTGGAGTGCCTGTCTTAGTCTGTTTTTTCACAGATAAGAAAACTGGGTTGAGACTGGCCCCAAGAGAAATTTCATGACAAAGAATCTTAAACACAAAGCACAGACTGCAGAATATCACTCTAATCCATTATCCACTTCAGTCTTATTTGCAACACCCAACAGGGAAAGCATGGCATAAGAAAACCCAATCCACTACCAAGACATGACGTTTGTTAGCTCAAGGAAAGCCCTCTGTGAATGCCTTTATGGTGCTTCTGGGACCCCAAACAGCACCTCCAGCCAATGTGTGTGGCACATGCAACCTGGGGGCAGGAACACTGCACCACTCTGCTGGATAGTGAAGGTGTACTTAGAAGGTCACAAGCCAGGCTCTTCTTCTTTGACTTTTAGTCCCAGCTAGTTCAAATAACTGCCTTGTCAGTAAGAGTTTCTTATTGTGCCTGTGCACTGCATGAAAAGGCTAACTTGGTCCTTGATGCTTCTGGATGGTGAAACGCTCAGAGTGTACACTGAAAACCTAAGTACCTCTGAAAGACTGTCCCCTACTGCTCTCAGCAGAATAGCAACAATAGTTATGAGGCTGACAACTGCTCATAAGCAGTAATACACTTCTTGTACTTCGAAGGCTAACTTAGTCTCTTCCTACTCATGCCCTTCTTGTGAAATAGCATACCACCTCCTCTGTGTTTCTTCTTCTCTGCCAGAAATGCCAGCCTCAGCAAGCAATTTCACATTTTTTTCCACGCCATCTCTTCTTCCTGGAATGTCCTCTCTGAACACAGCTGTGAAACCACAATACTCCTTCAAGTCCCTCCTCAAGACCCATTCCTCCAGCAATGTCAAATGTAAGCAAGGATATGAGAACAGCTCAGCAAATGGTCTATTGGGATTACAAACAAGCAGCTCCTTTTCTTTGTCTCTGCATGCCCATGAAAGTTCTCATCTTAAATTAGGTTGATGGGTCTACTACCATCCATCAGTTATTCCCATCTTTGGCACAGGAAGGAAGGAGTGCTGGAGTCATGGAAACTATTACAATTCTCAATCCTCAAAACAGCCATGAAGCTGCACTGGGATCTTGGGAGATATTTCCTTCATCTTCCTTTCTTCCCTCTTAAACTAAGTTCACTGCCCTGGGATCAGAATCCATTTCCCTTGTCTGCCAAAGGGAAGCTAAGAAACTGAGAATGTAATGCTCATTTGGACTGTGCTACAAAGAAATGCTACCAAAGAAAAGGACTTTTTCTTTTAAGAAGATGGTTGCACCACAAATCCAAATTCCAAAGAATATCATTATCAGTGGCCTCAGGGTGACAAATGGAAGCTTTTTTCTGTGCTGATAAATACATGTGAACAGAAGCTATCAGATCTCTATTCATAATTAATGCCACAGTGGATGGAGTGGCCCATCTGGGAGACATACATTATTTATAAACTTGAAACTGACCCACTGTAAAGCCCATGAAGGCATGTTTCCCTCAGCAGCTGATGCTCTGCTTCTACATTATGTCATAACAAGTGTACTCTCCTGGTAACATTTAAATGTTGCTGCAATTAAAATTTGCACTGTGCAACAATGTCGGCCGAGTATTATTTTTCAGAGGGGTTCTTATGCTTCTACATTTTCTCTGCAGACAGAAGGACCAGCCAAGAGCCTATAGCTCTTAATGAAGATATCCAAGGAGTCTCGTAGTCTCACAAAATCCCTGGATCAATTAAACAGAAGAAAACAAATTCTCTCATACAATCCTGTATACATAAACAGTAATTTTATTCCGAAGAAAATTCTGTCCTTGATTGCAATAGGTGCTTGGATCCCAGATGGCAAAATACCCAGAAGTGGCAAGGGTTCACCAGAAAGGATCAAATACCTTTAGTTTTGAAGGCAAAGTTGCACAACTTGCATACGTAAGGCCGGACATCAGTGTGAGTACGGATATGTTTTTTGAGCATGCTTGGCTTTTTGCAGCGAATGCCACATTCTTCACAAATGTACTTTCCTCGTCCACGACCTCTGACATAGACATAATCCTCATTTGATTTATACCTGTTGGGAGAAAGCAAGTATTTAAATCATACAGGCTTTAGATCTCATACATCTACAAACATCATCTCTATGCACCTGATCCTGATCAGATATATATATAGATGTATATAACTCATCAAAGCAAACCCACAGAAATTCAGAAGAACTACTGAATTTTCAGTCTGAAACTCACAAACTTGCAATGAATGCACTGGTCCCTGTGTGTTTAAACAATATGAGACTAACAGGTTGCTGTATGAGAACAGTATAAACCTTGTCAGGAAACTGATGACACTGCACAACTCCACATATAAGCCTGCAGGTTTGATTTACTTCAGCTAACTGTAGTCTTGTACAACATAGGCATTTACCCCCACTGAAAACAGTGTTATTTTGCAGTACAATTCATTTAACTATTTTAGTGTATCTATCCCTTGGGACCAGATAAATCACATTCTGGAAATGCCCGTTTCTTCCCATTAAATATAAAGGGAATGCAGACAACAAGCAAGGACGTACATATTTACACTACAGATGCCTGACGTTCCCAAAGATAAATCTCTCCCTAAAGGAACACCGAGTTGAGTTCACTCAGGTACGTGGTGCTTTAGAAATAAAATGAGAAACTTCTAACATGGATACTCAGCAGAAAGCTATTAAAGGAATTTTTCTTAGCACAGGCATAAGCTTTCCATGCTATTTTTGCTGATTACATAGTGTTTAGTTAGAAAACAAATAAGACATGCAAATCTATGTAAAGCTGTACATTGCCTTTATTATCATGTTAAATCATTAATACTGAAGTCTAATAGAGTCCAGGGAATCTGCTCAGGCTATTCTGAGGTTTGAAGAGTGCTAGGCATTCCTTTGGGGTAGAATTCCATCCTTATTCATCCAAAGTGAAATATAGAAAGTACAAGAACAGAGAAATAATATTCTTTTTGCCCTCTGTCCTCCACTGCCCTCTCCTTAAGCAGCACAAAGTACTTTCAGTCATCCTGTGGATGACAAAATATCGTTGGTACTGATAGTCAGTACTTTAAATAAGAAAGGGACTGTGTGAAAGATTCTGTTAACGAGATGACAACTTTACAAGAAACAAGTGGCAATTTTTGGGTTACAGAGCTGAAACATTTTTTAAGTGTGCTTTTCTTAGATGAACACTTCTTCCATATGTTCAGCTATATCATTGGCACCATAAATACTGAAGTTAATATCTTAGAAAAACATAAAACAGTGTCCTGTTCTAAAGTCCATCTTGCTATCTCTTAAACACATCAGCTACTCTTTCAAATGTGGATGCCTAAATTCCGGGGGTTTTATCTCATTTCCAATAAAGTTAGCCTTCTCCCTTTTCCTTCTTTGTTCCTGGCATCGTTGGCAGAACAGGCATAGTCTAATGTAATTTAATATTTAGTCATCTCTAGTAAGTTTTTCTGTGTAACATTTCTGGCATTCTGCTTTCCTGTCTGCCCCATTTCCCAGGTTCTTCTTCGTATACACATGCCCATGACTGCTAGTCATCTCTCTATCCACTGCTTCATCAACTCCATCACCTCCAGGCTTTTTCCCACAGACAGAAAAAATGCCCATTATTGTTTGAAATACTGCCATTTTATCTTCTTTTCATCTCTCCTTACAGTCTGATTTTGCTGTGATGGAGTCTACCATATCATCTCTGATTGATACTGGTAAGATAAATGCTGTGTTATAATGGGCTTTTCTGTTGCTCCATCTCTGCTGTTCTTCTGCTTGACCTCTTTTCACTGGCTTCTGTCACCTGTCAGATCCCATTGGGTACAATGATACAAGATCTGTCTCTTCATCATTCATATAGATGGTTTTTGGCCATAACTGACCTTGACTCTTTAAGTATGCTTCATCATAACAATGACCGTAAGACAAATGACACACACAAACTTGACATTTAAAGAAGGCCTGTCCCAAAAAGTTAAAGACCAGAACACTGAGTCTGTGGTGATTACCTTTTAGCCCTCAGGCTAAATTGCACTATTTAACTTGTGTCTCTCTCAAAGCTTTCAGCAATTTCCCACTTCCTAGTACATAATGTTCATGTAAGGATTTTGGTCACTGCTCCTCTGAGTTTGACTTGAATGGGACTCTTGCATTAAAAAGCATTAACAAGTCTCAGAGTCCTTCAATTTCTATTCAAAATGTTATTTTATTGTGGTTTTTCAATTACAGTCTATTACTGATAGACATAAAAGAGCAAACATAAGCAAACTGTGAAGTCCTGCTGTCAACGGATAATGTCATTAAGCCAGAAGTCAGATGAGCAGGCATGCTGGTCCTATCCCTCCTTTATTTTCATGCCATTAGTAACTAACTGTACTGCACCAAGTACTGAACTTCAAATTACTGCTTGAGGAACACTGCTTCATATCCCACCAGGGTCTGGCAGTCACAGGTGATGGAAAGCAGATTTTGTGACTCAGATAGTTTCACCTGAATCAAGCCACCTGTCAGAGGCAATAATGTGATGGTTAGTTTCTTCCTTCAAAACTCCCTCTGCTAAGATGAGTACAAAATGATGGGCTTCAGTGCAGTGAGGTGGTGATGTGCTGTGACATCTGGTGGTACTAGGTTGACGGTCGGACCTGATGATCTTAGAGGTCTTTTCCAACCATAACATTCTATAATTATATGACCTACTTTTTGCCTCAACTGCATTGATTCTGTTCCTTCAGCTTCTCACTCATGCCCAGCCCCATCTATTTCCTTTTTGCTTAGCGCTTCCCTCCCTGGCACAAAGCAGCTGCAGAGCTGCACTTTCCTGACAAGTGGACAGGCTTTTCCACAATCCAAAACCTGACAACGGCAGATCTTTCTCAGCTGTGGATTCTGAATTACCTTCTTTGCACCTATGAAGCGAAAGCAGTCACAAAGCCTAAGGAAACCCTCTCCCCATGACAACTGAAAATCAAAATGAAAATACACTGCTGAAACAAGATATAACCTTGCACGTTTGCCTGTACAGGAGAGAAAACATGAAATGACGATGACAGACATTTGCTACTAGTTCATTGCACTACTTGCTGAGAGGAGATGAAGATGAGCTTGATGAGAGAAGAACAGAATAGCTCTACAAACAAAAAAGAGCAAGAAAGAATGGAAACCCACACGTTGAAAACTAGCTTTCAGAAGTCATAAACAATAACCTGAAGAGAAGGACAAATTCAACAACCAGGACAGAAAACAATACAAGATATGGTAATAATATCTAAGGTATATTACACCCAGTTAAAAAATAGCCAAACTAATGAATAGAACTAATCTATTCTTCCACAAATAATTCCTGTAAAGAAGAATGGCCCTACTGACACTGCATCACCTAATCTGCTATAGTTTTGCAGGTTATATGCTTCTATTGAGGAAGTCCCAATCTATTGCAAAGATTATTTGTTCTCCCTACTCCAAATATTAATGGGCACATCTAGGTTTCTTATGTTTTGTTTTACTCAAAGTATATCGAAACACAGCCAAGTATTACTAGGACACATTTTTAGGTGAAGTGCAAGTACATGACTTTACTGGAATAGTTTAATAAACTTATTGGTGTACAGGAAAACTTAAAGTGGTGTAAGTAACCTGCAAAATTTCTTAAAGAAGGTATCAGATAGTAGAGGCTTTTTATAGAGCGATCTGCTGCAACTCGCACTGATCTGAATCCTCCTTTAAGTTGCTTTTCTTAACACACTTTTACTCTTCTGACCTCTCATCGTGCAGCTTACATCAGTGCAGACTGTCTTCAGCTGGGTCATCCAAATTCAGAAATGGTACATAGTAGGAAGCAGGCAAATTTTATATTTCAAAGTGGGTGTGAGTTGAAGCAACAGCTCTTCAAATTTCTCATAAACTTAGGCCGACCCCTGAATTTAGGTCACTCTTGTAAAGACAGTCAGCTAGCTAGCTTGGGTATGAGGACAAAGTACAACTACAGAGAACAATTAGGATCAGCGTTTGGGCCAGCATACTATAAAAATCTCAAAAATAGCTTTTTCAGTCTTTCAGGCAAGATGTAGGCTATACTCTTCAGTGTTGCAGACTACAGAGAAATGCCAATGGAGACTATTCAATCTGAGCCAAAAACATAATGTCAACAAAGGACAACTGAGATTTTAAAGGCTACAAACTGACAGGAGAAGGAAACGGATGTATGAATTTCTCACATTTCCCTCTTGAGCTACTTAGTCACCCCAATAAATCACTGCTGTGAGACCATCCGAGTTTGGTAAGACTGAAAGACACATCTTGCTCAGCTACCTTACTAATTCCTACTAAAAACTGCAAAATTAATTGCACTGTATCAGAATTCTATTAAAGAAACTAAAGGATATCTTCCATTTTAGAGTATACTGCAGACACAAGTGTCTATGTCATTTTCTTTTCATAACAAGTTTCATAAGCCTCAAAACAATGTTAAGGGGCTTTCAAGTCTCCTTTTCTCCTTTTCATTTCTATTATCACTTGAGTGATAGACTGTCACAGTAATATTAAACATTATTTAATCAACCATACATGACAGATCTATGGATTAGGCTTAGACACCATAGATTTCATTGGCATCTTACATTTTACCTTCAAAATCCAACGTCAGCAAATAAAAAAATATTACAAGAATAAGACTAAGCATGCATAGTCAATCCATGCAAGCAACTGGAAGTACACAGCATCTAAAAATGGAAAGACATCCTCATGAAAGCCATTAAATACAAAGACAGGATATAGGAAATATCAAAATGTTAGCAGTTTATCCATTTCTTTATGACCTAAGGAATTAAAGTAACAATTTTGAGTGAGTGCTCTCACAGAGATGGAAAACAATTGTTCCAGTAGCAAAGTTGAGCCCAAAGTAAGTATACAGCTACCCTGCAGTTTAAGACTGACAAATACACAAAAAAAGGAGAGGCTTGGGAGCTACAAGACATGGCAGGAACACAGGAGACTGTTCACATCCTAATTCATTCATATTCATTTTCAAATGTCTTTAAAATGACAGGCTGAGCTTGAAATTTCCAGTTATATTTTCTTACCCTCCTTCAAAGATTTTAATTCGTATCGGCTCAGTTTGTTTGGATGTAATGTCTTTATCTCCATGAATGTCTCCTTTTACTCTTTCTTTTATAATATTCCCCACTACTTTCTTTTCAAGCTTGCTGCCAAACAAGAAGAATGGCTCGTGTTTCATCTGTAGAACAAAGTCAAGGAAGGGTGTTACTGCTGGAGCACACAATAAATGCACACTTCATTTCAAATACTTTTAACATTCCAGGTCAAAGCCAAACTCTCATTTTGCTGCAACTCTATACAATGAATTAATCTGTCCCATTTAATTTGACGAGAATAAGTCAGGAGGCAACGTGGACAAATTTTTCTGAGAGTCTTGACAGAAAAGACAATGCTATATCTTTCCTCAGAGAAAAAAAAATCATGAAAATGAGAGGTGGAAAAGCCTCAGAAGGGAATTTATTGCCATTACAGAATTTTCCCTGGCACCATCATCTAATGCTTAATCTATGGGGAAGAGTCAACATGTAAAAGACATTAAATGGGTCTGAAAATCCTTACTCAATTTTAGATTAATCTTTATTTACAAATGCACATGGATGTTTGTGTCTGATACTGTGTTTGAATCGGGACATGGCAAAAACAAAGGGCAAAATAAAAGGAGGTAATGCATCAGGCTCTGGCACATATGAAGGGATGGCTTTAAAAGCCTCACTTTTTATACCTTATTTTGAAAATGGAGACAGAGAGAGAGAGACAAAAGAAGTAGCAGAGCTTGCAGAAAGATAAAATGAGGCTCAAAAGTTGTCATGGAAAGGTGTCACTGTCTGATTTCCCAATAGGGAACCTTTTTTTAAAAATAAAATAATTAACTTACATTTTATAGTTTACTAGAAATTTCTTCTAGGAAGATATACAAATTTAATGTTATTAAAATTTCTTATTTACCTGAGCAAACTGCTTCCATGCACTTGATGATGTCAGTTTACCAGATCCAGGCCTATGCATAGCAGCCAGAGTGTAGATTTCCGTGGTGTTTTTTTGCTTGGACCTTAAAAGTGCTAAAGTGGTCTTTGTACTTAACCCAGATGGGTTTGGGTTACATGAACTTATACACCATGAAGCATAAACAGAAGCTTTGAGGGTTGGTTGCTGAGTATAATTTGGTTTTGTATAGTTTAAGAAACACCAGCTCACAGTAGTAGTAGTACGCAGACTTGGGAACTGAAGGATATGATGAAAATCTGCTACGTCTGTCAGGAGAATGGTTGAGGCTGTGACTTTCCCAACAGTATTAGATGACATCTGGACTAACATCCCAAGAGGCAATTTTTGATGTTTCAGCTGGTCTTCCGTCTGAATTTCTCCTGGTGGCAATGAAGACCTCTGTGGACTCATGCTCATATCTGAGGCTGTTTCATCCACATCCAGTTCTTCTGGTGAGTCTCTCCCTTCAGATGGGCCACTGGACTTCTGTCCTGGTGATGTGGAATCAAAACTGGAAAGCTTCTCTCTGCTCAGTGGGAAACCATCAGCTGCTGACATGCTGACAGATGGGAAATCTTGAGATGATGAGGATGACAGCGAAGAAGAGGATGACAGGGATGGCAGGCTTTCTTTTGGCTCAGTAGCACAGCTCTGCCTCACTAATTGAGGCTTCTGCATTCTTGGAAAATCTTTCTTTATATCAGAGTTTGTTAACTCAACTGCACTTAGTTCCTCAACTATCTGTCCATACATTTTTTCTTCTTTGACTCGTTTCTGCTGCTTGGTCTCCATGAAGAGCTCCAAGCTGCTGGCAGGTGAAAGCATTCGTTTGCTTCCTCCCAAGGTAGAAGCCATGTCAGAACTGGAAGGCAAACACAGGGGAATTGGTGGCTCTAGTCCAAGTGGTAGTGTCTGTGGCACTTTCCACAAAGGATATTTTTCTAGTCCTCCATGCTGACCCAACATCTGAGCTATGTTAAATCCAATTCCTTGCATGGTTGCATTAGTTGCCAATGTTCTTTGAGAAACTGTCTCATCAACTTTACAAATTACAATTGCAGGACTGTTGCTCTGTCCAAGGATCTGGGAAATGCTTGTGTACATGACACTACCGTAGGATGGCACATGGGTTTGAATCCTGACAGGAACAACTGTTCCTGGCAAAGACTGTACAGATCCATCACTTGGGGTGTCAAAATCTGTTGGAAGATGTTGCTCAGACGAGGTATCTGTTGGTTTAATGCTATGGTCTGACTGGTACTTAGCAAGAGTATTTTTTGAATACTGCCCAGATGTTCCTGAGTAATGCTGGTATGCTTGCTCTTTAGCATGCACATAATCAGCTGCTTTCTTTCCAATAAGCTCCGGAGCATGTTCAAGGTGATAACTTGGAGGAACGTCTGTTTGGAAAGGCTGTTTGATATAAGATTTCTGCAGCTGTTGTACAAATTGATGCTGGAAGTGCAGAGGTTCTGTGCATGACTGCCACAAGACAGGCTGCTGAGATGGTGGTAAATGAACCATGCAGACAGCTGGATAGGGGAACTGAAACAAGGTGCTGTGAATAGGGGAAAATGGGACTTTTTCCTGATGTGCAAATAGCTGCTGCTGCTCTGATGGATGTTTGTTTGGAATATAAGGTGCTTGTTGGATTAAGGGAGTCCTTAACATTTCCGGGCTGTCTGCAACAAGAGCCTGTTGCTGGGCAAGGTGGGATGAGCTATTACTAAGCTGAGCACAAGAGCCAATAGCCTGTTTTCCAGAGTCATCTGCCTGAATGGGCTGAAGTACAGAGGAAGGGGAGTGATGCCAGGCAAGCTGGGAGGAGCGAAGACCAGCCTGTGAGTGTTCCATCTGCTCCTGCTTTATACTTTGTTCTGTATTCTGATCAGTCTGGGCAATCTCTGGAAAACCACTGAAGGAAGCCTGGCGAACCAAGAAGCATTTCTTCCTTTCTCGGGATGGAGACAGTGCCAAAGTAGGTGTCCCAGCTGAAGAGGCATGAGACAGGTTCCCATAATCAAAGGATTTACTTCGGATCTCTGGGATTTCGGCAGCATGAGGGCAGGGCATCTGTTCAGATGAGCAGCGTCTCATTTCCCTCTGATGGTGATGCCCAGGGACGGAAAGTGAGTAAGCACCAGCTGGAACTGTTAAAAACTCAGATTGTTTTCCAAATTCATCTTGTCTGGGAGGTGTGATGAACTTCATATTCTCTTCTCTTTCAAAAGACATTGAAAAACTTGAACTGTGGGACAAATTACTTTCTTGGCTAGGGCTACGAGAGAGGCTTGTACCTGTGGACTCAAAGCTGGATTCTCCAGAGGAGTGCTCCATGTCAGCCAGTCGTAAACGCTTCTTTTTGGGTGGTAGCTTTTCAGCTGGAAGTTGGGAAAGGGTTTCACTTCTCTGGGGCCACTGAAACTCTTCAGTGGGCCTCTCCTGGTCTTTACTCTGCACTTCTTTATCTTTTTCAGGCTTATCTGGCTCCTCCGTGACACGAATTTCAGGTACCTGTATGTTGTGCTGGCGAACCAGCCTGGGCTGCATGTGACATGGCTGAGGCTGCTGGGATGGAGATGGCTTGCTGGTTTCCGCATTTTCTGTTTGTGGAGGTCGGTCTGGGCTCATTGGGGACTCACAAATCTCACTCTCGCATGTCTCAGACAGTGAATAGATCTTTTCCTGCTGGCATGCAATATGCTCTGTAGATTCAGACCTTTCAAATGAGTTTGGCCTACTCAATGAATTTGTGTGCTGAATAACAGAGATGACATTTCCAGGGGGCTTTCTAACCAGTGATTCTGCGGTCCTTTCTTGCTCTGCAGTTAAGGGTGAGTCTTCCAGAGAAGCTGCCGGGCTTCCAGATTGCAAGTAAGGCCTGCAGATTTCAAAACGCTCTGTATGGCAATGGGGAGCATTATCCAGGCCTTGAAGGGCAAATCCGCTTCTTGGCACTTCCTGAACTTGGGATTTGGGATCAAAGTCCAAAGGTTGAATTCCCACAGTGGTGCCAGTCGTACTGCTGCAAAGCATGGGACTATCTTCCTCATCTCCAACACTCTCCTCTTTCCTACGCTTTCTGTTTTCAAAAGTTGTTCCAAGCATGGATGGCACTGACTGAGATTGTCCAAGTGGATCAACAAAAAACTCTCCTCCTTTGTTCATCCCACCTAAGGATGGTGAGTCCCTGTAGTTCTGCTTCTGAGCTTCAAATTCTTCCCACTTTCTGTAGTGCTTTCCACTGGCATCATAGTCATAAAAGGTCTTGTCTCCTTTCTTCTCTTTTAAGGATGGTCCTTTGTCACCTGCAGTCTGCCTGCTGGAAGCAATAATGATATTTTTCCCTGGTCTTCCATGATAATCTGAATCCGAGTGTCCCTCCTGTACAGATGGCAGTTCAAAGGCAGCCTGTCTTCTCAACATTCTTTGGTGGGATATTCCCACTGTCCCAGGGTAAAATACGTCATCAGAGCCAGTCATCTTCTCATCAAATGAATGGCTTCCTCTCAGAGACGGTGGAATACTTAGGGTGTTTGCAGAAGAGGTTGGCATGGAATTACTTCTAATAAGAGGAGAGGAATCTGCTGGGGGCTCTAGAAGGAGTGGCACATCACCCTGCTGACTCACTTGGTACAAGCTGGTTTCACTTTTGATGGATGATGTTGTGATCTGTGATTGTCTACATTCTGTATTGCTGCCTGGATAAACTTGTGAAGATTTAATAGTGCTCAAATTACTGGAGTCAACAAGTTCGTCTTTATTTGGAGTCAGATGAGAAATATGTTCCTCAAGCATTTTGATATCTAATCTGTTATTTAGAAGAGGTGATGGGTCTGTTTTGCCCTTTCGACCCATTAAACTGTGTTCCTGATTTGCTGTGGCTACAGTTAGTGCTGTCCTTTGATTAATCCTATAGAACTTCCCAAAAATTATTTCTTCATAAGACTTTGCATTAGTATTTGGTGGGCTAATTTGCTGCTCAGCGCTTTCTGAGCGGGAAAAATAACCAGAGTCAGTGCTTCCTTTACTGTGTGGGCTCAGGAGGTTTAATGACTGCTCAGAATCTTGTCCTTTTTTCTCTGACAGTCTTAGTGCAAGTCGCTGTTTAACTGTATGAGAGTCATCAGACTTGGTACTTAAGGATGGGGTTTGCAACATATCAGAGCCAATATATGGTGAACTCTCACTGGGCAGCTGGATCCCACTTTTAGGGATAATCAAAATGGGCACTTTCATTGGCCCCATCAAGGACTCTTCCATGGAGGAGTGAAAACCACTCCTTCCAGCAATGTCCAAGGGGAGCTGAGAGACGGGGCTCAGTTTGTCAGACCCTTCCACTAGGAGTGAGGTCTCCTCATCAGTGTCTGTGCTCTGCTCACCATCTGAATGTATTTCAGCTTCCACATCAATGTAACTGGCATCAAGGTCCAATTTAGAGACTGCTGACTCCGTGAAAGGTACCAATCCTGCCTTAATTGCATGGGCATGTGACTTTCTGTGTTTGTAAAGGTTGCTTTTCGTCTTGAAGGAGAAACCACAAGGAACACAAGGGTATGGTCGCTCACCAGTATGAGATCTAATATGCTTTTTAAGCACACTAGGTTTGGCACAGGCCCGATTACAGTAAGGACAAATGTACTTGCCAGGCTTTTTGGGTTTGTGCTCCTTTTTGTGAGCATCTTCTGATTGTTCTAAAGATTTCTGTGAATATTGGCTGTATGCAGGGTTCAAACTTGAAATCTTCTTCCTGGAGAAACCTCCACTATGGCTATGCATATGAAAAGGAAACAAGTCCTCTGAGGCAACTGATTGCAAGTGGCTAGGAAACTGCCATGGAGGGCCTTCCAAGCTCTGATGTGGCTTTATGTTGTGCAAGAAGCCTTGTGGCAATGAATGCTGTGGGAAAGAAAGTGAATGCTGACATGAGTAAGGAGTTGGACGATGCTGTGGATATTGCTTCTCTGTGACTTGCTGTGCAGCTTCATTTGATGATACCAGTTTCCCAGAACTGAAGAGTTGTGCTGATGCTGTGTTTCCTATTTGCTCGTGATCTACTTGTGGTTGCCTCTGTACTTCTTGATTGCCAAAAGTGCTCATCTTAATAACAGCTGTATGTTCTTGCCTCCATCTGCTTGGTACTTTAGCAGTTTCTCCAGACCTTGAGGTAGCTTTTTGCCCTATAGCTGTGTCCCCAGAGTCCATTTTGTTACACAAGGTCTTAAGTGCTAGTTCACTTGAAAGCTGTGCAGACACATGGAGTGTGTCCAGAGCTGTGCTTTTTAAAGTTTTGTTGCTCCCATTTTTCCAGGGCTGTTGCAAGTTCACAGACTTTTCTTTCTCTTTGGAACTTTCCACGCAGTAGTCTATAGGCATTAGATTTGTGTCTGTACACTAATGTGAGTATTATACAGTTCTGTTCATGGCATGAACTTTCCTGAACAGTTTATTATACATTTGCAAAGACTTGTTATAACATTTGGACATTTTCCATTGTTATTAAATACTGAGATGCAGAATGACCCCGAGATATTTGTGATCTCCTAGAGCAAAGTTCTCTTCATCTCTTCTATGGTGACACAGCTACCTGCACAGAAAAATAAAAATAAAATAAAAAAACCAGTACACACCAATTAATACAGTCATACTAAACAACATTGGTGCAGTCCGCTGTGCTTTTATAGAGTCCTACAGGGAAAGTACTGAGGGACTAAATTTCACAAAACTCCCTTTTGTGAGCAGATGCAGGAAGGACTGGCTCCAGAGACTACACACAAGCATAATCACTACTCAGTAACAGCCCTAGGAATAGAAAATAGAGATCTACACTTTCCAAATTAAACAGTAGCCTTGGAAGGATTTCTGGGGACAGTTTAAAGGCTTGATCTCAGAAAGTCAATCACATACTTTCAAAGCTCTTTCAGCAAATCACTTCTGAAAATAGAGTCCTAATACTGTGGGTTGGAATTACCTTATCCAGCGCTACTCACCTACCGTTCAGACATGCACTTTAGTCACCTGGCCTTCTTCTAAAGTCAAAGGAGGGTAATCACAGGAGAAATTTTTCCATATTGTGATAGGTGCTTCTGACATAGAGGCTGTCTATGTGCACGGCCCTCCACTATGGAGATGCTTGTTTCTCACAGTCAGTTAGGCAGTAATCCTTGGAATATGTACCACATTTTAAGATGGCTAAAGTGAGGTACTTCTTACTTTAGACCATCTAATTTGTTTTACATGAAGGGGTTGTTCACCTTTTTACACTACTTTTTAAACACTCAAAAAAGAGACATCAAAGAAGCATTCCAAACACAGCACTACTGGTACCTTTCCCCATCTCCATCTTCCAACCACTATATTAAATTTCAGTGAGAAAGTGTTGCTAGATGTAAAAGATGTATTTCAGAAATGAACTACCACTGGATTTATGTGACTTTAGCATTTTAGATTTCACTGTTGAAACAATTCCATCCAGCTATACATGTATTTTAACACTTAAATGTGATAGGTTTCCACAGTTCTACTATAAAAAAGTTCAGAGGTAAGATTTTCATAGAAAAGTAGAGTATTTGAATTTGAACTACAGTTTAGGTTTTCTGCCTCCATATTATCCAAACACAGGACATTTTCTGGATGAAATACTGAGATTTATAAAGACAGGTATGATTTAACAATAGTAAGGAAAAGCATAAAAAATCGTTAGTAGAGATACTGGAATATTTTCATTCCTACAGTGAAGAAACTGAATTTGCATTGAAAAAACACTAGCAAGGTACAGGAAAACACACAGGTAATAGGGACACATGATTCTTTTTTTCCACTATAAAACAATTACCTGCATCTTCTAGACATCTAATAGGCATGACTATCTTCAAATTTCCTGTAGGGAAGAAAAAAAAAAAAAAAAGAGTCATAAGAAATTCTTGACATTAGGTATAGATGATGAAAAAGTTTTTTCTTCTTTACAATAGAAGCCTGAAAATTTCATTTATCCATGCACTAGAACATTTCATGTTGTGTCTTAGAGGTCTAAGCAATTACATTTGAAGAATATGAGTAGTTTTAAGGGACTTAGGTTTCTAGTGTGTAGATGAATGACTGCAAGTCTAAACCAATGAAGTCTCGCCTTCCCGAATCGGTAAAAAGAAAGCTGCCAATGTACCTCTTCATTCCTATGCCTTTGCTAAGCCTGGATTATCGCTGAATCCCCTTGGCAAATCCCCTTTTAATGTCTTTCTCCAGCTAATACTTTTAGACTCCAGACTTCTCATTAAATGTTTCAGGGACCAGAACAAACTTCTGGTCAGGGTGTCACCACCCAGGGACAAGAAAATTTAGGGTCCAAATTCGTTAATGCCAGTGTGATACTGCTAAAGAATATATGGCTGCTTTCTCAAAGAAGAAACCTACAGACCAAAAACATGGTTAAAGAGTTCTGTGACTACCGTGATTTGCCACCTGTCTGACTGTCACCACACTGCGGGCTACTCTCTGTATTGTTGAAAAGACTGGCACAGAGAACAGGGAGCTTGACCATCATCTCATTGCCTTAAGAACATTTCTCCCATCAAAGGAGGACTCCCCCTTCCAGTTTTCAACAAATCTTTCCTTGAAAACAGATTTTGGCTTTTGTTTCACTAAAAAGGATGTGCAATTGCGTTAACAAAAGCAATAATGATGACATTTCTTTATGGTTTTTATTTAAGACAAAAGCCAGAGCATCTCTAAAGAACAGATCTTTAGAAACAGCTGGAACATTAGCTTCAAAGTATGGGATATAGACTAGTGTAATGATCCTAAATTAAAAACTGGCAGGAAAAAGCTAGAGCCCTCATGCTTTCTGCATTGAATGATACCAACAAATGACAAGAAAAGTCTATAAAGAAAAAAAATTAAAAATTTAAAAATAGTTTTTATTTCTTTGTAAGTAATAACACTTTCCAAGAACAAATGGACATTAGCAAAATCTCATGACTTGACACAAATAGAATCACTACTGTGCCACCTGTTATAAACTATTTATTTAGTAATACAAGTAAGATATCAGTAGTTAGGCCAGCAATGACTGATGGATGCTTGGTTTAATCAAACATGAATAACATAATTTTTTTTAATTTAACTACAGATAAATCCCCTGTAGTACAGAATAACTGCAAGCTACCAAATACAAACCAGAGTATTTTAGTCATAATGCCATTCAGCTTTGATTTGCTAATGACTTCTTAAATAACTCTCTTGTCCAATTCTCTAAAATTAAAAAGAAAAAATGCAATCTAAGGATATATATATATATATTTTAATTTTCCTAACCCAGTTCCTCAAATAAAAAGCACCACTACTAATGGAAAAGGAAATCCTTGTGTGCAATTTACAATACATCAGAGGCAGTTACTGCAGAGCAGCTCTGCAGTTCCTTATGAATAAATGGCAGGTAAGTGGCAAACCACCTTCAGCTGCTGAGCTACACTGAATCATAGGTCAGTAATGATGCCAATATATGAGCACAAATGCAAAGGAAAATGTGTGGCTTGAGAACCAGAAACAGGGACAAGAGCGAATGTTCCTCACTGAAAGAGCATAAAGTTATTAGTTATCTTCAAAGAAAAGTACTTTTCTCCTTATCAGGCAATTTTACAAATGGTGAGGAAGAAATTTCTAGAAAATGGGAGTGTTCTTTCTCTTCCATAGTCCTTTTACTGAGAGCACCTTTATAGAAGAAATCTGCCAGTCACGGAAACGTGACAGCAATGGTTTTATTTGAGCAAAAGATTATTCCAATATACATCCCAAAATTTTCTATTCTGGACTGAGACCTCTGTTCCAGAGTTCAAGCCATTTCTGCAGTCCTGCTATTTTCAGGACATTCTATATAATTTTTCAACCTACAGTAGGAAACAGGTATAGACTAATTACAGGGATTATTGATGGCTTAAGATTGGTCAGAGTCACTCCCCTGGGGAAAATAAATCCCTTTCCAGAACAAACATAATAATTTCTGGTTTGGTTTGAGCTGCCATCCATCCTGTGTCAAAGATGGCTTTAATATTATTTCTCTTTTTTTTCCCCTTCCCTAATGGGAGACTGGCCTAAGAGCAGATATGTAAGACACTACAAAGCTAGTTTGCATTCTGTCTGTTTTACCCAGTTAAGACTCTATCTCACCTGGCTGCATCTGCAGCCCAGCTTAAACCAACAAGAGACTTCATTTTAATAAGTGATTAATGTTTCTCCTTAGAAAGCATTGTAAATATACTTTTAAATATTGCTCTTCGTCAAACATATACTGTTCAATAGACATAAACCCCCTATATTTCAAGTACTGTGTATTTAAAACTAAGGAAATAAGGACGATAAAAGTGCATGCTGTCTTTAATACCTTTGGCATGGTTCAGCTCTGCTGGAGTGACTAGGAGCAGCCCACCTACACAGATCAGAAGCTGTATGGGAGTTGCATTGAGCACATCATTTGACAGGAGCTGCAAAGTCCTGCCTGGCTGGGAGCCAAGCCAGGTTTCCTGGTAGGAATGTGGCCTCAGAGCCAGCTCCCTCAGTCACACTAATTGTGCTATCTGCCTGCTTCAAACCAGGACCTTTCACTTATGTGAAAACTTTGAACATGAGAAGATTATTGGGAAACCAGGAGCTGTATTTATGTCAGATGCACCTACTAAATCAAGACTTTTAAAACTTTCTAGAAAGGAGCATTATCCTGTTTCTCCTTTTTTTACTAGGGTGCCTTTGTGAGCTGTATTTGGGAACGTGTATCTGGTTGACTACAGAGCTCCAAGATTATTCCTTTTCTTTTTTTTCCCTCTTTCTTTTTCTTTCTTTCTTTTCTTTTCTTTTTTTTTTTTTTTTTTGCCCCAGACCATTAAAATGGTTATATTCAACAGCTTTAAAATAAAATTTGGCAAAGTATGACTTCTATTGCTTCTCAATTTGTAGCTCATATTACAGTTCTTGCCAGTGAACAAATTGGAAGCTCATGTCTTCCAGGCTAAATCCTGAGTGCACCATACAGAATAAATATTGACTCTAGCGTAAGGACCAAGGGTCAGATCCAGTCCTGTTCTAAATCTTTTCTGTCCAGCTCTGCCAGCACAAAGCCAGTTTAAAACCACAGCAACTGGCCCCTGAAGAATTTGTATTCTATAGGGCAAGTGTTAGCACAGACAAGCTGCAGTGGCTCCTATGAAGTCCTTACACTCATGCATAGAGCTCTGCCAAGACCCTTATTAGGCAAGTCTAGTTTATGTCTGGGATAAGCCCAGCAGCCTTACAAGAAAGAGAGGCCACCTCTGAGCTCTTCCCCACCTGCAGCTGAGCAGAAAACACTCTATTAGCTTGCTGTCATTTCCCTCTGCCCTACTAATGAGATGCTCCAAAGAACTGCTTGGTGTTGACATCACAATGAAAAAGAAAAAAAAAAAAAGGAAAAAAATCCTAGCAAAACATGGACTTATAGTGTCTTCTACATAGGCAAAGTCATAGGTGGGTTAAGTCTGAAGAAGAACTCTCAAACCAGCATCCAATCTGCACCTCCAAACTGAAGGATTTAACTGGCATGAAGACAGAGAAGCATCTGTTCCTTCTTCTTTGCAAGGTTATATATTCATTCAGAGCTGAGGATGCTATGTAGGAACATAAGAAAAGGAATGTAGTTCCTGGGATGTATAGTTTGGGCATTTTATGTAAGTGAAAAAAAAAAAAAAGATGACCAACTGCAAGCTTTTTTATACTCCTCAACATTACACTTGATGTCTTTGAACTGCACTTACTAAAAAGATAAGGAAGAAGAAACACTTTCATTTCCCAGATTTGTAAAAAAGGCTTCCCATTCTTGACCAGAGAGATTACCTTTGCATTTCCAACAGCCCATTGTAAGTGGGCTAATCTGATCATCTGACTGTGGTTCCATAGCCGGCCTTCTACCTGTCTATTTAAACACCTTTTGGAATGGCTATAAATTCCTGTGTCAACCACTGGCTCTTGGCAAAGTCTTGACTTACTGGGGAATGTAAGGATGTCCACGCTCCTGCAGACTGGAGGAGTTGTAAGACATCATTTTGCACATGCAATTCAAAGAGGGCAGCCCTTTTAGAACGGGCTTGATGCATTTATTTTAATCTACCACTTTTTATATTTTAATTGTCGATGTTACCTCTTCACATTTGAAGATACTCCTCTAATTTGTTCATTTAATTCTGCTCCAGATGTTCTGCCTGCCCTCTGAATTTCAGTGCTTTACTGAATATATTGCCACTTTCTAAAACCAGCCAGAGAACCACAGTTTGGGAAACCCCCCGAAATATTTAGAATAACACATTGTTTTTTGGTTGGTTGCTTGCTTTTTGTTGTTTGGTTTGTTTTTTTTAAATTTGGGCCACTGAACTCATTATTACAATGTACTTTTTAGAATGTCATTTAAAACTACTATCAAATACAAAACCAAACACTGCTCGGTGAATACACACAGTACACGATGATCAAACAAACTGTTCTAAGCTTACTTGAGGAGAAGCTACAGGGCAAGATCTGTTCTCCATTGCTATATTGTGCTCACAAGGATTCCCCAAGAAGGCAGGAACTGAGGGGACTGACTGAGACAATCCAGTTACAGATGTATCAAGGGTAGACTGCAACCTCGCTGTGACCAAACAACAACTACAGGCTTTTACTCTGAGGTTTCTGTGAACGCATATTTGTGTCCTGGTAACTGCTGGTTTCAAGGGACAGATTCTGTGCATGTAAAACTAGAAGTTGTATAAAACCTGGCATTTTGATTTGTGCAATTCCTATTTCAGTGCTTTCACTAACTCTAGTTTATATTTTGAGAACCTCAGCCATGGAGAAATCGCATCTAATACATTTTAGATAATTTTAGTAGTACTGAGTATTTCATTAATTTTAAGATTTTACCAAATTCATTTTAATCTTGATAATTCAGAAAATTCAAACTACTATCTGAGACCATTATCAGAGTATGTTGAAGAAAAAAATGGAACCCGTCCGCTTAAAAGCACACTGAAACCAACCAAGAAAACAAATAAATAATTGAATCTGTTGTACTGTAACACCTGATAACCTGAAATGCAGGATCTCATGGCTGCTTCAGACATTTCGTATAAATGTCTATGTGTACTTGCCATGAAGAGCAAAACTCTTAATGTGATCCTACTGAGTCAGAGGTCAGGCACACACTAACCCCTTACAGAAAGATCAGATATGAAACAAGAGCCTCTCCTTTGACTTCAAGGAACTTTGAATAGATATAAGATTTGTCTCAGAGAGACTAAAAGGAGACAAATTATTCCAAGAGCAAGAAGGAGAGCCACTCTGCACTATCCTGGTATGAATCTGAAGCAATGCGTTGCAAATCCAAGGACATAATTTCAGACTTTTTTCTAATAAAAACAAATAGAATCAGACTATTCAGGTTTAGGCTTTTACATCCCAGATACTAAATATCTGAAGTTATCTGCTACAAGGTGAAAAAAACCTAATCCAACACCTCTAAGATGTCTACAGAGAAAATCATAACATAAATTGCAATAAATGTTCAATTACACAGCAGCAAGAAAACACGGACAATGACACTGGTTTGTATTGTAAACGCTCAGAGCACAGCTGCAGCAAAACACTCAGTTTTCGCTACATTAAGTATCTGAAATATAATTTTAAATTGCCACTCTCTATAGAAAAATAGCACCCCAAAAAACCTTCAATTCAAATTGAGTGTATTTTAAGAAGCCATAGAAGTCTAGAGCAAAAATGCTTTAACACTGACCTTTTCACCATAATGACAAGGATTGCTCACTTAAAGTACATCACTATTTCCTGTTTCAGCACCACACACAATGTACACATTACTACCAGATGGAAAAAAATGTATAAAAAAAGCTTTCACATTGTAAAAGTCCAACTGAACACTTATTTCCATAGGACGACTACTAAAAGAAAAAAAAAAAAAGAAAAGAAAAAAATAATAAGATGAAAAACTACACAGGAACCAAATTCATCCTAAACACTTCCTTTATAGATAGGAATTTGAAAACAAATCAGTTTTTCACCTTGAGTTGAACAAAAACCTGCTATCAAAGAGATGCCAAAACAGCCAAGAAGTCAAACAATCTTGACAATCAATTAGCAGTTAACTGATCCCTCTGATCCCACTGCTTTTAACAACGGATCAGGTAAATATTTTGTTTCTGGTTGCCTAACCCTGCTGTGCACCTTAAGAGTCTGACGGAGGTGCTCAAGCATGTCAGAGAACACAAAATCTACCTGTTCTGTCTGACTGTCTTGCGACATGGACATCCTGAATCTGTCTCTATACAAAAGCAAACGATTGGGATTATTCAGATATGAAACTAAATAAGAGAACTGTATAAACTGCTAATCTCCTCACACTGCTACTTATTTCCTTGGGGAACAAGTTTAAAAAATGAAAACAGTTTAATAAAATACCAATCATTTCCCATGTGAACCTTAAAATGTGACAGCAGAGCAATGGCAGATCTGACAGGCTGTATTATTAAAATTTCAGAAGGCAACAAAAATGCCACAGTTGTTTTGCTTCCCCCCTTCTCCCCGATATTTTCTTTTGAATCGTAGCACTCAGTGACTTATGAGAGTGAGAACAGCTCCCATGCAGAGAACAGTCAGGAACAGATGCCCAGCACTAAGGTCCTCTTTAAACAGCATTTTAATGGCTGAAGCTAGATTTATATTATGCCTAATCCCATTGGTCCTAACCTGCAGAAGAATGAGCGTCTCTCAAGGGTGCATTAAGTAGTAGGTAACAATATATACATTAACATGTACAGGAGTACCCAAAACAGTGTTGAGATACAAATGGGCTCTTAATTCTCGAGCTTCTCTCTTCATCAGCAGAAACTCAACTCTATCTCACTTTCTTCTCAACCACAATAGTTGAACATAAGAATACTGTGCCAAACAGCAGAAGTGTCAAATAGTTTGCAGGATGGTTTGTAGGATTACTTTTTTTTGCACACCTGCCATGTAGAAAAGGAGCTTCGTACCTGCTGTTGGCCCCAAAGTCTTACCATGTAAATGAACAGACATCATGTAATGCCCAAAAGGGCTAAATACCCAAAAGGCTCAGACACTAATCAAAAATGCCATATGATGCCACTGGGATTGCAATCAAAGTTGTGCATTTGCAAGAAATAGTGACAATCACTGAGATTAAAGAATTTTTTCTCAATTCAACACAAAGAAACATGTTAATCAGAAAGGGAAATGTCCTAATAAAGGACTGACTAAGTAAATTATGAATTTAGCAGCACTTGCAAAGGATAAAGTGCATATAAAGGGCAAGATTCCCGTGTGGATGTGGTTTGTAGTCATTTCTAGACTTATAAAACACAATGTACAGTAAGAAGGGAAAGAACTCTTTCACTGGAGAGTTCAAACTGCTAAAGTTGTCAGATAGAACAATTTTCCTAACTGAAAATGACAAGCAAAGGCTGAAATGCCTCATCATTTTCACACTAGAACTGCAGTCCTGGGCAGTCACTGGGGAGAGCACAGTGTACTGGTAAATTCCTGTTAGGATATCATACAGTTTTTCCCCAAGTTTTCCCAGGGAAAAATAAAATTAAAAAAATCAAAATTTGTGTAAATATTGCAACATTTTTAAGTACAAAGTAATTATTATTCTTGTGCCAAAAGGAAACAGTAGGCAAATATCAGGCCTTTGCCTAGCGTTTTCACTTCAGAGGAAATATATCACTGAATTTTCTGGGCTTTTTTAGTTTAAAAGTTACACAATCCTAATTATGCAACTGCGGCAGATTTTGCGAACAGCCAGGCCTCCTTTCACACCATGTCAGAAGAAACCACTTGCATTTCACATGAAAATATCAGTATCTTTCAAACACTTTTTTGAATGAGCAAATGCACTGCCTCTGACTGACACCCTCACCCTGGGAAGAATTACATAGGAAGACATTTATAGTATCTGAGCTTGCATTTGTTTTTCACTCACACTAATTATTGTACAAGCTTATTTTAAAACCTGTCACTGTTTACTAAGCCCTGCGGTCATCACATGTCAAAACAAAAGCAGAGACATGCTAAACACCAATTGCATGTTCTTACTATTTTTTTCCCCACTTCTTGCACCCAGAGAAGAATGAGTCTTTAGAGCAGTTTCACTTCAATCCATCCTGAATACTTTGTGAGAGTTCAGCTGAGATCAACTAGTAAGCCCCAAATCCTATATATCTCACAGATGTCACAACAGTCACTACTCAGCAGCCAAAACGTTTCATTTTGACTAATGACTCAATACAGGCATTTTGCTGTAGCAAATCCAGTCACTTAGCATTGCCTAAAGATTCTGATCACTACAGTGTTAATACAAGATACATTAATTAGACTGCATATTTAACCCTCAGGAAGCCTAGGGAAAAAAAAAAATAAAAAAAAGAGCTTTTTAAAATCAGAACACCTCTTAAAAAATTCAGCAAAATGTGCATATGCTTTCTGCACTGAGGTTTTTTTCTACAAAACATAAATCAACTGTGTGTATTAACACGAGCATCACTCTCCTGAGCTAACACTTCTGAAGAGATGAAGGTTTACCAAAATGTCTGAGACTCCATATAAAACATTATTCCACAGGATTGTTTGTACTTGAGGGACAGGCCAAGCTGACAGCTAAGCTACAGATTCTCAACAAGGACAACACAATAAAACCCAAAACATTTTTTTGGAAAGACACTGTTCAGGTTTCATGATGATTCTATATCAGACAATGTTAGACCAAGGTGCACCATTACAGTACACTGAAGTTTCATATACATATCCCACATCATGCTAACTTTTGAAACTACTCCAAGGAAACCTGCAATATGAAACCATTATCCTGTACTTAGTAAGTACCACAACTGGATGCCAAATCACTCCTACCCAGGAAAAGTTGAAGTAAGAACAGCAAAAATCATAATTTCAACTACCAGGTGAAAGCTCAGCAGGCTCTAAGAGGACATTTTCAGGACTGATGGTCCATGAAAAGAAAAGCAACGCTGCTCAGCTTTGAAAAACTCCAGACAGCTTCATACTGGGTTATCCTTCTCCTGCATCCTACCTGGCTCTTTGCACCAAATTTAGTTTTCTTTCCACTGTCAGAAGTGGAAGTAAAACCTGACCCAAAAGTGTCTTGGGTGCTTGTGATACACTGATACTTGTGCACTAAAAACAAAGAGAGCACCACCAACATACAGTCATAGAATGGTTTGGGTTGGAAGGGATTTTAATGATCGAGTTCAACTCCCAAAACATCCCATAGTCCAACCCTCAGCATTCCGTTTACATGCAGAGAAATGAACACATACAATACGTTCACATACAGGGCTTCATGTTTGCTAAGTTACCCTTACACTAATTAATTTCTAAATGTTCCTCAGGATAGCTTCTAACAATCTGAAAAGCTGCATTGTAAACCAAAAGCATGTAGGCTCTTTTCCTTAAGATCACAATGCAATGTTTTAGCTCTCAGACAACCTAAGACAATTAATCAACTTGCTTATTCAATTGAACTCTTCCCCCTATTTTTCCCTTCCTCCTCCCTGACAGGGTTTGAGGACAGCCTGTTCGACTGGAGATGGTGAATCACTCCAAGCCAGCAGGCCCACTCAGTTCCTCAAAAGACACAAAAGGTGTAAAAATAGCTCATACTAATGAAGCAAGTACAGCGTCAGCAGCCAGATGAGCGTGGGTGATCTGATAAGGGTCTGTTGTTGCAAAGGGCAAATTATTAAGAGAACGCTTCTCCCTCTCTCTCTTTTTATTGAGCTTTGCTCTTTCTTTGCTGAAACCAGCCCTCTGCAATGCCTGATAAATGACACCTGACAAGGCTGACTCCTCCTGTAATTGCCAGTTTCATACCAGCGCAGGAAGCGGTGCCTCACTACGAGCTGAAGGTATGGTGGAGGTGTCACTAAAAAAAAAAACACAAATAAAGAGAGGCAAAAATAAAGCCTAAAAATAGCCAGGACTACCCACTGAAGATGACTGTGTGGGTATATTTAGCCTGCCTAACACCAACTTTTCTTGTTAACAACACAATCTTACCTTTATGCAAAACAGCTTCCTGTTTCTAAAGATAGCTTGAGAAACTTGAGGGGGGAAAAGTCAGATTTTGAACTCGTCCCTTCTTCACTGAGATTATGACCAGATTAGATGTGAAAATACCAAGCAGATCTTCCACGTGGGTTTTGCATCCTGACATACTGTAACAAATAGTTGGAAATTTTTTGTTAAGACTTCCTAATACAGCCCATCACAGTAGGACATTGATTCAGCAGCAAAACCAGAGCTGTACAGGCAAACTTCGCTGGGGCCCAGGAACAAGGCAAAGGCAGGAGGGCAGGTCCCATGCCCACACCCCGCCACCCAGAGGGGAGGCAGTACAGGACCCTGCAGGGCAGTGAGACATGGTGGACCTCACAGCCCACTCCTGCATGTCCCACCTGCCCTCGGGCAGGTTCACAGCCCTTTACTGGCACAAAGGAGCTTTCAGGAAGGGTGTGAATGTGACTTGCTTCCATTTAAGGCTCAAGCCAAAGGGTTGCCCCTTGCCCAGGGAGTCCTGGCCAGCCTTGCTCGGGGTGCCACAGTGGCCATCCTGTGAGCCCACTGTGACCACCCTGGGAGCCCACTGTGACCACCCTGTGAGCCTCCTGTCCCACACTGCCAGGAGCCCTGCACCTCCCATGGGTTTCACTGCAACAGGACAAGGCACAGCTACGCTCAGCAGGGATGTTTGCACATGATCAGCACACTCTTTCCAGGGTGACTCTGTGCTTCTGCAGGCTGTGCATTTTGCTCTCCTCCCCGCAAAGGGAAAGCAGGGACAGAGGGATAGTCCCCGTGATCCCTTTCGGAACATCTGCAACCATTTAGAGCCTGTGACTGTGATACCATCACTGGAAGCAACACACACGCCAGCTTTCTAGTGCTTTCTAGTGCTCCATGTGAGCTGTGCAAGGAAATGGTCTTTTCCACAATTATGGTTTCTCTATTTGATATTGTGACTCCTTTGGCTGGGTTTGTTTCGTTAATATGCAGCCTTCCTGTGTGGCTCCAAATACCTCCCATCAGTCATGCTGGGGCCAGGGTTAAACAAAAATGCAGGGGTTTAAACCAGACCTTTCCTCTTGTCTAAGATATTGCCAACTTCACATGCAAGATTCAATCCTAACGATTATTCTGACATTACAATTTTTATTTGCCTCTGATTTTACAATTAAACAAAAAGTAATTGAAGTTAATAAGACAAATTTTTAACATTAACGCCAGTGGAAAATTGAGAGCATGCTCTTTCCTTGATACGCTGTGATTAATTCCCATTGATGCAAGCACTCTTTGTTCAGCATCATAGTTTTGTCTTTTCATCCTATGTCTTAGCAGTAAATTTAATAATCACTGATTTTTTTACTAGAATAGATAAACATGGCAATGCAAGACAAATCAGTTGACGATACTATTCCTCAGACAATTTAATTTTCATCTGAAATGAAGAGTAAATGCTATTATATTAGAGGAAATATGAATGTAAAAATAATTATTAGTAGGCTTAAATACTTTAGACCCTACTCTGGCAGTACATTTTCATAAAGTTAATAGGAGACAGGACTACATACCCTCAACCACTGTGGAGTTCTTAAGTTATAAAGTTAAAAGTATAGTGATCAGAACCTCAGCCTATCCCTCCACTCAGACTTGGAGCATAAATTCTGTTTAAGCGACAGTAATACATAAACTATATTTTTAAGATTTTGCCTATTTAAAGAAACATGTACAAAAGAAAAGATTAAATAATTTTTTAACAATCAGGAAAGTGTATTAGAAAAATGAAAAATTACTTTTGTTGTACACTTAAGAAAACACTGGTTATGACCTGGCATTTCCCAAAATTGTGTAGAATAGACTTGTGCCTTTTCCCCAAAGCTCTTTGCACTCCAGGGCTGGCTGTATGCCACAGGCAATGCCCAGAAAGCTCCCCCTGGCTCCCCACAGGCTGGGCGCACTGGCAGCGCTGCCACACCATCCCAGAGGGGCTGCAACTGAGAGGTGCCACCTCAGCACCTCTACAGACACATGGGCCTTTGGCCTTTCAGTGCCCCCACAAGAGAATTTTAGTTGTGCACAAGTTAAATTTAAAACCAAGAAAAAGTCTGACTCAAAAATAATTTGAGAGAAAGAAACAGGAACTTTTCAGTCAGATCCATCTCCTGGTGGGTTTGCTGGGCAGTGGCACAGCTGGCGGATGGGGCAGGAAGGGGCAGTCACACATGGTGGAGCAGGGCAAGGGGCTGCATAACCACATCCAGTCCGGCCCTGTTCAGTACCATCTCCCTCCTTCCCTGGGTCCTCCAGCTCTGCTATTGCACCTTCTTGTCCTCTCTGATGCCCAAACCATGATGACAATCTGCTGGAATGGTATTAAGCCCACCCCCAAGGGGTTCAAGGGTACACAAACTTTTTGCTTTAAGTTTTACAAACAGTAATTGGTCATGATACAGGCAAGAAAATGAGGAGTAAAACAAAACAAAGTGGTAGCTCTTCTTTTTAGAAAGTTCCCACTATAGGCTTTCTCCTTTGGCCAGTGTTTAAATTGAAGGCGTTGGAAATTTATTGTCCCAAATGTAGAATCACAGAATCATTTAGTTTGGAAAAGACCTCTAAGATCATTAAACCCAACTATTAGTTTAGTACTGCCAAGTCCAACACTAAACTATGTCCCTAAGTGCCACATCTACAAGTCTTTTGAATACCTCCAGGGATGGTGACTTCGCCACTTCCCTGGGCAGCCTGTTCTAATGCTTGGCCACCCTCTCCATGAAGAAAGTTTTCCTAATATCCAAACTAAACCTCTCCTGGTGCAACTTAAGGCCATATAGTCTTGTCCTGAAGCAAGTCCCTAACTTGTGCCTTTACAAACATGTGGCACAGGTGGGGTGGGAGACCGGACATTGTGGCTTCCTGTACCTCACGTGGGACAGCAGTTCCACAATGGCATTTTCCACAAAATGAAAGTCTACAGTTAATTACAGAACCACCAATTTCACACTCTGGTTAGGAGCACCCCACCAGGGGCAAATGGAAGCAGCAGGTGCCAGCACAGGAAAGCAGGCAAGGCTGCAACAGGAGCCATGGGAGGCAGTAAGAAGATATGGTGTTAAGTAAAGAGGGGCTGAGCTATCTCACATCTTCCTACATCCTGCCACAGGTCGCTTTTCCTGCCACAGCCTTCTCCCTCCCACCCCTGCGTGGTGTCATTTTCCCCAAGGTGTGCTCCCCTCCCACTCACCAACACATAATGCACACCATGATTTATGTCACCTCTCCAATCTGGCCCTGCATTTGAGGTGCAAGCAATAGATGCAGTCTATGAAAGGTTAGGATTAATGTTTTATTGGCAATTGCAGCAAGCAAGCAGCTCATATGATAATGCAATTTTTACCTCATGAAGACCTCATGTAGGAGGTGGGAGCAGGTTACAGGGGCCCTAGTGCCTGCTGTGCACTGACATATGTCCTCACTGCTGGGCGAAAGGGCAGGTTCCAATTAGGTGTCTTTTATTATTAACGTTCTGCTGCTTCATCTGTTGATCATGTATCCTCCTCTCATCCCCTTTGCACCCCAGCCTGTGTAATGTGCTATCTGCAGAGACACTGCTCTACTTGGGAAAGCTCAGGTGGAAATCTGGTAGAGGAGATTAGGCACCTTCCTTTTGCAGACCTGAGCAAGGGGTGGAACAGCCAAGCAAGTGAACAGTTCCCTGTAACTAGGATCCTCAAGCTAAAAAGATGAGAAATATGAGATATCTGCCCTCCGGGCAGTAATAATTACAATGTATTATTAACAAAACTCAAATTTCATCATTAACTTGACTCGGGTTTCAGGAGCTGATCTGGCCTTAATCATCCTCCAAATTACATCCAACCTTTTCCTCAGAGCTGAACCATTACCAGCAAGGAAGTCTGCTAGTAACTGTTACACTGAAGAGAAAGCACAGGTAAAAATGAGCTATAAATACCATAATCAAGCAAGCTCAAAAAATTACAGATATTTTAAGTTGCCCCAACTCAGGGCAATCTCACCCCTGGCATCTAAACCTGCCAGAAAATCTCTAACTTCAAAGCAGCTGAGAGGAAAGAGCTCACTGTCACTGTGTGTTGCATATGGCACAGCTGACCTGACCCTGCTACTGCAAAAGGTTGACTCCACTCCTCTCAAAGGTGTCAGTCAAGTCACAGTTCCCCTCTTGGATCTCAAAACATGAGAAAGGCCACCTACATGTTTGCTATAATGAAGTAGCCAACTGTCTCAGTCACGACCCAACTGCTGCAACAAAAAAACCCTTGTTTGATTTTGCTCCTCTACCAAGCTCATCATCAGAGGAACGAAGACCTTCAAAAGCTTTTTCTCAACCTCTAAGTGTGAGATGAAAATGCCATTTTAATTGTGGATCAGTGAGGTCTGCTTGAGTAAAATAAACCAAATTGCTCAGATGCAACTGCATAACAGGGAGCCTAATCGCTCTGCTAGCATGAACAAAGAGCAACCCGTTCATTAGAGCAACCCGGAGGAGCTGCTGTATGCATCTTCACAAGCTGGGAGTATTTGATTGCAAAACCACTATGGATGTTTGATCCAAAATTCAGCCTTGGATTTCTGATCAGCAAAACTTAAAAGCAAAAAAGCTACCAGCCTGGTATTTTTCTTCACAGCTGTCTTCAGGGTAACAATTCATTTTTCTCCTTGATCTGTTCAAGGATGTCAAATCTAATCTTAAGATAGGATTTGAACTTCTATATTCTACATAACCCTGCTTAGGAAAAAAGTAGAAAGAACAGAACTGATGTGAACCACACTGCAGTTTCACATGACAGCAGGAAGATGCTGGCAGTTACACTGCTATTCTGCAGTGTGACTGCACCAGGACCTCACCAGAAAGAGCAAAAGGCAGAGGAAGGCCACAAAAAGGCCGGCAGAGGTCAAACGCAGCCACGTTTCCTACTGACTGCTCAGAGCAGGTTTGGACATCAGGCAGCCAGGCAGATGGCAGAGGAAGCAAACTTCCATCTTGTCCAACACGGAAACAATTTGATGAATCACAGTAAAGGGGAATGTGGCAGCTAGTCCCACCAAGATGACCAGGGGCATCCTTCACCAGGGGCAGTTCTGCACCTCTTCTCGGAGCCCACACTGCTATGCTCAGGTTTACCTGTCCACCCCCTCGTTCCCTCATCATAAAGCTCAGATAAACCATGGTCCTGCTTTAAGGGGCATACTATATTTAAGAGTATGTATTTCTTTTTCCATCACAACCATCTTTAGATCAAATGTTCTCTGAATGGAGAACACAAATGTAATTTCAGGCAGATACCTGCCTCAGCAAGTCTATTAAGAACATCTTATTTTTTTCCAACTCAAACTGCACACGAGTATGCCCACATATGGGCTCAGACATATCTGCATACACAGTTCCATTTGCCTGGGTGTTTCCTAATGAATGCTTGACAGTCAGATGGACATCACAAGTGCATCCAGTTGGTTTACATTTTTTAAAGAAAAGGTTATTTACACTTCTAGGAACAAAGTATTGATGAAGTTGCTTATAAAATGCACCATCCAAGGATTCAAATACAAATCTTTTTTTCTCCCCCTTTTTATGCAGCCTGAATCAGCTTGTAGGAAAGTTAATAGAAATATTCCAGGAGTGAAATGGAAAGTGGATCAAACCAGTAAAACATAAGCCTTCAATATAGCAGAAAACTCCACATGGGGTGCTCTCAGGAAAATCACTGAAATGCAAAGCTACCCACTGTGTTGAGGGCTCAGGTAGGTCAGCTCTTTGCATGCCCAGTACCATGCTCTTCATGCTTTTCACCCAAGGTGCTCATCAGAAGCGGAACCCAAAACCTTCTTTTCTGACAGGTCATGAATTAAATAATTACAGCTGGTTTCCAGGATTTCTTTTCTGCTGCTAGCAATCTCATATAGAAATAATAAAAGTACTGATACTGCAAATTATTTCTAGAGGTATATTTTTCATCACAGAGCTGCTGCAAGATACCTCTTGTCCAGCAGCAGTAACAGTGAGTCCAGGAAGCACAGATCACCTGCCAGCATTAGAAGAAGACCACATCTAAAACCACAGGTCCAAGTTGTCAAAATACGCCTTGTTACAGGAATTTCATCTATGCTAACACTCTATTAGAGCAGTCCAGGTAATAACAGCAACAATAAACAACAAGGAAGAAGATAAAGCACACTAATATAAAATGGGACAGCATTGCTCACGGATGTTTTTAAGTCCCAGTAGCGTTGATCTACCCATGAGCAGGTCTAGATTTATAGCAAAGGAAAGAGTAAGTGGATGACTACCCCACGGGAAGTTTCTATTTAAAAAAGTGTCTGCCTTGCCTGAAAATCAAGATCACACCTCTGAAATTCCCACCTGTCGAACACTTTCTGTTTCCTCCTTGTTTTTCTTTTTTTCTCTCTCTCTCTACAGTGAACTGAGCTGCTCTAGGATTATTTTTCCGTGTTTCTCAGCAGAAGTAGATACAGATGGAACTGTGGACAAGCAATGAAGGCATCATGCCCACAGGAGACTTAGCTTTTGTCCCCCTTGAGAAATGGATACAATGACAGCTTGAATGGATTCTGAATCCAAGTTTTAATTAGAGAGAAGGTGAAATCAGTCAAACCTACCTCTTGCTCAAATACTACTCTTTCCTTAGTATCCCTCTGTTCTCCAGAAAAAAATGGTCTTCTCCCTGTTGCTGACCATTTATGCAGGCACAGGATCCAAGCGCTTTCCCACTGTGTCCTGACCACCTGCATGTTGTCTACCTTTCTACCAAGCGCCTCCAATAAAACCTTCCTTTAATAGAGTTGTCCTGACTCACAGGTAGGGGGGGAGGGAAGCTGACCTCGCTGCAGCATCAAGAGTCTCTGACGCATTTTGGGAGGCTGTGGTTTCAGGTCTGAAAGAATTCAGCCTTGTTTTCAATTAGGTTTTATAAAATTAACTTCCAAAATATCACCCTATAGCTCCATGTCCATTTGAAACTTGATATTGTCTAGTGGTTCAGCTTAGCACTATTCAGGGCTTTAGCCCTGAGCTTGGCAAATTAGCAATACTCACCAGCAGAAGAGAGTTTCTCAGAAACGCAGCCACCCAGGCTCCTGACTGGCTCCACCTCTTGTCCGCCCACTCCCAGTTTCAGACATTTCACATTCCAAAACTAGAAGTGTCTATGCAACATAAGGTCACATTATTGCACAACATGCTCCACTCCTTCTAAGAGCCACTGCATCCTCAAAAGTACATCAACTCTAACAGCAGGAGAGCTGTTTACAGTGAATTTTTATCTGAGTGGGAGTATTTTCTCCATGAATCTTATAACAAGAACATGACGTGTATGACTCTTCCCTACATTTGGTAAAATTGTTACCAAGATGGCATTTATTCAATACTTCCACATCTCCATGCCTTCCCCTTTAAGCTGCCTTTTGAAAAATTGACAATTCATTTTTACACTTCCCCAAAGTATTTCTGTGCTGGATAATTTTAGGACACACTAAACAGAACAATTTCTGCCTATCTTAAATTTAGAACTGAGGCCATTTGTAGCCTTTGCAATGCAACCGTGAAATACAACTGATCGTCACGAATGTAGGTTTTGCCAATAATTTTTTTCTTGCCAAATAGTGAGAATAATTGCTATGATCTTCCCTTCAGTTATTCTTTAAATTCTAACAGGTGAACAAAAACTCCAGTTTCAATTATAATTGAGGAATACCTTCCCTTTTAGTACAGGGGATTAAAAGTGAACTGGGCTTTATTTTCTTTCCCAATGCACAGCACATAGGTGGAAATGGTGGAGTGACATTGTGTTATCTTTGAAACCATGTTCGGCTTTTTTGGCATAATTAAATCTCTGCTGTGAGCATAGAAAGCCTATTTGGTGTTTCCTTGAATGCCAGCGGCTTTTGTTGGTATGTCCTAAGGGCAATTGTTGACATATTTAAATAGAGAATTAATGACCAGTCCTTATGTGCCCCTCTTTTTTCTATTCAGATCTGTCACTTTTGTCTTCAGCACCACTGGAGCAGCTGGGAATCAGAAGGGTTTGGGGCCAGGAGGGCTCCCACTGCTATCTGGTAAGAATGGTAATGGTGGCAGTGCTAACGGCTAAGGCAGCTCTCAAAAACCTCTCCTGATTTCACAGTCAAGCAACTTCTCCACAAGCCATCACTTCTATCCTGCCTGAAGGAAGAAGGTTCAGCATTCATAAATTTGAATCAGGCTATCCAGTGAAAATTACGATGGTCAAAACAAACCAGTGACAGAGTAAGAGAGAATGGCAAATAGAATCCTATGAGAGGGGCAGAACAAGGGACAGAGGAGGATGCATTACATGTGCTGGCACCATGCTCTGCTGTAGGTAAGGGTAGCCCGGGATTTTCACTCTGAGTCATTCATTTGGAAGATATGACTGTGAGTCAACTGCCCTTCGTCCCATGGAAGAAATACTTAAAATGGAGCCAATGGTTTAAAGTTACTTAGCTCCTGTTCAGTCTGTGAGCAAGTAAAAGGTTGGACTGTAGTATTTAACTGTAACTCCCATGTCTTTCTGAGCAGCACAGAGAAGGCTGCCCGAAGGAAAGTCAGACATTGACCATGCTGCTTCCTGTGTGCACCAGGTGAAGCAACCTGCACCTGCCTTCAGACTCATGTAGATAGCGAGCTTCCTCTGGTGCAGTGGCTGTCATGCAGTGCGCTTTCTGGTACAGCCCATTTCCTCCTGGGGGACATTTCCCTTGGGGACAGCAGGGACAAGAACTCTGTGCATGCAACCAGTCACAATCTTCAAGCTGCCAGCTGGTCACCACCCAATACAGCCAAAGGTTTAATGCTGTGAGTAGAACTGGCTGCATGTCTAGATGAGAACAGGATGAAGAAGTGATGAGGGATAGCAGAACAAAGATTCATAAATGTCTGGAGATATAGTACCATAAAGAAAACCCAGTACCTCCTAGAAATCTTGGTGACCTATTCAAACTGTTAGTTTAAATAGCAAAAGTGGTATGTGTATTCATTCTTTTTTAACATTCATCCATAAGAGGTCACTATGTGATATGATGAAACTTGATGTCAGCAGCATTCTTCTCCCTTCCCATATGTTCAGCACCAGGTGTCCAGTCACCTCCACTAAGGTCCCAGCCATTATCCATCTGCCCTTCTTAGAGACTGTCATGGCAGGCAATAAAGTAAGATATGTGTGGGAGTCCTTCACCTTGTCATGCAACCTTAGCCAATTTTACAATCACTTAAATGTACTTACTTTTTATTCCCCATTAATGTCAAATGGAATCCAAGAGTTTTACAACTCCCATAGACATTTTAAATGACTGGTAAAAAATACACAGATGTGGGAAACTGAGTTTGAACGGCAAAGATACGAGCTCACAAATGGGCAAGGATTCTCTGGTTTCCCAGGGCTTGGGGCCTCTACTTCAGAACCTGTTTCACTTTGACGTTGCATTTTCAGCAGTTAGTAGACTTTTTCACACGAATGACTACAATACAGTGTGGGACATGAAGACTGTCAAGGTGACCTGCCCACAAGAACTTCTTAAGCATAAAGTTTTTGTACTGCCAGATGAGAGAAATAATAGGCAGATGCAACTTAATTGCAACTGAAACCATTTTAACTCAGTTCAGCTAATAAAAGATCTTCGTAGAGTGAGGTGACTTAAAGGGAAGTATTTAATTCAGAGATTTCCATGGGAAAACAAAAAAAAAAAAAAAGAAAAAAGAAAAAAAAACCAAACAAAAATAGCAATACAGAGATTTTCCAGTGGAAAACTTGTTCTTGTGGAAATTCCGCTTTCAATTCACAAACTGTTTTTATGGGAAATTCCTAAGCAGCTGTAGGCACAGCCCTCATGCTGAGAAGTTTAAAAGCAGCTCATGTCTGACCCAGCACCCTCAGATTTCCCACATCAGATAAACTGCAAGAGCAGTCTTCATCTTTCCCTTACTCCCGTGCATGCCCTGCAGCACATACACAGTCCCACCACAGGTATGGCAGTATATTGACTGCAGTGGCAGTACGCATGTGCTTATAGATAGGATGTTTGAAGGATTAATATTTTAATGTCTCAAATCAAGACTAATTACAGGCTCTTATATAAGCTGCCTCTAATGCTCTGATACTGGTAAAGCTGCCACTGACTTCAGCAACAGGTTTACCCGCACTAGGGATTGCAGGCTTGAGAGAATCTTAAATGAAGCTCTTCACAGTAGCCTGCATCAGGGAGAGAGAACTTGGGGCTGACTTTTATGTGACTATGTGAATGGTCACAAATTATGGATATAACTTCATTGTTATTAACTGTTTTACTTTGACTTAAACCTGTCAATAAGAACTCTACGCTCTACAGCTACCATTACAAAGAGTAAGACAAACATTTTTAGTGAGCTTGCTAAGTGTCTTCTAAACTTGCAGAAGGAGCACTCCTTTAACAGTGATATTAGGAAAGCACAAACCATTCATTATAATGCATCTTCTATCAACCACTTTAACAAGAATCATCGCACTGTGTAAACAGGCTGGAAATTATATATATGGTAGTGCTCAAAGTGTCTGAGAAAGTCAGAGGAAGAAAAAAGCTATTACAGTAGGCTGCCTTGTACAATCCCTCACAGTCCAGAAAGCTACTGAGCATCTAAATCATTCACTTAAAGATTTGCAGAGATTTACAGTCTTTCTGTGCCAGGCCTGCATTTTCACACCAATGCATTTTTAAGACAAATTAAAATTTAGATCCCTTTGAGCAAAAAAGTAAATTCTACTGATATGGGACTGGTCTTCACAACTTACTCTCAAGAGTGATACTGCCTCTTTGCCAGCTACTTTCTGTCCTATGCAGGCTATTCAACAGCAGAGTGGATCCAGCATCCTCCAAACTGAGCTGAGCTGGAGGAGCTCAAGCACAGCGGAGCTGTGGAAAGAGCGGGAGCCCCAAGGTGCCACTGAGGAGGCTGTCGGCTGTTGGCTGCCTGCCAGGGGCTGCAGGCTACGAGGTGAAGGAGTGGACAAAGGCCACTGCTCAGCTGCTACAGTGACCTTCAGTTTTGCTGATCTACGATGGGAATGCACCCCCTGGCCATGCTCGTGTTTCTAAACCGCATGCTTTCTTGGCTATCTGCAAGGCATACATGATACCGAGTTCTCACACGTGCACAGCCTACGTCCGTACTGCACACGAGGCCAGTGAGTTCTCCGCTAGCCCTAACCCCACAGTGGCTAGTCAGCTACAGTAGGGCTACTGCTGCTCTGCACCCAGTCAGCACAGCAAGCAGACGGGCTCCCCAAGGCATGCTGCATGGCTATGACAATTGTACACGCCGAGGCTGAATTGCAAGTAACTTGAATTTCAGAGATGGGCTAAAAAATCCTGCATCTTTCCACCTGAAGGAATTAGTCTTTTGGGACATCACAGTAATAAAATAAAATTGAAATTAAAACCTTATTGATGCAAGCTCTGTTACTGAAGTGACAAGAAGGGCATTTATTTTCATAGTCAGACACTTGAAGAGTACTCCACATGCTAGATAGCATAAGCTGTCTTTTCCAGTATATAACAGAGCTAGTTCTACTATACTGAAGCACATGTGATAAGAGAAGAGGGCCTGGGCCCTTCTCCATATTCTCTGCATACCTGTTACTATCACACAGCTGCTCTCAAGTCTACAGTTTCCTGTGCACTACAAACTGCATACCACTTCCCCTACGGAAAAAAAAAAAAAAAAAAGCCTTGCTTGTTCTTAATTGACGATGGAAATACTGTCATATTTTCCACTAGCCAAGCTTGAAACCATTACTGAACAAACCTTCATTAATTTTTCCACAACATTTTGCAGAAATGTCAGGAAACAGCTGCAGCAGAAATGATTAACTGTCCTTATCACTAGGGCTTCATTGGCCAACTTCAAATTATATAGGTTTTATTCTATCAAAAATCCACATTTAGGGATGTTTTTTGTTATTCTTCACTTGTCTATCTCAGTACACTACTTTCTCTTCAAAAGTATCCAATTGCACAGGTTCAGTGGCAGACAGACATTTTACAATCAGTGGAAGAATTTGTACAGTTTGGAGTTGCATACTTCTAGGAAAAGATTGCTTCCTGCAGATTTCTCAGCTGTGTCTTTCTTGGACCAAATTCAATGAAATCCACAACTTGCAGTCAGATTGTATTTGCCAGTTAGACTGAATTCATTACACTGACATAAATTCCTCTCACTCCATTTTCTTATTCCTTTATTTTCCTGTCCTCCTCTTTTTGTTGTCCCTTTTCCCTCCCCACACTCTCTTTCTCACCTCTTCTTTGAGCTACACCTTGTGTCAAAACTTATCATAAAATGCCCTGCATATATTCTGGCAAAAACAAGTGGAACAGTACACATCATGCTAATTCCAAACAAGCTAATGCTAAGGTCCTAGAAGGCTTGGTACCAAATGAAAGTGTAGCCATCTGGAGGTAACTGCTAGTGTGGATCTGAGATTCCCAACTGGCTGAAACTTTGCAGACTCAGAACTTTCTAACAAAGCGTCAGTGAGCAAAAGACTCCATTCACACAGACTGCACAGGGCACTGGATATTATGTAATTTTTCAAAAACGTAAATTCTTCAAATTTCTGATAGAACACAACAAGGTTCATAGGATTACTTTTAAAGACCGACATAATGGTATAGTGTCTTGTTTATATTTTGCAATACTTAATTTAGGGTTATTGCGGAATAGCATGTCACAGTAATTCTGCAGGTATGTCGCTGGCATATTCAAAATTGCAATTGTCCACTTTATGTCTTCATTGCAGCTGTAAGCCTTGAATCTGTAACCTTAGGATACTTTTAGACAGAGGAAAACACAGATACAAGTATGTATATACGTACATTGGAAGTTAGATAAAATTAATCCCATCAAGTGGGGGTTTCAGTTGTTCAGTGTTCATGGTGTTATGATCCCCTATACCTAACAAAAGGTAGGTTACTTGCAGAAATGATATAGAAGTGAAACATATATAGAGGTTTATCTGGGTATTATAGAGAAAGAATCCTTTCTGCTGCCTGTAATTCAAAATGATTTGCATTTGTTGCTTTTTAAAAGTGTCCTTTCCATAGCAGCGAGCATTGCAGCACACAATCCCCACGCAAATCCGCCCAGGGAGAGCCAGACACTGATGCCCTCCCCCTGTGCTGGGTCAGCTCCTGAACGCCTTCAGTGGCTTCAGCAGGTATACAGACAGCTGGCAGAACCTGACCCAGGATACCTAACACAGACCAGCATTGTTACTTAATTGATGCAATGCTGGCTATGGAAAAACAGCTCTGTTTCTAAATTGTTCCACCAAGATATTTGCTTAGATAGCAGAAATGGCAGTACACTATATTCTGCTTAAAATACGCATGAATATATATGGGTTCTATTTAGAAGATATGAAATACTGCCAAAAATATGCAGGTTTTTTAAGGATTCAGTTTCATAATATGCAACGCCAAATTTCTCCTTCACGATATCCTTATCTGTCTCTGCTCTAGTTTGAAAGCAGCAGCTCGCGGTGCCAGAGGATTTCAAGGGCCGCGTCCTTCCAATACGCGGCGTGTCAATGCGCTGCCAGCAATCACAGCGCCGTCTGCGGCCGTGCGGGACACGGAACTCTGTGCCGGCAGAAACCAAGTTGCCGGGCGCTAATTTTTACGGCTTTTTGGCGTTGGCTTGGTTGGGTTTTTTTGGGGGGAGGTGGGGACGCTCTGAAATAAATACTCGGAGGATGAACACCTCCCCCCCCCCCGCCGGCGCAGCCCCCCGCCAGCAGGAGGTCGCCGCGGCTGTCCCGAGGGACAAGGGCTTTTCCCTTCCACGCCCTGTCCGTCCCTATTCCATTCCCGCAGCCCCCGCCCCGCAGGCGGCCCTTCGTGCCCGGGAAGGGGGAGGCTGCAGGGCGGAGTGCCCAGTCCAGCCTCCCCTGGGCGTTTTCGAGTCTCCTTCCCCCTACCGCAGGTGGTCAGGGAACTGGCAAAGGGATTTGCTGTGCCGCCACCCTGCTCGGCCGCCTCTGGGACGTGGGACAAGAGACGTGTTTTTCCTTCCTCTGGCTAATACCGGGACCAGCAAGGAGTGCTCTCGCTTGCCTCTGAGTTTGCACATCTTGAGCTCAAACCTGCGGGAAGACGCAGCCTCCTTCTGTTCACAGTGTCAGCAATGAGCAGCAGGATCTAGCGGCAATGTCAAAACAAAAAGAGAGACCTTGAACTTCCCTCACCCTTTGCATAGTCATTTATATTTGGGCAAAGTGGATAACAGCTCCTTTAGCACTAGGGTAGTGGCATTTTATGCTCGCTCGGCATTCACTTTACCCAGGTATAAATAGCAAAAGGTTTCAGGCGGTAGAAAATCAGGACCAGTATCTTCAAAGGATTCTCAAACAAAATAAAGCAGCTAGTCCTTCTCACCACAGCTTGTGCAATCTTGCTCAGCTTCAGGAATCATTCCCTGAAGGGTGCCTGGGACTGCTAGTTTGGCAGCATTGCACGCTCTGGTCTTCAGAGAAAATGTGCCTTCCTACCACCTCATATCTAGCGGTGGGATCAGACTGCAAGCTTTCACCTGTAAAGTAGGCAGTAACAGGGTTCAGTTTCTTAATAGGAGCCTTTATTAGCTCACATAGCGCATTTACTAGCAGTATTAAGTGCTTGCCTTAATATCCTTTGCACACAAGGTAGTGGTGAATATCATCATAGTTACGGTAACAGTGGTTTGAACTACATTGAGAGCATCTATTCTAAAATTCAACTGTTCCAAATAAAACGTAAAACATGCCATTACTCGACTGACACAGTATCCAGGAGAGTTCTCAGAATACAAGAGAGCCACCGCAGTAAGGGCCCAATGCACACAAGTCCTGTTACGTTACAGACTAACAAAACCTGAAAAATTTATGCTAAAACCCCATTTCAGAGGATGGCCGCCATGCTCTTGTGTACCAAACTTTACAGTTTTCCACTTAAATCCTGCCTGGTGAGTCAGGACGTGGCTAGGTTTCCATACTGCAGCAGTATTCCATTACTCCTCCTTATAAATTTCACACGCTGTTAATGCTTTCCAAACTGGCAACAGAGCTCAGGGGTGCATGAGGACAGTTTGTTTTCCTGCTGAACTTTAAACAGAAATTCCACAGGAATTCCAAAGGACCTCTGCCGAGGGTGATGCCTGCTTTTTTGCCAACGTGTTCGTTGGTAACAGCCCTGCTGACAGCCATCAGTTTGCACCCTCTCGCCCACCTCTGATTCCAGGCTGTGGAGAAACATCTCTTTTGGCTCTCTGCAGAGAGGAAAGAGAACAACGCAGATACTCCTGACTTCCATTGCAGGGCCCTTGAGAGGGATCCATAAGAAGAGATATTCCGTATAGCACCACCCTGGACTGCAGAATATTTGGGATCAGTTCCAGGGTTGAGCAAAGGTTAAAGGGATTGCCCATCTCAGTTTAACCCCTTCTTTCCTTCAGTTCAGGTATAGAATGAAACATAGATCCAACACTACATAGTTCTGAAAAGTCGTGGGGGATATCTCAAAATATGTTCTGTGTTTTCTTTAAATACCTTCTCCTGTGCTTATGATATCACATGAGAATCTCCAGTGTCTTCCTTATATACCTAGCTCCTATGGCTGCAGATAAATATTGGATAATAATTTAAAAAAAGGTCAACGAGAGAGACCAAACTTCTTCTTAACTTTTCACTATTTCAAGCTAGTCTTATTAAATTCCAAAGGCTAACAATTCTCTGACCATAACAATGTGTCTGTACAGAGAAGATAAGAGAAAAAGGAGCTTCTCAGTACTTCAGGTCTCCTACAGCAGCAAAAGTAACTGTGTGTTTTTGAGATAAAGTCAATGTGAAACCTGTCCAACCTTTGACTACCAACTCAAATAAACATGGAGATGCAATCAGTACCTGAAATGGACGTTTTCTTGACAAGATAAACTGTCTTCTGAACTATCTGATGCCACAGTAAGACTGCTGTTGGGGATCCACTAACTTTAAGCTAGCTTGGGTGTTCCTGTATATAACAGCATCAGCACTTTCATAACTGCAGTTTCTACGTGTCCAAGTGTTCAAGACCCAGAGGAAAAATTAAACCTTGAACAGTATTGTCAATAGTGCATGTGAAATGGCAAGATGGTCAAGCAGAAATTACCAACATAAATTTTAGAACAATGCAAATAAAAAACCCCAAACGTTTCAAATATAAAAGCCTCACCCATCATTTCTTCTTGTATTTTTACATGCACATTTTTCTGTTTATTTGGTTCAAAAAGTGTGCTCCCTGGATACTTAATGCAAAAAATGCATAAGAGAGGGAAAGTGGCAAATCAAATATGTGGACAAAGCAAAAACAGCACTTCCAAATGAACAAACACGTAACCTGCCCCAAAAGACAAATGCTTTTGATGTTAGCAAGAGCTGGCTTCAGTTGTAGCAAAAGGACACATAATCAGGATTTAAATGTGAGTGACTTCCACATGAAGCCTTCCAAGAATGAAAAACTATGCACTCAGACCCGTTCCCTCGGTTCATGCAAAAAAACCCTTTCCTTTGCTCTCCTACCTGGCTGCTGCCATCAAAGGTGCAAATGAGTAATGGTTCCAGTCAAGGCAATTTGGTTCACTACTCCAGCAAATATGGCTGTTGACTCTCTCTTCCACCTATTTGGAAAACAAGTATTAAAGATTTTTAAGGACTGTGGTCAATCCAGCCTGCTGTTTGATATTATAACCTAAATGACATTATGGCACTGGCTACATGAAAACATGTAAGAACTTCAAAGACTCAGTCACAGTCCTTCTTGCTACCTTAAGAGCAATGTGGCATGAGCAATCAGTAGCTCTCCTGTGCTTTTCAACTTGCTGTGGGCTAGAATACACATCAACTAAAGTAGGCCGAAGTGAAAACAATAGACATACAAGACCAACAGGTGCATACAATTATGTATTTTCAAACATAATGTATACAACAAGCAGGGTAAACACACAAAGCATGAAGTGTCTTTGTAGTCTATTCACCTTTAGGCCTTGCAGTTCCAAGACATTCTGTCTAATTTTGAAAAGATAAGAATTTTGCGAAAATCAGAATTTTAGAGCACATATTTTTTAATAAATGCAAATACTTTCCTATTATTAAACTGGAGCAGTGCTACTGTTTTTCACTCTGCTTCTTTCCCATTTAGCACTGTGCTTTAAATGTGAGATCACATCTAGAAATTCCCTCTTCCATATGATGCTATCTGTTTTAGAAAGTAAGTTATTAGTGTACACTGTGAAAATCAGTCATAAACTTTCCATCTCTGGGAAATACCACAAAAAAAAAGTACTTTCTCTATACACAAAAGACCTGCTGTAGGCATGTATACAGGAGTGTATGTCTGTGCGTCCGAGGCACAGAGCACCAGGAGATATGTTAGAGGTATTAGACAGCTACAGGCTGCCCTGCTTACACCTGCAGGGAGTGGGTTATGGAATACATGGAGGCTACCCTTGATTAGGACATACAGACAATGCACCAGGAACTGGAGACTCATATCTAAGTGGTACACAGTAGTTATGACTGAAACGGCCTCCTCATTAATACTCAGGCAACAAACCTCCAGTGATCTTCTACTGACAACATACTCCAGCAGGCCTGGCTGTTCTGATTTTGTGAATACCCGTGTGAACACACAGAAAACCACAGTGAGTGATTTGCCCAGGGCACTTTCTTTCAGGCTTCCCTGTGTCCTTGAATGCCACATGTGATATGCCAGGTTAATGTGACAGGGATAGACGACGAGTGTGGGCGTCCCAGATTGGATGTGCTCCTGGACAAAGCAGCATCCCAAGGGAGCACAGGGTCCCAGCAAGAAGTGTTGTCCCTTCTCCTGCTGTTCGGCCCTGGCTGTGTCACTGAGCCCTGGCTGGCCACTGTCTCAGGTGATCAGGTCACTGCAGCAGGAGAATGTACGTGCCCCTCGAGGGCTTACAAGTCATCGAAGAGGAGCATGCCAGAGGACTTGGACAGGAAAATCTCAAACGTAGCACACTGAACTTGCAGATTTGTGCCCGTGGCCTGACCATAGGGGCACTGAAGCCAACCACAAACTTCCCTCTGCTTCCAGCAAGTGTGACTGCTGCCCACACTGCCCCATACACAGGGCAAAGCCTGTTCTCCACGGGGTGGGTGATTTACGGCACTGCCACTGCTAGCAGAGCACACACGTAAGCTGGTGAAAACAGGGTGCCAAAAGCTGAAGGATAAAGCAGGCCTGGAACTGGTTAGCAATAAAAGGGATATGCTGATGCTTTTCCCCCCTGTAATGTTTGCTATCAGCAAGAAAACAAATATCATTGATAATGAGTTACTGACCAGCAATGTCAACAGCGGTCTATACAGGCATCTGAATATATAAAATGACATGCTCTGGTTGCAGGTCCTGATGCTTTATCACACTAATCTACAGCTTTCTAGGAAATGATCTGCATGTGAAGCCAGGAACCACTTTTGAACCTTTGAACAAACAGGACCCAATACAGTTTTAATCTGTGGGTAAAACCTTGGCACGGCTCTACTCAAGGGCAAAACTCAGTGTCTACCAGGGCCAGTATTTCAGTGGCTACTTTTACAACTGACCTGAAAAGGGTTCCAGTCAAAAAAACAAAGCAAAAAAAAAGTCATGAGTCTTTATTCTCCCATTCTTCAGTAGGAGCTAGGGCTGCTCTGGATTGTAGCAACCTCTCCCTGCCCTAAATCAGATCACCCTGCCCTAAATCAGATCACCCTGTGCTTACACAGGCCTAACTGGTTTTAGTGATGCTGGCTACACTTGCACACAGTTATTTTTAATTAATGTGGATTGTGAACTGGTTTATCTAATCTGCAACCTAAACACTAAACTCCCTGTCAGGAGCAGAGTGGACTATCATGAAAAAAGAATAAAGCCCTAAGTGAAAGATGCCATTTATAAAACAAAATCACACTAGTGATGCTCCAGCTTTATAAAGAGTGTTTAAATTGAAATCCATGAGAAACACTATATTCCATTTTCCCTAATTTCTTTTTTATCTCCTAACTGATGGAAGCAAATGTTTTCCCTTTTGCTGTGGTAACCTCACTGTCTTCAATAGTGTTCCTCAAAGGGTACCCTAACATCTGATCCAAGTGTGACATTTCAGTGAAGGCTGGATCAGTTTCTGTGTCTTTAAGAAGCTTAATCATTACTTACAATTAGACAAAATATTATCCAAAGCAAGATCTGGTTAAGGACAGTAAGATTTTGCCCTGGCAGTACCAGTGCATCCCCTTACTAACCTACCATCTCACAGCAGCACTGGTTCTAGCAAATAGGACATGGTCTGAGGGAACAGCCAACCTGCGGAGTCTCTAACAACACCAGAAAATGCGTGTGTCATCAAACAGGATTTTGCTGCCAAATTAAAGCTCCCAGAGGCACTGTTATGATAGTAAAACTGGGAACTTTAAATTTGTTTTTATCAGCGCATCAGTAAAAATTTGAGCAATACTTTGTTCTTTGCAACAGAAGTAAATGAGTGTGCCTTCAACGCCTGCCCACCAAAGACAGACAGCAACATAACCACCACTGCTGAGGATTTACCAGTACTTCAAGTATTGCTAGGTCTCTTCTCCTGACTAATAAGTGACAGGACAAGAGGAAATTACCTCAAGTTGCATCAGAGGAGGTTTAGATTGGATATTAGGAAAAATTTCTTTATGGAAAGGGTTGTCAAGCACTGGAACAGGCTGCCCAGGGAAATGGTTGAGTCACCATCCCTGGAGGTATTTAGAAGTCATGTAGATGTGGCACTTGGGGACATGGCTTAGTCGTGGACTTGGCAGTGCTGGGTTAACTGTTGGACTTCCAACCTAAATGATTCTGTGATTCTGTTTGTTCATATCTGGTCGTGACTTTCCTAATCTGCTGCAGTTGTTTGCCAGCCTCTGGGACTATGAATAAACAAGCTCATCAGAAAGGAAATGAGAGTATGAAAATCACAGCATGTCTTACTGCTTGGAAGAGTTTTTTTTCAATTTGAACTTTGTATCTCAGACACTAAGGGAATAGCCTTTTACACAGGACCTGGAAATACAGGCAGAAGTGCTCTGATAATGACTCTTACACCATCTGCTTTTGAAAGACTGCAAGCAGCCTTGGCAACCTCTGTAATTATTTTCTAGTTGTAAAACTACACCATCAATGGTGAAACAAAAATGTAACAGCAGACATTGGCATTAGCTGACCATAAAGATTAATTCATTTCATGGATCAACAAGAAGGACTTTGTTTTATATTACTTCTTATATATCTGCTCCACTGACACTGTAAGGTCAGTTGAGGGTAGGGGGGCGACAGGGAGAGAGCCCTGTGCACCAAGGTAAAAAAAAAGTCAGAAATCTCTTGTGTATTTTAAAAAAAACTAAAAGAAAAAAACTCTTTAAATTTTAGGAAAGCAACTAGATAATATTTATTGTACTGTTAATTATTTGAAGATTCTGAAATAGTATAGTAAATGGGTGAAATTGTCTTGAGTACAAAGGGCAAATAAAGCCATGCCTGTGTTACTCCTTAACTGGCTTGCAGCAGATAGCATTCCAGCCCAGACTGTAACTTACCATGGTTTGGGAATTTACCTAAAGACTCAGTTTGACCAGGTGTGGAAGAATGCCAGGTATCATTTAAATTGCAGCCAGATTCCAGAATTGTATAGAACAATTTGTACTGAAGAAGAGCCAGGCAACGCAGGTAGAATAATGTGCATACTTCCGTAGTGCATCACCAAACAACTTAAACTTATGGCTGGCAACTCAAAGCAGTGAGGCTATGCGCAAATCTCCCACAGCAAACCATCTCTCATGAGTTCCAATCTCCCTTTATAGATGTTTTCTTACTTAATGCAATGAATTGACCGTGAAAGCTTCTGTATGGTAATATGTAGAGATTGTGAAGCCCGTCTGTGTGGATTTCTTAATGCTCTTTTTGCTCCCTTTCTCCTTTTCAAATACCGAAAGTCTGGAGAACTCTGTGAATTACGGTCTGTAATGGGAGAAATAAGAAGTCTAAAATTGGCTTGATTGCAGCTATGATGCATTAAGCTCCAGGCATGAATCTCAATCTCAGTACTTTTTCTCCAAATGGGCAATATTTTACAGTTATCACTCTCTAAACAAAACACAATTTATTATACACACAATTTGATAGCTACAGCAGTTAAGACTAGAAGCAAAAGTCTTCCTACATGAGGAAGGTAAAAGCAATGTCATACTTTAAATTGACTTCATATGATCAATGGCAGAAGACAATCATCTGTGAAATGATGTTCATGTCCCGATCAAATGCAATCATACTATATGCAATTGAATTTGGAAAAAGTGGAAGAAAATTATTGCCATTACTTTACTGGTGTTCTTAATGTGTTCACACAAATCATCTTTGAACAGATGAGTTAAAATACTTACAGCCACTCTACCTTTGCCCTCTTAATTCCAGGTCATTCTGGCAGCTCTTGATACCACAGAAATATGTTTTCCTACAAACAGTTTGGTGAAATTAATGGATCAAATATTGAACTACCTCCCAAGTTAAAGGGATATAATTTATTTTTTTAATCAAATGTGTCTATGCTGTAAACATTTTTGTCTTCATTACTAAAACAGCAAGACATTTGAAGCCTGCTTTTTTTTTTTTCCCAGTATTTATGCTTTTTTGTTTACCACATTTTTCTCAATAGGAGTGTGATAGCCCATTTATATTTGGTTTATTGACAGCTTTTCTTCATTTTGGTGTCCTGCATGCTAGCACCATGTTGCAGATCTAGATGCAAAGAGCATGAAGAAATCTTTGTAAAATTTCAATTTGTTCAAACTTATACATGCATCAATTTATGTGCATACATACATCTGTGTGTATATATGTATATTTATCTACATGTACATATTTATACATATTATATAAATAAAATTAGCCATATTTACTAACACGTGTGTGTTAGTGAAGCTGGTTTTATTGTCTCTCAGGCTCCGCAATCTGAACAAAATTTAACTTAGAGGAACATCACTTATGAACTTTATTTACTTTACACATAGTTGATTCCTTTAATTAAAATCAAGCACATAAATTCTTCTTGGGAGCCTCCCTATGTTATCTCCTCTATCCTCAGAGCTTACTCTGCACAGGAGCTTATTTTGCTGCCACCACTGGAACTATGATTTTGGGTTACTTTTTTTCACTTCAGCCAGGAGCTAAATTAGCAAGGGCACATCCCCCTAAGTACAGGTCCATAATCTCACCGCAAATAATAGTTTAGACACTGCCAGCTGAGACCAGTGCCCTCACTAACCAGGCTTGATGCTTTTAGACAATGGTCAAGTTGACAATTGACACAGTGTCCTCATACACATTGCTCAACCCATTTGCCTAGCCTGCTGTTGCCAAGAGGGCTGTTTGTGCAGGCAGCTGGCAGCAAGATGGGAGTACATCTGGCGATCCTCCGAGAGTGGGCAGAGGAAGCAAAAACATGAGATCTCAGCCAAGCCTGAGATAGGATTCTAGGTAAAGCTCATGCTCTACGCGATCCAAACAGACTTCATCAAAATCATCATGAGGAACCTCCCACACTGAGTGCCTTGGCTTTCCTTTCCTGTTTGAATGACTACCCTGCTATGACACCCATGCACTGGGGAAAACCAGTGCAGCCAGGTGCACAATAAAGGAACGAAGCAGGGCCACTTGTGACCACTAAGCAGGCAGGCTGCAATGTGGCAGGTGTCCCACTAGACCACAGCCATCACTTGAGCTGCCAAAACTATCTCCATCTCCATGGGAAGACCGTTGCAAGTTCAGTCCCATGGAAGAGTGATGGCAGTAATGCTGAACAGTCCCAGCAGTAGGTGAAAGCTAACTTGCCTGAGAAGTGGCAACTAGCCAGTTGTGCAGGACACCAGGAGGGAAGTGTGATGCCTGGGAGCAACAGAAGTTTGTCAGCAGGGAAGATAATCTAAGGACTTGGGGTCTGATTACAGTTTTAGTTGTTGTTACCTGATAAATCAAGGCTACCTATAAAATAAAACCAAGAGCTCAGTGAGTCTGATATTAAGTCAGAGTATAGTCTTCACTCAAGGCATTCTGGATTTACACCAGATAAAGCTGAGATCAGTCTCAGACAGTATGCTCTTGCTTGCAAAGGCAGCTTGTACAGGACAGGATTGCACAACTATTGTTGGTCAGCAGTCCCAATGAAACACCATCACTCGCAGCTGATCACTTCTCTTGAAAATCTGAATGGGCCACCAAAGCACCCTGAGCACACATTTTTAGCACTTCAGCTGAATGCCATGTGACTTCTTTACAAGGAGATGAGTGCTATACCCCACTATCCCTTGTTATTGCCACATCTATAGAGGGATTGTTTAAAATGTCCTCCTAGTACGTCCACACTGGTCCTGAAGGTCTTAAGACTGACAAAAGAAAGGCAGCAATGGAGTCTTCGGTCCTCCTCAGTGAGGCAAGATCTCTCTGCACTGATGTCACTCTGCTCTTGGTGTGTGCTCAGTAAGTCAGTAATTTGTCATGAGCGTGGGCCCTATCCATACATGGCAGGCTGGAGGAGGAATGACCTCAAACTCTGCTTCTAATCCAGGGGGCGTTGCCAAAGCACAGTGTTTGAGTTTGATGCATGAAGTGCAGAGATATTTTCAGCTCCTGAATCACACTTTTGGCTCCACAGCTAACTTGAACTTCTCCTTAGTTTTGTTTGCAGTTTTTCACCTTCTGCAATCACCACTGACTCTCAGAAAAAGAAAATGAACTGGTGTGATAAAGAAAAAAAACCCACATGATCATAAATGAAGATTTTAAACAATCTTTATTATATTGTTTCAATAACTTCTGTTTTATTCTCTTGCATGTGTGGAGGAATGGAGTTTAAAAAATTACTAGTAGATTACAGTGCATCACCAATGTTTGGTTTCTTTATTTTGTGTTCTAAATATATACTATTAAATGCTGCCAATGAATGCTTTCTAATGATTTTGGTGTCCGACACAAGAATGAAACAGTCTGAAAAATGAGGTAGTGCAACAGCAATTAGCTTGGACAAAGCTACAGGAGAGCTGTTAGCTATATATTTCTATAGCTGAAGCAAAAATTCTGCTATACTTGCCCCATGAAACCATATGGACTTGACCACAATTCACAATCATAATTTGAAACTGGCAGTAATGAAAGAGCAAAACCTCATTTTACAATACAAAGTGCATAAATCTTAATTGTAATTATTCTGCCCATTACAACTGCATCACCTCTCTGTTACTACATCCTGAGCCTACTCTCACTGAATTTGAGGGGAAAGTTCCAGCAGACAAATTATGCAACCTTAATCACAGCTAAACAAGTCATTTAAGCATATGCCTAATTCCATCTTTAATTAGTAAAGTCAATTCAGCAAAGCAAAGCATGTGCGCAAGTCAAAAGTGAATAGGTAGCATTCATCTTCCTGAATATCGTTTTTTCACAGACTGAGAATGTTGCATAAAACTTCCCTTGACTTCCTTTAGAGCTCATCAGGCTGGAAGAAGGTAGAATTAAGCTGTTAATCAAACTGTCAGTCATGCATGCAAAGTACTAGTATTTTTAACTCATCCATAGATTGGTTAAGTAAAAGCAAATTTTAAAAAAGCCATGGGACATATCCCTGGGGTGGACAGACAGATATACACACAACAAGGACCAGAAGCAGACAGAGATAACGCAAAAAAGATAAGGTGAGAAGCTACCACAGGAAATTCTGTACATCCAAAATTGCTGATGAGCCTTGCTGAGCCTTTTCACAGAGTGAACTGGGAGCTTTCCTTATCCACTGAAAAAACAGTGGAAAATAATGGGCATTTCAACTCCTCCATTTACATTTCCTTCACGTGGGAATGAGGAAAGAGTGGGGATAATGAACACAGTGCTTTGATAAGGAAAGTGGCTCTTCCCTGGATGGACTGAAGTAACTGGGCAGCTCCTTAACATAATCCGAAGCCTTTTCTTTTCCTTTGAATTTCCTTTAGTCTTATCAAGCAACATTAATCTAACAGAGACAACTTCCAGGCAAGCACGGATCATTCCTCGACTGCAGACAAGTGGATAAGAAAAAGCCTGTTGGAAAGAGCAGGCTGGCACTAGTCACAGGGAATTTATGCGCAGCAGCATGCTGTACCACTCACTGCCCTTCTCCTCAAATGAAGGAGCCTGATGTACCTTTACATTTTGTCTCAGAGATCAGGAATCAGTTACAAAAACTGTGGCGCTGCCCTAAGTTATGCTCTGCTGCACCAGGGCTGCTTTCTCCCAAGCAGGTCCCCTCAGACAAGGCTGTGGGGGATGTGGGGAAGGGAGTGCTGAGGGCCAGGGTCTACATGTTCTTCATCTCCTCCAGCTGCTGTCAACCCACTGATTTGTTCTCTGTTTGAGACTGCAATCTGTCCCTGCCCCAAATGCGCTGCCAGCTGTAGAATATAAATGTTTGCAGAAATTAAACAACTCCAGCAAAATACACATTATGCAAACATCTCATCTCTTCCCAGATGACACAACATGGGGCACCAAGCACAAACAAAAATGGACCAAACAAAGCGCAGAGGAATTGTGGGAAAAAACTCATTTAGAGAAGAGCTTCTCTGCTCTCCTTACAGCCATTAGGACAGCGATAATGCTGAAGCGGCTGGCCAGCCATGAAAATTGGATAAACTGAGACACAGAAGAGACAATTGAAAGCAGGAAGACAGACAGCAAAAATAAGTGAGAGAACAGATGGAAAGCAGAAATGTAACGTATAAACTGCAGCTCTAATTCTGATGGCAACAGTCACATTCAAGGGTAGTTTGGTTTGCTTTCCAATTTTGGAGAGGATGAGTTTTCTTTTTAAAAAAATCCAGCTTGTTAGACAAACTGCTGTGGGTTATCCCCAGATAGTTTGTGGGACAGGAAAATTATTTCTCTCCATACCTAGGAGTGCAAAAACACTTCTGAGAAAGTGCCCTAGTTGTCCTAGTACTGTTGGGAGGAGAGAGGAGGGTCACATCATTAAAATCTATATACACAAGTGCAAGAGCTGTGTTTTAGTTGCTGCTGGACAGGGTCAATCCCTAGTGGTGTTCAGAGCTCTCCCACGGCAGCACAACTTCCTTAGCCTCTCTCCTTCTCTAGCTTCACCGTTACAATTAGGCAGGAAAAGGGTAGTTATTGTTGTAGAAGTGTTTTTACAGATTAATTTGGCAGCTTTTCTAGCAGGATTTTAGTACAGTTTTGATAACATGCAAGTATGGGAAAGAAGGATTTCCACATTGGCCAAAGAAACAGTTGTGGCAAGACTACCTATTTTTAACAGGGTTTATTCCTAGCACTATTTCAGACACAGTATTTTCTCTCCCATCTGTTGACACAGTTGTTTTGTTTCTCTAAAGACATAGTTGTCTGTCTCTTGGAGAAAAAAAAAACACAACACCAACACTATGAATAATTCCAGAGAAAAACATGAGACTGAAACCAAATCAAACAGTGGTATGGTCAAAAGGTAATGCTGGCAAAGCTTTATGACTGAAACATAAAGAAATTTTCAGATGCCTCTTAAAATTTACATCAGGTTTTGCCCTCTGTGATATTTTAAGCGTGACTCTGAGTTTTAAAAATTCAGATCTGGTATATTCAACAACTAACTAAGATGGTTTATTGATCTATGGAGTCTGACTGCAAACCTGCCATCAGAGCAATGTACCAGTCTGTTCAGCAGAAATGCAGACACAGAGCAAGATGCAAACACTTTCTTTAATAAAGGAAGGAAAATCTAATGAGAGCACCAAGGGGGAAAAAATAAACCCCAAAGACTGAAAAAAATTAAACTGATATAACAGGACATAATCAAGCAATCCTTCTGACACTCAGGTTGCCAGACTGTTCTCTGATTTTTGATGATAATTCTTTTTCCTCGTTAGACCACTGGAGTTCATGGTTATGATCTCCCAGGCAATCTGAAAACCTTATCTCCTCTCAAAAGCATTTCAGGCAGCTTGAAAGTTTGTAGGTGGAAGCAAATAAAACTGAAGCATGGCTAAAGTAGGAACTTGGCAGATCAGAAAAGCACCTCTGTTCTTGTAGGACAGCCTATTTGCTGGGAAAATTGCAATATGAAAACCTGATGTATTACAGGTCAAGACTTCAATACAGAGCAGACTCATCTGTATTGTGTTTTAATTTCTTTTTATGCCGAGAGGTGCGTAGGGTCCTGAAGAGGTGACAGAAAGATAAATCATGCATGACAAACTGGAACAGGAGACAAGGCTGTATCCAGAATAGGATAGCTCTGCTAGTGCAGCTGTCCTAGCAAACTGTACTGACAGCGTTCCCAGCACAGCCTTCCTTCGCACCAGCAAAATCATGTTATTTGCTGGCACAGCTTTTTCCAGAGGTCCCTCTTCCCTCATCCAATAAGCTAGAAGTGTTTCAGTAAAAGTAAAGGTTTGCCCTAAGTGTATCCGCAGGGAGAGCTTTTGTGTGTGTCAGTCAGGGACCAAGTCAAGGATCGTGCCTCTTTACACCTTTGGCCAAGACAATTGTGAGAGCAAATATCTGTAAAATAAGCATGTTCTTCCTTTGACTGGAGTGAGAAGTCCTTTGTAAAGACTTCAACATTGGCTTCTGCCCCTGTTGGGAATATTACATTCTCATACACTTCTGAAGAAATGCAGAGATAAAATGTCTCACCACGTGCACTCTGATCAGAAAGGTTATGGTATTTCCACAAGCAAAAGAAGGCCCCAGCATGCCTATGACTGATCCCAGCTCTTGCTCCATCCCTCTTTTGTAGAAGGCTCATCCACCTGGCCATGTCCCTGTCAACCAGGCTCAGCCCAGGCTGAGCACCCTTCCCAGAGCCACAGAAAGGGGGAAGCAGAAAGCAGACAGTGGGCATGGTGCTGCTGCCTGCTGAAAGCACAGCCTTCTCCCAGGATGTAGAAGGAAGGACCATGATGTACATGGGGGGATAGTATGCCAAAACAAGTGCCTAGGACTATGTGGGCAGTTTAAGAAAACAACCAAATTCACCAAGATGATGAAAACCACAGCTGATTTAAGATGTATTTTAAAAAATAATTTTAAAGCTTTAAAAAGCTTTACGAAGCTGTGTGAAAAGATATTTTCCAGGTGTGCTACACGACCTACTGGTCACAATTACCGAAGCGATTTAAGACTGTTACCCATGATTTTCATAAGAGAATGGGCAGTGATTTTAACATGCACTTGAGGAAATTAAGATCAGCAAAGACTGGTAGCATATTCATACACAGTTTTCAGCCTGTTAAAAGGGCTTACCTGCTTACCTGCCTTTAGTTTGGCAATGTCTACAGTTGTGGTCATTGGTTACCCAGTATTATCTAATTTTTTTACATGACATACAGTACCTATTTCTGGAAGGCTGGACCTAATCCAGGCTACTATGGTTTCCACAGACAGGAAGCTTGAAGGTTTGGGATTAAAACAGCAGGAGGTTGAAAAGAAAATTGAGGACCTGGAAATAACAACTGATAGCCCTGACGTAATCATCACTGAGAACACTGCAGCTCTGAAAAATGTCATCAACAGCCTGGAGAATAATCTCAGATAAAAGGCTAGGTTTTGGAGGCCAGTGGAAAGCTTCTGCAAGGACAGTTACAGGACAGGTTTCAAACATTTTTCCTCAGCATCACGCAGGGAAACCCACAATTCAAGAGTTTGTAGCTACCCAAGCTACCCCAGCGTGTCTTATTTAAAGGAAAATTGTTGTTGGCTAAGAGCTATGACAGCTCTTCTTCTCCTAGCTACGGAAGCTGAAGGTGCTTCTGTCCCACTTGCTCCACACTGGCTGAAGGCTCACATTTCCTACCTCATTCTGTGTGAGCCCTCCACTGACCTTCAACCAAAGCCAACCCAGATGGCTTTGCCTGAAGTAAGAAACAGAGCACTTCCATAGCTCTTTCGACAAGTAGTGTGGTAGGGCAGTAATTTCCAACTATCCATGAGCAGAGGGTCATCTTTACCCTTTGCATCCCCTTGCAGAGGCAACTCCTGTCCACTATCTGAAATATGAAGCATAGATGAAGAATTAGAGAAAAGGCAAGATGGAAAGTTTAATTTGCTGCCTAACTACAGTACTAGCTGAAGAAATAAGGTTACCAGCAATGCTACTGACATTAAAACCCTAAGTAACAATTATCCATGATGTGGTACTTGACAGAAGATTCATTATTTCAGAGCAGACACGCAGGTTTTATCCTGAATTTTCAGAATTCGTGAGTGTTGTTGTAGACAAAGTACCACACTGTGTATCGTTTTGTGATAGCCATGACAAGAAAGTCAGAATAAAATAAAGACCCCAAACAGTGTACTAAGCCAATCCAAACAGTGTACTAAGCCAATCCCCTCTCTCAACTACCTGCATTTACTATCCCCAAAAAACTCATTAAAAAGCAATGTATTTTAAAGAAGAAAATTATTGACCTTTCAAATACACATGACAATGAAGGTGAACAGAGCCTCCACAAAATTTGTTGATGCCTGTCTCCAAAAGCCAGGTGCCAGCTCAGAGAGATACCACACCACTAAATGGCAGAAAGAGACTGGCTGACTTAAAGAGACTGGCAGGGATTAGCTACACCTGGTTTCTGAGGTCGTTTCATATTAACGTAGGGTATCTTCAAGGCCTGGTTGCCCCAGGAACCAGACAAATGGAAAAACTGGTTTTTAAGTCACCTTTGCTTTCTCTGCTGTGCTCAGCTGGGCTTTGGTGCAGCTGCAAGAAAAAGACTAAGAACTACAACGTGGCAATTTCACCGAGACTTGTCCCCTTAAACTATCAAGGTTTGATTTTATTTTAGGGATTCTGCTCAAAAATTAGTAAAAACAGAAAAATGGTTAAAGGCCACACTGTAGAAGCTCCAAACGAGAAAAATCTGCCATAGGAAAGGAGCCAAGAAAAGTGCACGGGACTTAAAAATTATTTTAGATAACAGACTCAACACATTAGACCCCAAAAATGTTTCTACCAGGAAAACATAATGCCACTACTAAGTAACGTAAGAAATCAAGTTGAAGGCTTTTCATGAGGAATAAAAGACACAACAAACCGCACTGATGACTCAGAAACTCAGACACAAAGAATGATTAAGGTGATAAGGAACAATACAGATTCCTACTGAATTCTACATCTCCAAAGAGTTATTCAAATTCCTACTTGAGTGTTTCCAGAGATTAATACCACCAATTCCGATTCAGGAAGTTATAACAGATATATTAAACTTCAGTCAATTATATCCCAAACCGTTAATGCACTGTTCTAGAATATTTGTGACCAGCAGAAACCACTTACATGATAAAAGAGCAAGAACTCAAAGAAAAGAAGCTATTTTTTTTCTGTCAGGGCTACTTCATGGGAGACAAGCAGAACTAGAAGACCTCTGGAAGAGGCTCCAGGCAGACTCATTATACCTGATCAACCTCACATGCTGTTAGGACAGATGAAGCTCTTCTCACTGCTTCTCTAGGGATTGCTTACTAGTACACCAGTCCTACAGTAGTTTCAAATGTGATTTAAAGAGGATAAGCAAAGGGAGTCAGAATTAACTTTGCTGGGGCTACTCCATTTCTTTTATTCTGACAAGTCAAAGAAATCCTTAACTTGAACTGCAGATGTGGGTTTTGGCACCTATGTTCCAATGTCCTTCATACCATTTCATTATGACTAGTCCTGACAATGAGCAGTGAAATCCCCAGTGGGTTTGCAGATCATCACACAAACATTATTAGAAAACTTGATCCAAATATAATAAAAGTGAATGGAACCTGGATTGAGCACAAAGAGAAATGATTTTCCTTGCTGTGGATGATTAGCTATACATTATGTTGCTTATGTTGATAAAAGTGAATCTTTGCCCATGCATCAATTTCAATTACTGAACAATAGAGCCTACTTTTGAACGATACAGTGTCATGAAATAAAACATAACCTGGAATAGAGAAAACGTCTTCTGTGCCCTGGGATCAATTAAAAAGTCACTATTGAGTAAGACTATCACAGTATTACCTAAAGGTATGCACATACATATGTACATACACATGCATTGTCTTGCTGATCTCTAGGTCCTTTAAACCCTTCCCTGGGAACCAGCACTGTGATAGACGTGTAGGAAGAGAGATATAGTTCATGTGGTCATAGGGACACAGATTGTATCTCTCCTTTTCTATAATGTTATACTCTAAAATTTTATACTTTTCCTAACTTTGAAACATGGAGATATTTCTCTCCAAAAAAAAGGTTTTTTCCAAGGAAAAAAACAAAATCTTTTAAGAACAGGCTTAATATTTATAAGATATTTTGATTTTAACAACAATTCCAAGAGATATTCATAAACAAAAACATACTTTTGAATTTATGTAATAATTACTTGGTATTTTACATCTGCTGTAACATGCAAAGCAATATTGGTAATATTTCTAGCTTACATGCTGTTCTTAGCACAGAGGGCTTTTTTATCAATAGGGCTGTAATAACTCTCATACTAACTGGAAGAACAAGCCAATCTGTCGAGTGGTACCTGAAGAGAACAAAAATCACAGAAACATTTGGGTTGGAATCCACCTCTAAATGGGTCATCCTAGGTCATCTATAATAGTCACTTATCTGGTCTAGCCATGACCGACTCCACACCCTCGCGTGGCACTTTGCTCCACTGACCTAAATGTTGAGTAGTAGTAACCCCTTTCCAATATCAAATGGTCTAGCAAAGTATTCCCTGCTGCAGCGTAACCACAGTATTTCCCCCGTTTTCCTTCAGTAACATATGAAAATACCTTGTCCTGTTCATTTCAACCCTTTTGCAATATATATGTGCATCTAAAGCTCTCACTTAGGCCCTCTCCAGACTCAGTGTACCTAGATTTTTTCTCTCAAATACTCTTTCATCTTGACTTTGGGGTTCTCCATCTTCCAGAAGAGGCCTGTGAATTGAGGTTATCTTTTGGCTTTTTGATTTTGTAGGCTGAAGAGGGCTTGAAATGTTTGCACCAAGTCTAATTAGAAGTTTAATTTATGGGGCTTGAAACTACAAATATGTCGTTATATGTCTCCCTCCAGTAGAGTGGCATTTGTTCTCTTAAATTTAATATTGTTCACCTAAGAAACACCTCAAGAAAATCCCACATACGAGATCAATATTCATATTAATGACATACCTGGAATTTAATAGTACTGTTCATCAGGATGTGCTCTGTAATTCCAGAGAACTCCACCCAAACATGAACAAAGAGTGTTACCTCCCGTATAAATTCATTGCACCTCCATTAGGCATTGCTCAGAGTGAGGCCACATCAGCACCAAGATTACTTGGGGATTTACACAGAGCATCTGGAGGCTGTTGAGGCCACAGTAAGTTTAAGTAGCAGGAACTTAAAAGCTACTTCTGATATGCCTGGTTTGCAGTCATGACCTGTATACTTTGATTTTTAAGTAACACACTTTACCTGATAAATATGAGACACCTGTGCTCCCGACAGAGGAGGTCAAGGAGCCCAGAAGCTGGTGGCCTCCTCATGCTTACAGGCTGAGCACCCTGGAGTCACACACTGAGTGTACAAGGCATGTGCCACCAAACACCCACCTGTCCTAACTCTGCCATTGCCTAACACCAGGCCCCTCTGAGTGATGTCTGAGCAACCCATAAAGACAGACTGGGGTGATCAAATTCTCCATCTGTGACAGAACACCCATGCCAGTTTCAATATCTAAGAATAGGCAAATATTTCCACAGTTGTGGATTTAAAATACAGTATTCATTTGTTGTACCACCACAGTGTAATGATACCTGGGACTTATAAACAATTATTTGCCCGTAACATAAAACAAGTCCATTTTCCCAATGAAAATACATGCCTAAAGAAAGGGGTAAAGATGGGGCTCTCACATGTGAAGAGGAGACTTATTCTCCTCTGTTTTGACAAAAAGACTGGGAGAGCATATCTGAATGGCTCACTCCACTGTTACTTCAAATAGCTGCAATATAATACTCATCCAACTAGTTTTCAGAATCAACACAAGGAAGGTTTGGGTTTCCTAGTTTTTCACTGTTTCAGCAAAGAGAGAACACTGCTTCTGGGATTGCCTTTGCCTAATGTCAGTATGAGAAGCTGAAAACACAGATTACAATAGCATGGCACAAGCAATTTCTATATTTCTAAAGAGAGAGCTTGCAGCTCAGAAGACAGGCTTATTGACCATAAAATGAATTATGTATGATGTCATCTAAGACCTTGGTTACGCCACTACTTTATATATATATATATATATATATATATATATAATTTTTCCCCAGATAGCTGTCAAGTTATTTTTGTTACATAATGCTGCTGCAGTGCTAACCTGAAGCATAATGACTGTGCTCATTAGAGTTATTATGAGTTCTGGGATGAAGAGCTGTCAATAATTTCATTTTCTCCATATAAGGTAAAACATCATCTTTGTTGCAAAGGGAATCCCAGTTATATCTGTTTGAAACATTAATTACAGTAATAAACAGATTAAAAGCAGTAACCACAGGTCTCCCTCTAGCAAAGCATGCAAGGCGGTATCTCAGGGGGTGTGCAAGACAGGGAAAAGGCATGCTGCAATCTCAGCTGCTGGATGAGGCCTTAGCATACAATCCTCTTCGTTCTTGTACTAAAGAAGATGATATGCAATACTCCATTGCTCATGGTCAAATATATTCAACATTTTTTGTATAAAAAATATAGTACCTGTGCACCATAAATTTTCTTGATTGTTCAGGGTAGCTTTTTTTTTTTTTCATTTTTTCTGTCAATTCAGTGCAGCCTATTAAAGACTGTGAAAAGAAATGGCCTTCAGCAAGGATTTATATTTCAATCACAAAATCTCAATTTCTTCCTGAAGAAGGGTTATTGAACTGGTTCTCCAGTTTTCAGATAAGTCAGGTCCAACTTTCAGGTGCTGCCCTTATGTTGTGATTATATTTGGCCAGTGACTTCCTATTTAATATACTGCAAGATAAACCAATACCTGTGCAGTTATGTTTCAAATATGTTAGATCAATTTGATAATGATAGAGCAAGTAGGTAAGTAGCTAACTTCTTCCCCTCCTCTTATACAGAAGGTTTTTTGGGCATCTTTTCTTTTAAAGACCTCTGATCTAAAGGTCTTCTAAAGACCTCAGCTATAATGAACCAGAGGAATGGCTTTTGTTGCTACAAGTTCTTGTAGGAAAAAAGCATACGTATCCCTTTCCCAGGATTCCACTTTATCCCTTACCACCAATATCCAGTTGAGTTGCAAAGTATACAGTAGATTCTGCTCAAAAACCTTATTGGTGTTTGTCCTGCTTTGTTACTGATGTTTGCCTGCATTTGTATTCCCAAACACAAGTCAGGCCATGTTCACTGCAGGCTGATGGATCAGTAGGAGATCAGGAACCAGTGCAATGCTCTCAGCAGCTGCTTCTTTACCAGCTTAGTCTCTCCCTCCCCTAAAGCCCGTCGGCTACTTTGGTGCAGCCACAGCTCAGGGCCTGGGCTGATGGATCAGATCCCCTTGCTATCTAAAAGAGAGGGTTTGATGACTAATGTTCAAGTGTAAAGGTCACTGAGGCTGAAATGAAAATCCCAGAAACAACATGGAATGCAGGCAAGTCTATTTCAGTGTGTGTGTGTTATCAGAGCTTTTAATTTTTCAACAAACCAGGAAAAGAGAAGAAATTCTAACTGTAGGGCTTCTGCTCCATCCAGTTCATCTGCCTGCTCTAGGCAGTTCATCTAATGCAGCAAAATATAAACCAGACATAATGAGATATCCCTGTTTCACAAGCTTACTAATATAATGCGCTTACATTTCTTAGGCTACAGCCCACAGCCTGCCACCTTGCAGAGCCTCCTCCTGAGCCCAGTCCTGCAGCGTGAGCCACCATTTCGTACCCTCCACTGTCAGTCAAGTGACATGGATTTACAGCTGGAGCTGGGAGAATGGTTGCAAAGAAAGAGCAAAGCTTCCCATGCCCACACTGTCCCTAAATATCCCTGCTGTTCTCCTAGTGCCACACACAGCCTTCCCTTTTAGGGTCTCTTTTTTGGCCCTACCTCCACTGGCTCCCAAGCCCTTTTTCTGGTAGCAGCACAGGCTCCACTCACCGCCTGAGACACTGAGGTGTGACAATCAAGAGTCTGCTGCTGCACAATCCCCTCCAAACCATAACTCTAAATGTATCTTCCAATTCTACTCATGTATTTATAGGCCCCTGCATGGGAACAAATTATACTTTCAAAAATATTACAGGAAAATGCTTCAAGTGATTGTCATAAAAAACCTCCATCGTAATTTCATTAAAAATTAACAAAAAGAAAGCATTAGTGTTGTCCTCCCAACAGGGGCTGGGGGTGTCTCACATTATTAAATTGAGAAGGGCAGCAACGGAAAGCCTTTTTAGATTGGTGTTTCCATTCCTTCCTCTTTTGCTTGGTTCAAAAGTCCTGCATAATTAATACTGTAGTACTTAATAAATGCTTATGAACCTACTACCTCTCTGCTCTTTCCATTTAATTAGGTGATTGACTTCAGGCATACTATAAATTATAATGACAATTTAATTACTTTTTTAATGTGCACACTTAAAAGATTTATAAACAGGAATAGAGTACTACAGTGCACTGAAAATTAGAAATACCATGAACTGGAGAACAGCACAAAGTAATGCCTTCTAAAGTATCTCTTCAGTGTCTGAGCACCGGCAATGACTGGGAGATGGAGTATTTAAAGTGTCTGGTACAACCACAAAGAATTTTGTATTGCTATCTGAATGCTTGTGTACAACTCTTTTAACTTTTTCTTCCTGCCTTTGTGTATCTCACTTGGCTTCATGGCAGGAACACAAAAGCGTTCCAAGGAAAAGTTGAGCTATGGACTTCAGCATCTCTTAGGTAAAGTGTTCACAAAAAGTGGAAAACCCTTTCTCTTCTTTTAAACAAATCATACAACTTTTGTGTCACTTCGTCGTAACACAGTCATTGTTAAAATTTGCAGGGGGCCAAAATCTCCTTCAATATTCCAGCCGGCACAGGCAAACCACCAAAAACCATGGATTTCATCATCTCATGAACAGACTCTTCCTAGTCAGAAGACCGAAATGTTTCACACCATCAGCACCATATACTATAACAATCCAAGATAACTCTTCTGATATTGTTGTTATGCCATTTAGGACTCATTCCCCTGTTACTTACAAGAATGTAAAAGCTAAGAGAATTGCATATGTAACAAACTGACTAAGAATCAGACCATGGTTTTCACTTCAAACCAGTGCTCAAAAAAGTACATTTGCTAAACTAAAAATTATCTTTTCAAATTTAAATAGCTTAAGACCGGAAAAGAAGAGTTAACATACCTAAATGGCCAGACATTTCCAACCTCTGTCACTGAAAACAAACAAATCATCTCTATTTTCTACAAGTTACCTGTCACCAACAGAGAGAGATGACAGCATTTGTTTTAAACCACACTGTATGCTATACTGGTGAAGATTTCTCATGTTAAAAAGCCATTAAAATTTGGGCTAGAGGAGACACTTTCCCATCTGGGAGCTGAATCTGGTATGGTGTGACTATTCCTGTCTGTTAATTTAGCAGTATAAAGTGTAACTCTACATTCTTAGCATACTTACTGGGGATGCTGGCATCTCTGAAACCAGAACTGCTTACAGAGAGGTTAAAAAAAAGGACTGGGCAATTCACAGTGTGCTAGAAAAATTATGGGCAATTCAGCATTTTAAGCATCATCTATCAACACTGTTGAATAGTCAAAAGGGAAATAAATTTAAATATATCACCAAGGAAAATGCTGTGATAATTGTATCTGGTTTTCTTTTTAATACAGAACAAAAATAATCCCGGATGCTCATCTCATTCACTCCCAGTGAAGCTGAGTGGAAAGCAGATCAATCTCAGAGTTTCTTCTTGTGTCTGCCCACCTTGGCCAGCACAGTGGGGCCAGAAAAGGTATAGGTAAAAGGGAAAACACCAGGAGGCTGAGTAGCGTGGTGAATCATAGGGAGCCACTTTGTCTGCAGCTTCCGTTCTCTGAGGAGCTGTGCAGGGCTGAAACAATGGCTCTCCTATGGAGCTGCATCTCATCTACCTCATCTACGGCCAGTGATGAATGATGGGTCAAGAGGGCAGCAGACTTTGGGTGCACAACCCTTAAAGACTGTATCAAAGATGGCAAAAGGCCATGTGCTTCAATAATACAGCAAATACTTCCTTTTGCTGCATAGCAGACAAATTCCTTCCTCTCTGCTGGCTCAATCTTTTGGTTCACGGCTCAGAGCATGTGCAAGTCCTATATTCACAAAACATACATGTAAAAAAGCTGCAGTTTTATTCCTGAGATCATTCAACTGTAAACATTCTCACAGAAATGAAAAGTCAGCCCTATCTGTGCTGAAATCTTACGCTTTCATAAATACGTAGTTCTGGGATTTATGGGGTTTATAGACAATAAAAGAGGGCACAGTTCACTCGTTTTAAAAAGTGAGACTGCATCGTAAGAATTGTAAAACTCTGTAACTCATCCAAACTTTTCATACCGGGGCCCTCTGAAAGAAAAACTTACTGATTTGATTGAAATGAAAAGTAGAAATTTTGTCCCTGGTTTAAATGAAGATTAATGAAAATAATAAGCCTTGTGATATAACACGATACTTCAAAACTAACAGTTTGACAGTATTGTGCTACCCACTGAATTACAATTTAACAAGACATACAAGATGAGCTGGAATGCATTCATGACATCAAAATACTTTTACATAAAATAAAGCTGAAGCAACATTGAAAATGTTTTGATTAAGATGTTGTACTGCCTAAGAGTTGTCAAGTGGTTGTCTCAGTTTAGAGAAGAGGTAAAGTATTTCAGAACCTTTTGCCATTTAAATTTTCTTCCAACCAGTTTTGTCTTCTGTTCCTCCTTAGCAACTTCTCTGCGTGTTTATTTCTTTAGATACACTTAAAACTCTTCTGAATTTGACAACATAACTTAATGCTCTAACAAGACAGAAATCTATGGGCTCCAAAAAAACCCTCCAAATCATCTGTGACAATTACAGCTCCTTTACCAGCTGACCAAAGCATCAGCAACAGAAGAAGACCACATAGGTACCCACCCACCCACTCAGCACCAGAAGTCAAGGTAACCTGTAATTTAGGAATCAATTCTTCTATAGCAACAACACTTAATACTGGATCATAACTTTCCCATTTTGGGTACTTTGAGGATTTTATTAACATCAAAATGTTGAAGTGACCAGTGCAGGTTTTCCAGCAGTGCCATGTGGGTTAGTGAGGGAGCAAGCTGTGCCATCCCACTGCCCATCTTGCATTAGTGACATGGGAAACCTGTATCTTTCACCTCCAGATGTGCTAGAGCAGGAGAAATGGGTGGTTTCCCTCCCAAAGATCTCACATTTTTTTACACTACAGCAATGGATTTGCATAATTTCAATCAAATTATGTATTACAAATCTCACCATAGATTTCAAACTTAAACACTTCAGAACTGAGCAAAAAAATGGTGCTTACGCTCAGGAAATGAAAGGTCTCAGGGTGGAGGTTATCTCAGCTTTCTTATAGCCCTTATTGAACAGATTACAAGCAGGCCTGTCATCTCTACTTCAATCAAGTGTAAATTTCAGATTAAAAATTAAGTGATTTTAATTGATAGCCATGTCTACTGAAAAGCTTCTAGAGCACTAATAGCTTTTACACAACTGCTGCCACCCAGAAAGTAAATCAGCACGTAACTCACACTCTGAGTATTTTCATATTTTCATTCCTTTTTCAGAATTAAACTAAGTTAAACTAAGATTGGCACCAAACTGCATCACCTTTTTAATGCCTTTTCCATCCAAACTGAAAGGCACTTGAGTACCCACAGTGATGTCCCAGAGAAAAACATATTCAATATAACTTCTCTGCTACACCCACCTTCAGTTCCTGGCCCAGCACTCTGCTCCCTTTTATTCATCCAGGTGAGGAGAAGCTGACAGCTGAGGGAGGGAAGAGATTGGGAGCCATATGGAGCTAGAGTCAATTTTTGGTATGTATTTGTGAATAGATACAAAAGAGATAAATGCTGGCATGCATAAATTCATATTTTATGGATACCTATTTTGGTACTTACTGTCAGAGTAATTTATTCCAAAAAAAGGCTTTTAAAGGCAAACACCAGTTTAAAGAAAATTCCAATCCTGACTTATTTCTTGCCACAACAAATCCAGGATCCCGATGGCATGAAGCAGAAGCCCACTCACTGGGTTTACCTCCCAAAGCCAAAAAGGAAACCAGTGCAAATAACCACGAACCCACGAGCCCAAAAGGAGCCCCTTAGGAGCCGGGCTGCTCAAGCAGGGATGGGTAACCAGCCGGGTACACGGACGCATTGAGGGTCCAAGTCCAAGCTGATCAAGCAGAGGGCAGGCAGAGCTGACAGTTTTGCATGCAGCATCTTGTAATAATGAAGGTTATCAAAATTGCAAGATTCACTAGATTGGCTGCCTGTAATTGTTGCATCTACAAATGTTCAGTTTCACTTCTCAGACTTATTCAAATAATCCAGCCCCAAAGGGCCTGCAAACCTGAGCTGCAAGTCTGAATGTGAAAGGGGATTTATTAAAAGACTGCTGGTGCATCTGACCATGACGAAGTGCTAAAAAATAAAAAAGTAATGAAGCACACTGAACATATCTGAACCCCAGATTATGTTTGGCCTGGATCCAGGGGACACAGGTGATTTCCACTGGCTCCCCTATTACAGAATGTTATCTCCCTTAACTGTGATCTAAGGCTATCACAAGAGCAGGAGGACAACAGAGGAAAAGTATCTGTGAGAGTCACTTATTCCATTAGTCAGAAATCAAAAATCAAAAGAGCCACTTGAAACACTAACAGAATGCACAAACTCATCACTTCCTTCCACAGAAGGGCAAAAGACCTTATTTGTAATTGTTGATCAGAACACGTGCCGTGGCAGAAAATTTCCGGACTCTATTCACGGCTCTTAAATAGCTCCGTGCCTGGACTCAGGCAAATGGTTTGAATTTTCTATGCTTTTTCAAAATTGTAATAAAAAACACATACCCACCTCACAGAATAGAGGCTTCATCAATGTTTCTAACTCACTCTCAGCTTCTTAAGTAGACAGTCCTGCAAAAGTGCAGAGTACCATTATTTAGATTTGATTTCCTTAAAAAAGAAAAATTAATCTGGTCTTCCTATTATTTGGTTGGTGTTTTTACTTTATTTTCCAGGTAGGAACAATTGTGAATGCAAAATCAGAGTCTCTCCCTGGAGACTGGTCTCATGCTTCTGCCTCGTGCCTATATGTACGCCATATTTCTACATCTTCCACAACACATACCATGAGTCTATGAACAGGTCAGTAGGACACAAGGCAAGCCATGCACATCCAAATCCGAATGCAGAACAAACAAAAAAGTGGGTATTTTTAAGAACAAAACTTTTTCCTAAGAAGCTTGTTTCTTCCCAGTCACACAGTCTGGGTGCAACATGTAAGGAAATGGCTTTCTGAGGCACTGTGTTGTCTTCTGAATCACTGCCATTACCCGAGAAAACCCCGGGAAGTGGTTTGGATGAGAAGCTGGACCCGACTTGCGTAGGTATCAGCTGATGTCAGAATACACACAGCACAAGGCCCTAACAATACGGACATTGTGAAACCAGGAATAACCTTCTCTTATCTCCTGCAGTTTGGGAAATGATTTCTAACCCGGTGACTACAGAGGTTAGGAACAAGTCAAACAGTTAATTATTCACTACACTTCCTAATTAATCTCCATTTCAGACCAAATCTCTGTATGCCCGTAATAACACGAAGATCTCCAGCGAAGGAAACAACAGCATGAGCTTTTGGACCTCCTTCTGCAAAGCAATTCGTTTTTCCATAAACAGTTACTATTAAGCAAGGACAAAGCAACAAACCAGACAGCCATCTGTGTAAACCAATTTAAAAGGATGGTGACCTCATAAAATTTTTCAAACTAACACTCTCCATTTAACTTCTGCCACTCCGTCCTGCCCCAGCAGATGCTGAGTTCGAGCAGGTCCTCGGGTGAGCGCAGTGCTTCTGCATTAGGGAAAGCTGGGACTTTAAAGCCGCAGTGATTTCAAACCTGTGAAAAGAGCATGTCAATGAAAATACCTCGGCATATATGGAAGCAGGATAACCTTAGCGACTGCCCACGCTCCCAGAGGGTGTTGCCACAAAGGTCTGTGCTATGTTTGCCAGCTGAGCTTCCTAGAGGTATGAGGTCAAGTGAGCACAAAGGTTCAGGCCACTGATGGTAACACAATCCCTGCTGAAGTGTGTTCTTTCTTACAGCCCAGAGAGAAGCTGGAACTAGCACAGACAGCAACCACATTAGAAGAGAAGACAAATCTGATAGCGTTAAGAGCAAAACTTTTGAATCCACGTACAGCACAGCTATCCTGTATGCACCCAAGATGACCACAGCATCTCCAGAGCCTTCTGCCTCTTTAGACTTAAATCCAGTGAAGCTTCAGGCAAAATACGCAAAATAAAACACCAAGTAGAACACCTACGAACAGGTGCAAGTAACACCCAAGGACATCTCTTGCACAAGTTCACTTGCAGAACTGCCCTTTATTCCATTTACTAAAGTCAGTCAGAGCCACACAAAAACTGATATCAGGGTGCATCAGAGGATGGTGACACCAGACCATTTGTAGCACAACAGAAGGAAGAGCACAAACTTACTTAAAAGGGCGCATGGACTACAAACATTTCAGTATCAAAGACGGTAAGTGAAAGAAATGTATATTCTCTTTGCATTTCCAAGCATCAAAACAACATAACAGTATATAGACTGTATTTAAGTGGTGAAAGATGCTTCTAATACATGCAGTGCAGCCATGGTAAAAATTACTTCCCGCAATACCAAGGCTTGTTACATGGACTCTTTTTTCTTTATTCTGCATTTTCAAACACTCATTACTTTATTGTTCCCCTGCCACAAGACTTGATGTTTGTGTGCCTGATAGTTGTGTTTGCTTTAAAACAATGGCTGTGAGGTGAAGGTAACTTGCCCTTTTGAACCAGAGTGCAATTGCACAAGTGTTTGTGCAGTAATAACCCATCGTACACATAAAGTGACATTTCTCTAATTGGCATTTGCTGAACACGAGGGCACCCTCTGCAAATACAGTGGCTTTTTTATTGGCAACCTCTTCAATTATTTCACTCTTCCTAACACAGAATCTCCTTTCTGTCATTAGAGAAGAACAAACCACTCCTCACCACAGTCGCAGTAATCCTATATATTTTTTATTACATTTCAGTGAATACTATTAAAGATTAGCCTTAAAAGGCAGAGTAGTATTAACAGCTGTCCTGGGAATTTGTTCCAGAAAAGGGAACACTTGTGACCTTTGAGTCCATGTTTCAGTGCCTTTTCGAGATGCTTCAGAACAAAAGTTCAAGCAGCATCTCCTTTCAGTTTGCCTCATCTTGTTGCATGTAAGAGTGAGGACAGAAACTCAAGAGAAGCTAGGCTGGTGCTGCTTTCTCTTGCCTTCAGTTCTGCTGTGTCAGCTGATACTGGCACATGCAGCATATTTCTCTGCTTCCTTTGGTTTTGTCTTTCCTTGGTCACTGCTTTGAGTTCCTACCCAGACATCTCCGCAGCTCTCCTGTGGCTCCATGTTACGTAAAAACTCAGAAATGGCTTAGGAAACATTTAAATCTGCGCTATCTTGGCAAGCAGCTAATCCTTGAAGCAAATGCTACTTACACAACAGAGTGCCTGCATTTCCTAGCCCATCGTGGAGATGTCATGCCTCATCTCCTAAGGCTGGAAGGAATGCACACTGCTTCATAAAATAGCTCTGACTTTCCATTTCTACTATATAAGCATCTTGTTATCTGTTTTTATAGGGAGGGAAAATGGGAAAGGGAATTCCTGGAAGAGATTACAATTGTCAAACTAGCTTTTGATATCTTTTAAACAGCTGAAGCATTAATTTTTTGGCGGCACTGTCAAAAGTCTATGAGGGCTTCCTGACTGCAGTGGAAGAAATGGTACATTTAGTTCAACTACAAGCTGTACTTTTTTAAAAATCCATATGAAAACAGACTCATTATTCATTTTTCTGTTAATATGTGGTTTTGCCCTGCAGTTTCAGTAATCTTTTTTGTAAGATCTTGCAGTCTCAGGGAAGAACTGCAACTTAGAGCTAATGTTTTAATAAATTCTTGTTTATACTATAGTCAAACCAGAACAAACAAAATAGAGCAACAAATGACATTTTTATAGGAAGTCAAGAAAAAGATTCATGTGTCTGAATATTTTAGTTACAGTATGGCAGGCATGATTATTATTTCCTGTAAAGCCAAATTGTAGCTTTAAAGAACTCAAGGCTTTGGGAATAGGGGGCCCTGGGAATAGAGCATGGATATGACTAGGGCCTCTAAAGAGAAGCTAGTTACAAATACCTTACAATTTTAATGCAAAACTCACATCAAGTACTCTGAGAATTTTACAATGGAGCAACAGCAAGATATGGCCATGAGAACCTGTTTGGAGTCTTCAAAATATCACCATGTTGGATTATTGCAAGTGACTTCATTTGTGGAAAAAGGGCTAAAAATTTTCATGAAGAACGCTTGCAGTGGGATAAGCAAGAAAATTACCATTTTTTAAAAGTGATCTTAGAATTTCAGAAATTAGATAAAAAAGAAAATGTACAGTCTATTAGATCATCTCATATCCAAGAAAGAAAAATCTATATAGTATATTCTACAGTGTTTTGTCCAGGTCACTTTTGCATTGCTCAAACTGATCAGCTCCTCTGGTTTCCATCAGGAGAACAGACCTTCACCCTAACAATTCTTTTGCTTGGTAGTTAAACTAATAGTCCTTTTGCTCATTTGCACCATTTGACTACATGATATCTCTTTGAGACAGCAACTCCCTTCTAGGTGATCTTGGCTCTGATGCTTCTACCACTGTGATATATAGTTTAATAGCAATCAAAGTATAAAATGCTAAACTAAAAAAAGCAGCTGACGTTCTGATTTGCAGCCTTGCTCCCTCTGTAACCAGGGGCAAGCTTCTGGTGGAATAAGACCTGAGCTCCTGGTCAAGAGTCAAGAGGATGAAAAATCACCACCTCAAATTCAAAGACAGGCTGTATTTCATCAGTGCATGGCCCTGAGCTTTATGAAGGATGGAGATCTACAAGCAAATCAGCCTAAAAGGTTCCTATTCTCTTTACTCAATGTGATGCTCCATGATATGGATGGATTGAGAAGATTTGGTTACTATTACTTTTCCCTGCACATTAGTGGAAGGGGGTTTATTGAGTTTTCTGTCTCCTACTTGTAATAACCCCTTTTTTTTTTTCATTCCCAAATTACAGACTTCCAGATTAGGTTTTTTGGCTGGCCTTTGTATATGGAAATAGAATTCCCTGGAGGGGAGGAAGGAGTTTCACACTGGAGATTGATACCCTACCTCCCAAGCAAGGGACAGCAGATGTCATGACCTTACGGATAGATTTTGTATCTCCTCTGTCCCTAAACAAAGATGGTCACAAGCAGCAGACAGAGCAATCCCCAAACATACATTCACTTCACAGTCTAAAAGGATAAATAAGTGTATAAGAAGGAAAGCTGCAGAAAATCCATCCTTGAGGATGTTGGAATAAGTTTGTGAAAACAAAATGACTACTTGACAAGGAATTTCATTTTTTAACTTAGCTGCTATTATTTCTAACTAGCAGGGTAGTTACTAACAATTGTACTTGAGAAAAAGAAAGGCTGGATGGGTTTCTGGAAAAGTCCTCAATGCTAAAGGCCTGTCTGCAGAGGGACAAAGTCATGTCATGAAACTACAGACACTTGGCAAACTCCTCAGCAATCTTGAATTAGTGCCTTGCACTGCACTCATGTTATTAGTTATTGCAGTATCATGTAATCCTTCAGGACAGTGCCATTTTGGAAGTACTGCTGTACTGTCAGGTGTCCTGACATTATCAAGGCTCCTGGGGATGTCAGTATGTGGCATTTCTTTTTTGCTCCTTTACTGCAAGTTTCCAAGCCAATCTGAACACCATGCAAAAGGCCAGGATCTGCCTCAGGAAAAATTTAGCTTGGGTTGGAAGGGAGCTTCTTCCTTGCTGTCTCCTTGGAACATAGGACCTCTTTACCCAGGATAACCCTGTCCCTTACCCGCTCGTGTCTAAGGATTAACGTATGGCTTTGCATCTGAAAACAGGCAGCTGGTAGGGAGTGCTGGTGGCTGCAGCCAGATGGACAGGGACGCTGAGCTGAGTCACTGGCAGCACACCACTTGTTGAGCTGTTTGAGGTCCTGCAGGAAAAATGCTCACTTTGTGGCACTAAAGAAAAATATTACCAAGAGTAAAAATCGCTACAAGAATTACTACACTGTGTAGTTACAGGAAACAAAACAGGAGATGAAGAAAAGACTTTGCCACAGTTTACAGGAGCTGGTGCCGGACTACTGACACAAAGGAGGTACCTTCCCATCTGCCACAGTATACAGGCTTCACTTGCAGTACATTCCTTCTTTCTTCTTCCCCATGTGCAAACAAATGGGTGGTTTGCTTTCAAAACTAACTCAATTCTAGGTTTACAAATCTATGAACTTACTGACAGCCTGGGCCTGGATCTCAACAGTCTTATGAAAGTTGCTGGCTGCTTGCAGGAAGGACTCAGCTGATGACTAAAGGTCTCAGGACCAAGGTCATCAAGCACAGAATGTACAGAAAGAACTGAAGTGCCATGTGACTCCATTCATTCACATTACTGTACACAGTAACATCAAAAAGATGGAAGGTTCTTCATTCATCGTATAAATTGAATTTAAAAAATAATATACCACAAAAATGAAATAACAATACCTTTGTTCACTGTTCCAACTTTTCTTTACACTGTACTTTCACTGCATTACTTTTCCTACTCTTCACTCTTTGTTACTCTGTTCACTACAAATATCAGCAATGTTCATGAGTAACCCCTTATTTTTCCCTACAGAAAAGTAGTGACAAATGAAATGACAGCTAATCCTTATTTTCCTCCACAATACCTGAAGGAACAAAACCCAAACCAAACAAATGAAACTATCCAAGCTCTTCCTCACACAAGCTGACCAAAACTGCAGTTTCCAAGTATCTAGGAACTGGTTCAATGATTTCAATGGGACTTTGTGGAAACACAAAGATCACCATGAGAGATCAAGTATTTCTGACTACAGTAAGACAATTTTGAACTAAAACAAATGAAAAGTATCATGTGCCCTGAAGATATGAAATCACTACTTTGCTTCATATATCAGAATATTTTTACAACGTATAGCCAGCTCACAGTGGCAAAATATATCTACTTGTGTTTATTATTTCATTAATGACTGAGCAGCACTGCCTGTTCCATACAGTCATTCTTCAAACAAAATAGTGCTCTCAAAAAGGGGGGTTCATCCAAGGTGAGTTTTCTATTTTTCTTTTTGCTGTTCTTTCCATCCCAGGGCACCTCTTTACTCTGAGGAGTATTTGAGCACTGAGAGTACTTTGTCAGAATGATACAAAACTATTAAATACCCACTGATTTTAATGACCCTCAACAAATATTCAAGACTACAGCAGGTGTATAGAACATGTAGTCATAGATTTAACAGGCAGGAGAGAAATTAATTGTATTTAATCTTTTAAAATATTTCAAAATGAAGCCCCTGATATTCCCATGTCAGTTCAGTCTCTGTTTTCACCTCTCAAGTATTGTAATTACAGTCCTGTGCCCACTGGGAACTACTTGCACACTGAAACACCAACACACTTCACTGGAGGAGGGAGAGGTTTGCCAATGGAGTTATTACAAAATGCAGCAGTGAATACTTTGACTTTCAGTGAATGTGCAGTACCCCTTGCTCACAACACCTAATTATTTCAACAAACAGATGAGATATCTGGTTAGCCTGTGTGCAGGGTGACTTTCAAGATTTTAAAGGAAGCCATTGAACAGGAGAAGGCTCTTTTGAAAAACAAGGCTTTAGCCACTACAGTTATTGTTCCTTGATTCAAGCTGTGCCAGCAGAACTTGGTCCCTGCACTTAGTCACTGAAGGCAACAGGGTGTAGGCATATGGATCCAGGCATCCACAGGGCGTGACTTCACTGCAGGGTCAGCACCTAAATTAAGTTTGTCCCCAATGTGACACCTCTGTCACAGCACACAGGGAGGTACCTACACACACTGCCACATGTCAGCTTGGATTTCATCCCTCTTCCTTGGCCTCAGTGCCAAGCATCAGGAAACAGCAGGCGACTTGCCAACACTTTTTCTTAGAAAACCATGACCCTTTCTGAAAATGTTTTGAAGGCCTGCAGAGTCTTTCTGGAAAGGTAATAATGCTGGGCTTTTGCACAAACACTATAAATAAAACCTACCCTAAAATACTGTCACTACCCTAAAACATAATACCCCTAAAAAATGGGGGGAAATGAGGTCAATATTAGCCAAAAGATATTACTGTGTAGCCAGGCATAATGATTCCTAGAAAGCTGAGGTAAATAATACCCATAGCAACATCAACCATTTAGCAAACGTTACATTTTCAAAGCACACCCCAGGAAAATTCACTGATTTTTAATGCAAATGACTCAAGATTCATCGAACATTTTTGTGTTTAACCTTTTACAGGTTTTGAGTTATATAACTGCCTTGTCATGAATCACAAAGTCTTACTGAAGTGAGAGAAAAAAATACAGAAATAAAGGAAATATATAGGAACTCTATAAGGAATTATAGACATAAAGTAAATCACAGTTCACTGAAAACCTTTCCATTGCCTCCTCTCCCTTGATCTTCCAAGCCTCTTTTAAATCGCTGCTTCTCTTCCTACTACTTCTGCCCAATGCAATTGTTAACCAGCACTCAGTTGTGCAGATCAGATGAGGAAACTCACTTCAGCCCCAATGCATATGTTGGACCAGGTACCTGTCTGAAAGCAGCAGAAAAGTATACACAACCTGTATGGCTCAGAGCGAGGCCATCCACACTGTGACAGCACACACCTGTAAGCACGGTGTCAGCAAAGGCACAGACACTTGTTAACTGGCTCCTGCAGGAAGCCCGGTTTCATTCATTAACTACGACCTCTAGGCTAGCACATGTGGAGGAGGAGACATACAGGCGAGTTAAAACAAAGCTCCTGCTTTCCCTCTGAAGCTTTCCAAGTCTCAAAATCCTGCACAAATCCCAATCTGCTGTCACTTCAATGGAAAACAATAGCAGGCACTCAAATAAGACCCGCATGAGAGTTCGCAAGCCCAGCCTGTCCGGAAGGCCACCTGCCAACAGGAAGAAGTGGTGAGGAGGAATTTGGATCCAGCTGCTATCCTCCCTCAGCCAAACAATGCCGCACGATAAACAGCATTAAGGATTTCTTTTTTTTTTTTTTTTAATCATCAATCACACTGAGAGCATCCATGTCTGTCATTTTTTTCTCCCTGGTTGCCAGGAGAAGGGCTTGAGAGACTTCTGAGCATGAGTTCACAGAGCGCTGATCTCCTGTTTCCTATCACAACTGTATCAAAGGAATTGAGACAGGAAGAACAAAGGGGAAAGAAGAAGAAATGACAAAGTGCCTTGCCGTAGGGCCGACTCAAGCTGCTAAATTCATCACAGGTAACACTCACAAAAAATCTTGTAGCTGTCTTTCAGCCCCATTTCGCCTGTCAGTTTCTGACAGAAAGGCAAAGTGGACAGAGAAAGGGAGGATAACTCAATGTCTGCAGTCCTTATTTTCTTAAAATGAAGTACCGAACACCAGGAAATTAACTACGGCTGCATGCTCAGTGGGTCACTGTGGCAGGTGCAACTTAACCTTAAGCCCACGTAGCCTACTGCACCTTCAGATTTAGCCCAGGCAGCACCTGGGGTGAAGCAGTCCAATAAATCCACTCGCCGCTGACCGTCGGTAACAGAAAGGGTTAAAAACCCCAACCAGACTGCAGCTGAAAATTCCACAGCATTCCCCTCCACAGAGCCGCAAGACAGCGTGTCTCCCCGGGGCAGAAGGCGCCGACAAAGTGCCCTAAAGCTCTGCCGGGTAAGGCACACCGAAACGCCGCTGCCAGGGGCGGGCACGGGCGGCTGGAGCGCTCGGGAGAGGCAGAGCATCCCGGCGGCTCGGCGGTCCTCCGGGAAGCGCACCTTACGGCTGGCTACACGTCGGCGCCGGATTCACCGCCTCGCAGCCGAGGAACCCCCCTCTCCTTCCTCCCCGCCTCAGCCCCCGGTGAACACCCAGTATCTGGGCACTACCTGCGTTTATCAGCAGAGCCATCCCGTGTCTTCAGTCATTCAAGGAATTTAACAGCCTGGAAATTCCTGTTGTCCATTATTTGAGGTCACAGATAAAAGCTAAACAGCAGCCGTGACTCCCATCAATCATAAGTCACTCACTGATAGAGCGTATGGTAGGAGACCTACTGATGTAAGCTAGTCACCAGAGAAAATACCCACTGATGACGCATATCCAGGCACAAAAATAGTTACAGGGCCCCCAAAGGGATTATTCAACAGCCTACATTTAGATATTCCTTCAAGAGACCCGCAGTCAATTTGCTGCTATTAGATGGCTGGGGAACATTGAAGTTTAAGTTTCCTCAGCAGACATAACCACAAATAGCTGGTTTAAATAAGCTACTGCAATTACAAGCTGTTTTGTAAATGTTAACACTGCATTATAGTGATTAAATCTAAACAGAACCACTGGCTAAAAAATGCTGTATAGCTTTTGCTCTTACTATTTATCAATTCCTCCTGCATATTAGCCATCCATAAAAAGAATAATTTAAAATTAATTCACAAAAGCTTAAACTAAGACCCTTGTGCTATCCTAAAGCAATTTTTTTTTTCTAAAAACATCCCCTCCCCATATATGTGAAATGATATGGGATATTTTCGTGATGCTCCAATGCTATCTGGCTCAACTTTTGCCTTAATTTTTATTCTTCTTTGCTATTTGCCTCTGTGCTATACATAACGAAAAATGCCTAAAGAGTTAATCTTTCTTGCACAAATCAAAATGATGTAAAGGTAAGTCATTGACAACATGCAAAACCATGTACCATGTACCTGCTTTCAGCAGGGGCTAGAAAGAGAATCCCCAGAAATCCCTTCTAGCCTAAATTACTCTGCAATTCTGTGCAACTGGATTTTTTGGCATTAAAAACATAATCCTCTAAATTAACCAATCAACTGTTAATCCTACAATACTCCTGCCCCTTCAACAGTTTCAGGATCCTTCTCACGCCTTCACAGTAATAAAATTTACTAGGATATAGCTGAGCCTACTAACACTGCTGATTGCAAAACACTGACTGTGCATTTTTGGCAATATTAAAAACTTAGGTTTTTTAAATCTGATTTTAACATCCAAGTCCCCTTTTCAGAAGAAATTTTGGTGCTTAGGAGTCTAAAATTTAATGAATTTTTATTCCATATTTAAAATCTAAATATAGGGAAGTATTTCATGGCTCTGATGCCTACTTCATTGACATACTTCTGGAAAGCATTACCCAGCCAAACAAACACTCAAGTGTTTACCCTGTAAAGCAGGAAAAAGAAATGGCGCAGGCTATAAACTTATACCTCACTTTCTTCATCTGTGATAACATTATTAAAAATAACACCAAAAATTATTTTTAGCACAACTGTTTCGCAAAGCCCTCATGTTTCTCTCATGCGTCCATATACTGGCAGTCCACATGGCCTCATTTAACAGCCCTAAGAAGAAATATTGGTGCCCTCTAGCTGATTATCCTCACCAATTTCCTGCAGACACCTAGCACCAGTCTCTTTTGTCTCTTGACATTCCGAGGTCTTTCACTGGTGCCCACACAATGCAATGCTCTGGAATAAACAATCCACTTTCTACAGAAGATGCAGAAATCAAAACATTCAAATCCCTTAGCGCTCTCCGCTCTAGGAGCTTTTACAATAGTATAAGTGTCATGAAAAACAGGAGAGGTGTAACAGTGTATGATTCCACCTTACCAAGAATCAGTGAAGGACCTCAATATACTTTATAGTAAGTCTGCAAATTCCATGGCAAAACACAGCCTGCAATTTCACATGAAACGCTGGAAGTCCCTCACTTTTCAGAGGTATTATAATCCCCCCTTCATCGGGAGCCTTTGAAAAAACTTATAAGCCATATTTTATGTTCTGTCACACATCCTGAAGTTCATGTAACATTAGTCAGTGATGGATCAATTTCGCAACTCAGAGCCCAGGACCTCCCTTCTGCCAACACACAAGCCTGAGAGAGCAGGGAGAGCTTGCTGTATCAGGTACCACTGAGGTACAGGGCCACGTCACCTCACTGCTGCAAGGCTATAGCAAGGGCATACCTGGAGCACTGCTACACCTTAAAAGCCAGGGATGCTAACACGTACTTTGGACACCATCACTAGTGTGACAGATGAGATCAATGAAACAGTGCCCAAACACCAAACAGGAGATCTCTGGACTGGAGGAAAATCCCTGCTGAGGAAGAGCTGGCCCAGGAAATGCTGTGCCTGTGGTGGCAGCCAGCTGCCAGCCAGCTGCCAGAACAGCTCTTTGGCACCTTTACCAGTGAGTGCATCTGCTCTAAGCCACACCAGCGGCTACTGGCTGCTCAAAGGATAAAGGAGAAGGGGAGGCTGTGTGGAAAGCAAGGGATAAAGCTCTGATTTCTTCCTCATTGTCCAGGAGGCTGAGGCAGAGGCTGGCTGGAGCTGTGCATTTAAAGCCATAAACATATAGACATCTCTAGATGGCCCTATCAACCATTAATCAAATTAAACATAGAAAGGAGATCAGGGCCTGAAGCTCAACATAAATACTGTGAGACAGACTAATTTTTAGAGTTGTATTCATAATCCTCAAAAGGTCTGTTTAAACCTTGTTTGGAAAAAAAAAACCCATACTCCCTTATTTCTGTATTTGAACAGCAATTGTAAACCAGAAAGCACTCAAATGTTTTGGAAGCATCAGATTGATCCTGCAACACCCAGCTGTCTTTGAAAAGTTAACTTCCCATGTGCCATCTGCCTGTTGAAAGACAGAATGGGTTAATCACAGTGGCCAGGCATTTTGTAAGGGTCCTAGGGCTCCATTTCTCTAGCACCTTACTACAGCATTACAGCTAATGTTCCTTTCATACACACCTCCAGGACAAGGACGCCACAGACTCGGTCAATACTCATTAAGGGGTTGCAATCCAAATCTCCACATCAACTAAAGATGAAGGGCTTATTTGAACAAGGAATAGTCGAAATCCTTTGTTCGCACAAAACAGTCATTTTACTCCATTTGGAAAGTGAAATTTTTGGCACAGTTAATTTTTCTGCTTGCGCTTTTTTTTTTTTTTTTTTTACAACCAGCTGTCAGTTCTGTCAGTTCTCATACAGGAGACCTAGAACAAGGCTGGTTTGTGCAACTTTTTTTTCTGGAAGTCAACAGACTTTTCTAAGGCCTGGTTTCTTGAAACATAAAGGAATCCAGTAAACCCTTGCACAGAATAGGTACAATTGTGGGAATGTGACAGGTGGGCAGTGAAGGGGGTATCTATGAGGCAAAAGGAGATACAGTGATAAAATGAGGATCTGGTAGAAGCAGCTTTTGCTGTTTCCAGTAGTAAAAATGCACTGCTTTTCAATACAGAGAAAAAACAATGAAAACAGGTAAAGCACAGAACAGGAATCATGGTGGTAACTAAATATACCCATCTAAATAAATATTAAAGAATGTAGAGATGTCCTGTTTCAACAAAGCTTTATGGTATTTTTAAAAATGCTGTATTTGAAGTAGGAAGCTGATGAATTATCTCTTATGGCCGATGAACATTCAGTTTGGGATATACACTAACATGGTGCAGGAATATTGTTTATGAAGAGTAGAGACTATGAGCTTTCCCAACAGACAGAAAGAGAACACCTCAAATTAGTAAACTGTTATTTAAAATTTCTACAATTTTTGAAACAAGGGGCAGTATTAGAAAATACTGGCTCACTGAGGATGGAATAGTATGGAGCATTTAGTCACTGTATCATACATTAGATAAACCAGAACGCTGATGTTAGAAACATCTTAAATACAGTCATGCTAGTCTCTGCCAGCACATCAATCTCTTGAGGCTTTTTTCCCACTGCTAGCATTGGCAAAACAGGGAATACTGATTATAACTGAAAAACAAAATTAAAATATTATAGAAGTACAGCCTTCTGAGACTACATAATGGTTTTTCTCTATTTGGAAGTAGGACTCTGATACCTCCTCTTGCATTCAAACACCCCTGAAGAAATCTAAGACGAATAACAGTGGATAGTGGTGGTGCGACTTATGCTTATTTTAGATAGTTAACATGAAAATCAACATTTTTATTTTTGGAAATAAGTACACAAAGTTAAATTTCAAATTCACTACCTATTATATAGTCTAAACTGGACATATTTGGTAGCATAGTTAACAGTAAATTACAGGGTTCATGTCAAAGTTTTAAAGCAAACTAAAGAAAGCTGTTGTCTGAGCACCTGGAACCAGGTTTTCTTGATACACCCTCTTGGGTGTACCATCCTATTCCAACATATTAACTAAAAATACTTTTAAGATTTATTCTTTACCAAAATTCCTTCAAAGTATTTCTAGAATATAGTGATGAAAAATAATTAGTCTCAGTGGTCTGTTCATATCATATGTATGCCACTTGACTTGAAGGGACCAACTAAAGGTGGCAATCAAAAGATGACCGTTTTATTCTATGTATTATCCTACAGCACCTGCATTGGTGGATAAGGAAAGAGAAACTGATGTCATCTATCTTGACTTTTGTAAGGTCTCTGACACAGTCTCACAAAACATCTCTGTCTCTACGTTGGAGAGACAAAGATTTGATGGATGAAGCATTCAATGGATAAGGAATTGGCTGGATGGCCATACCCAGAGACTTGCAGTCAACATCTCAGTGTCCAAATGGATCTGTATGAAGTGGTGCTCCTCAGGGATTCTTACTGGGACTGATTCCATTCAATATCTTAATTAATGACAGAGTGGAATTGAGTGCAACTTAGGTAAGTTTGCAGGACAAGGAATGGGCTTGTGTTCAGACAAGTTATCCCTGCTGCACCTTCCTCCTCCGGGGGACAACTCCTCACACTCCTTTCCCTGTTGCAGTGCAGGGTCTCTCCCACGGGAGACAGCACAGACTTCCCATGGGGTCATAGCCTCTTTGAGGCATCCATATGCTCCATCATGGGGTCCTCCACAGCCTGCAGGTGGATATCTGATCCACTGTGGACATCCATGGGCTTACCACGCTGTGCCACGGTCTGCACGGAAATCTGCGCTGGTGCCTGGAGCAGCCTACTGCCCCTCCTTCACTGACTTTGGTGTCTGTGGAGTCATTGCTCTCACATATTCTCACTCCTCCCTTCTGTCTGCAATTGCTGTTGTGCAGCAACATTTTTTCCTTCTTAAATCTGTTATCCAACAGGTGCTATCACTGTTGCTGATGGGCTCAGCTGCAGCCAGCAGTGAGTCCATCTTGAAGCCACCTGGCAAAGGCTCTATTGGACATGGGGGAAGCTTCTAGCAGGTTCTCACAGAAGCCACCTCTATAGTCCCCTGCTACCAAAACCTAGCTACACAAATCCAATACATATTACCAGATGAAAAATTGGATATGACCTATCATTAGATATGACCCATCACTGGATATGACCCATCATTGGATATGACCGGGCTGCATCAAAAGGAGTGTGGCCAGCAGGTCGAAGGAGGTGACATTGCTTCTCTACTGGGCTCTTGTGAGACTCCACCTGGCTACCATATCCAGGTCTGGTGACAACCACACGTCAAACACAGATCTGTTGGAGTAGGTCCAGAGGAGTGCCACAAAAATTATCAAAGGGCTGGAGCCTCTCTTCTATGAAGACAGGTTGAGAGACTTGGGGTTGTTCAGAGAACAAGAGAAAAGAGAAAGCTCTGGGGAGGCCTTATAGCAGCTTTCCAGTACCTAAAGGGGACCTACAAGAGAGCTGGAGAGGGACTTTTCACCAGGGCCTGTAGTGATATGACAAGGGGCAACAGTTTTGAACTGAAAGATGGTAGGCTTAGACTGGATATAAGAAAAAAATTCTTTACTGTGAGAGTGGTGAGGCACTGGAACAGGTTGCCCAGAAAAGCTGTGGATGCCTCATCCCTGTAAGTGTTCTAGGCAAGGTTGGATGGGGCTCTGAGCAACATGGTTCAGGGGAATGGGGGTTGGAACTAGATGATCTTTAAAGGTTCCTTGCAACCCAAATCATTCTATGACTCTGTAATTCCAGTGAACAGAACAAGGACTACCGCAGAGATACTGTAAAGCAAAAATAAAAACAGTGACTGCAAACAGACTATTCTGAAATGACATTCATTTCAGTTTGATGCTTGATTGCAAATCTGCAAAAGCAATATTCGATCACTCACAGGTACTACCAATAAAAAACAAATTCAGAATGTATCCCCATTTCTAACTCCACCCGGAAAGAGAAACACAGAGAGAGTGACTTGGGGTCACCAAAAATTGTGGAGCGAAAAAAGGCAGTGTAGGAAACTCCACTGTCTTCACCTTCACCTTCTCCATTCCTGTGATAATATAACATTTTATTTAAGTGTTAAAGACCTCACATGTGGAAGACCTGATCTGCATTTGAGGATGAAGTTTCATGCTTCAGTGAGGTCAGTCCACTGGTGAGCTGCTACCCAAGAGGGGAAGACGCCACTTTGCTTCTTCCTCTCAATGCCAGCTGTGTCCTCCTGCAGCTCTGGTCTACCTGTGCCCATGGGGAGCCAGTCCAAGGTGCCTGCCCATCAGAAACCCCTGGCTGCCCAACAGCTCAATGCCTGCCAGCATGGGCTCTGGAAAGTGGCTGCAGAGGACAAGTAGCAGGAGTAGCTCCTTTGGGACATGAAACCACAGCCAGGACAGTAGGAAACCCTTCCTCAAACCCCAACCACCTGCCCGTTTGCTTCAAGCTTTGGCAACGCTAGAGAATCCAGGTCAAGGAAAAAAAAAAGCCAGCCTCTCAGAACTGAGAGGTGCTTCAGACACTAATGCTGACAGCTTCAGTAAGGACCATCAGATAGCCAGCAGGGCCTTGGAGGAAGTGAAGGGGGAGGAGAGGGGAAAGTCCAAACCACCCTATGCAAAGGAGAGAGCCTCACCTTGGCTGCAGCAGTCTGGTGGCTGGCCCCCACCACCAGCACCTGCATCACCCTGGAAGGTGTATTTAGCTCTATGCTGATTTGCTTATTAGGCCTATCAAAAACCAAATATATTTGATGTTTCAGAAATGCCTATTTGCAATATTTTTTGAAACTTTTGTCCATTTTTGTCCCTTCATGCCAAAATACGCAGCTTAAATCCATAAGTAGTTCCCTTTAAAAGAGGTGGCTTCTTTTCCTCTTGCAAGGTTTCTTTATATTGCTCAACAATCAAGCAAAGAAAGCAAGGATCAAACTCAAAAAGTGTTCTTAAAAATCAAATTTATTGAAAAAAGTACAATTACCAAATCAAATTGCTTCATCTTTATTTTTTTAAACACAGAAAAAATATGAAATCTTGTGGAGACTCATCAGGGATTTCTCCTGAAACAACAGTTTCTCTTGTTAGTTATACTCAAATTCTTCTCTTCCTGGACTCCCTCAAATCACCAGTTCTATCTCTTATCTCTGGAATATGTTAAACTAAGAAAAAAGCATTATTTTGCCAACTTGGCATAGGAAGAGGGGGATTTCTCTTTGCTTTTACGGGAATGCCTACTGAAATGAAGGTTTTTGGTTGCTCAAGCTTACGCACTCATAAATTTGACTCTTCTCTTACTGCCATCTCCTTTTCCTATGAAAAGTTCAAAAGTTCAGTTAGCAGCAGTCTGATGTCTTAGCTTGCTGCATAAGCTTCCATGTTATTTAATCAAGAAATTAGATATCTAGAGTGCATGGTAGTACAGTCACTGGATTCATTATTATGAACTGTTGTTAATAAACAAAAATGCCGACATGCACTTATTTATAATTTTAATTATTTAAAATATATATAAGCAGCCTATCTGTAAGAAGTTAGATGCAATCTCTAACAGACTTCCTGCTGCTGTGCTGCCAGTCTCTCAAAACAACTGTGGCCATTCTTGAATAACTAAATAATTTACCCTGGAAGATTTCGTTGAATGCCAGGCACAAGCACCAAGGCTGGGTGAAAATAAATCACTGCCGGCAGCATGCCAGTACTCTTTCCTAGAATCTATGGAAAATGGCTATTTTCCTACAGTGAACACTTTGCATAACCATTCTGCACAGTTTAATTGGTCTCTGACATAGCATGGTAGTAAAATTCCATCCATTTCTACATATTTTAAGACAGTACTTCATATTCTTTTGATTTCATTATCCCCATATTTGGCTGGCTTTTTGGAACAGTTGGCACCTTCTTGTACATGATTATCTTTTTTAAAAATTTATTTATTTAGGGTTAAAGTCTTCCTTAATACCACCTCTTGTTATGTTGCTGTCCCAAATCCATCCTTTAAAGTTGGCATGTTATTGCTCTGAGTCTACAACCATTCCCTACTTTGATTTCCCCCATACTCCTGTCAAACGAAACTTACTTCCTCCTCTACCAACCTCCTCTTATCAGTACACATAAACCCAGCTTTTAATGTTTAACATTTACTGCTCAACTCTGCTATTTAAGCATTTTCATAATTGCAAAAAAAATTAATAAAATTTCCACTTTTTGTTGTGATGTCAATCTATTTTAAAATCTATTGCAAGATCTCACAATAAATATTATGGTGTGACTTCAATACCTGACAGCAGTGTAAATATCAGCAGATTTTCACAGGCAATCACAGGCATCTCAATTATCTGAATACTGTCTCAGCTAGCAAAAGGGCAGCCTGACTTACTGTATGGTCAATGTCTTTCTATGCACTAGTGATTTTAGAAAACGTAGACAGGAAAAAGAAAGTCCTTGGGTGCTCCTTCAGAGAAAATTTCTCCTTACATTTTTGCACTGAAAATGAAAGATGTGAAGCGACTGCCCCTTTTCAGAAGAGCTCAGGCACTTTGGGGGTCCATGCTCACCACTGTATGCCCCATGCACCAGAGCCAAAAGGTGAGCTCCTCATCTCCTGGTCAGGTCAGGTTTCAGTTGCGATTCCCCAATCTTTCAATGAATTTGTTTTATCTCACTAAGTTTGGCAGTCAGCATGTAACACCTCTAATGCAAGAAGCACACTGATATTTCAAGAAAAAGCCAACAACTTTGATGGGGCTGCTCCACTGAGGAAACAACGAAGGAAACACACTCTTCTCTGCATACAATTTACCCTAAGGCATATAACCCCTCCAAGTGCTACCAGTGTTTCACAGCTCCCAAAACTCTGCTTGACCACCTACCTCCTTTTTGGCCAACTGGCTGACCCAGAAAAGCAAAAGAGAAATGGAGCTGCCACAGGGAGGAAGAGGCAAGCACAGCTTGCAAACCGGCACACCACCTCGTGGGAAGGAGTCACTCACTGGGCACAAAGAGGGTCGGCCATGGCTTGCCCTGGAATGAGTGATGCAATGAGGATCAGACCACAGAGGTCACGAGAAGAAAAGACAGATAAGAAAGAGCACACCAAGGGAAAGACTTTTCTACTTCTACTGCAGTTAACTCCCCTAAATTTCATCCCTCCTCCTGGTTCCCCAGTTTCCAAAAATAACCTATACAAAGACAAGAACTGCAGAGGCAGGGAGCCTTAAAAGAGCTGCAGTTGGAAAATACAAAAAGGTAGCAAGGGACTTTATAAAAAAAAAAAAAAAAGACACATTCTTTTTGGAAAAGAACAGTGACATCTTTTAGTGTAGAGGCATATCAGCAGGGATGTAGGTTGATAACCGGAACCAGCATCTGTGGGACCTCAGCTCCTGGGGCAGCCAGAGGGCTGGAAGGCTGTTCAGCCTCTCCCAGTAGGCTGGCAAAGGCTTGTGCTGGTCTTCATCCCTCCTGCCCTCATGTGCTGCAGCTCAGCAAATGATTCCTCTTTAGGCAACCACACATTTCATGTATCTGGTATCAGAGGATGCTTGACATTTTCCCTTAAAAGCAAAGGCACCTTAATGTGGAAAACATCTCTTAATGACTAAGAGAGTCAACAGCAAATATTTGCACCCAAAGAATTCAGTTCCTCCCACATCAAAGCAACCTCTTACAAAATTGATTATAAACAAATTAAAAAACAACTAGTATGCCTATCCAAAATAATTGTTTTGCTGCTGGAAAAGAATTAGACTCACAGATACTGAAACAAACACTGAGGGTTAAATTTGATTCCTAATTGCTGGACTGGGCTCCAAGGTGAGAGAAGGGGAAAAACTCTCCTCCCGTCATGCAGAAATGGCTGTCCTGTTGACACAGCATTGTGGGAAGGGTGATTTTTCTCTAACATCTGAGAAGTAAATTTAGGTACAGGTTGAGAGATTTTGCATTACACAGACATCAGCCATCATAATTTCCACATCAAACCAGCTTTGATTTCAGGTGTATTACAGCACCCCAAAGCCACATGTAATTTTTTGTTTCTGCTTTTCAGCACTGATCAAAATAAGCAAGTATCAGCTCATCTCTGCAGTGAGATACAGGAACATTCCTACTCCACCAAAGGCAGCAAGACTGTGCTCACTGTCAAAAGGTCTGTTTTCACCACCATTTCCTCCTTGCATCTCTTTACCACTTGCTTTCTCTATAGTAGGGAAAATTATCAGGGTCTCTAGATAAGCTCATGTCCCCATGTTTTTACCACGAAATACTAGCACATACCACAGAGTATCTCAGACATGACTGCCTGGAGAACCATTCCGCTTCTTGTACAACAAATTCACTGTTTTGAATGCACATTTCTCCACCTCTGCAGACATTCATTATCATCTCACTGCATTTCATTAATGACATTCTAAAAAGTCTGGAGATAATTGGCAGCTGGCTCTGAGGAGGAAATCCAGACTGATGCTCCAAGCTCAGACCTTGGGTGTTGCATGGCCACTGTGGTGGTGAACCATGGCATGAGCCTCAGGCTGGACAGGCAGCCTGAAGCCACCTGCCTGCTGGCAGCAACATACACGAGGAGGGTAAGAAGTCCTAGAGGGGAAAGGGGCCACAGACAACACATACTGGTACTGCTGCCCACAAATCAACCTGTTTCAGAGAAAGAACGTTTCTCACCTTAGTGGTTCTGGAGAAAAGTTTGAAAATATAATGCACACACAGCCCAAATGTTTAGAAAAGAGGAAGTAGAAATGGCAGAAATTATTTGGAGGTTTGGAGCTTCAGACAGGGATTAAATCACATAATTCCAGATCTTTTTCTTCCCTTTCATGCTTAAGTAACCATTTTCAAATGGCACAGCTAGTAATGCCCATAATTTGTTCCACAGCAATCTTCTTCAGCCTCCTATCATGATGAAAGTCACCACCATCTGAGAAAACATCCCCTGGCAAGTGATGGCACTAAGTAGGCCAAGCCATACCTCCTTCAGAGAAGCAGTAAAGCTGTTGAGGGAGCAGCATTTTTAGGAGTGAAGTTTAGGAGAGTGGGAAGAAGACAGCTTCACACAGCCTTAGCTGCTTTTCGCTGCGGAGCAGAGATTGAGGAGGAAAAACACCACAAGCCTCTCATCTTCTCTGGCTTGGCACAAAAGAGGGGTGTATTTTTCAGCAGAATCCTGTGAGTCTGACACTGAACTTAGCTCAAGTGACATGAAATGGTAATGTTTAGGAACAAGGTAGGTGGAGAGGAGGAGGAAAGAAGACATTCATTATTTGATGTAGAATTCATTCAAAAGCTTCTTTTCACAGCCAGAACTAAAATTTCCATTCAGTTCCTTATTTCTGGTAGCCTAGATAGCTTTAACAAGTGGAAGAGCAATCTAGAGGGAGCTCTTATCCCTGCCTGCATGGCAACAGCTCTTCCTCAGATACCCTCAGAGAGAAGAGGCCACATTTTTATGACTGCGAGCCTTCAAAGGCAGAATGGGCAATGGTCCTTGGGTATATTCACATAGGCTTTAAACCTCCAGCCATGGTGCACAGAAGAGATCTGTCTCCAACCACCCATTCTGGTGCCTGCAGCAGCCTTTCAGCATGGCCCCACTGCTCCTCACCAGCCCGCAAAACCTCGTCATCAAGAAGGTCACAAGCTCTTGATGCTACAAAAGTAGCAGTTACTATTTAAAATTGGTTGAACCAGGATATAAAATTGATCTATATGTTTTATGTATTTTTAATTCTTCATGTCAGTCTGAATTCTCCTATCCCTGATATCTTCTTCTACTTCACGTATTTTAATTTTCCTGCTCTTTTTTTTTGGTTTGGTTTGGTTAGGTTTTGTCTACATTACATCTGAAAAACAACTTTTCCCTCATAGGCACCAGAGCAACATCTCTTTCCTGTGTTGTGTTCTTCCCAGCCCCCTGTTGTTTCTCTGATCGCCCTTCTGCCTTTGCTCTGTTTCCTCACTCTCCCCATCCTTGATTTCTCTCCTCCTTGTCTTCTTTTTTTGATGTTCCTCTTGGTGCTTTCTCTTCATCCTTCCTGCCAAGTTGAATGAGGTGTTTCCCTGGGAAGGTGCTTACAAATAGCAGCTGGCCTGTTTGGAAGGTTATATCAGGTTGGGACACCTACACAGGATTCTTTCACCTCCCTTACTACATTGTTGACTGGAGTGATTCCTCCTCCTCTTTCAGGGCTATATGCACAGATCCTTTGTCAAAAGTCAGGAAAATGAAGGTGCCACATAATTTGGGAACCATATGCTAGTATTTAGTGAGCTACATCTGCTTTGTTGTTCTGGGGGGCTGTGCGGAAATCAGAGGCCACAACAACAACAAAACTGGGAGAGTGTCAAGTGCAGCATTAACAAGAGGCCTGAGCTTACCAGTGCTGCTCTCCCTAAGAAAGAGACAGTTTAAAAATTACACGTTTTTACTTTGCAGCTCTGCTGCCTTGAGGGTGAAATCCCCCCTCCCTTTGTGGAATGCCAAGATAGGGTCATTTAATCATTTCAATGCTATTTATTCCCTTAGAAAAGATTACCCACATTGCACTGATCTACAGGAATCTGTAGAATCTCAAAGACAGGGTTCCCACTGCAATGGAAGCAAGCCTTGGTTTTAAGAAAAAATATATTCCTGCTGCTACTAAAAACAAACAACCAAAAAACACCCAAAATAAACAAACAAACACAAAACACAAAACAGAGCAATAAAAGCAGAAAAAAGAAAAGGAAGTAAGAAAAGAATACAGATTAAGAGAGACATGAATTTTATTCTTCCTCTCCTCTTGCACAGCGAAAGGACTATAGCTCTGCAGTTGGAAGCAGGTTAACCTCTCTCCTGTTGCACAGCAACTTCCAACTGCAGCGCTAAATTCTTCCCCTAAGTAGACACAGAAACCTTGCTGAAATCTATAGGCTAGATCCACTGATATGTTCTGGCTGCTTTGACTGTTTTAGCAATGCAAAGCAGCTGTAAATCCAGTTCAACTTGCCATTTCTGTCAGCTTTACCATGCCAGATTAGCGCTCCTGTTAACTTCAGAAATACCAGCATCCGGAGGTTCCCCTGCTGCCCAGTCTGACTTTAAACCTTGCATCCACCCATCAGCACAGCTGGCAGGATCAGCCTGAGGTAGTTCTTCACTCTGAGCAAAATACATTTGTCACAATCCCCCATCCTACATTCCCGCAGTCAACCAAGCAGATCAAACAAAATTCACGTAACTACCACTCTCAGTTACTCCCTGGCCAATTTCCCAGTTGTTCTGGAGGGCGACTCCTGACCCTGTCTGGGAGCAGGTGCCTTTCTAGTGCAGGTCTGTGAATCCAAGTTGGCTGGCAAAACAAAATACACTGTTTCCTTGTACTTTTATATTTCTTTGGATGTCAGGAAACAGAGCTAAGTCTTGTTTCCTGCTCCTCAGCCAGGGGAGGTGGGGGAAACTGGAGGTAGATTTAGAGAAAGGCAGAAAGAGGGCAGATCAAAAAGAACAAGGAAAATAATAATAATAGAAAAATACCAAAGAAGTAAAAACAAACCAACCAACCACTGCTTCACTTTGCTCTGTAATGCAGTACATCTTGGAAACAATATGCCTCCCCACCCCCACCCCAAGTCTTTCTCTCCAGGGACATACAACCGTCTCAGGAATTAATAGCATTTTCTTGCAACATTCAAGTGCTGCTGCACTTATAAAAAAAGCTCAACAAAACAGCCTCTTTATTTGCTTTTTGCCTGAGAAAAATGTATGTAAAAAAGAATCAGAGAGCATTGGGAGAGAGGGAGAGGGGCAGGTGTATTCATGTCAGTTTTGATTTTCTAAGAATAAAAGCTTTAATTTATATATAAATAAATAAACAGGAAAAATATTTTGGCATGTTTTATTTTCCCCCAGCTCATTCCCAACCCCTCACTCTGAATGCATTAATACATACACCTTCAGCACAGTTGGGCTCTTCGTGTTGCCATGGAACTGAAACCTTTGCAGTTTGGATGGTGATGTACGCCAGGAAGCATACTGTTCTTACACTTCCTATAACAGAAGCAAAATCACTGCATAGCATTAACTCCCTTAGTATTTAAGACATTCAGTGTCTTTCTTGCCTGCTCGTCTTCACATAGAGTTTGCTTTTTCTATCTTGCCACACGGAAAGGAAACACATTTGACATAGCTATTCTCATTTTCATGAAGTCAATAGCTCACATGCTGAGCACATTATGGAAGGTCCACAAGACTATGATCTTTTCCTTTTTAATAAGAGGCTGTTTGCAGGCATGCAGCAGCTGAGACGAGGGCTGCAGAAAGCATATGGATATGAAATATCTGTGGATACAGAAAAGTATTATATTTTGAGGTAGCATTTAAGCAGGTTTTTTGAAACCTGGTTAACATACTTATTGCTAACATTCTTGACACTCCTTCTGAATATTCTTTTCTACTCATTTGTCTGGACAACCAAATTACAGTATAAAGCTCCTGCAGCAGGCACCAAATCTTTCAACACCTTTCTTTCATAAGCTAGGCTGCTGGGCTATCAGTGGTGAGTACAGATTTGGGTACTTAGTTAGGAAAAAAAATAGTCAGTGAAATTATGTGTCATCCTAAAGATACAGCCAGCAGTGATTATCTTCAGCAGATCCAAGACTTTTAACAAAGGTTCTGAAAATGTATGCACACGAATTGCAAATACATAGATTTTTATGTTCAAAGCAAAAACAGGGTATAAAATATCCAAATTAATTATAGAAAGATTACCTTAGTAAATAAATAAATAAATTAACAAAATAGCCATCCGTGTATGTAAACATTGGATCTGTACCTGCAGAAACAGCTGGAAGCCAGTCCATGGTCTGAAGCCAACTTTTGTCCCAAGTTAAATATTTGCATAGTATTAAGCTTAAAATTAAAGCTTTTGCTCAAGAAACTTGCTGACTTGTGTATATGAAAAAACAAGAGGGAATTTACTGTCCCTGCACACTGGGGCAGATTCTTGGGATGCCTTCTCCTTCCCATGAATTCCTGGACAGCAGAGAGACAGACAGACTACCGACCGGGGAATTCCCCTCTTGGTTTCCGGAGGATTTTGTGCGTGGGCTGGACAGAGAGGCAATAACCCAGGTAGTGATTTTATGAAGGCAGCATTTGTTGCTTTGGTGCCTGCCCCTCGACCACCTAGTAACACTCCTTCCTTTTAGCGTTGTCCCCGGCACAGAAAAGACCCATTCACCCAGTGCCTCCGCCCAGGCACATCTGACTGGTCCCTGTGCTGCTCCTGGCCCCCAGCTCCTGGCAGCTGGGCCAGCATGCCAGTCACTGGCAAGCTCTGGCCACTCACTGCCCCGGGGATATGGGCTGGGGGCTGCTCATAGAGGGGCTTTCTGAGACACTGTTGTCTCCCGGCACCCCTGTACTTGCCAGCATAAGACACAAAAGCACTGCTGTCTCTCTGTTTGTGCCAGACCAAAGGTGTTAATGGGTGCACATGAAACCCTGTGAGTGCCTGTGCCTTCAGGTTCCCTCTCCTGCCCTCCGCCAAGGGAAGAGCTGTGCTGGCAGCATAAGTTCCCTCTCCTCCTTTCATCGTCAGCGTCTGACAGCCGCATGTCCCCATCGCTGCATCCAGTACCTCAGGTTTACGTAAGGCTCTTGCCATCACTTTTCTAGTTACAGGAAAATGTATATTGTGCTGTGATGAAAGGCCAGTGCAATGTCAAGGGCATTAAAAGGACTCCAGGGACTGATTAGAGTCAAAAAGGAAAGGATTTATGATGGTTAATAAAGTTAAATCTGCCAGAGTCCTGCTTATTCTTTCCAACTGCAGGTAACCAGATCTTATAGGAAAAATTATTAAAGTGTTGCAAGTTAATACTGTCCCTTTGAAGGAAAACCTTTGTTTTGCTGTGAAGTACCTGGCCAGGAGGGAGCCAGGCTCACTGCATCACCTACAGTGACCCCAAGGAGGAGAGGAGAGGAAGAGGAGACACCCCGTGCCTTGGATGAGCAGCAGGGACCTCGGTACCAACTGTTTGTGCCGCCTGAACAGTCCCCAGCGGATCCCTCCCACATCTGCAACACCATGCTCTGCTCAGCAGCTAGGACAGGGCTAGGACTTGCACACACCAAGGAGCAGCACTCTGCTCCCAGCAAGGGACATGGGCAGAGAGGGAAGGAAAGCTTCCCCCTCTGTCGGCACTGCACATACACATGGGAAAATGACGAAGCAAAGAAAGAAGCTCTTGCCTCTCATTCCCTGTCTGGTGTCACATATGCACCTTCTGCTGAAGAATGTAAACTAACTGGATACCATAGGACTGCTCTGAAGATTGTCCAAAAGTTAACGTAATTTTACAAGACACTGGAATGGGTTGCCCAGAGAAGCTGCAGATGCTCCATCCCTGGAAATGTTCAAGGACAGGTTGAATGGTGCTCTAAGCAGTCTGGTCTAGTGGAAAGTGTCCCTGCCCATAGCAGGGAGGTATGGAACCAGATGATCTTTAAAGGTCCCTTCCAACACAAGCAATTCTGTGATTCTAAGACATTAATGATATTCCACATTGAAATAACAACACTGAGAGCAGGCAAAGCAAAGTGGAGGACCAAGTTTTCAAAAACCTATTGGGAATTTTGTGTCCATATCTAAATTACATGCACTTTATTGGATCTCAAGTTTTCATTTTTCTACCGCTTAATAATCACAAATAGGTTATATATACCCTTTGCATTTTGTCATTCTTTCACTATATTACATCAAATTTAATTTCCTGTGTAAGTGTGTAATCTTTTCAGCTGTCACTGTCTCAGAAGCTTTTCTGTAATAAGCAGAGCCTCATCCTCTGGCAGGTCGATCTTTTATGAGCTGTGCTCCTGCAGATTAGTTTCCTGAAATGCTTGCAATGCTATATCAGCACTGGCAAAAGAGGAAAACCGAAATAACACCCAAAAGGAAAAACTAACATGAAAACCTTCACTTCCTTATGACTGCCGTGTTCATCGGTCAAAGGAAATTTCATTTTGATTTGGGTAGATGGCAAATCCTTGAACGTTATTACTGTGTATCAGAAACTTCACAAGGTGCGAGACACAGCATCCCTTGCCCTACAGCTTATTAAAAGCACAGCTGCAAGACGACTGCTTGTTCTTTGTGCCTAGGGAACATGGAGATCTGCAAGCAGTCACCACTCTGACAGCTGCCTCTCCCCCCCACCTGCCCTCAGCTCTCTGAGAGGTCGCCTCCACCGGCAAAAAGCTGCATTCCACCAGAAAAGTGAAAATGTCAACCAAGACGCATTCATGCCTTTCATGATGAGATACCTGTGATGGCAGGAAAGCAGACCAGCTGGTCTGCTGGGTCCTTTCCAGACCTCTGCCCCTGCAGGACATGAAACTCACCTTCTTCAAGCCAGTTTTCCATTACCAATGCTCACACACGCACCAAAACAACTTATTTACAAAAACATGTACCGAAAAATAATTCTGAATGTTTAAAAATTAATCAGCTCAGAAGAAACATAAGGAACAGAGATTCTTAACCCTACATCCCTCCTGCAAAGATGCTTAGATATGGATGACAGAGGAGAAATCTGAACAAATACAAAAGGTCTGCAAACGATCATATTAATGGCATTTGGCCAGCACAGATTACTGAGGGCGGCTACAAAGGCATGCTAGGAGCCCTGCTATATAAGCAGGTGCAAAGCTCTTTCACTTCAATGGGAGACCACCTCTAGAAGCTTCTCTTCAAACTGTTCACCCAGATTTGGAAATCTTCACCATCCAGCATACAGGTTACCCAAGCTGTGAATTGCTCTCCCAAAACACACTATATTGACCAATGAAGCATAGTCTTTTTCTTTCTGCTCCCTGTAAGACTTTTATCTTGCTTTCCCCCTCTCACATCACTTCTGTAGCAGCAGATCATCCATATTTGTGACAAATATTGTATTCAAAATTGCATATAAAAATACAGAGCATTAAACCCTGATATATACTTTCAGAGAAAACAGTCATCTCCCCTCATCACTTTTTGACTTTTGAAGCTAGACAAGTTTTTCAATAATTGAGTCCTCTTCTGGTTATTTTGCTTATCCATTTCCATGTAATTCTGTTTTACGCTTGTATCTTTAATACTTAATCTCTAAAAAGTGGACAATCAGTAAAAAAAAAAAAAAATCCAGGCAGGGACCATTACTTTAACAGAAGGCTCAGGTGTTACGTGCAGTGCAATTCAACCCCCAACAGCATGAAGAAACTTTTTCCCACCAGCTTCGGTGGGAGTTGCTTTGGGGCCATAAATCAGATGAAGATGCTCCATGCTAACAGCTGTGTGGTGTGCTATGAACTGCTTTAGAACATAAAAAACAATGATGTACCCACTCTCATAAAACCATTTTGCCATGGTTTTACATGACCTGAGTGTGTATTAACAATTTCAAGCCAGAACAGTAGAAAAGAAACACATACCAGCTACCAGTGACCTTAGATTTTTGGCCTTGTAGGCCATAAATTGAACAGCTTCACTTCACCAGATGTGGATCTCACTCTCCTTTTCCTTATACAGCATGACAAAAAAAGGATCATTATATGGATTTAATTCCTATTGAAATCTTGGTCAAAGATGGTGGGTGATGTAAAGATAAACATCAAGGGAATAACTGCCATCATCTGGCTGACTTTGGTAAAATGGAGTTAATTTACACTTCTTTAGGGATTCACTGGTGTGTGAAATTAATCTAATTTAGACTGACCAGAAACTGAAAATGGAATGAAGGAGGAAAGCAATTAAAGACCTTTCCAAAATGCAAAAATAGTACTGCTGTAAGTGCAGCAATACAGTTAAAGTACAGAACCCTTCACACTACTGCTACCACTCCCTCCTGCCTGAGGGAGAGAATAATCATCTGAACATCCTCATATCATCACTGTACCAGCATAACCTTATCCAAAGGAAACACTGGTAGAACGTTTCTACCAATACCTGTAAACAAATACACTTCCAAATTACAACAGTTCACTATTCTGCTTCCAGACCAGGCCCAACAGATAAACATCTGTTGGAACAGCCCAGTGTAACTGATTGTACATGTGGCTTAACATTTACTTCAATGACTTTTAGCACCTTCATGTTATTGTTTCTATGTTGTTCCAACAGGCAATGGTTGATGTAAGACGCAGACGTTCACATACCATATACTTATGAACAACTGGTTCCCAGAGATGTGGCAGTGATAACATTGTCATCGTAGGATTCAAAGTAGCTCACCGTAGATCACATATCAGAAGAAGATCCCGCCTGAAAAAATAACAAATCCAGATAGGTTATCATATTCAGAGTTTTACATCAAGCTCTGGTAATATATTTGTGCATTTTCACATATCCCTCCTGTGCATTATTAACAGGTCTCTGCTCTTTTCAGGCTCATGGAAAACATTTTGCCGTTCACAACGGCAAGCTAAAGTGCCCTGCTGTAACCAAACTACTTTGGCCCACTGCTTCAAACCAGATTTCAGGCATGCTATCAAAGCAATGAAAACTAGTTTTCAATGTTAAAGCAGAAGCTGTTACTCTCTGGTTGACAGATACAGAATTTCAGATTTGCCATTTGTCAGGTCCTTGGAAAGCATGTAATTCCTTTCACCATTGGCTTGCCAGTTTGGCTTTACCTTTTTTTTTTCTTTTCTTTTTTTTTTCCTTTTTTTCCTTAACATTAAAAATTGCTGGTTTGGAAGAAGATGCAACACTGAAGCTCTCTTGTGAACTACTCTCTTGAGATCAAGGAGTCTTAAGTTATTTCCCTACTGGTGACTACAATCACCTTATTTATAATAATTTGATAATTTCAAATCACTTGCTGGGTGAGTCTGTTTTTAAATATTTTGGGAGGTAATCAATGCAGATATGGAAAATGAGCTTGCACTAGCAGCGTTGTCTCCAATGACAGAACACACTACAGCAAACGAACTTTCCAGTTTAAGAGCTGAAAAAGTTTTTTCTTACTAAAACTATAGGTAAAATCACAATGGACTGGAATAAATGTAGGTTCAGGCAACATAAACCTCTACAGCATTACCTAAAGAAAACTCACTTGGACTGTGCATCCCCATAAATAAGTGCTGGAAATAAGAATTAAGAAACTCTGCTTGTTAATTGTATTGACTCATGCTGTGAAGCATGAGGATGTGGATAAAGTTATAAAACACAGTTATTGATCAAAAGGCAGATTAATTGGGTTCTCTTGATTTTGAAAATTTAAGTTATATGACTTACAGAATACTAAGAAATATACCAACACATGCAGGTACAGACACACCCACAGACATAACAAGTCATATAAGAGATAAAGATGGGGCCTTATCTTTTTTAATCTAGCCTCCTCAAACAGAAGCTGAGCTTCCTCTGCAAGCTGCATCTCATCCTACTGTAAGAGGTTTTCAAGAAGAAAGTCTAGTAAATAACAAGGAATTTCCAAGAAATTATGGTTTCAGATTTTAGCCACAGCTTACATTTTTTAAATTACTGTAATGCTTCTTTGACTCTTCATACCTCCAAAGTGGCTTGTCTCTTACCTTTATTATGCTTCACTGACCAGCCACAACACCCCGCAGTTCACTAGCACCATGTACACCTTCATTTGCTGCCAGCTAAGTAAGTCAGTGTCTCCTACACCCTGTATTTCATCTTCAACAACAAGCACAAAACCATGCAAAGACTAAGTTACAAAGAACACACTCCATGGTCCAAAATAACAGCACAAAATTATTGGTGAAGGGTGCACTGCCCATAGGTGTGATGTTAAAACGTAATATCTAATGTTTGCCTACTCTGAAACAGTATAAATACAAGTAGACAAACACAATCAGCATAGGATAGTGCACATATATGTTTCAGTATATGCAAACTTAAATGCCAGACACTGAGGTGAGTTGCTGAGCCACAGCATGGCACCCAGCTGCAGTGAGGAAGACAGCAGAGCAGTGACTGCTAGCAGTGCCCAGAGGCAGCCCTGGCTGGCAGAAGGCACAGGGTTGTGCCATACTCCACTGCTGGGATTTCAGTTGTGCTCCCCTTCATTGGGAAGAGCCCCATGCTCTGGGAAGGCAGGCAGCTTCCATGGTGCTGGTGGTGTTCCTAGGCTGCCCTGTTGGAACAGGCTGACTGAGGATGAGGCACTGCTTCATTTGTTCATTCACTTGCCTCCACCCTGTAACGCCAGCAGGAGCTCCTTCCCTTTCACTGACAGCCACCTCTGACTGCTCGAGCAACAGATGGTCACCAGAAAACTCATAGTGGTCTGACGTATGTGAATCCAGTGTTGGCTGACATAGGGAAGATGGAGCAAAGGCATGCTGGCAGGGCTGCACCACAGGATGGTGGTTAAATTTTCTTTCCTAATAACTCTGTTTTACCTACAAAAGCAATTTTTGCTCAACCCACTGAAGGCTTAAAAAGAATCTTCCTTCCCAGAGAAATCATTTGTAGTGTCCTCCCCACAGAAGGATTAACATGTCCAACTGTCTTCAACAGAAAAATTCAGTAAGTTGTGCAACACATTCTTTTTCTGCTTGTAGACTTATTTGGAGTAATTTAAATAATCTACCGCTAATGACTGTGCCTAATCATTTACCTTGCAAACTACCAGAACTTTTCAGTGAATAATTTATTTAAACATTTTTTCCTTCTTTTTTTCTTGCTGCTTGTTAACAGTACTGTTGGAAAATTAATACTCTCATGAATACTTTCATTTTAAGTCCTAAATCATCCAGGAATTGACAAGAATGACCACCAAGTAGGTACATTATAAAGAGAAATATACAGCAACACATGGAACTAAGTGAAATGCAGTCTTTTATTTCTAGTCAATCAGTTCAAACTTAATTCAGGTTGGTAGCTGTCATCAGCTACCTTTGGCTTCCTGCTGCTCGGTGTCCTGTAGGAAATTAGTTTGTAATTCTCCATTTGATTTCCTTTTTCACAGATTCCTTCACTGAGTGTTTATCCTCTTCCTTGGCCAGGTCAAAGCCATGGTCCAGGTTTTCAAGGCTACTAGTCATGCCCCATATCAGAGCTTACTGCCTCTCTGCTCACAGTTGAGATGGAGGGGTCTCAGAGACCATATAGGAGAAAGCCAAAACTGCTGAAAACAAACCACTTCTGGTGGAGCAGGAGGCTCTAAGGAGCAACTGATAAGAGCTGGTGTAATTACTCATGACCCTGCCAACTTTCAAGATATTTCACAAAGATCTTTATGGCAGAGACTTCCTAGGGCTTTACCTTTGGTGAGAAACCAACATCAAATCCCAAAAATATACTTAAAAATTACAAGGTCTAGAAGTGACTCTTTAAGGCAAAGGCAAAGTCTTTCTAGGTGAAGCAGAAGTACGGAAGCCATTGTGAAAGCTGAAATTGGAAATTATATGGGAGGTATTTAAGGATGTGGTTCTGGAAATTATGGAAATAACTAGTGTTGACTGGAATACATTGGGGACCCAGCACTTAAAATCTAAGTGGGAGAAGGACTGGGAGCTAAATATACAAATCAATATAGTCTCTACAGAAAGAGAAAATGGTAAGAAAATACACACAGTCCAAACCATTCATTTTCTACAGCCAGACAGTGGTAATGTTCAGAACTATCAATTAAGACCTTCATTCTCAAAAGCAATGTTTTAAGGAAATGCAATATTAGGCACAGTTAGAAAAATTAATGAAAGCTGAAATGAATATTTTGCTCCCAACTTAATTCCACATATGTGTGCCATCACTTCTTAAAACTGAGTCTACAGGTCTAAAGACAACCCTAAAACTGCATTTATACACACTAAACTACAGATAAATTCTCTCACCCTAAAGAACTCTTTTCTTACAACAAAGTACAGCACTGAAGAACCAAATATGCAATCTTTTGGATTACAAATATTCATATCAATGCACACAGCATAGTCACACCAACAGAGCTACACTGGCCTAACAAACCCAGGTATTTAGAAAGTCCCTATAAAAGCACTGCTGTGCTCCAGGACTTACCAGAGTTTTAGCAATTCTTTCTCCACCTTCAATATATACTATTTGCTGATTTGAAAAGTGAACAAGGACTTATGAAATGGACAACATAGCTAAACCACGTGCTTAGAATGAATATACACAAGCATTGAATTGTTTACTAAAATCAGGTCAGAGATACTAAGCCTAAAAACTCCCCAGATACATATAACAGAATCTATTTCAATATTCATTTTATTAAAAACTATAGCTTCTAATTTCAAAAAAAATCTACTTGTTAATAGCCATCAATAAATTTAAGTCCCAAGGATTACGTTCCTGGCACCTGTTTTTCTGTTTTACAATTTCAGCATTATTTCAGTAAAGGTGAGAAAGCTGGTATTTATTTCTCTCTGGTATCAGAAGCTACATTACAGACACAACTGCGCTTGTATTATTATGCAACACAAAAATGGATTGCCGAATTAACTGTCTGTAAAATATGCCAGACACATCCACGCAGACTGAAGCCCTCCTCTCCATACAGAGCAAGCATGGTGCGTGATGATGATACAAACTTCTTCTCAAACCATGTCTCCCCGTACAATTCAGCTATACTTTGGAAGGAATATGAGCAATAGTGTCTCAGTAACTGGGAATTACATTGCTGATAATGACAATTAAGTTCTGCATTTGTAAGGTCCAAACACAAATAAGTCACATCAACAAGTGGGAGGGCAAGTGGGAAGAGAATGAGAGAAAGAAAATGCAGCTGCAAAAGGGGTAAACTGCAGCAGGATTTTCCACGGTGATGGACAACAATCTGTTGACCAACAGAATTGGAGAATTTCGAAACAGGAAAATTGAAGGCAGTCCCTGGCACAAAGCTGCACAAAGGGAGTGAGGGACATGCCAGAGCTGTACAGAAAATAAAGCAGGAAAATCTCCAAATGAACCATTTCTTCTTTTACTTCCTCTGACAACCTGCACAAAGAGCATTTAAAATAAAAAAATACTAGTTAGATTGTCCCTGACATGATAGATTCCACCAGCACTACTTAATTAATCAAGTATATTGTTCTTTGTCACTCTATGACTTGCTTTGACCTTTCTCTTTTTTTTAATTAATCTTTTTTATTATTATTATTCTGTTCCTTATTTTCATAAATGTTTGTGATCACAAAATATATTGAGAGTGACAGACAGTAAACATTACTGGAGGCTGTTACACTTGGACTGTGACTTTGTGATGTGGATGATCATCCAGAGGCAGGTATATGAGCTCACAGTTAGAAGGTCACTCCAATACCCATCCCTTCAAAGATCAACACTTTTTAAAAACAACCTCCAAAATCAAGATCTAACACCAGAAGAATTTCACAGTAATTTCTATTTCTATTCCAGCCACAGTAATGAAACTTTCATTTCAGAGAACAAAAGTCATTAAACAGAGAATGTTGTCAAATGCGACAGTAGATGCTGGGGATATGAAAGCACAGGAAAAAACATCCTATTCCCTAACATCCCAAGTACAGGTGAGAGACACACAGAAGACAGACAGTCAGTCTAGAAAAGCACAAAGTGATTTGATCACTAATCAGAGACAGAAACCCATCTGAGAGTCACAACTGTCTCTGCAGGCTCTGAAAGACAGAATTAAATTGGCTTAGTACTATATTCAAAAATGAATTTAATTAGCTGACATTAAGCAGGATAAGTTTGCGGTACCATGTTGCTCTGACAAGCTGTCTCCAGAAGGGTAAGTGGAAGGTAAAACCTTATTTTTCAGAATGAGATTACAGCTGTGTACTGAGACAGAAGGTAATGGCATGTCTGCTGAGGGCAGCTGAAACCTGGAGCTGGACATTTCATCTCACACTATAAAAGGATGGTATGTGATAGACAAGCCAGAAGTGAGAGTTTCAGATTCTGCACATTTATTCATATGGCTGTGTGGCTTCATCTCTTTCTGCTGTTGCCACTTACATGAAGAAGAGCCTCAGTGCGTAATGTCTGCCAGGATCTCTTTCTCTAGTTTCTCTCACTCAGAGCTGTCCCCTGGAAAGACTACAAAACCCTAGGTGCAATTTATTTGTTTTTGTTTATAAGAGAGCATATTGGTCCTTGGTTGGAAAAATGAGGTCTGTGCAGGAGGTGGTTTCTGTGCTAATCAGGCAGGCTGCCACATCTGTCAGCTGCTGCAGATCTATCAAGGGTTTTATAGGGTCACCCAAGCATCCCTGCTCTGCTACCAACATCTACCAAGATTTCTGCTGCCTTCTCTATGTGGAATACAACCTGCACATCACAGTACAGCCTGCAAGCAGAGAGGCGGTGTTTGACAGAGAATAAAAGTAAACACAAACTATGGTCAAAATCTAGAAGCAGATAGTGACAACTGAAAAATCAATGGTAAAACGCATAGTAAATCCAAATTGTTTCCACAAGGAAGACTTGGAGGAAGTGGAATAACACATTTCAAGGCAAGAGTCCCATGCATATGAAACTTAACAAGCCTTGCCTTCTCATGCCTCTTTCTATATAACTATAAATCTAGTCCCAGGGAAAGGCATCTCACTGTCAGTGCTAGAAAGTCTGCTTATTTGAAAAGCAGCCACATGCATCCCAGGCTGTGCCCAGGAAAGCCATTGCCCACATCACTTATACTAATATCTCAGCTCTGTCACACCAGAACCAAGCTAGATTTACTAGACAAGATAGAAAGGCTTTGTCCATCCCATTAGCAAGTCATTAAAGAGGTGTTCCTCCATCACGTGACAAAACTGCACAGCAATATAAGCTCTCAATTTAGGCTCGCAGTGCCCTTCTTCCTTCCGCGACTCCTCTCACCACGGCTGTATTTAGTCTGCGTGACCTTGTGCAGCAGTTCACAGATTTTAAGTGCAAGCACAACACACCGCGTGCCCTTCTCCGGCACCACATTAATCACCCTATTTTAATGACTTCTCCTGATAAACCACCCTGTGTACCTAGGTGTCCTCCCCAGCGGCTGCATCTACAGCAATAAATTAAACATGCCCTTTCCCATACCCTGCCACCATGTAATCCTCTGGAAGAGACAAAGCCGCTGAGAACCTCAGCTGACAGCTAGGGTGAAAAGCAGCAGGGATCAAGAGACCCCAGCTTTACTGGATATTTGACAGGTGACCCTGAATCTCTCAGTCAATGTTTTTTCATACAGAATAATCCTATTTCTTTTCAACTATAGTAAGAACCACAGATATAAAATACCACTTATTACTGGTACGTATCTACACCACTTATTACTATACATAACTACAGATCAGAACTACCTTCAACTAAATGAACATAGCTACAAACAGAGAACATATGATTTTGTAGTATTATTCCTTAATTATTTCACTCTCTTCCAGGAAACTCAAGTCCACAGCTGAGCACGAATAAAGACACAAGATCTTTACGATAAGAAAAGCAAAACAATGGCCTGACATGACCTAATGAAAGCACAGGATACTACCCCCCTCCAGGGTAGAAATCTCCTTATTCCAAAACTTCCTTTCAAGTGCTCTGAATACGTTACTAAACAAAGAAACAAGACATTCACTTTTGCAAGGCAATAACATTTTTTAAAATAGTGGCATCTGACGTTATTCCATAAATCTCCCCCAAAATCAATGTGCTTTATGTCAGATGGGACCTTTAAACTTGAGAATAAAACAAATTTAGGTCTGAATCGCAACACAAAGATACATGTAATAAACTAAATATGTCAAAAGCTTCAGTGGAAAAAGGGTTGCTGAAGGTTTAACATGGAGCTAAAAGCACACACAGCTTTGCAAGACTGACCTCTGTGATGGTAAGTGATGTATGGTGCTGGGAGTGCTACGAGCTCATAGTACTTTAGAAACAGACTGAGTTCTTAGCTGCCACAGATTTCATATCTGACCATGAAGGGCATCTCACAATCTGTCTCTGTCTTTGATCCCTGTGATAACATTTTTTTCCTCTCTTCATCTGTCAGATACTTAAATTGTAAATTTAGTGTGTCTGGAGATATAAAGGCAAAGAAGCCTACATCTTCATAGAAGACTTTAGATGCTACCACATGGAAAATAAGAGCCATAATAATTAAAAAATCACATCACACAATTCCAACATTTAACCATTTTCACATAGCTTCCTATCCGGAAAGTATTCTCAAATTAATTAATTCTGCCTTCCTCCAAGATCTCTTTTGTAACCTTGTTTCTTACATAACCCTCCGCCCCCTTGCAATCACATACTGTGTGTAATGTCATGCCTGTGTCTGTCTTCCTTTAATAATTTTGCTAAAGATATTCAGCAAAGAGGTAGCAGTCTCAAAATTACTCAGTTGCCAGAAGTTCCTTACAATTCCAACTTGTGCTCAGACAAGAGATGGTCAGAGTCTGTATTAAGGGAAAAACTTTCCATGTTGAGTTATAAAAGAGCACAGAATCTGCAGATAAAACAGATGTACCGAGATGCAAAACCATGTAAAAAGCTGAAGTTAACAACAGGTTAACAACAGGTGCACCCATATGGCTAAATAAAAACGGGATAGGAAGCAAGCTTGAGCACTAGAACACACTGCTCCATAACTTGCCTTCTGCATGTTTTTGGACTGCTCCAACTGTCTCCTTGCAAGACAAGCCAGCTGCCAGGAGGGCTGCCTGAGCAGCAAGGATGTGACCTCTGACTGTCAGTTCAAGTGCTAGACTTTTGCCTCCTTCTACACAGCAGCTCAAACACAGCCAGGGACTGCATTCAAAAGAGAGGCACTAACAGGAAGCTGAGGTTCATGATTTCTGATGCATACTGAAAAGTCGGAGGCGTTTTCTTAGTGCATCTGGTGCGTGCAGTACTGAAGCAGAAACCAGGGGTGTGGGAAGGTTCTCAAATACACACACATTGCAGTGCCTCACAGTGATGCCTTGACGACCTTCTGTCCTGCCACTCTTCCATCTTTGACCTGAATCTTAATGTCAGTGCCACAAGTCAAGACTTAGAAGGAAGTGGATGGTATCTCTGCTAGAGCTCTTTCTGGAGCTAAGCTTTGCTGCCTGGCATGTAGCTGCTTCAGACTGAGTGCCGAGCCCTCCCCACAGCTCCCTGCCTGCTTCCACATCCCTCCAGGATGCATACTCCCAAACAGTGTCCTCCAAGTCTTCTATTATTGCCACAAAAATGAGCAGACTGCAGACATCAGTTAGTTCCCTACGCACCCTATACCTGCTACTCATACATTTAAAAATAGCAGCTTGTGCATACTTCCAAACTATAGCACCTTTACATTCAGGGGACAAATCAATAAACAATACAGTTACAGAAATAAGTATCATCCAGAAAAGGTTATGAAAATGCTTTAGTTATTTCCTTGCTGAATTCGAAATTTGTCAGTTATTCTCTGTGGGACTATCACTAGCCCAAATCTTGTCCTCAAAATATTTCTGTAGGGGGAGAAACCTGCCATATCAGGACTTTCCTCAGAGTGATTCACCTCTATTACCTAATCTCAGAAAGAGATATCTGTAAAACTGGGGATCTGTGAAGAGGTATTCATGGGATTGTCTTGGGCCACACAATGATCTGTTAAGGAATGGCCCCTTGACAAATGCTTCCCCCACCCAAGAGACCTTCAGTTTCCAAGGGGATGGTTTGAAGATTCAAGTGAATATTTGGAAATGTTAAAGTGCTGAGAAGAGACTGGGATAAAAGCCTAGGGTTTAGGCAGAGGAAACAGAAGTAAAATGAGCTGTTTAGCAGATAACCACATGTGGTGAAAGCTTTTCTGTTCTTCATACTGAACAAGACTGGTCTCTACTTAAAGGTGCTCTAATGTAGTGCACAAACCTTTTCAGGGGATTGATGAGGAATAAAGACAGGTGTCAGCACTGAATTTCTCATCAACAAAGGTCTGTGTCCCAGCTATCCAACTATAAGGAGATGGACACTTTGTATTTGTGATCTCTATCTCACTGGGAAAAGGCTAAAAAGCTCCCATTGCCTGAGTGTTTCCAATAGTTTTCCAGGGAGGATGCAGTGCATAATTTGAAAAATCCTGAAGCCCTCAATGAGAAGATACTGCTTTGAAAATGATGGAAGAAAAGCCTCAAAGCTGCAACAGATGTAAATACACATACACACACCGCCCTGAGTACTCTTTACAATTGCAAAGACGAACTTCCAAACCTGAAATGATATGATATTGTCTCTCTAGTTCTGTCACAATTTGCTGTTTTAGCAGAATTTAGCAACAAAACTAAAATAAACATCACTGATGAACTTCACTGCTACCCTGTGGAAAAGCAGTATGCCTGCCAATAAATACATTTGTGCTACTGCCACTGCAACACAGGAAAGTCGGATCAACAGCAGGTGAATTATAACCAGCAGCACTGGAATTATAATCTTATTTTGCTGTAAAAACTAAAAACAATAAAAAGGGCAGCTATATTTTGTTATACATTACATATTTGTGCCACAAATTTTATCAAAAAACATCTAGGCATTTATGATACTTCAAATATACTGTGTGATGAAAAATATGATGAAATAACTTTTTAAGTAATTTATTACTTATTCCCATACTTGATAAGAAAAAAATACCATATTATCAAAAGCATCGTATTTTGAAAGTAGTCATTTCTTTCCACTACCAATTTCTAGCATCCTACTTCCAATTCTGCAGTTTAGGTAACTCTAGAATTTCATCTGTTGGTGGGAGGGAAAAAATTTGAGTAGCTACAAGTAAGTGCAACTACATGAAATGGCTTGTAGTTGAAAGACAGATGACAGCAAGATGGAACACATAACCAGAATATTTCAGAAGTCTAAAATTTTTCTTCCTATTGATATAATATGGACAACAGATGGGTTTTTAAATGCAGCTCTTGATACAATTTTGCATGTGAGAAGGAAAATAATTTGGAGTTCATGGGAACAGGAGCAGATTGTTCTGTGGATCCAGTTGGTGTCATTCTACACCCTTAAATTCTCCTGCAAAATACTGTAAGCAGAACAGCAGGAGTCCCAAAATTCCCCACACTGGCTCCAGCTCAATAAGCCATTTCTATTTACAAAGTATATAAGCATATACTTAACTTCAGAAGCACGTGTGAGACCCAGTGATTTCACTATGTCTTAAGAATCTGCCTGAAATTAAAGTTTCACCTAAGGGTTTTGCTAATCAAGCACCAGATTCATCTGGCAGTTATTAATGGGCTTCATTTTTCACTGGGTCAGTATGCTACATTTTCCCCCTGCCATGGCACTTTCTTCATTTGCTAAGTGATGTGCTCACCCAGTGGTCAAAGACAGGCCTAAGCTCCATGCAGGAGGCACCCAAGCAACAAAAGGCAAGATGAGCAGACAGGACTGCAAACATGCAGGACAACCTCCCAAGTGCACCAGAAGCACCATTTTCAACACAGAGAAAACAAGACAAGCAGTATCAAAAGCTTAAGTTTAATTACTGGGACTCTTCTTGCTTAAGTCTTAAACTAGCACACCCATGGGGGAAAGAAGACAAGGCTGCCCATGGTCTGCCTTCTCTCAGTGGTAAGGTCCAAGCCTGACCACCAGGAGCCAGATAGATGAGAACAGTGAGGCACCACGGTCCCGTGGCATCGCCCACTATAAGCTACCAGAGTATGATTGTGACGGACTATGAGCTCTGTGCATGTAGCAGTGAAAATTAACTGTTTTCTAAGCACAGTATTTAAATATCTAGACCTGGATCTAGGCATGCTGCCCTTCTCTCATGCCTTAGCATCTGACTGCACCTTAGTCAGGCTATTTTCCCTCTTAAGTAAAGGAGACAGAACTGGACTTCAAAGCCACTTGTAACCCAACTTTTGTGCTGACTTCTGTGTTTAATAGCATAAATACTTCAAGCAGAGGTGGTCATAGTAAATAGTGCAACTATCGATTGCTCTGAGAACAGTCATTTAAAAACAGACACAAACAAAAAGAATTAAGGTTCAAATCCCGCAGTCAGTTTTAGCACAAAACTCCCATTTGCTCCCTATGGATCAATGGCAGAATACAGCATCTGTCTACAGGACATCTCTGTAAAATAAGGAAGTGGAACTGACATAATGAGAATACTGCACAACACTGATATTGTTGTACCTCACTCATATTTTTTAATATAATTCACATGAAAATCAGTGTAAGGTGTTGTGAATCTTACCCCAAATTTGTGAATTGTGTAGCACAACCAGGAACTGAACCTATGGGTATTGAGTCCCTGCCTAGCCTGCTAGTCACTAGACCATACTTCCTTAACTGGAGAACTACAGTAAATACAAGTCAGCTGTGTACTGCTGGGTTTGTGAGGTCACACATCACAGACAGTAAAACATGCCACCATAAACTCAAAGGTGTATTCCATGCATATGACAATGTCATTTCTTGTTCTGATGCAAAGCGCTCAAGTTCTAAGTGCAAACACATGCTTTAAAAGCAGTTTTGCAGATGGAATAAAAGATACCTTGAAGCAGTGAGTGTTATTCTAGTTTTCAGAATATCTTTACAAAGTGGTTATAAAAAATTATCATTACCATTTTGAATCTACACGTCAGCGGAAATTAAAAACTTCCTTTCTCGCTAATGCAACCAAGCAACTTACTGCATGCAATATGCCAGCAAAATGAATTTGCTGCAGAAGGAATTGAACTGGCACAATCACAACAGAAAGGATTTTAATCTACAGGTGCTGCACTGTGGAAAGCAACTGCACAAGCAAGCATGCTCCATGCAGATAAACCAAATCTTTCACGATGCACTTAGAAAAACAATTCCATTCACAAAGTAAACCTTGCTACAAACATCTCCAAAGTCTGGGGAGGTTCAAAGCCAGGGCCAGCTGATGTAAAGAAAGAGAGTATATGTATTCTTGTATGGTAAAACCAGTTCTCTGCAACAGAGAAGGGTGTTGTACTGGTGATTCAAAAAAAACCATGCAATATGTTTCTTTGCCATTTCATGGCAAAAACCACTACAGTGTTGAACTCACCTTGTAAGACTGATGGTGCAATCAACGCAATCCCATGGCTAGGCTTGTCTACAACTGAACAAAAGCTTTTGCTTCTCATCCCCACAAACAGCAGAGCCATTATGACTCGTGATCTGTCTCTCCCAAAGCAGTGGCATGTTCATTGAGGGACTGGCTGAGGGGTAGCAGGACTGCAACAAGCACAATCACAGGAACCAGGCAAATGCTTTCAAATCCATTCCTGTGACAAGAAGCTAAGACCACATAGGTCAAGTTATGCATTATACAAATTTTAGTATTACCTAGGGGCCAATTTCACACACTAAACAACTCCGGAGAGGCCACAAAAAGGTTGTGTTTCAGCAACACAACCTAGAAAAGGGGTGGCCATTGCACGGCTCCAGGCACCATACCAAGGCACATAGTACAACCAGAGTTAAGAGGAAAGAAGCCTGCAGCAAAGATAATATTTTATTAAAACTCTCCCATCTTAATCTATTCTTTCATTTTATCAGTCTTACTGCAAATTTGTTTGGTGGTTTTTTTTGTGTTGGATTTTTTTTAATGCTCCAATCTGCTAAGAAAAATCTTCTTGCAGATGGACTGGTAATGAAATACAAATAGAATGCTTAATATGAAAAATGTAATGCACAGCATATTTTTTTCCTTTACTTATTTCATCTTAATTTGCACCTAGTCATTTTCATGCTGAGTATCTCATTTGGTTAAATAATTAGTGTAAATTAAATTTCACCTTTTTTTAACAGGCAAAAATGGTGAAACTGAGTTAGTAATTGTTTCAACTTTTGCCACAATATGGGAACAACTTGATAACCTGATAACACTTAAGGGCTTGAATGGACAAGATGCACAGGCTTTTAACAAAAGCAAGGAAAATTGAACTCTGTACAGCAACCTGCAGGGCAAGAAATCCCTCTCTGCAGAGCCTTATGACATGGACCGGTAACCTCTGAAGACTATTCTAAAGCCTCAGGATGTGAGAGTTTACTCCTGAGCAAGCCACTGTCTGCTTATACACAGAAATACACGCCCTCCTTGCCCGTGCATCAGCAGCACTTGAGGCGAGTAACTTTCTTTCACCCAGCAGCCACATGCTTACCCTACTCTGCTCGCTCACACTGACTGAAACAGAAATCGCAAAAGAATCAACACCAGCCCACACCTCCCACGGCAGATGGTGAACAATCCTTGCTTTTCAGGGGCACTGATCCCAGCCATGTTCATTTGCCGTGGCACTGTCCCATGCCCACACAGCCCCAGCTCACCCTTCACCTCATCCCCCAGCTCAACCGCTGGCAGCCCTCAGCCCACCCTTGGTTACATCCTAGCAAAGGCCAGCAGGCACAGGGTCTGCATGACAGGGCAAGGCAGCAGGCAGCCACAACCACCCCCTCTGCAGCTGTGCTCATCTCATCAGCTCTACCGAAACATGGGGTGAAAACTCCCATGCATCCCAGGATGCTCTCTCTGACCCTCCTAGCTTTACACGTCTTAGCTTTTCACAAAGCCATAAGAACTTCTCCTCCAGAAGAGTAAGGGAAACAAAAGTAAAGGACACTAAAACCCTCCCAAGTAAGCACATCAGAAAAGTGCACTCATGCTCCTAGCAATAGAGTGAACAAAAATGTCAACAATTTTATATGATGTCCCTACATAATGTTCATCTGCATTAAGAAACTCATGGAGCTGCAGAAAGGACATAACTATTAGTCAGACAAAATTCCTCTATGGAGTCAAAAGTAAAAAGTATTGGAGTTGATACAAACAGAAAGCATTTGATGAACTCTAATTTTGGTTGTCATCATGCAGATTCAGGAAAACATCTTCCTCCACATACAAGGTCTTGGGTGTACTTATGTGTCGCTATTTAGAGTTCCAGCTCTAAGCTTCTGCTGCTGCAAGAGTAATGCGATTACACAAAATTAAGTCAATTCAGTGCAAAAAATGAAAATTCTCCTGAGGACTGAGATTTATTGGGAATTTTCATTAAAAAAAAAAAAAAAAAAAAAAAAAAAAAGCAAGCTTCTTCTGGAGGATGTTGCACTGACAGTCCAAGCAAAATCCTGCATTTGTTTGGAAAAAGGACATAATGAGAGCAACATGGTCCACTTCCTTATAGTGCCTTTTTGACATCCCTTGGCCATGACCTGAATGGCCTCCTGTGTGAGAAAATACATGTTTCCATCTGTGCTTGTTCATCTCCTCCTCTCCATGCTGAGGCTATCAGCAGTGGTACTACAGCAATGGCACGGAGATGCAACTGTTTGTCACTGTAACATCTCAGCTGTCGTCCGTACCAACTGTGTTCATATGCACAAACAGTAGTGCAGAAGACCATTAATACCAGCATTCATTTTTGACCATTCCTTGTTAATAATGAAATCTTAAAATACGGGAGTTAACAACCCTATGCCACAGCATACAGCTATAAAAAAAAGGAAAAATATGGAATTATTGGTCAAAATGAGAGGGAGAAGGACAGTTTGAAGGTGAATTCAGGAGCACTAAACCACTCCTTTCCAAAAAAGCCATTATTCTCACTCCTTACCTAGAGATTTGTTATTCTTGCACCTTTATTTCCTGACATTATTATTTAATATTTGAATCCATGCCTCTAAAGCAAAAAGTCATCCAAGGCTTAACAAGTCAGCATGACTTTGACGAACAAACCTAAGTAACAGCAAAGAAAATTGTCAAGGAAATATTATTAAAGGGGAAATTAACTTAAAATCAATTGCTTTTATTCTAAGGCATTCATATAATCACTTGCCTCCCTTTTCCATAAACTGGTTGTAAAATCTCTTGAGACATAGGACTGTTGTGTTGCACACATGCCTAATGATACTATAGGGGCATATTTAAAAGATTTATATAACCATTTATAGGGGCAATCACAGCTCATCAAATTCTTTTCTTTTACATGTGAAATCACCTCATTTAAGGGACTTCCCCATTTATTATACAATGCTTTTCTGGAGGAAAAACAAGAGCAGGGGTTGGGGTGGGGGGAATTTGGCATGCATATATACAAAACCCTCAAGAACTGCTCATGCCTCAGCAAACTCACCCTTCTGTCTGTTAAACACTCCCATCCCAAGACTTTTGTTTCAGGACACATCCTCATAACAAATAGCTGGACTGTGTCTGTACAGCTGAGAGTACCAGCACACGGCATTTCATTTCAAAATTCAGTCATATACTATTCTGCAAAAGGTTGAGTGCCATTATTTCTTTGCCTATCTTGCTTTTTCCTGCTTGCAAGCATCTCGCCAGGTGTGATTCATGTTACATAACTCCAGCTTGTTAAAAACAGCAGTTATGTAGCTAGGTAGTATGATAGATTAATGAGGTAAATCCAGAAGTTGCTTAGAAGAAGACAAAAGCTGCTCCTTAAATAATATGCTTATGCAACATTAAACAAATGAACAAGCAACTGCACCAGCACTGTTTACATTCAAAGTTAAATAAATCTTTCAAATTCAGAATACCATACTCTAGACTAGTAATTGCCTCTTCTCATGCCACAATATGGAAACTCCCTAGTGCATATGTGTCTTATTTTTCAAAAGTGACCCACCCCCCCAATCATTAGAAAACAGCAATTGAATATTGAATCAGTTAATTTCACTCGCAAGGATGACGTATTGCTTTAATGTTCTGGCTGACTGTGCTGAGACAAAATCCTCCTCCCTGAGTTAGCTGCAAAATGCTTGTGTTTTGCAAATAACCATTTTTACTCATAACCCTGTTTTGGTTATGAAGTGTAAAAGCAGCAGCTGGAGAGGGTTAAACGTGCTTCCTGTCAATGCTCTGCAAGAAGCAAGCCTCTGTATTCCAGCAAGACAAAGAAATTTGTTCAGGCTCTGTATATTCAGCATTATTCAGCACTATTGGGACCGTATTCCAGGATTCTTCAATGCCCACCTGACAGTGTATCTTCTACATTACAGAAATGATATGGTCTCCCCAAGGCAAATCATCACCTGACCATCCTGGTCTTTGCAGCTCAGCTGTGTCCAGTGACATGCTCTGTGGAGCAAGTCATTGCCACATAACTGTATTCTCTTCTCAGTCACTTCTCCGGGAGGTTAAAAAAAAAAAAAAAAAGAAAGAAAAAACTAAAAATTACAAAGCTCATATTTGTAGCATCACCACCACAGCAGAGCAATAGGGAGGTGAGTGGCTGTCCCAGGGAGGAGGCAGCACCAGTGGGGCCCTGTGTGAGCACCAGCTGGCTGCCGAGCCCAGACCTGAAACTAGGTCTCAGCCCACTCGACTGCAGGGGAAGGGAGGGGAGAGTTGAAAAAAAAAAAAAAAAAGGCAGCAGCACTTTCTCAGAGCAGGAAGAAGGGGAGGCCACGAGCGTTTCCTGTTGTGCAGCTGAAACAAGCAAAGACGTCATTACACTTACGCTCCCTCAGGGTGTCAGCAGATTGAGGGCCAAAGTTCAGTCATTTCCAACGCACCGCAAGGAGGGAGGCTTTGGAGGAGAAACCAGCAGTGGCTTTATTGCTAACAGTGTTCTCTGCACTTGCATAGCAAAACAGCTAAGCAGCGTGTTACCAGGCTCAGCTGCAAAGTATCGTATGTGACTAGAAACAATATTTGCTCAGGAGCCGTGCTGCTCTTGTTTTTCTTGTACAGCTTGTGTAAGAATATCACTGCAATATAGAAGTAGAATGAAATATTACTACAATACCAAAATGCACTAAGCTCTTGCTGCAGCCCATACTTCTGCAAGCATCCGGAAATCAAGCCTTACATAGCTTTGGATCCCATGGTGTAAAACATGTTTTGTAAATGCATCCGGGGCACAACTAGTATGTAAAACTCCAGCATTCCCTTGTCAGATATGACTGACAACTCAGCAGAGCAAGTGCAGATGCTTTTTTCAATTTACCCATCTGTCTGAAGCAGGTAAGGGCACAGCTTAAGGAAAATGGTGAAGACACAGGAGTTGGGTAGTGCCATAGGGATGTTCAGCACTTGGTAACTGATTGTCTCCCAGACTGTCCATCTAAACTTAAGTAAATCATTAGTATACCTGGCAAGCATAGGGAGAATCTGAATTGTGGTCCTGCTCACCATTGTCACCTTTTAAAGTTAGACATTAGAAAGACTTTTTAAATGAAAAGCATCGTTAAAACTCCATTTCAGAGTCTCCACCCACCACTGGAAGCTTTACAGTGCAGTCTAAACAAGCACTCCTAGGAAATGCTTTGGTTATAGCTGATCATCTCCTGAGGCAGAGGGATGCACAGGTTTACAGTATATTCTCACTCATGAGACACATTCTAGACCCACTTTTAATAATCTCTGAACAACATGTTGAATTATAGTCATTCCACAACAAGCAGGTCCCAGCAACAAGCTCTGGTGTCTGGGACTCTGGGCTTTTCCTTTGTACAATGAACGTGACAGATTTGGTTAGCAGTGCTCCACTTGATAGAAGCTGATTTTCAAACAGAGGTACTTAACAAACCTCAGTGAAAAAGGTTACAAAGAGTTTGGAAAATGCTCTTCTGAATTCTCATACTACCATCACTAGCTGAAGAGAGTATATTTGCTGTATTTCTGCAATAACCACCCTGTGGTCACACCAGGAACTGAAGCCAGTGTTTCAGCCCTAGAAATGTTTTATTAGAGCTGAAACCAAGGAATCACCAGACTGTAGGGTCATAATATACTGCATCTTTTGTGGGACACATGCAGTGTCACTGGCTAACCAAAACTGCTCATTTTACTAAAAGAAAGTCAAAGATAGTATTCTAATTATTTATAAACTAAACATTTTGGATATACTTTCAAAAACATTTTTCTACACGGATATGAATAGGTTTTGTTGTTTTCTACTGTTTCCTTTTCAGATAAATTTTTCAAAGATAGCGTATCTTTAGGATTTGCTGCCCAGTTCTGACTTTAGGTTGAAGACTTAATCCTGAAGGTTACCTGTCTGGCATTAATCATCAAGATTCTTTTTAGTATAAAAAAACAAGCAGACAAATTAGTCTTCGCTGCTGGCAATGATTTTCAGTACACAAGCATTAATTGTAGCAAAACCAGTTTGATTTAGTTCAATCAGAGTAAAGGGATCAGAATCTCACCCTTAAAAATGTGGGTGCTGGAACAGAATCCAGCCCATATCATATAAAGCATTGATGTAAGTAGTGAGAGAAGGAAAAAGGGGATGAAACCCTCAAAAGTACTGGAAGAAAGCTTCCCCTGTGCACAGCATTCTAAACAACACATAAGAGGTATTCAATTTTCTGAAATCTGACCATTTAGTACCACACTCAGAATAAGCTTGGTCAACTATTTTTAGACCTATATCCAAGAATGAAGGAAATGCACGAACAGTTTGCACTTTTGACCATACTGAGACAATTGCCACATGACACAGCGGCAGCACCACATGGACAGGCTGTGTAACGACTTGGCACTGGCATGCCAAATCACACATGTGCATTTTTCACACATATATGGCTGCCTCTTGCAATACAGTGTCTGCGAAAGAACACAGAATATAACAAGGAACAGCAGCGTATTCACACACACATCCATGTCCTGAGAGTTAATTTCCATGTAATTACATCTTACTGTTCCGTTAGTTGACAAGCAGTATTTAGCCATATCTACCATGGTTTGAGGTGAGAAAGTGCAATATGCACTCTGCAGTATTCTTTGCATCCAAATACCACCCTAATATTTTTAAAAGAGCTTTATCTGTTGTGTTGGTTTTATTCATTTAAAGTTTCAGACAGAAAGCGAAGAGGCAGATGCAAGCTGTGACCCGGTCTCATTGCCAGTGCCCTTGGTATGCTGATGAAAACGTGCCTTTCGTCTCCAAAATATTAGTTGGTTGTGGTAAGTACAAATACATACGGGAAACAACTCTGTAAACAAAGTTGGCTACCTACAAAATATCTAGCACCTTTACTGACTCCCACAAACTCAGTTACACTTTTACTGTTTACAACTCATTTGTGCACAACTTAGAACAAATCCACTACATTGTATCACTTCAGAATTCAAACCATGCACGCGGTTTTTATAACTCTGACACTTCCTTGAGAAGTGCAAGTGGAAAAGCCATTATCTTGACATTTTTTTTGTTGAACTGTCTCATCACTAAGAGAATTCTCTCAAACAATTCTATAAGCAGGTAATTAAAATATCCTGTACCAAATTTATGAGGAAAACAAGGCAAACAAAGTCCAAGCTGGCAAACACCTGACAGCAGGTAATTATTTATCTTGAAAATATATGTGGTAAAAAACACAAGTGGAGGGCTTGTTTTTCACTTTGAACTGGGTGTCCAGCCTAAGTACAGCAGTACACAGGATGCAGAATGAGAGACTGCCCACTGCTGAAGGGCACAATCCAGCCACCACTGAAGTGGCAGCAATCAGAAATTCCTGAAATATTCCTCATCATTTTGTCTTCTCATTGACTGCACTCAGCTGCCCCATATTGTGCTCTTCTAGCCCAGGAGGGCTCTGCCACCAGCACTGGTCTCTCCCCCATGTAACCTCAGGCGTCTTCTGGAACAGGGATGTGCAGACTCCCACTCAGAAACTACAGGGAAAATGCTACATTGCCAAGAGGAAAGTTCTGATTATGTGGTAAGGATTGGGCTTAGGATGAAAACATTAAATTTCAAATGGGATGATCCCATGTAGTGCAGATATGTGTGAGTGTTCGTAGAGATAAAGTGTGAGAGTGTAGATGTGTCTGTGGTGTGCTTATACATATTTACACACATACACTCATGCACAGATAAAGTAATACATACACCTGTGTGTATGTAAAATAATATACATATTCACAAAGGAAATAAAAGTTAATACATAAAAGTGATTTGGCCAAGTGGTACCAAAACCCTATGATTGTAACTATCTTTTTAAGTAATAACTTCTGGAGACTCTTTGGACAAAACACATTAAGTCCTGGAAGCTAAGTGAGGGAAAAAGGCAAGACCTTATTTTGGGGCTTCTCAAGTATTTATATTTTATTTCAAATGTCTAATCAAGACAAATCAGATTTGAAACTTGTGTTTAATAACCTGAAATTTTCAACAATAGGTAACCTAACTTCAAGAAACCAAAAGCAATTGTTAAAATACTAATTTAAATTGCTTACGTGGAAACAAAGAGAAAACACTTTAAAAATGTTAAAAATATTAAATCAGCTTGACTGCTTCTGTATCTCGTGAATTCAACAAGATCCTAGGCAACAATAATATTTAGAATAAATATTTTTCTTACGGGAATAGCATTTTCCCTCAAATTGACCAGATGATATCAATTAAAAAAACAAAGATTAGATACAGAAAACACACCTACTGACTTAAAAACTAAAGGGTACTCCAGTGAGTACAAAGCTTGTTCAAGAGGGTATTTGCTCTTCCTTTCAAAGATCTTCTTGCTTATAATGGGAAAATGCTTTTTTCTCCTTACCATATATTGAACTAATTTCAATCCAAACCATGAAAATCTGTTCACTGAAACTTCTGAAAGCACACACTACTCAGTGCAAAATACTGCACATATACACAGATACAGAGACGAATATATCAAAGGCAAATCCAATACTGATTCCAACTTCTGCACTTACCCTATATGCACACCTTAAAAAAAAAAAAAAGGCGAAATAAATACAAACCAGTGATATAAAAATACCGTAACTTTCTACGTAATATACCATCTGTTCCTCCAGAAAAGCATCCTGCATCAAGCCACAGGGGCTACAGCTATGAAAAGCCCTTGTAGAAGAGCCAAGTTCCGTAATGAGCAGTTTCAGGAGCTGTGGAAAACTGTCCCAGCCACCACAGTAAGGAGGCAGACTGTGATACACTCAGTGGGAACTCACCACCCCACTGTCCTGTGGGATGGGGTTACCCGAGCTGCCACAACGTCCTCAGAGAGCTCCCCAGATCTTGCAAACTCAGGATCAGAGGTCTACAGTGTACCAGGAAAGCCAGACAGCACTGCAGAGCAAGTGCTAGTTGTTTGAGGATGTGGTGTTTTGCCATGGCATTTTACGGGAAAGTTTTGTCTCCAGAGTTACAGACACAGTAAACTGGATTTCCCCAACTACTCCACAGACCACACCTCTACTGATGCTGCTCCCTGCTCTTGTACTGCAGATCTGGTATCGGCATAAAGAAATAGTTTCCGGAACATGGGAATAGGCAACCTAGTATGTCTGCTAACCCTGAGGCACATGAAAACTAGGAGCTGCTGCTGCATGCCAGATGCTTGCTCACTGTTGTGTGCCTTACAGCAAATGAAGTCAGAGTCTTCCAGCCACTTAGGCAAAGAGGCAGGCAGGAGAGACCCAGATCAAAGAAGTACTAAGGGGTGCTCTGTTACAGTTAGGAAGGGCAATTAAGGTATGCGGCCCTCTCCTTCCAGCTGGCAAAGTCTCAGGTACTCAGGATTATGTAGTAAAAATTTACTTCTGCCACTTATATTATTATTCATAGGTGTGTGTTTAAGATCTATCTGGCCTTTCCAGCCTTTGGTTGCATTATCACACCAAAAACGGGCTTTAGGGCAAGATCTGAGTTTTGCAAACCATGCTTGGAAAGACTTTGCTTTTGCTCTCTATCACCATCTCCAGAACAAACGACAGAATCACAGACTCCTGGGCAATTAGGAGATCATACCTGGACTGGAGCAAATTCATGAGCCAACACATTATCACAGCTCTCATTAATAAAATAATAAACTGTGCAATTACAGTGTGTTGTACACATACCTCAGGGTATGCAGTAAGGCACAAATTTAGAAATGGAATGTTTCCAACAACCAATAACAACTTAAACAGGCAAGGATCCTTATCAAACAATTAGGTTACTCAAGAACTACTCCAATAACTGGCCCTTTTTGCCCAGGGTTATGCATTCTAGAATCATGTCAAAAGCTTTCATTAAACTGGGCTTTTTCCTCCTCCTTTTTTATTTTGTTTGTATTATTCAAAAAAAGAGAATAGCTCAGCTCCCCTATAATCCACCCACCAGGTGAAGTACAAGACTATTTTTAAATTACATCTAAACATGGGGGAGCACAAAGAAAAACCCCATTATCAGTGATAAGCTAATTCAGTTTGGTGCTACTGGGCTACGGATGGACAACTAGATACACAGGACAGGTAGGTTACACCAGAATGAAACATCACACTAGAACCTTGCAAACATTTTGTATACACTGTTTTATCTTTTCTAATGCTGAACCATATCAGAAACAGACAAAAAACCCAAACCAACCAACCAAAAAAAACAATAAAACCCAAACAAACAAAAAAACCTCACAAAGACATCAAACACAAACTGAAATGAAATGCAAGCTTCTCACATCTTAATAATTCCAAACCTGGATAATGGGATTTCAGTGGGGAGAGAAGCATACAGGACAAGTCAGATATGGTCCTGGCTCCAAGCAAGTTCCTTTTTCAGCTGAGGTATAACTACAAATACTATTAAAAAATCCTAAAACTACAGCTCTAAGCCACTGTCAGTTCCAACACTTGCACTTAAAACTTCACACATTTTATATTCAAAGCACAATGAAAGCACCTTGGGGTACACAATGTATCTTTTTCTTTCCAAATTACCTTATACCATCTGGCAATGTAAAGATCATTTCTGTTGAGAGTGCCTCTTGTTGTAGATCTTCTCTGCCTGAAGTATCCAGAGGCTGTTTCCATGTAGACAGTTTTTCCAACATTCTCACCTAGCGTTACTAACTCCAATGAAAAGCAGACTTCACATGCTGAAGGTTTCCATTTATAGGCTGAGACAGTCACGAGGAGCACTATTTCAGCAGTACAAGCCCTATCTACAGCCAATGGCAAAATCTTGGCCTCATAAAAAAAATAAAAAAAATCAATAACAACTTCCCATTCTGCACTTTTATTCATCAGGATATGATCTGAAACAACAGAATTTTCATTTTATTCACAAGAGACAAGGCGGTTCACATGGTGTCACTAGCTGTGTCAGGCACAGTTTAGTGTCATCTTCTCAGCTGTGGGGCACTGATTAGAAAACTGTGAGATGAGGCCAAGATGGTTTTGTGCTTGACACCAGAGAAAGTGAAGGTCAAGCAACAAGATAAGTGCTGGCACAATGTTGGTGCGTTTTGTGATAGCTTTCATTTCCATCATCTATTTACACAGGTAGTCTGCTCATGGATTGACTTTCTGGTCACATTCCTACATCCACGAGACCTGGCACCACTAGTTCAGCCATGGTGTGGAGGTGAGCATCCTACAGAGGAGCAAGGGTTAATGAGCACCATACACAAGGTGACTGTCAGGCAACACCGAGCACAGGGCATCAGGAATGATCCTTTTACCTTCCAACTAGACTGAGAGTGATAGGACTATGTCCTTCAGAAGCAAGACAATGTAAAAGAAATTCAAAGTACTCCAATTCAGAAGGCAAACATCTTCGCAGTCCAACAAGACATGACCTTGGCTGAGTCAGTCACAGGCAGTTAAATGGGTCATGGTCAGTTACTGACCCTGCTGGCATCCTCATATCAGCAGAGCACCAGGAACAGTGAACAGCATTTTAGAAAAGTCATCTGGGCAGATTCTGATACCCACGTTACCAAAGTGAGACCACAGCAGTTCATCATAGAGAACTAATATGATTTTTTTACCTGTTTAAGAAAATGTGGCTGTGTATATGCATCTACATATACCCTTGTGAAATAAATGCTAATATTCAGATGTAAATAATGCAAATAAGTTTATTTATTTAAAATATTTTCTTTGATATTTAAACAACAGCAGAGGTTGAACCTACATTGAATCTAGCATAAATCTTCCTCTAAGAGACAAACAAGCCAGACCTCCAATCATGAGCTCCTAGTAAATTATTCCAGGTTTACTATACTATGAAGGAGACAGCACATGACTAAAGGGAAAAGCTATGATATCACATATGTGTATATGTATATACTTAGACATGCCTTCTTAAATATTTCTTCACACAATGTGGCAATTATTCTCAATTTTCTGCTGTAATTTATACATTTTTATGGGAAAGCATCAAAGCAGAAGTCAAAAAATGCATTTTTGGCTGAGATAAAAACACAGGTGCAATTCCATCATCTGGATGTGACACTGTCTGAATTATGTAGTGAAACTGTGAAACATGGCTCTCTGTTTTCTAGTGTGTGAATCTGTAAATAGCCATCAAATCTATTTATTACATTCTTGGCTCGCCAGACAACCCACTTGACTGAGAAAGAGGTAGTCAAAATTGCTTTCATTTATTCCTGTGCTTCCTAGTTAAGTGGGTCAAACTATTGACCAGGATCAAATGATACTGTAAATAAATTAAATCAAAAGCATGCATAAGCAAAGGTAAAGAGAAATAACTTCAAGTAGTGAGCAAGATAAGAATGCATTGTATTCTGTGGGTAAGCTGTCTGTGGAGATGTCAAACAATGAAAGCTAGAGGATGCTACCACTGCATCCTAGATTGTGCTTTCCATAGGATCTTAGTTCTCATCAACACATGCTTGTATGACTTCTGACTGGGCAGGGATTTTAAAAGCTGTAATACCCAAATTCTTTAGGTTGAGGACAAAGTTAAAGGGAAACTTGATCTGATAAAAATAACTTCCTGTAGGTAATTATAATCCACTGCCATTCACATTCAAACCTCCCACCCCTGTCTTATTGATCTCCCCCTCTAAACCTCATTCTCAACCAGCATACATCCAAAATTGTGTATTTAACATCCTTGGTTTTTTCTTTAATTAGTAAAGCTGTGAGTGAGAAAGAAAATTAAAGGGTTTCTCTCATAGTCACTCCATTTGTGGAAAATATGCTGAAGTTTTGGAGAGGTGTGCGTAAAGGAACTCCATCATCCCATGTGTCTTTCTCTTTCCTGCCATGCAGAGGGTGATCTGAAGAGCAAGGGAAGGAAAGTCAGGGTATATCTACTGAAAGCTACTTTGCTGTTACTACAGAAGAACAAAGACCCCAGACACACCACAGTAAAGCCTCACACAGAGGACATAAACTGAAACTAAAGGAAAGGTTCCTCTCCTTATACACTCGCCTTTTACAAGTGAATGTGTACAGTTCAACCTCCCATCATGGAAGGTTCAGGTTTATCGACCCTGGATGATGAAATCTGTACAACCCAGAAGTAAAGCAGGTATTTCCAAAGTACCCTGTAAATGCACCTTGTCCTTGCTCCAAAAGAAGAATGTGGAGGACCTGGTATGCTTTCATTCCCTTCTCTATTATTTTCTCACCTCTCTTCCAAGCCTGTTCATAAAGTAACATACACAGTGATTAAATTTTGTCCACAAAGAAATCACTAACTAATTTAATGGAATCGCTGAACAACTATACGCTGGTTTTCAACTATTAATGAGACGAGCTAAAAACAAAGCAGAGAAAAATAACGTACTATATGTCATCCTTTTGCTGCCCAACATTTCACAGACCAAAGTCCTATCAGTCCAAAGAAAGGTGCTATGGCAATCTTCATACTACTGCGTATCAGTTCCAATTTACAATCTAACTTGTTTCCAAAAAAATAGGTGACTCAAAATTGCACTACTAATTACTCCAAGCCATGTAGCAGTTTTTCTAATGCATGGATGACACTGAAGTCTTTTCACCAATAATTAACATTACTTACTACATTAAATTAGGTCAAAGATGAGTACAATTTGTGTATTTTTTAACCAGTAACTAAGCAAATCAGATATTAAAAATATAGGATGTATTAAATATGACAGATATCTTGCTGGACCAACTTCACTGCCCTCTCCATCCCAACATTTTGCCACCATACCAACAGACTGCAGAGGTAGCAGCACTGTATATATGGCATCACTCTAGCTCTAAAAACACCTTCCTGTGAGTTTGTGTTTCACTAACATCGTTTCCTCCTCAAGCATATTATATAAATAACTGCTACCCCTACACTTACCACAAATTACTTCAGATGTATTATTAACATCTTGCTAAGCCTGTATCAAAATTCAAACATACCTCACAAAATTAAATATGTGTAGCATACCCAATTTTTAAGCCTTAAGAAATCAATTCTAGCCAAGCAGCACTGTGAAAATATCCTCTGACTTTTAGAGGGATTTTGCTACTACTGCAGTACCAAGCACAAAATAATGGAACACACTGCAAGTTTTGTTTGACACAATTTTACCAAGAATGTTGGAAGAAATTATATTCACAGAGCTTTGCAGAGATTTTGAAGCAAAATCTCTTTACTCAAAGAGCCTAATATCATGACCTCATCTGGTGATCAAAATAGGCTATCATATCGCACAGTGTCAGGATGTCCAACTTTATGGTCTCATAGTTTAGAGTTTAATCCCATTTTTTAGTAAACTGTAGCAACTTTTATTGACTTAAACAGGATAGGGAACTTGGCTGTAAGAGTCTATGAATGTCCTGCCAAAGATAAATACCTTTTTCAGTAAAGAACTATTTTACTTCAGACAAATAGAGTTAAAAGACTTTTCATAACCAGTTTCAGAAATTGTGTTCGTAAACATAACTGATTTTAAAAGGGAAAAAGTTAAAATTAGTCCATCTCTATTGTTATAGAAAATCATGAACTGTACTTCAATTTCTTTTCTAAAACACTAACAAAACAGTTTAAGAAATTCAACTCTCAAGATGAATCAGTGTTTCACAGGTGTTACAAGGACTCAGTTGAACACCGTCAGCATGCACAGATGTCAGTTAACCACAGGCCTGCACTACTCTCTAGAGCATCTCTTTTCCATTGCTAATGCGTGTGCAGAAAGAAAATCACATTCAGACCTAAAAAAAATTGACAACAGTTAGAGCAAATAAAGATATTATTTTTCAGCTAACTGAACTATTTATTTTAGCTGTCTTTGAAAGGCAAGGAACATAAAACTCTGCATACTTTTAGAACTTTTGTAAGCAGACTACACTCAAAATGAACTACATTGACCTATGAAGACTTAATAGATGCCAGCAACTTAGTCTCTGTTGAATACTGACTTTGGTATAAACTAAATAGTTTTTGCTCTAACTAAATACTGTCACGTCTTGTTGTCAAGAAAGGGTAACCTCAGTTATTATTTTATACTATTCTTTCTTGACACACTACACATGTTTTGTCTTAATGCAAACCACAAACACAAAATACATAGACACAGAGATTAGAACATTTATCTTATTTAAACAAACAACAACAAAGAAAACCAAACAATATGCAAGACAATCCCACAAAGAAAACCGAACAATATGCAAGACAATCCCACTGTCTAATAAGACTAATTTTGATAATCCTGATTCTGTGCCATTAGATGTTTTTTAAACATCAAGCTTCTTTCTGCATAAGCACAGATGTTACTAGATGGAAAAACCGCTCACTAAATAATATTTCAACAAAATTCTCTGATATTATATCATATCCTACACTGTGCAATTAAACTCCAAATTACATTTTTTTCTAGAAAACATCCAGTATTAGTCCATATTCATAAATCAATTGATAAGGAGTACACCCAAGCTTCAACAGTCCACCCACCAAGCCCATCAGAGGAAAATTCCAGACATGCTTGGGCGTGGGGAGGTTGGGTGGACTAAGTTAGGACAGTCAGCCCAGCAGTGATACCAACCTCAGTAGCCACAAAAGTCTAAACTTCACTACAAATTACAGAAAATAATCGGGGGGTTTTATGCTTTTTTTTTTTTCAGGACTATTTCCATATGAAAAGGATCAAACCCTGCTTTATTGCATTACCTTTAAAATGTCACCTGACATTGTAATTTCAATTCCCCTTAGCTTCTCTAGTTTTCACTTTTCTATTAAACGGAACTATGCATGCAAATTATCTAACTGCTTTTCTTTGTATGGAATTTCCAATAAACTACTATCTAAAAGAGAAACTTTTCATAGCAATCAAACCTTGAATTCCTCCTGTATGACACAAGAGCAACTAAGGCATGCCTTTGAAAAAATACTGTATATCCTTCCCTCCCCCTTTTGCAGCTTACATAAATCAGAGATTTTAGCCAGATCTGCACCAGTTTTATTACAACCTACTTACGTTGCAATGAACTTAAATCTTAAAGAACAGACATATTCTTTACAATTTTTTTTTTTTTTGCGGAATCAAATTTCTTGTATATGAGTTGCATATTAGGGCAGAATTGTCAATTACAAGGAAAAAAAAAATAAAATGACTCTCTGTTACACAAACAAATTTTGTTACGCAAACTGAGGTGCAACAAAACAAACCCCTTTGAGCATGAAGTGGCCATAAACTCATTACCTACTACATTATTACATTACTTGTGGTTTCTATGTCATTTTTAGAAAGAACTTTCCTGTTGAGACCAAGTCTACACTGACAGAGATAGAATGTGCATAAACAAACACAGAAAAAAAAGGGATATTATCGCTATACAAACTAGTCATATCAGCACAACCACGTACCAGGGGAAATCACATCAGATAATTAAATCCACACTTGTGTGCTGTATTACTTTAAAAAAACTACCATCTAAGTGGCACATTTTTGGGTAGGTATGCCCTGAGACCCCCATCCAGAGAAAGCCAGGGGGGGTGGAAAAAGCATATGTAGTTTTTTGTTTATTCAAGTAAAAGGCAATATTCAGGCTCAAATAAACAGTAGAAGAGACATATCCAGGGCAGAATAAGGAAATACGAAAACATAAGCAATATTGTGACCAAAACCAGTGTGGTCCACCTCTCCTGCTATTACCCTGGCATGCAGAGCACAGAGTGAGCATTTTGCAGAGGCAAGAAATGTACCTGAAAGACAAATGGAAGTAAGCACCCAGAATCCATAATACTTCTTCAGAGCAAGAAGAAACTCTTATGTTTAGACATATCAATTATGGCAAGAAATTAATCACAAGACAATAAAACAAGGCAAGAGACTTGACTGACGAAATTGCATATGGTACTTGGGACACCTTCTGATTATTCCACATTGAGGATTTAGAAACAGTGTATCAGATTGTTTCCTCTACTCATATCCTCTCACACCTTTTCCATGCTCATAGGTTTGCAAGAGAGATTTCTCAGAGACTAGTCTTACTGGCGACAACCTACTACAAATGAGTAGTTAGGGCAAACTCAATTGTTTAATCCATGAACAAAGGTTCAGAATGCTAAAATAAGATGTACATGGTGTCTGCCGCTTGCTATTTCATTAAAAAAAATCATCAAAAGACATTAACATATTCTTTAACTTCACTATTTCTTAAGGTTCAAATAGGGGCTCACTAGTTGGTTGTCATGGAAAAATTTCTAGTACTTCTATTTACAGTAGATTTTTTTTCTCTCAGACTGTCAGACCAGCACTTTTACAAGTCCAAATTTCACTTGAGAACAAAGAATATGGCCCCGATTAACTGCTTTTTAATATTTCCTGCTGAAATAGGGCAGTTGTTGCAAAGTCTTATAAAAGTTGTCTAAGCACCCAAAAGAGAAACAAAACTGTACAAAGCTGCTATTTCCTATCAAAATGGCACAGCCAGCTTGAAACTTTCATTCTTCTGTGATGATTCTGTATTACTTTCTTTAAATGTAGCATTCAAAATTACTGACTGAAACACATGAAAAATATTATTCTCCATTTTCCATCCAGCTTATGCTTCTCCTTGCTGTTTCTTCACTTCTTTAGGAACTGATAGCTCCTTTTATTGAAGGGGAAAAAAAGTAAAAAACCAACAACAAACGGCTAAGATACAGGAGAAAGCCAAATAACTTAAAAAAGAAAAATAATCTGTAACATACTACTTCAGAGATGCTGTTTAAGAAATCTTAAAAAAAAATAACCTGTCTCTTTAAAAAAAAAAAAAATTTAAAGCAGTTTCCTCGTAACTTATCAGACCTTTTTCAAACAACAAAGGTATGCAGCCTCTGCACTCAACACTCCTGTTCAACTCCCAAAAGTATTAGCAATGAACTCTTCCTGAAGCCTTTAACCCATCACACTAATAATAATTATGTATTCCTCCTGCTCGGAGGACCAATAATTAAAAACCACACACTGACACATTCAGCTCTTCTCAGTGTCTGAGGCAAAATGTGTGAAGGCCATTGATATGAAGAACCAACTTTTGATGGGACCTAAGATAGAGAAAGTTAGTAGTCAGCTCTTGCAATTTACCTGGAATTCTTAGGCAGACTCAAGTAAGAACTACATGGAAGTACTACTTGCTGAGCTCTACTTACAGAGAAGGATAGATAACTATCAATATAACTTACTACAGCTTATGACAAAGCACCACCATATTGAAATGTGAAAGATGGCGTGCCATATTTCATAATCCAGGTCATGTTACTGTGACTTAGACATTACTATGACTTGTATACTCTACAGTAATGTTCTTAAATAACAAGTATTCTTCTCTTTGATGGGTAACTATTGCAGTATTTCACTAAGTAAACCACTTCTGCTAGGCACACAGCTCCTATATTCCCACTACCTTATCCAATATGGTTAAATTACAAAAGCAGTAACAGTAACTGCCCCCCCGTTCAACCCAAAAATGATGAGCAGTGGGACATGCAAAACTGTATTCATTACTTTCACTTCTGTTTAAATCCAGTTCACCTTAATTCTCTTAAAGGTAAGCACCTAAATAAATGAATAAACGAAGAAGTTCGACAAAATGCTCAACAAAAAATGTCCTGCTTTAAAAACATCCAGCTTAGTTACAAACATGAGAACCAGTGCCATAAATTTGCTCCCATAACGGAGTACGGCCAACGGTATTAGAAATAGTTAAAAGTCAAAAAAGAATAGCCTTGTAGGGTGCCACCACATAAACTAAACATGATATACTGCCAAACACTCAAGTAGACACATGTACCATTATTCAGCAAGGACCACATGAATGCATATGGCTCTCTGTTTTGTCTTCATAGTAACAAGAAGGTTTGTAAACAGATCTCACATATGAGGCAATCTAGTCACTTGAGAATCTAAAAATCTGCCTTTATAAAGAAGCATTCTGCACTGTTGCCACACAATTGGACTTAGATACACAATTAAAAGTCCTCTACATTTGTGCTTTGGGACAAGTGCTGCTCAGTTTTATTCTAATCCGTAGCCGTAAGGTTTTAACACGTCACCTCAGCCAGGATGTATACGACTTTTATGCCAAAACACCATTGGAAAATAATATCAACACAACAGACTATAAAACATAAAACACGTGGATTGTTCGACCAACTGTATCACTGCTACCTTTGCACAGCTGAAAACCACAGTAATCTTAAATGCATTTGCAGATGACAGTAGAAACTTCATAAAACGCACATGGAAAAAAAAGCCTCTCAGCCTATTCTACAATACTAATTTTTTTCAAAAAATGAGACAAAAAAAAAAAAAAAAAAGAATTTTAAGATAATCCATTCCTGAAGTTTCAGAAGTATCTCCTGACAAGAAGGATAAGGAAAGATTTAACCTCTAACTATAAATATAGATAAACCCCAGGTTATACTGCATCTGTCTAAATACGTCCACATGCTGCAAACCTAAGAGGCGGAAACTCTCCTATCTTTAAAAAACAGATGCACTTTTTTAGCATGTCTGCATATCATTTCCACTATCAAAATATTGAGGATTCCACACCAGATCCTGATAACCTGAGGATCAAATTCCTCTGGTAGTCAGTGGTAATCCACAACAACAATAGAATTTAAAAGTGGGCCCATTGAATTTGTACCTCATTAAACCAGTAGTTATTTTAATTTAGTAATTACTATAATTACCCGGTGTCCCCAGAACTCCTGATGATGATGACCGGAGCCCCCTTGCGCTGGGAGCAGCACGAACACACGCCTGCACCCACAGCGCCAGGGAGCAGAGAAGCACAGACCTACCCAGCAACGCCTCTCTTTTGCCACCCTGGCCACTTCATATACTTTTTTCATAGCAATTCTCACTAGTATAAGCTCATCGGAAGAAAAAATAAAAGGAAAAGAAAGTAACACCCTTGAATAAGTAGTCATGAAATGTTTTATGCCCCCTCTATTATTAATAATGCACAAAACCAGACAGGTTTTTATTAAAGTTGGCTTCATTTTGAAATGAGAGAAGGGAAAATATTTAGCTAAATATTTCTGCTGAAACTCATTAGTATTTCTATGGGTTTAATTTTAAAAAGCATTTAAGAAATACTGTCTTAAAAAAAAAAAATCTCTTTAATGTTTGACTAGAAATTTCATTTTTGCAACTACCATACGAAACCAAAACCAAAAACACCTCAAAAAAAAAAAAAAAAAAGTTTGACCATTAGTGCCAACTAATAAGAAAAACAGAACCCTTTTCCGGGAAATTAAGCTCTGATGAGTTTTATCGTTGTCCCGGGGCGAGCCCCGGCCGCCTGCCCACGGAGACAAGGCGTGCTGGCCAGCGGGGCCTCCCGCGGGCCGGAGCTCTTCGGGGCACCCACCACCTGGAGCACAGACAGCATCGCTCTCCTCCCCCTGCGCTCCCCCACGAGGGGGAAGGCCGTGCCGCCCGCCAGCCCCCGGCAGGAAGGTCGGGGCGGGCTACGGGGCATCACCCGGGATAACCCGGGGCTTTCCCCCGCCCTCTCCCCCTCCCCGCGCCGCTTGACCCCGACGGCGGGGACACGGCGGGGACGCGGGGGGCAGCCCGGCGCCCCTGCCCGCCTCCCGGCGCGGAGCCGCGGTGCGGTGGTGTATCCTATGCGATATCCTATGCGACAGGCGCGGACGTGCCGCTTACATAATCCCCGCCGGCCGCACACGTACCCCGCATTACATAAGGGATCGTGCCCCCGCCGGCCCCCGCGGCAGCCCCGCCGGCGGGCGGGGGGAGGGAGGGACCCGGCAGCGGCCCCGGCCGAGCCCCTCGTTAACCCCCTTCCTGTGGCGTTTACACGTCATGGAACATTCCCGGAACGGGCCAACGTCCCACCCACTTCAGGGAACAGTCACCGCGGCGCAGCGCGCACACGCACTCACACACACGCACCGCCGGCGCGGTGCCGGGTCTCCCCGCACACGCACACACACACACACACATGCACACCCCCCGTGTCCGGCGCCCCCCGCGGGGACGCGCTGGCAGCCGGAGCCAGACCCCCTCCTTCCCTGCCTCCCTCCGTGCTTCCCTCCGGCGCCCTGCCCGCCACCGCCGTGCAGGGCGGCCCCGGGCGCCTCTCCCCCGCACGGAGCACCCCCCGGCTCCCGGAGCGCCGGAGGCCGCGGAGAGAGCCCCGTCGGGGCGGCCCCCCCGCGGGCGCCTCTCCCCGGCGGTGACCATGCCCATTCCCCGCCGCAGGAGGGGATTACGCAAGGCAGCCTGCTCCTCATCTGCATACACTTACAAGCCGGGTATTCCCCACATTTCCTAACGGCGTGTCACCGACAAAGGCCTGTCCCCGCCGTGTCCCCCTCCTGCGCCGGCTCCGCGGGCAGGGCCGCGGGCCGTGGTGCGCCGGGGACGGTGCCGGTGCCCCCAGCGCCCGGAGCCGCCGCCACAGAGGTGACTTACCGCTCCGGCGGTTCCGCAGCCCCGCCGGCTTCCCCCGCCGCCGTGCCCTCCATTTACCCCCGCAGCCCCGGGGCGCCCAGGGCGGCGCTCGGAGCGCCCGCCGGCCGCAGAGCCCCCCGGCTCAGCCAAGCGCCCCCCGTGCCGCGGCCCGACCCCCCCAGCCCCGCGGCGCCCCGCACCCAAGCCCCGCAGCCGCCGGAGCGCCCCCGCCGCCGGCAGCCGCCCCGCAGGCAGGCACAGCGGCTGTCAGCTGGTGGCGGTGACAGGGGGCGAGCGGCGGGCAGGGAGGAGGGGGCTGCCCGCGGCAGCCGCTGCTGCTCACCTGGGAAGTCACCGAGGAGGAAGGAGGGAAGCCCTCCCGGTGCCCTTGTTGTTGTTGTTGTTGTTGTTGCTGCCGCTGCCGATCCCGCCGGGCGCTCGTGTTGCTGCTCCTTTGCTAAGGGCTCGCCCGGAGTGAGGCGGCTCGCGGAGCTTCTTTATATATAAAGACAGACAAGAGATATTCCAGCGGCCAAGGGGCGCCCGCTTCACGCGTTTATCTTAAGGCAGGTCATTCCTCTCCCTCTTTTTTGGAAAGGCTCATCACCATCTCCCTGACAGTGGCGGAGGGGCTGGTGTTGCACGGGGGAGAGGCGGAGGCCCGCGAGCCGCAGCCCGCCCTGTCCGCGGCGGGAGGGAGCGCTCGGCGCTGCGGGCGGCTCCGCCGGGCTATTCCTGGCACCACTTCCCAGAACAGAAGTTACGGGGCGGCGAGCGCGGAGCGAGCGCGGGGAGCGCGCCGCCCGTGACGTCACTGGGTCCCCCCGCGCGCCGCGGGCAGCGGTGCCGGGCGCGGGCGGTGGGCGCTGCCCGCCCCCTCTATGCCCTCTATGCCCTCCGCGCCCTCTGCAGCCCGTGGGGGGATCCCGCGTGTATCCCGGGGGCCCGGCGTGTCCCGGGGGCCCGGCACGGAGGCAGGAGGCAGGGCCTCGCAGGGCGAAGCCCGCGGCCTCCCCCCGCCGGCGGAGATCGCCGCTCCCCTCCCCCTCGCCGCCGAGGGAACTCCCAGGAGAGCCAGTCCCGGCTTGCCGTGCGCAAGCCGCGCGTCCTCCCGGCCTGAGAATTTCCTCCGAGGACGCGGGATCCTCCTGCCCCCCCCCTCGCCTCCCTCCGCTTCCTTTTTCTCCCTCCCCCGGCCCCTCCGCCCCCTCGCTCTCGCCTGGCCGGGATCGCGTTATCTGTCAGGGAGAACAATACACCGCCGGGGCTCTCCCCGTGCCGGCCGCCAGCCCCGGCTTCACAGCCGAGCCCGGGTCTCCCGCGGGCGGGGACCACCCCGGCCCTCGCCCCCCCTCAGCACATGGCCCCGTGCGGAGCAGGGGCGCGCCCCGGCGGGGCTCGCCGCCGCCCAGGAGCGCAGGGAGCCCGCCCGCCGCGGGCCGTGCCGTGCCGTGCCGCGCCGTGCCGCGCCGTGCCGTACCTGCGGGCAGCGCCGTTGGCCGCCCGAGCCGCGGCCCGCGCTTTGTGCGCGCCGCTGTAACCGCCCCCCGCGGGAGCGGCGCGGGCCGGGCCGGGGGCAGGGGCTGGGGCAGGGGCTGGGGACGGGGGGTGGCCCTGCACGGGGCCTGCCGCCCTCAGCCCGTGCGGGAGGGGAGGGCTCGGACTTCGGCAGGGATTAAGGGAAATGAGCTTTGTCTCCATCATAACTGCAGTGCCTGTCAGCGTTGCCACATCTGTTTTGTGCGTTTCCGCAGGGAAAACACAAGGTGTGTTAATACCACCTTCAGGGCCAAAGCGTTTTTGCCACTGAGACTCGAAGAAGGAGCTGCTGCTCCGAGGTGTGGCTGTTCCTGCCTGAAGCCAGTCCAGCCCTTTCTCAAACCTACAATAAAGTGGACTCTGCCATCTTCCAGGCAGCCTGTTCCAGCACAAAACTGGCCTTAAAACCCCAAAGTTTTCCCCAGCTTCTAAACTGTACCTTGGCTCGGAATTTCTGTTCCTTTGTCCAGTGCCCAGCAGTTACCAAGATCAATTAATAAGCACCAAATTCCACCACAATTTAGGTACTGTGTCATTTCACTTGATATCACCATTTTCTCCCCAAAACTTTACTTTTCTCGAGTAAACAAATCTCAGCGGCCTCATGATCTCAGGCCATATTCGGGAAACCTTTTATCACTCTCGGGCTGGCCCAGACTCCTCTCAACTCCGCATTCTTGCTCAGGACTGTACCCAGTAATCAGGTTAATTAGGTAACGGCTCTCAGTGTGGTATTTGCAGACTCAGCAACAGCATCACCACGTTGGTTCAGACTCTTCCTGATCCCCTGTAATCCCCGGATCCCTTTCAGTGCTGCTCCCTGACCAGCTGTTCCCCCGTTCTTGACAAATTCATGGTGACTTTTTGATTTGTCACTTCTTACGTCACCTCCCTCTCCAAGGGCCAACATGTCAATAGTTTATTATCTCCCTGCACTTTGCAGTTAAGCTCAGCAATTTTCTGTCCACGGATCCACCCTTCTCCCCCTTCCTTCAGTCAATGCTGATCCATCAAATGCCATGATTATTTTGTTAAAACACACCAATTATTGAGAGATGTCTCTTGACTGGCCTCCTGAATCCTGGGGAGTGCGTTTTCCAGGCACTGCCAGCCCCAGTGTAACCATGTAACCAAACAAAGTCACTCCTTCAAGTTCTCCTGTGTTAATCAGGATTTTAAATAGTCTCTCCAATAGTTTTGTCCACCTTCAGAACTACTAATGGCCTGAAACACAATTCAAGAGCTCTTGGTCTCCAAGTTCTCATTACCAGATGGTTTGTGCTCCAGTTGCCTCAAGAGGTTTCTCCTCTCTCACCACAGTTACTGTTTTATCCTTCCTACATTCTGGAAGGGGTCTTTGTCAAAGAGAGACAGGAATTTGTTGGAGGGTCTATGAACATCTCCTGAACAACTTGCACAACCAACCATTTGGATCAAAACGTGCAAGTGAAACACAGACTGAAAATTTATGACTAATTTTTGCATTATATTTACTCTGCCTTCTCTTCGATCTTTATATTTTCTCAAACACTTTGACTTTTTCTGAAAGTGTTATCATTAAACCACAAACTGGCCCAAATAATCACTAGTGAGAAGATTATTTCCCTCTGAAGAGACAGGATAAGCTGCTGTGAGATGCTGTTGTGCTGCAAGTGTAAATGGCTGTAACTATGTAGGAAATTACCGACCCAGTTGTAGCCAGGAGAATAAGATTATTCTGGAGCATTAGTTTATACCATGTTCCTTTTGTGGTGCTTTTGCCAAAACTGGCATTTTTTATTCAGTACAAAACACCTAAAACCGAATTTATGGTATCATCTCACCAGACTACACTGGGGATAAATATAAGCAACAAACCAGGACTTACTCTTTTGTTTGTGCCACTTTTTCCATGAGAAAATTTCATCTTAAAATTTGATACCAGCTGTTGTCCAAGGCAGGAAGGTCCTGCAGGGGAGAAGAGCCTGTTCCTGATGTCAGAGGTCTGTAGTTCTTGAGGAATGGTTTCCTGGACTGCCTTCTCAAACTGAAGCAGATCAAGGCATTCCTGACTAAAGGTAAAACACATCACTCTTGGATGACTAGCTTCTCGCTTTTCCCAATCAGGCAGTTGGATAGATGCTGTTTTCCCATTCCTTTCTGCTAACATCCATGGGAGTTTGGAGTGTGGGGAGATTCTTTTCCACAGATTCCACTTTCAGCCTGGTTCACCTAATTGAGCAACGGCTTATAATCAGAGTTCAGAGGCAAGGGAAATTAGGATTCTGAGTGTGCTCATTGTCATGGTACATATGACAAGGAATATTGATACCTATTTTTGTGATAAAATACCACAAAACATGTTTTTGGGTTCTGTGCCTGGTGTATGAACTGTCCTTCAGCCTTATTTTCTACACCTTTGGGATGAGCAGGTTATCGATCCATAGGAGATGTTTGTGCTTGTTAATTTTATACTTTGTGCTGGGTGATTCTGTGGTTTGTCCTGGATAAAAATTGATTTATGTGTCAAATTCAGTATTGATTGCAATGAAACATTTAGATCTTATTAGTTTGGGAAGATGAGGATGAGGAATTTGGGATTCTCACTGAGTCTGTGCATCTTTACTTCAGTCAAACCTTTGGCTTAGCTACACTTCCTACCCAGGCAGCACAGCCCGTACTGATTTGCAGTTCCACTTTCCCCCTTCCAGCTTGCTCCAAGCTCACAGCCAGTGAGCCTCTCTGTGCCAGGGCCTCCCCACACTCACAGGGAAGAATTTCTTCCCAAAATCTAGATCTACTCTCTGAAGCCATTGCCCCTTGAATTTATCTGTAGTACTCCTTTCCCTGCAGTTCCCCCGGGTGCTCCGGGGTATCTCAGTGCCCTTCAGGAGCAGGCACAGCACTGGCCAGAGCCTGGGCTGGCTGATGGCTCCGAGCTGGGGGATAGACAGGCAGTCTGGAGCACACGGGAAAGTGGAAATCAAACACTGACCAGGGAATTGGGCACCACCAGCCCCGTTCTGTACTGGAGGTTTTCTTCCGAACAGGCTGCCAGGGCCAGTGGTGGAGCCCCCATCCCTGGAGGGGTTTAACAGCCACGTGGATGTGGCACTTGGGGACATGGTCAGTGATGGCCTTGGCAGTGCTGGGGGAACAGTTGGACTCGATGGTCTTAGCGGCCTTTTCCAACCTGAAAGATTTCATGGTTCTACGAAGTGCTGCTGACTCCCCAATGCACCAGTACGGGTGCCCTCAGGGCCCCAAAGTGTCCCAGAGTTCCAGGAAACTTCCTCGTTCCCCTCCTCTTCCTCCTTCTCCTCCTCCTCCCCGCGGGCCGGGCCCTGCGCCGCGGTGCCGCCGAGAGCCAGCAGGGGGCGCCCTCCGGCAGCGGCGAGAGGCCTGGGGGGCTGAACTGGGACTGGAGGGATGAACTGGGACTGGGGGGGCTGAACTGGGACTGGAGGGATGAACTGGGACTGGGGGGGCTGAACTGGGACTGAAGGGATGAACTGGGACTGGGGGGGCTGAACTGGTACTGGGGGGCTGAGATGGGACTGGG
>JAWWEW010000112.1:52214964-52400789 GCA_035583185.1 Anabacerthia variegaticeps
GCCTGCCCCGGAGCGGCCCCCCGCCCCGGGTAGCGGGGCTCCCGCGGCCCCCGGCGCCGCTCACGGGGCCGCCCGCGGCCAATGCGGGCCCGCAGCGCCCGGCGGCGGCGGGCGGGGCTCGGCCGGGCCGGGGCCGGTGGCGGGGCCGCTCTCCCGCAGCAGCCGCCGGCCCCGCAGCCTCCCCACCCGCGGCGGGACAGGGGGAATGCCCGCCCGGCGGGGCGACGCGCCTCCTGGGAGCATCCCGCCGCTGTGCCGCGGTGGTCGGGAGCCCACCACCGGGGGGTCGGGGCTGCCGCTGAAGCAGCACCCGGCTCCGGTCCCGCACCGGCACACGCACCGGGTCCGGCCGCTGGCACTGGCTTTGAGTTAGTTAAAACTGGGCGCGGTTACGGGGCACAGCGTTTGTATTCCTGAGATTTGCCACGGCTGCTCGAAGTGTGAAGCTCAACCGGCTGGTTCCCTCTCCCGGCCGGTCCGGCAGCGCGGGGGTCCCTTCCCTGGCCTCGCCTGGTTTGGCTTTGCCGTGGCACCGGCGCCCGCTGGGTTTTTGACAGCAGATTTTCACCTAATTTTCAGAGCAAAATAGTTTTCTTTTGGGGAAGCCGTTCAGCCGCATTAGCAGGTTACCATAAGTTGATTCGAAGTGATGCCAACTCGCAGCGCCGTCACTGTGACATTGGAAGTCATCCCGGCACCTGAGATTATTCCTTTTACTGACATCAAGAAAATCAGCCTCGTGGATGAAAAGGAATAAGCTTACACATAAATCCTGAAAGCAGGGATTCTTATTACAGATGCCAGGGCAAATAAAATCATAATTTCATAATTTTCGTAGCTAAGAATTTTAAGTCATTCCTACAGCTTTTAGGGACTAATAACAATCCAGTGCTTAGAGTTGGCAATACAGGGACAGAGAATCTATTAATAAAAATCCTGTCATGCTACTGTGATCCTTGGCCCCTGCTGACTGGTGGCCTCCAAGTCAGGTTTACAGTGCTTCATTGTGCTCAATCCAGGAGGTGCAGGAAAATGCTGGGATTTCTTGGAACTCATCTCAAGTGATATGGCCACAAGTATCTAATGTGATCATAATTTTATGATAAATTGTGACTTCTGTTACATAAATGGCTTGCTCTTGCAAGCATGCTCAATACTAAGATGACTGAACAAAGAGTTGCTTGCTCCTTGCTAAGTCCGTGAGCATGTCTGTCTTTGTTTTCCTGATTTTGGTGCAATGCTGTCATTCCTGACACTTTGTTTGACTGAAATTATTCTGTCTGAGCAAACATAGTGACTTTGGGCTTGTGATCTTTATTTGATGTCGTGTCAGAATAAGTCAATAGGAGATGGGAGTGCTTCGGATTTGTTTTAAATTGAAGTTTTCTCATCCTGCTGCTTTCCACAACAGCTGTGTTTACCTCTGTCCTGAAATGATGGCTGGCAGTATATTCCCCTCCTGGGGGGCTGCAGACTCCCGACCAACACCTTTGACTTCTTGCTGTATGTCCAGCATTGTCAGCTTCTCTCCTCCCTCTCACAAGACTTCAGAGGTTCATTTTTATTGTCACAGAGACCAGCCCACAGAAGGTACTGCAACAAGGTTCAGTGTTCAAAATAAGGGGTTTATTGACATTCTCAAAGCAAAGTAAAAAAATGGCTCTCCATAATGCTTTTCAAAATAAGGGTCTTTTTCCAATTATATTGGTTATCAAGATGTTAATACTGTGTGTCCTGTCCCACATTATCTTAGTATTGCAGCATCTGAGGCACAGCTATTTCCTTCATTGTGGCTCTACAAGTATATGCCGGAGCTACAACTCTTCAGCAGTTGGATGTTCCCGGGCAAGAGTGAAGTTACACTTGTGCTCAGAAACCCTGACCGTTGTACGAAATTTGTTTGGTTTAAGCCCCAGAGCAGGTTTTGACAGGCTGCACAACTTGCAGCTGCCAGGGTGCTTAGCTTGGAGGAAACCCCCGCAGCCAAAGAGGCAAGGAGGTCTCTGCATGGTTCTGTCAGCCCACTCCCCCTTTGTGCACAGTTGTAGGGGAATGGGTGTAACCGAGTACAAACTGACCTCCGTCCCTGACCGACGCCCCTTTCCCCTCCCACAGGGAGCATGAGGCAGGAGCGCTGTTCCTCAGAGGGACTGCAGCTGGGACGCCTTGGTAGTTTTCCTCCCAAACTCCCGCCAGTGACTCCACAGAGAGGCAGCAGACATCTGAATCATTTTCTCTCACCTACTCGTGGCAAAAACATAATAATGATGTCCTTGCATCATACCATCCTACCATTTCCCTCTAGATTTTTCTTTTTCACATTTACATCCAGCATTTAATAAAACTATCACTCTAACAAATCAGGAAGATAACTAAGGGAGCTCTCAGATCTGAGATTTACAGCTGTTATTTAAATACAGATTTTGCACATTCATCAGAAAAGAAGTCATTCTTGCTGACTGGAAAGCACCTTGGCCATCACAGCTGCTACTCACAGCAAACACTATACAGAACAATAATATTCAACATTGATGTTCACAGATTAGTAAGCACTATAAATTATTCTGAAAATTTGGTTTGATCTCAGAACATACAGAATCTATCGGTTTGGTAAATTGTGCTGCTCCTAAAGTAGATAATAGAAAGCATTACATAATTTTTCTATAATAGAGCAGTTGAATTGAAATGTTAAATAACCATTCCTAAAATAGCTAACAATTTTAAAGCAATTCATCCTTTCTTTCGTGGGAAAAAATTACTTGGTCCCCAAACCTGTACCCACAAGCTCTTTACTATTCTTTGCAAAGTTGTTACAGATAGAGCTGCAGCAGAAGAGACAATTCCTTTATATAAGGCATTGATACTATCTATTGATTTCAGTGTAAGCAGTTTAAAGCAAAATGGACCAAATGTATCCAATTTTCTTAGTCTCAGAGGGTAGGAGCATATAACAAAACTAGTGGTGTTATTTTGCTGTTTAGATCCTCTTATTTAAGGTTTGATTAAGTGAGAAAATCCTTGGGAAACTGGGAATGGCTTTCTTCATAAATAAAAAAAACCTAATAGTTTCCTATCAATATTGCTTAAAAAATATTGTGCTTATTTATGTAGGAGCTTCCTCTCATGTTCCTTCTCTCATTTTCCCGACTGCCTGGACTGCAATGTCTCTTGCTGCCTTTGCCCTTTCTGCCCTCACCGCTGCCTTTTCTAACTCCTTCGTTACATTCAGTGATCTTTGCATTTACTAATAAAACTGCAAGATACTAAGGGCTAGCTTTCCAATGCTGGAAGAGCACTGACCTGCTCTTTGGAAGACCTGCTCTTTCTCTTCTCATCAGTGAGAGAAGGGCCCTGAGCTGGGTGCTGGGTGATGAACAGCCAGAGAGTGAGGGTTCCCTCCCACCAGCCCTTCCTCATGGACTCACAAGAGAGCCTGAGGGGGCACACCCAGTCACTCTGGGGCTGGGAAGGAGGGTGAGAAGGGGCACCAAGATGGATCTGAAGAGTTGACAAGAGATCTAAAAGGGATGAATTTGTCTTCTGATTTACTTTGAATGTTAAATGTATCACAAAATCCACTTGAAGAGCAGTATTAATGCAGGTAACTGATTTTATTTTGAGAGATATCTACCTTCTACTGACCATTTCAAGCTCTTCTTCTCAGAGATAACTAGCAGTTATGAGTTTCATGTATCATTTAATCATTGATACCATAAAACTACTTCCAGCCACAGCATTCTGCTTTCCCATTTGTACACATTGCTTTCATTTTGCTCAGGTACCATTTTGTCACATGAGAAAAGAGAAAAAGACGTTGCCAGTTCACCCTCTCAGCACCTCTTCCTTTGTGTTCCTTGAATCCAGGCTGCTCTATCTTGTTTGTCTACTCTCCCACGTAAACAAGGGTAATCTTTCCTCATAGGGGAGTGTGCCCGTGACTCCTCCCCAGAACACAAAGGAGTCACAGTGAAGCACTTCTTTATCCACAACAGCTTCAAGCTCATACAATATCAAATGGTGTGAAGGAGCAAGTAGCCAGGGTGGTTAGCTTGAGCAAGCCTGTGTGTAAATAACTCTGGCAGAGGGCCCAAAGGAAGGGGAGTACTATTTGCCTGGTAATGAACCAATGGCTGTATTTCCTGAAGGAAAAGTATTTTTTCTGCTATATTGAGCTTTCCTTCAAAAAAGAAAAAAAAAAGAAGAAGAAAGTGATTTTCTCAACATAAAGTATTTCCAGATGCAGAACTAACATGCTGTGTGCATCAACAGCTTGATAATAACATGTCATCACTTGACCTTGAAAGGGAGGGAAAAATGAAAAAGGCAGAATTTTCTGAAATTATGCCCTTTCATGGGAAAGTTTTTTGAAGCCCGTGAATCCTGGGAAAATATTTTTAAATAAAATTTGATTATTTATACTCATTTCCATTTTTTTCACAGCTAATTAGCTAGCTGAATAGGAAAATCTGCAATGCCAACCAGAAACTCAGGCAAGGGCTTATATGCACTTCTCATGTGAGATAAATAAACCCTGTAAGTGCTATAGCCAGCTTCTCTTTGATCATACTTTTTAATATCACAACCCAATTAAGTTTTTGAAACACCTTTACTTTTAGGCACTTGGAAAAAATACTTTGCCTTGCTAACAAGTGGGACATGTTACTAGGAACTGGTTATTTCTTAAAAAGTATTAGCTTCTATGTGTTTTGTATACTGTACTTCGTTCTCCATCTCCCCCCCACCTTGCCCCATTTTTTCTAGGAACAACTGAAGTAAGAACCTGCCAAAGGCATGGCATGATTTAGCAACTTCTGAGTTATATATAACCTGAACAATTAAGTGACTTAATTTTCTAAAAGCTTGCCTATTTATATCCCCATTAGACTCATTTAGCACTCTTCTCAAATAAGCAACTTTCAATTTTGCACCATCTTCCAATTCAAAGAAAATTTTAGTGCTTCATGCATAGAGAATTTCATGTATGGGCTGGAGAGAGCAGAGGGGCAGAACACTCTTAGTAGTAAGTGGTGACAACTTGAAAACAGAGTAAAGAAGAAGATACTGACATCTCGAAATGGCAGGGGGCACTATGAATAAGAAAAATGGCGTTAACTAAGTTGCAACTACCTAGAATTTGACCATCTTATCCTATCTCCTTTATTCCTCTGGCACATGTCATGGGAACCTTCCTAACCACATTGGTTGCCCTCCTGGTTTTGCATCTCTGGAATCTTCCCACAGGCAATCGCCCCGAGCATCCTGCAAATACCTTCCTTCACAACTGATTGAGAGGGAAGTGTGCCACCTACTGAAGGATCTCAGCCACTTCCTATATGTCTTGGACTTTCTTCAGGTCTTTCCCGTTTCTGAATTTTCCAGGCCTTCACACTTCTGATTTGAATCAGAAATTAGTCTTTGGTTTAGGAAAGTTTTAAAACTCAGCAACTGGAAGGTCATGGATATGGACATGAGCAAATGTAATCTACTCTGGCTCCATCTAATTCATGTGTGAGTGGCATAATCTTCTGTCTGAAAGCAAGTGAATATTACCCCTATATCATTATTTTTGCCAGACATGGAATAAATATCAAGAATTGTCTCTATAACTGTAAGAAAGCATTAGATTTGGGGATAATCAGTAAAACACGTGGATGTGTTGGCAATACAGACATACACTGTATTTGCAGTTTGGGTATTAATTAGGCATTTTTAACAAATGAGTGAACAACTTTTCTGCCAGGTAGTAGTTGCCTCTGATGGTGCACTTTGTTTAGTTAATCATTTGGTTGAACAAGCTCAAAGGAAAGGAAACTTTACATAGTTGTTGTCATAACTTGTTTGACACACCTAGAGAATGTCCTTTGGTTACCTGTGTCTCATGCCACTGAGTTATTCATGCGCAGTAATGCATGGTTTTGGCTACCAAGTTGAAACAGATGTCATTGTTGTTTCAACTGTTGTAATAATAGGTCATAAATAAATATTATAAGAAGAACAATTGCTTTTATTAATATCCATGGAACTGCTTAACTGAAAAACTTTCAGCTTTGAGGCTCATTAGAGCCTTTCACTTTTGAGTCAGTGATTTAATTCTGTTATGTACATTACAGTAGATGATCAAAGCTTCTAAAATTGTGATTCACTGAAATTAAAAGATAATATATGTCTTTAAATCTTATCATACTTCTGGATTGGACTTATTTTTTCCTAAGAAATATTGTTCTCAAGAATTCTCATTAAAAATTTCATCAAAACTTCTGCTGGAATGTAAAGAGATAAAATAATGTGATTTAGAATAATCATCTTAATGGATTTACAGTTTGAAGATGTGTATACTTAGAGTTTGAAGTGTTTCTACCAGTTTTGTCATGGTCTTAACCAACCTATCATATAGTACATTGAAATCCCTGTAATACCTGAAACTGTACCATTCAAGATTTCACACGTGTAGGACATAGAAGGGAAATAGAATTAATTGTCAGCAAGCCCAAAAGAGGGAGAAATCTAACTCTAGACTCACCATCATAGCCATGGGGTCTATACTAGCTATCACCAAGCAAAATAAAGTCCCGGACGTCATTTTGGACAGTCCTGCAAAGCCTATCAGTGCTATGTTCAGCAGTGTCCATGAAAGAGCCCTTACTGGGAGTAATTCAGAAACTAAAGGGATAAAAAGCTTTTAGAACTCTATAGACCTAGAGTGGCACATACCAAATACTCTCCTGTTGCTTTCTGGTCACTGTGCTCCCAGTAGGACCACTCAGCTGTCTAAATTCCAGGGCAGGCAGGGCACAAGCCAGCAGTGGATGCCATGATGGCAGCCTGTCAAGCAGTGGGTTTCTCCTGTCTGCAAACCCCAAATCAAGCTCCCTGCCCTTCATCCTTCTTGGCTGCCAGGGCTCTCAGGTGCAGGATGGGTTTTGTGGATTATGAAAGGTAGCCATCCCTTTGGTAGTATCTATTAAACTATTAATCATGATGAGAGTGTGAGAGACAAGTCAATGCTCATTTTGATATTCTCAAAATCTGAAAAATAATAGGGTGTCATGCTCCCCTCCCTTCAAGAAACTGCCTAGGTTTAGAAGATTTAAAACAGGCAAAAAGAACCACTTCTTGACAGAGCACATGGTTAAGGTGTAGACTTGGGGCAGAAGAGTATTGTGGGGTGCCAAAGTATGAATGTCTTGAAAACAGAATTCACCTCATTACCTGTGAGATAGTCTGTTATTAGCTATTAAAACAACAGCCCATATCCGTGCTGATGCTGTGGGGTCAGTCCATGAACCACTCACCAACTGGCAGAAGTGGGTATATCATGGAAAAAGTATAGCAGACAAAAGAGGAAATTCTTTCCCTAATCAATGTATCTGGCCAAATTTTGATGACATCAAATTACATGGAGTTTTCATCTGGCTGCAGTAGTGGCAGCTCTTATCTTCCTATCAGTTTATGGTGGGTTGGGTTTTTGTTTGTTTTGGGGGGTTTTTTAATCACAATTGGCCTCTATTTCTGCAAATGTGCTACTACTTGTTGTTTTTATTTTTCAAATTATTTTCAGTTTCAAAGATTATATGGAGAAGCATTCAATGAAAATTTCAGTTCATCCTTGAACAGTTTTTCTTCATAATGGAAGAGACATTGCAGACCATATTATATTTTCTGCTTTAAAAACAAAAATTCATTAAAAGATCTCCAAGAGAATACTGATTTGTCACGATGTAACCAATTCTAATAGCTAAAATATCAATATAAACTTTATTTTGTGAAGACCATGAGTTTATAAATGTGAAATACCCAGACAGCAAAGTTTGTATTCTCTGAGTTTTTGAACTTAAAATATTTTTCAGTGACTGGCAGCCAAATTAGATGTTCAGCATATGCTTTGCATTTCAGAATCCATATACCATTCATCTGTAATGAAGAGATATGAAGGGGATGTGAGTCATTAATCACATTCAGGAAACAGGTTTCTGAAAAATTAATACATGACCAGTTGCCAGTAAGTAGCCATCTGCTACATATATGGAAAAAAGTATATTATAAAGATACATATTTTAGTGTCTTCAAATGTTACAACTGTAAACTGTAATGGAAATAATGTTTCTCTAATGGAATATTTAATATCACTTAAGACCCACTAAGGGCTGCACAATGATCCTGATCAATGGGAGCTGGGTAAAATTGCGCAGTCAGTATAGTACAGTCAAGTCTGAAGTCAAGCTGGTATGTAGAGGCATACTTACTGTTAAGTGCAGGAATAAACCTAGTGATTTCAGTGATGTTCTCTTGGGTTTAAAGTTAAACAAATGCGTAAATGTCCTGGACTTTACAATCCTGTGCTCTTCATCTTTACTCAGACAGTGACATTTCTTGCACACCTCTAGGAGAATAAGTATGATTTGCCTCAAATCAGTACGCTCATAAAACACTTTCCCACATCCAGTGGCTATTAGTATGCATGTACATGGTTTTCTTACTTTTTAAAGGTGTTTGTATTCTTCAGGTGAGTGGACATTACTAAATTCGAACAGGTTACATTCACTGGATAATGTTTGTTAACAATTTCAGTTGTGATCTCAGTATAATTATGAGTAATCACTGGATATGGGGAACAAAAAAAAAAGGAGTCAGACAGTGGTTTTGGTCAATAAGGACACAGTCAGACTGTTTAAGAAACATATTTAAAACTAAAAATGGAAATTGCCAATGAAATTACCATGTTTGTTCAAGGAACAAGCAAGAAGCTGGAGGAAAGTCTGTTGGTGGATACCCACATGTACAAAAAGAGATTCCCTCCTGGGTTTACAAGATGGCCATCAGTGTTCCTGCCTCAAGGTCCCTGGACTGTGGAAATTACTAAAAGTAAATTAAAAGTTCTGTGGCATCTTCATTTATACTGTAATTAAACAAAATCACTGAAATCAACCTGACATATTGGCCAGTCCTCCCCAATGCTAGTCACCCATTACTGTTCCAACAGGACTTGAGAGTCTGATAGGTATTACTCATTTAGTTAAATATAACAAGATATTGCCTTCATAATCTGTACTATTCAAGATACCACAACTGAAGAAGAACATTTATGGAATGCCTGACAAATGTGTAAGTCTTAAGAAAACAGAAAATTTCAAGTTTGGATTCGGTGAAGTGCTGTTAGTGCAATCATGAGTAAAATCTTCTGGTTAAAGAAGTAGTTCGGGCAAACAAATCAGGTAGCTGATTGAATTTGTCTACAGTCTGGCATCTTTAATTATGCTGTCTTGGACCTACTAGCTGAGTTACAGTGCAGTTCTCACAAGCTTTTTTATATCCCTTATCTGCCTCTCCAAGGCCAGAGGAGACAGGTCAGCAATTGGAAATGGTGCAGAACTAGAATTTCCCTCCGCCCAATATTTTCTGATAACAGAATAGGTTGATATAGAAATCTGAATCCAAACTCATTTAAAGATACTTCAGCTTTTTAATTAGGTTCTTATTACTTTTCCACTAGACAGACGACAACAAAGCTGTGGATATCGTAGTCAATGAGCCAGGTCTCATTCTAAGTCCCTGAGGACTTGTATCTTTAATATCTTGCATCTTTAATGCCTTCCCAAAATAGTGTGGCATCACACAACACTCTCTTCCTGAGGAGGAACCACCTTAACCCCATGCTATTTCCTAGGTGTATTTGGTAGATTGTGGTTTGGCATAAGCCAAAATCCTGCCAGGAAACATGTTCACCACTGAAGAACAGGCTAAGACGCAGAGACCTAAAACCATGCCCTGGCCCTGAGTTACACATGGAGACAGAGGTAGCTTAAGACAATGAAAAGATGCACAACCACCAAGTTGAGGGATAGCTGGCAATGTGCAGAGGGAAATGAAGTACATATTGGCAGGAAGTGAAAAAATAAACTTATGCTGAATGGGAAGAGAAGAAATACTGAGAAGGAAATCATCTCAATTCAGGAAGCTCTTAAAAATGTGTTTAAAATTCAAGCATATGTTTCAATATTTTCTTCCCAATAGCCTGTGTGCTTCAAGTTAGGCACATATTTGAGCAGCTTCTTGAGCTGGGGCTCTGCAGTGAAGTTTCACAAGCTGCTTAAAGTGATATAAGTCTATGGTGTCACTGAGTGACATGAGTTTTCCCTTCCTGAAGTCCCTAGCCCTGTTGTCCCACCACCTCTCCTCTCCTGGCATTAGTACTGATGGTGCAAGCTGCACCATCAGCAGCACCGGCAATGCACTTGCAATGTGGGCTGCAGGACAAGCATGTGAGCTGGACACAAACTGAAGACCCTTGTCAAACTGCACTCTGTGTGTCCTCAGCCACTCCACTCCTTTTAGCAAAGCTAAACAGAGATTTCAAACTTATTCTGGATGTCCTGCCTGAGCCTTCACAACCTTATTCTGAAGTAGTTACATAGGCACTGTATCTCTGTGCAGCCACGGTGTAAGAAACAGATCCATCTATGTGACTTGAAATAAATCAAAAAGTATTAATTTGCATCTTCAGAACAAACATTTCTAAAAATTGTGCATTTTTTTTTCCCCGAAGAAGTGCCTGACAGATGGTTTGAGTGAGGACTGGTGAGACACTCAAACAGTACCAATTTCCTAGTGTTCTGTCAGCTATTTACGGTTTCTGTTGCATATATTAAACATTGAGAGCATTTCTCTTTTCATAAACTTCAACTTTACCTTTCAATGTATAAGGAAAAAAAATGTTCAGATGTCCCATACTGATACCACTGTAATGATACTGTTTAAGTTATTGGTCTCCATTATTCAATGTACAGTGCATATATAGACTAGTTCATTAGTCAGGAAGAGACAATAAAATAGCACTAACCATTTAAAACCTATTAATCGGGATAGCACCATTAGTGTAAGCAGTATTTTATTATTACCAAATTAAATCCATTATAAGTGTCCTGAGTATCCAATCAGGTTGGTAATAAACTGACTAAAGCTATCTACCCAAATGATTCTACTGCTTGATGGAATGCATTTGGGTTTGGCATGCATTAATCTGACTTGTAGTGGGCTGCACTGTTATTTATAACTCTGGTAAACCGACTTTTTTAACATGTAAAACAACTAAACATTTTATGAAAGAATAGTTATAGTGTTTTCATAGGCTCTGTGATCAATATTTTTTTTTCTTTTTGGACTGCAAGGTATTTTCTACCATATCACTGTTCCATGGTCCCTGTGAAAGTTAACTACATATGTTTTACTTGAGATTTTACAGGACTTAGGTTAAAGAAAACAGCAATGAAGACCAAATATAAAATATTTGGAAAAACTCCACGATGCTAAATTAATATTCCAGATGACAAGACTATCATGTTGTCATTGTTCCCATGGAGTTGGAGCCCTGCTAGTGCTGGCTGAACATGGGTGTGTTGGTCTGTTGGGACAGACTAGGATTCAGACTGCTCCTTAAAAAATACTTTAGGTATTTAGAACTGACAGAATAAATCACAGATTTACTGAGGAGAATTTTAAGAAGAAAAGTAGCTTTTTAAACTATTTAACAGAAACATGTAACTTTACCTTCCTAAGGAGATGGGATTTGTCCATTAACTGACTATTTTAAAAGCCTGCTATTTCTTGTAATTCTATGATATGCCAGATATTTTTTTATATCTATATGTAACACATGGTAAAATGTAGGATTCAGTTAAAAGTGAGCTCAAGGCTCCCCCAAAGATTCTTCCAGTGGAGTCTGTCCCTTTATTGTGGTTACTCTTGCTGTAGTATGCGATTACTTCTAAAAAGATTATTCACCCTTGCCTCCTGTATAAGCAAGAAAGCAGACCTCTTCCACAAACGGGAAGCTGAAACTAAAAGATCACTGCTCTGGCAGACAAGAAAATCAGGAAGACTAGACCTCCCTGCTGCTTTCTGTGACCCTTCTTAAAGAGTAGATGCAAAATCTTTCTTTTTGGTGCATTTCCACCATGGTTTGATGGGGTTTGTATATAGGACAGAAAGTGAATCAAGAACTTGATTATATTTATCAGAAGTCAGATGTCAAAAAATTTCTGTCACTGTCAGCAATTGCATCCCATACATAGTTTGAGATATATAGATTAAAAAAAAAATATTTCCCAATGCTCTTCCTCTTGCAGTAGATCTAGGCTTTCACAGGGACAAACGTGGGATATGTTGCTTGAATTCCAGAGATGGGAGATTTCTATCACTGCCCTGGACTTTTTTCGTGCCATTGGGACTGAATGTGGTAGGAGCAGCATCAAGTTTAACTGGTCCCCAGTTTCAGTCCAATACCTTACTCCATAGGTGGGATTATGGGCAAGGAACCACAGCCCCAGTTCCCAGGAGATCAGGAATCCACTGGGATAAGCTAAAGGGCAGCACTGATGGGCTGGTATGGGAAGGAAGGGACTGTGATGCTTTCACTTGCCCGCTGCTTCCATTTTTCTGGTATCAGCCACATCTTGGTACTCAGTGCAGGTTTATTCTTAAGGCTGCTGTGATTTTTCCCTGAAGTAAGAGGATATATGACTGAGTCCTTTCTGGCAAACTGACAGGGTAATAACTTATATACACGAATCAGATTAGTTGACAGTAAAGATACATGGGATGTGTTATTTGAAGGACATGAATTGTTATTTTTCAGTCTGAAATAACTTTGCTCTCCTGAATGCAAAAACCTGCCAAGAAAAGTAGACTATCACATCTGAATGCAGTTCAGTGTTATAAAGCTGACAATAAGATATGCCTAGTATTTTAAGGTGGGCTATTACTGCTTTTTCCAAGGTTCAAACATAAAAATAATTTTTCTGAAAGTCAGACTGTTTTGTGCATTTTTTCTATGTAGTATGACTCAGTTGCTTAAAAGACTTTGAAATTCAAGAAGGAAATAATCTAATGGAACCAGGAGCAAAATCTACTGAATTTTAAATCACAAGGCATCTCTAAGGCTCACTGTTTTTCCTTTATGCATGGGTAAATAAATTTAATTTCAGGATGAGAGATGTAGCTTTCTCCCACAAAATGAATAGATTAAATAGAAATGAATCCTCTTCCGATACTCCTTTGAGGAAACAGTTTTTGTTGGTTAAACTGTTTTTTTGGCTACATTTTTACTCCAGTCAAAAGAGGTTATGCTTCTAGAGAGACAGAGCCATACCTACTTCATTTACCATTCCTCTTTTACTCTTCTTTTAAAGCAAAAGCACATTCAGTGATCAACTGAATTACATTATTTAAATATGCTTTATGATCTATACAGCAAAGGGAAATGTGTTCCCCTGTTTCCTCCAGTGAAGGTGCCCTGGGGTTGAGCAGGAAGCCTGTAAGCTGCAGTTCACAGTGTAGCCCTGCACCTCTATCCAATATGCATGAAAGGGAGAAAGTTGAGGGGACAGGGGGACTTTCCGCTGATTTACTGCAAGCAGGGTCTTGACTCACTTGACTTACTCCAAGGTGCATCCCAGGACCAGACTCCCAGGGAATAGGAGCTGCTCTGAGGGAAGCCAGGCTTGCAGCCAGCCATGCAGGACCACGGTTGAGGAAGTAGGAATGTAGGCTGGGGCAGACCCAGCCAGCTGGACACAGGCCTGGTCAGCTGGTGAGGAAGCATCTCTTGCAGGAGAACTTTGCTGCAACCAGACCAGGAACCTCCAGGATCATCTGAATTGGCAGAGATTTTGCTCTTAGTGCTGTCGACAGCCTCAATGAGGCCTATTTTCTTATTAAGTTAGTCTATATTTTCATGAGAAAGGAAACTTTCTGCACACAAGGAGGTTTTTATTACCAAGGGAGGAGATAGTGTCAAGTATCAGTTCCACTGGCTGTGTCTGGGGACTCCTCTTAACCAAGGAAGGACATTATTATTAATGGGAACCCAAATCTTTGCTTCCATGGCTTAATGCAAGTGACCAGCATGACCAACATGACCTATATCCTCAACGAAGGCAGCCTTTGTTTGCATAAAAAAGTATGTGAAATGTAAATAGAAAAATGTAGCTTCCTTGTGTCTCTGTGACATTTGCAATGTTTTTTACTCCATACTGAATTTTTTTTTTAAGCCCTGTCAGTCAAGTTCTAGCCATACACACTGGGAATTTTCTGATACTGTTGATGAAATACGTTCTTCTGGCAAGCAGCAATTGCCTAATTTTCAATAACAACATTCAACCCAATGTTTGGTTTAGTTTCATTGGTACCATTTTGAGATCTTCCCCATGAACTTTGGTTCCAAAGTCTGATATTCTTACATTAATGACAGTAACAGTTCTGCAAGACTCAAATGCGGGGGTGGCGGGGAGGCAGAGGAGGGAAAAAAAAGAGAAAGGGTCAGTTTTCTGACTAAAAACATTTCAAAAAAACAAATTGAGAAGAAGAATGCCATAATTCTTGAATAAACAGCTCAGTGTAACAATTTTCCCTGTGAGGAATTGAATCTGAAAGAACTGTCTCAGAGTATTTGGAACTCAAGAGAGATATCGAATTGGAACCCTGTATTTCTTATATATATTTACACTAACCTGACTGGTTTACATGTTTCCCTTCCTCAGACTATACCTCAAAGTGCTGGAGACCTCCTGAAATCTCTGGCCATAGTGCATTGTTCTTGGACCTGGCATACTAAGATGCAAATGAATTTTCCCTGTTTTCAGCAGAGCTATTTTTTAGGTTTTTCTTTAGGGTGCTCAGGAAAGCCACAGGTGCCCATCCAGGAGGAAAATGAAATAGCTGTGCCCATGTAGAATTAAGCAAGTGAAAAAGGAATACTGGATTCAGAAAATGCATTTTTAATAGTCTTGAAATTATTTGCAAATATTTGTTCAAATGCTTGAATACTTTTGACTGCAAGGGGCTTTTGGGAGGTCGGGAGGATTGTATTCACAGAACTGCAACAGGAATATGAAGATTTTCCCTGCATTTTTTTTTCACCTCTCAGTTAATAATTTAAGGGTTAAAATGTTTATCCATGATATGAGCAACACAAGTTCTGGTTTTCCCTGAGAGAGTAACCTAACTACAAGGCTAAAAGGTCGTGAATGTACATGAATGAGGCAGAGAGTAGATTCAAGCCAGCTTTCTCAGTATCATCACATGAGTGCCTTAATGGCTAAGTTATAGGATAGTTAGATTTTCTACAGCTGACACATTTTTCTTTGCATAAAACAAGCTGTCAGCAGCCAAGGTCACAATAAACCCTCAGTCCTGCTTGAGAGACGATACCTGAACACTAATCTCCAAAATAAAGTATCTTATAATTTATGCAAAATAATACAGTGACCAAAAATAATTAGAACCCGTCCCCACCCAAGCATATCCTCTAGCATATTGGAGAGAATAAGAGTTAAAATTGCAGATTCTAGTCTGTTCTGCTACTGGGCAGAACTAAAACAAATTTTCTCATATACTTTGTGATTGCTTTAACCCCTGGATTACTTGGGGAGCAGTGTTTATCTTTCAGTTGCTTGTGTCCATTCTTTCCTCTGCTTTTTCACACATCTTTCCCACAGACCAAATAAAAAGGTTTTTCACATATAAGTTATTCACATATCCCCTCCCAGACCAACAGTTAGATGGCAATTTGCTATCCACTTGCAGCCACAGACCTCTCATTTTGAACACAAGGAACTGAGGAACCATGCAAAACAAGATAGCAGGGCTTCAATATTGTATTACCCATAAAAATATTAAATGCAATGGGCTACCAAAAGGAAAAAGCATCTTAGGAACACCAAAGTAAAAACAAAGGCACTATGTAAGGACAAAGAAATCATTAATTAGTCTGCTTGAACCTAAGCAGAAGAATTTTATTTCACTGAACCATATACATATATTTCTAACAAATCTATATGTAACTACTGTTGATCAGTACATAATGAACTGCATTACAATCACAAATTTCTATCTGTAGGTGGACATTTCTCTGGCAGTCTGGCACAGCAGCCATTTCTATAGATTTGTGAGACAACTTGGCCAGCAGTTCCACAGTTTCACATTTGAGTTCCTTCAAAATCTTGGTTGAATGCCAACCTGTCCTGGTGACTTATGGATATCTGTCTGTTTGATTTAATTCCATTTGAATCCATGTTCCTATAGCTGAAAGAAACAGGAGCAGAGACTTGAAATAAAATTGTCTTTGTCCCAGCTACATAGCCAAAGCAGTAGGGACATTGTTAAAATGGAAATCTGTGGAAAGAAAACACGTCTACTGATTCTATCTGGTTACCCACATGTAATCTGTATTGTGCTAAAAACATTAGACAGACTAATGAGAAAAATCATAAAGGTAGTAGCGAGGCACCTTTTGATTTGTGCGTCTGTCAGAGCAATGCCAACCTTCCTATGAGATGATAAAATGAGCTAAATTAAGAATGATCAGGGAACCCCATTCACATTATTGAAGCATCATACAGTAAGTGCGAGAGACAGGTGGCATAAGTGCTAAAACAAGGATGGAGAGTACGTGCTGCAGGGAATCAATCTACTGCATTAAGGGCTAATGGCACACTCAGTGTTTATCCATTATTTATCACATAAATGAGTATGTACTGTCTAGACTGCAGAGGTGCTTTCATAACAGAGTGACTCTGATTACTGAAAATTAAAAAATGAGAGCTGATCTTAATAAATGAATTGAAAATTAGCAAATGGTAACAAGCTCTACATGGTATATCTGCTCAACCTAATAACACTGGGTTTTGTTTTGGTTTTATGAAAATTAATTGATCTATTGCTGTAATTTTAGAGTTTAAAGAATAATGCAAAATCTGGAAAAAAGGCAGAGGACTTAGAATGCAATCACTTCCTGCCGTGATCACATACTTCCATTTGCATGCACATTTTTTATTCTGAGCTGCTTTTTGTTTCACTTTAATATTCTGCTCATTTATTTCTTTTCTCTTTCAACTGGCACATTAGTGAAAACTAAGAATATCTGCTCATATGGAGAGAAGAATGATGTTACTCACAATGTATTATGTTCCAGTTGTGGCATAGAAACTACATGTGTTGGTTTTAATGTTTTAATGATGCCAGAACACTGGCCTTGAATAAATAAGTTACATGAGCTCAGGCTTGATCATGTATCATTACCAGTGTAAGTTGTAACATTACATTCAAAAGAAGGGTCAAATTTTTACCTGAGGCCTACTGAAGATGTTAAAACCAGGCAAAAATTCAGATTGTTAGTTGAATCAGGAAACTTTAGAGATCGATTCTAATAAAAGTAGCACAGGGTTTTTTAGATGTGCTAATTTATTAATGAAGAAGAACTATATCAAATCAAGTAAGCGGAAAAGAAGTACTTAAGAGTTCCCACCATATTAAACATCTTAAAAAGATGACTTCTACATTAAGAGGATTAATTTCATATAGACTTAGGTAACCATTTAAAATTTATACTAATGCTAAATGTTAGTCATTTGCGTTCCCCTGCATAACATCCTATCCTTATCACAGACCAGCATTTCCCAAGACAAACAGTATATCTCACAGTTGATAAGATTTTAGCTAGGCATGTTGGCCCTGAAAGAAACTTGTGTACTTCTTTCATCTGAATCAATCTTATCTGTTGATCTGTTGGTTCTTTCATAAGCAGCAAGCTGTTGTCCTGAAGCAAATCCCTTACCAGGAAAATATACACAGTTATTTTTCAGTGACGAGGTGAAAAATAAGGAATTTCCTCAGCTTCCATCAGAAATGTCTGAAATTTAAAAAATCCTTGTATCCAATAATTTCTGGAAAAATTCATGACATAATTTACTCTGATAGGACATCTCTTATATTAGGATGCCAAAACCAACCAAACAAAACAAACAAAAAAATCTCAAACCTTGGACTGCTCAGGTTAAGAAAACATAAAGAGAGGACAGTTTTGTGATTAATCTAAATCAGACAAAATTAAATGGAGTCTTCCAAAGATTTAGATCATGTTCTGAATCGCAGTGTGCCATCTGGGCTGTTCATAAATTATAAAGCTGCTAGGTCAGTGGCTGCATAAGTTCATGGAAGATTTGAAAATGTTTGAGAATAGACTTTTTTTGCAAAATGTTCATAAACAGGATTTCTTCCAAACTCATGCACACAAATATTTTGGTTAAAAAAAAAATTGAAGTTTTGTGCATTTTCAATTATCCCTAGCAATTGCCTATTACTCACATAACTAGTCAGATTTAGCAGCTAATATATTCCAAAACAGCACCTATCGGCCTTCAAAGGTATCCTAGTTATCATATCTACAGTCTCTGAGCTTACTTCCAGCAAAAACATCTTAATTCAGCCTCTTCTGGTTTATTTGGCTGCACTTTATTAGCTAGTAATCATATGCCAAGCCTTATAACAATGTTGCTTCTCATCTGCTTAAACTGCTGTTTTTTCATGATGCATCTGTAAAGTGTGTATATATATATATATATATATACATATATATATAAACACATATAATTGTGTTCCTTCTATAAACAAAGAAGAAAAAAGGGCAATGTGACTTGTGGTTAGTCCATTCAGTTACTGAATCTGAGATTCAGGGGCAGGAGCTGTGGCAAGCAAACTTCTCCCAAAGATACTAACTACTGGTTTTTCTTTGCAGTGGTTATGTTTATTGTGCAACACCGCTGTCATTCAGGAGAGCAAGAATTACGGTAATTTCTGTCACTTCTAGATTCCCATGATGTAGCTGTTTTAAAATGATTTTTATTTTTGTTCTAGCAAGTAGGTAGCAATAATCATAATACAGAAAAAGTATTTCTCAGAAAGTCGGAAGTTAATTTCAATGTTTGCACTTATTCACATATGCGTTTGTGGTAATTTATCTAAGAGCTCAAATACGCAATAGTGTACAACTGGTTTCTTTCTGGAAGTTGGTCTAGACCTCCTGCTTCTCTCTTAGTTTTCTCCTTTAATGCATATTATCTTTCTATCCTCTGCAATTAATCTCAAATGATCATCAGACTATAAAAACATACAAAGCTGAACAAACAGTAGAGAAAGTTATGCATGGTTGTTTCCCTAAACCCAGTTTGCAATTCACTTTTTGTATCACATCAATATGTGAGTTTCCTTCCCTTCTCACTTATATTTTCAGGTTCTTATTGTGAATTTTTTTTTTCAAAGTGACTTTAAATCAGGCTTTTAGTTATGGAAATAGAGACACATGGCAGATTAGGAAGTGAGGAAATTATATGAATAGTTTTCTGTCTATTATATCTGCAGTGGTTTCATGTGTCTAAGAACATGATTTGAAATGAGGCTACAGAAGAGTGTAAATAAGTGAAGAAGGAAGGGCTTTAATTCATCAGCATAGCCATGGACCAAAATAAAAGGCAGGAAAAAAGAGGATGCTCCAGAGACATGAAAATACCCTACCCGAAGATTTCTTATTCGTGTTCTACTTTTCCAGAATATGAATTAGCTTTTTGATACATGGATTTTTGATATGTTTTTGATACATGGAGGAACAAAACAAACAGGAAAACTATTCCATGGATCTATCTGTAGTGCAGTATCATCACAGTACAGCAGAAACCTCCTGCCATTGTTAGCTCAGATAAACGTGAGCCTTCAGCAGCAGATTGTATCAACAAGTTACACACTGAAAAATCAGTTTCCACAAGTTGTGTAAAAGACATTTTGAGGGTAAGCACTAGAATAAAAAATAATGGAGTTATGAAGCCAGTGACAGAGAGAGCTTGGCTGCTGCTGTATTGTCTGGCAGACAGCAAAAAGCCAGAAGTGTGGCATTCTGCTAAGCATCACTCCTACTAAGAGAGGAGGAATTGGCAACGATCACCATCCCCTGCAGGAGGGCTGGCAGATGATGGGAGGCACCTCCAGGTTTGCATTGCAGCCCAAACACGATACAAGCTTCTGCAAAATCATCAAACTAGTCAAAAAATCTGGCCCTGCCAAATCTTTGAGATGGGTATTCAGTTACTACTGTCCTTGCTAGCCAGTGCTGTCTCTCTGCTATTGAACGGAACACCCTCTCTGTATCCTGGCTGTTGTGTTAGATGTGCTCTCCCTTGATGAGTCAAAACTTACTACAGCTGAACCACAAAACTCACTCACTCATTCACAACAGAAGATATTTCACGTTTACTCTGTTTTCTAGTGCTGCCTATGAGTTGCTTGTCACAGAAAATAATCTGTTTGTTTAACAAAATTCTGTATTTTTTAGTGTTTCATGTTTCCTTAGAAGTCCAGGACGGAACTTGTGAAGTAAAATTATGTACTTATAATTCCAAAATAAATTAAGAAATAGTTGCTGCTGAGATGAACTTTCACACAGGACACAAGACAGAAAGATTTATTAGTCCAGTTTTGTGGATGAGAATTTGGGGTAGAGATAGGGTGCGGACAAATAATTCTACAACTTTTGATGGGCAATTTAGGGGTAGAGATTTGAACCAATTCAACTCATAAAACACACATATTAAGTTTCCAGTAAAAATTAACAATTTTTATTAACCTTTTTATTACATATATTTAATTAACCTTTTTACGCAAGCAATGCTACAGAAGTGGTGTGAAGCACCTACATCACTCCCATTCCTTTTCATCCTATCTCTAACTCCTTTGCCCAGGTGTTCAGAAGAGATAGCATGGTGATGCATTTAGGTGATTTAAGCCATGAGAGAAATTATTTTAATAATTAACAATTTAATTTGTTAAATTTGTTAAATTTACAATTGAACAATTTTTCATCTAGAAAGTTGAGGCAGAATTGGTGAGATATGCATTAGTCACACATGTATGTCCATTTACACAAACACATCACAAAACTGTGATATGAGGTTGAAACGGATCTCTTGAGATATTATTGTTGAGTCCTCCTGCTCAAGTGGAGTCAGCTACAGCAGGTTGCCCAGGACCATATCTAGAGAGGTTTTGAGTATCTCCACAGATGTAGAATTCACAGCCTCTCTGGGCAACCTGTTCCCATGTGCAACCAACGTGAGAGTAAGCAGCATTGTCCTATGTTCGGATGGAATCTCATGTATTTCAAAGGCATCTGTCAGGGCTGTCTTCTGTCAAAAGGGTCTAAGAAAAGGCAGATGCTTAATTTGTAACTTAGTGCAGTTACACATTGGGTTAAATTTTCTGGTTTTATAATTATTTGTGAAAAATTTGTTTGACTTCTTTTGCGCATTTTTAATGAAGAAGAAGCTGACTCATATTTCCCCATGGCAAACAGTTCAGCTTTTTTACTGTTCATTGATATTCCTAAACAATATTGCATATCCAAGAACTTGATGATAGGTAGATGTAGTGTAAGCCCTTAAAATGGGACAGCAAGTAATTTATAACTGTGCATCATATGCACCTAAACCATTTTCCAAAGATTACATCCTTCTGTGAGATTGCATGCTACAGCAGAAGAATGTTTGCTCTGGTTTACAGAGGGCCATATGATGTGTGGGCAGGTGGAATGCTCAGTCAGTACTGCTCTCCTGTGCCTCAAGGACCTGTTACCTGCCTTCCCTTTCTGCCCTAACCCTGACCAATGTAATCATCAGAAACCATATGAAACTAAGATATTTAATCCTAACCATGAAACAGCTTTGTTGCACACAATCTATCTGATCCAAATGTGGGGAAAGTTAATCTGCTTACAGTCCCTGTGTCACTTACATATTCAAAACTCCTGATCTGTACAATAGAGCTTTTTCTTTATAAAATCATCCCTTTGGGAAATAATAATTTAACAGGAAAGATGAATGCAGTGAGTTTTCTCACTCATTTTGTTTTTATAGCAAAAAAGTTCATGTTTTTTTCAGAATAAAGCCAAGTTTAACCTGTAGAGAGGATGACTCAATTTCCAGATGCCCTAAACTTTGTTCCACTGATCTCCTGGCCATCTCTGCTCTAGTTCATTTTCCCATTGTTAAATACATATAGATAATAGAATATGCAGTACAAAATATGCCAAATTAGTAACTTCACTGTAGTTCTTAAACCTAAATTTCATGGTAAATTGACAGCAATCTGTAATAATACAATTAACAGATACGAGTAGCTCCAGAAGTCTTATTAAATACATAATTGCTCTTTATACTGGGTATGAATGTGGTCTTCTAATTTTTATTATCTTTTTTTCCTCAATCCTTCAATCTTTATAATTTATAAACTTTTTTTCAGCAATTTTCTATTGATTTTTTAATGGAAAGTTTTCAGTAATTTCATTTATGTTCATTTCAAGAAAGCTGAACTGTGTCTGCTTATGTGGTAGTCGTACTCCCACACATCCAAGTACACTTACCTTGGCACGGTTCATACATTGTGCCTCAAATACTAGAAATTGTAGTATCAGGTGCATCACCATGAACACATGTTGAGACAGTATGACCAATTTCCCATCAGTTCCATCATGCATTATTATGCTTATTATTATTATTGCAATGGAGCGAACTGTTCACAGCATAATTCCTTGTAAACAACTAATGTACATTTAAAGCAATTATTTAAGGAAAGACACCTCACGGATCTCAAAATATCTCTCAAATGTCATTCCCCAATATCTTTGGTATTCACAAAATAAAACCCTATTCAGAAATTGAAATGTTATTCCTTTAGAAAATCAAACAAAGAAAAAAACCCAAACAAACAAAAAAAACACACCAGAAAATTCTTAAGCATTCTTATCTGCTACTCTGCAGAGAGAAGATTAAAACTCGGACTCCAAGACGTTACACTTTATTCTGCCAAGGTGCCAAGTAGCAAAAACATTATGCTACTCATTTTATATAATTGGATGGGAAACCCACCTTTTTAGCTCTTTTTTTCCACTCAGCTCTCTGACAGATTTAGGCATCTTGCTTCCTCCCCCATAGTAGACAGCATATACTAACATCTCCCATCCCAGACACACCAGCACTTTGAACACTCTCTCCTTTCTAAACCCATTTCTCAACTCTACTGAATGACAAGTATGACCTGTGTCAAACTCCCACTTTCAAGTAAACTTACAGTGACTTATGAAAGAGTAAAGTCTTTCCACAATTTACATACAAATATTTAAACATCAGGATCTGAAAAATAACAGGCTAGCACTGAATATCTTATTGTATATGATTATAGTTTACCTTAGTATCCTTTATTCATTTAATCAAAACCCTGAAATGTAAACATTTTACAAGGTACCAAAAGGTTGCATTCACATAGCAATATAAAGGGCAAATTAGTAAACCTCTAACTTTTACTTTGCTGAAAAACATTAAGATTAAATCCAAGGGAAAATAAAATCCACTGCAAATCCACTTCAGCTGCATTCACAAAAGACTTTGCTGCTTGTTTCTCCATAGACGGGGAGTATGAAGTCTACAGTAGCACATACAGGCTAATGGCCACCTTCAATCTAATTAGCCCTTATTATAATACTGTGCAGACATTCAACAGATACTTCTTTAGAAAGGACAGAGGCACAAAGAACCCACCACAAAAGTTATATTTCCTTTCAAAGGTCTAGAAATACATAATAAAGAAGAGTTTGACTAGAAAGAAGCTTGGCTGAGCTAGGCATGATAGTTAGCCTGCCTTGAGAGTTTCTTGACTGAAAGAAAAAAAAAAGGGGGGGGGGAAACAAGAGTGTTTGCACGTTCTGCATCATTTAGACTTCCACCTTGGCTTACAAGCCCGAGTGGAAGCTTTTCTTTTTATGAGGTTAAGATTTTCTGTGACCTTTGCTGAGACGTCTATGGAAGAGTGGAGGGTAGAACTGAAGAACATTTAAATGGAACTCCAAAAACCTGGACAGTTTTTCATTTTTTAAAAAGTTTTGAGGATGCTGTAATCTTGGAGGCTGCTTAAATTGCATGCAACTAAAAGCCAAACTGAGAATGGTGGCTATCAAGTTTATCAAATTATATTCAGTGCGTGTTAATGTCTGCAGTGCCTTATTAGAGACAGAGAGGTGACCAAAGGAGTGAGTTCCTGCATGTCATAGGAGGAGGTGTAGCAGTAGAAAAATAGGGGAAAAATTGCATAAGGCTTAGACAGCCCCGAACTCTTCATGTCAGAGGGCAATCACCATACACAAGGGTGTGCATGGATATGCAATCATTTATGCTGTAGAGCTCTGCATAGAGTAACTCGCCTTTGAGAGCTTATGAAGTTCAAGTCCCATGAGAGTTGCACTCTACGGGTGCCTCTACAGTAGCACTGGGGTTCAGTTAAAAGTGTATTTTAGAAGTGAATCTCCTGATCCTCTGGACTGACATTGAGCTCTGGTTTTTAATATGACACCATTTCAGAAAGAATGCGGACTCCTTTTGAATAAAACCAAAACAGAAGATGTGCTCCAGCAATTCACTTAATGCACCTCAGCCACTAATGAATATTCAGTCCACAGGTCCAGAGAACTGGAAACTTCTGCATACATACAGAACAGACATCAGGTCCTCAACCAACAACTCTGCTGCTTCACAGATTCACTTGTACTGGGTCACACTGATAATATTACTAGCCTGGTTTCCCACTGTGTTGCAGACTGTTATATTTCAGATGACTTTTACACTGAATCTTGAGACTTCAAGCAAGATTAAAACACATGCCACAAACAATAGAAAGGTGTGATTGTCCAAAGTGCTTGCTGGGCCTATGATCTGATGGATAAGATTACCTAAAGCACCTGGTGTGAAATTCATGCTCCATGCTTCTAGAGGATTCTTTGTCCATGCCTGACATACAACTCCTCTGCACAAGCAGAGATCTTGAGCAGTGCTAAATTCATCTGGGAGAGCTGCTACCATGTGTTCTCCTAAATGGCCTTCATTTTTGCAGTTGATACCAGATGAGGCAGCTTTATGTAATGAAATGGTAGCAGGGAACACATTGCACAGTCATTGATTCTTTTTGCCTTCCAGTAGCCTAACTATGATGAAGCACCTTACTGTTCAAATATTTATTTCAGAAGACAGATGTATGGAGATGGTGTTTATAGAAGTGATTTGTCTATCCAAGCCCAGACATCACTACTGGTGGTTTGCTTTTTTCCCTTTAAAATAACTTTTCCAGATGGTGGAGCAATTTAATATTTGCCCTGCAACTGAGCACTTTAAGAGCTTTCCTGTTCAGGGTGTAGGAGTCCAAGCATGAGACCCCCTTCATTTCTCCTAGTGTCAAAGATCCCTGTGGTGACCAAACCCCTCCAGCCTGGACAGAACCACAGAATCAGTCGGGTTGGAAGAGACCACACTGGGTCATCCGGTCCAACCTCCCTGCTCAGGCAGGGTCATCCCAGAGCACATGGAACAGGGCTGCATCCAGATGGTTCTTGAGTATCTCCAGCAAGGGAGACTCCACAACCTCTCTGGGCAATCTGTTCCAGTGCATGGTCACCCACATAGTAAAGAATTTCAGCCTCATGCCTCAGTTTCTGTCCAATTGACCCTTGTCCTATTGCTTGCCACCACTGAGAAGAGTCTGGCTCCATCCTCCTGACACCCTGCCTTCACATACTTACGGACACTGATCTCAATCCTCAGCTCTCAAGCTGGAACAGGCCCAGCTCCCTCAGCCCTTCCTGGTAAGACTGATGCTCCAGTCCCTTAGACGGTCCCCTTGCAATGCCAATACTCTACGCCTCAAGCCAGGGATGAAGAGGCTCCCATCTCACGGGGCTTGTAGGCACTGGAGACCCCACCGCGTCTGGGAACACTGAGAAACCTCACGGTGCCTCAGGAACACACAAGGGCAGAAGAGATGCTGTGGCCAGTGGGGCAGCGGTCCGGACACACGGATGGAGGTACAGACACATGTACGGCGGTCCGGACACATGGACAGCAGTACAGACACGGACAGTGGTACAGACACACAGAGAGTGGCCCAGACACATGGACGGTGGTACAGACACACGGATGGCAGTACAGACACACGGACAGCGGTCTGGACACACAGACAACAGTACAGACACACGGATGGCAGTACAGACAGACACACGGATGGCAGTACAGACACATGGATGGCAGTACAGACACATGGACAGCAGTACAGACACACGGACGGTGGTCCAGACACATGGACGGCAGTACAGACACACGGACAGCAGTACGGACGGACACACGGCCGGCAGTACAGACACACGGACAGCAGTACAGACACACGGCCGGCAGTACAGACGGACACACGGCCGGCAGTACAGACACACGGACAGCAGTACAAACACACGGCCGGCAGTACAGACGGACACACGGCCGGCAGTACAGACACGCGGACAGCAGTACAGACACACGGCCGGCAGTACAGACACACGGACAGCAGTACAGACACACGGCCGGCAGTACAGACACACGGCCGGCAGTACACACAGACACACGGCCGGCGGTACAGACAGACACACGGACAGCGGCTCGGGCACGGCCCAGGCCGGAGGCCGCTGCTCCCTTCGCGGCGGGCTCTGCCGGAGGCACCTGCTGGGCCGGCCCCCGCTCCGGGGGGACACACGATCGGCAGCGCTCCCCGGTGCAGACGCGACCGCGGCCCGCAGCTGCTGGCCCGCCCCTGCTCCTGACAGCGCGGGCAGCCGGTTCCGCGAACAGCTCACTCTCGCCTCCCTCCTCCGCTCCCTCGGGGACGGCGCGGCCTCGCCCGGCCCGGCCCGGCCGCGGAGCTGCGGCTGCCCCGCCAGCCGGGCCGCTGCCGCCGCTCCACAACCCGGGCCCCTGGACCCCCGGACCCCTGCCCCTGCCCTGCCCGGCCTGGTCCGGCCTCCCTCGGTCTCCCCGGCCCCCGCCGCCACCGCCGCACAGCACGGGCCCCGCGCTCCGCCCCGGCCACGGCCGCGGGGGCGCTCGGAGTCCCGCCCGCACGGCGCGCACACACACACACACACACACACACACACACACGGTGACACAGTGACACACACACACACGGTGACACACACACACACAGTGACACACACAGTGGCACACGGCCACACGGAGGGACACGCGGAGGGCCAGAGGCGCACGCGGAAGCGCACCCCGCGCCGCAGACATGGCGCTGGTGCCGTGCCAGGTGCTGCGCGCCGCCATCCTCCTGTCCTATTGCTCCATCCTGTGCAATTACAAGGCCATTGACATGCCCGCGCATCAGACCTATGGAGGCAGCTGGAAATTTCTGACCTTCATAGACCTGGTAAGTGCCCCCGGCGGCGGCCGCGGCCCTGCCCCCTCCCCCGGGCCTCGACGGCAGCGCCACGCGGTGACACGTCCCGGCCGTGGGCACAGCCGGGCCCGCACCGCCGAGCCCGGACACCCTGGGCTCGGACACGGGCTGGGGCCCACCCGGGCGGGCGAGGGGCCGTGGGAAGGTGCGCCCCACGGCCTGCCACCCCGCTGCTGGTGGGAGCTGCGCGTCTCGCCCTCTCCAAGGGCCGGCAGCGAACACCAGGACCTGCCGGCCCAGCGCCTGGCTCCCGTGTGCTGTCAAAATAAACAAAAAAAAGTCTTGCTCCCTTTGGCCCCTCTGAGGAATCCATCCCTGACAGGTGCGAGTGTGTCAGTGGCACAAAAAAAGGCCGGGCAACTCCAACTTGCCCGATCCCGTTAGTGTCGGGTGCAAATTCATAAACGAGCCAATGAAATAAAAGAGGCCTTTTTTCGTGGTATTCCTTGATAAGGGTCCATATCTGGAACCAGAGTCACCAGCATGCTGGCCTGCTGGAAAACGCCAGGTGCTAGGCAGGGGATGCTTTCGCCCTGAGCTTCCTGGGCTCGCTGCCTCCAGAACAAGTGTTCCCTTGGTGCAGGTGGGAGGAGAGGGGGCGGGAGGAAGAGAGGAGATGGGAGGAGAAACTGGGTTTCTGGTTCAGGAATACGATGGCCAACTTAAACCTAGTACCTATAGCAAAACATTTTTTTCTTTGTATGCACAGTGTTACTAGGTGAGAACTTTTGCAGTTCTACCGAGTTACGGAAGAGCCCCAAAATGCAAGCATTTCAGTGCTTCCCAGTGAGAACACCTCACAAACCTTCATTGTCGATTAAAAAGTATTGCTGCTATTGCTTGCACACTTCATATTGAGTCAGGAGGTTCAGTTTGAGGGCTTGGAGACCAAACTCCAACACCAATAAATCAGGAAAGTCAAGTCTGCAAATTTCTGTATCAGAATTAAGTTAAAGTTCACTGAGCTCCATGTTTTATTTGCAGAGAAGAAGCACCTACCACATTTTTCAATTAGCTAGGATTAATTTTTTGTGGGTGAAAAAATTTGCTGGATCTCTGAGGATCCACAGCAATAACTAGTGCTTTTACTGCGACCGTAAGCAGTTAAGGTGTCTTAAGACTTGATGTTTTTCTGGAAGGCAAACTAGAATCTAATTTTTTTTTTCTTTTTGGGACGCTGAACAGTACTGCCTGTAGTATTGGTTGACAGAAGTTAGCATGAAATCCCAGTGAGTTAGGGGGGAGCTGTTGACTTTAGTGGCAGTTGAATTGGAAGCGAACCAGCTAAAGCTAAAAGCCAATAATCCTCTCTTTGAGTCTTTTTCACCTTTTTCTCTTTTCTCTTAGCCCTGACAGTTGCTTGGGGATTAAGTGAACCAAGGCTGTCATACAGTGAAAATTTTAGAGTAAATGATAGTCATCATTTCCAAAAATTACAGCCTGCTGTCTGTGGCAAGTCCATGTGAACTTTCCCATCAAGGCATGTTCATGGTTCAGGCTACTTCTGTCATGGCCCAAAAGGTGAAAGTAAATATGTCGTGATCTCTAAAATACCTAGAATAGTTATCAACTGCAGCTAGTAATTTCCGTCCTTTAGCTAATAGTTGTCACGTGATTCTCATAGTCGGCTGGTAGTTGAAAAAAGGTTAGCAATTTTTTGCTGTCTTCAATCCTTCAAAATAACACACAATTCAATGGCTTGAATGCCTTTCCCAGTGATTGACCTGCTCATAGACCTCTCCAGGTGCTAACAATATTTCCTTATGTCCAAATGACCCTGGTAGCATCTTACATAAGCAAATCTATCCTTCTGTCCCCTGGGACAAATGGGAGATTTGAAAAAACAAAAAATTGTTACATTCCTGAGAAGGATACCAGGAGGCATGGTTGGAGGATGTTAGACATATTTCCAAAATACTGTATGTTGACTAAGTCTTGAAAAGCTCTTCCATAAGTTTCAGTTTCCTCAACCATGTGCAGTGTTCCGGTGTCAGTCACATTCAAAGGCTGTCTAGACGAAATATCATCAATGCCAGAGTCTTGGCAGACGTGTGTTCTTGCTACAGATTGTACCTCCACAAACAGAGATTTCATCTTTGACATCACAGAAGCACGTAGAAGTTTTTTCTGTTTCCAAAAACTGCTACCAGTTTTTGAGAAAACTCAGTTTATGATTTGAATCTGAAAAGTAATTTGGATTTTTTTTCCATCTGTCCATTTTCATAAGGGACATTCTTTTCCAGTCTCAGCATCCGTAAATCTCTTGAAGTTTTAAGTAGCTGGCTTTGCAGAGGTGCTGTGTGAAATGATTTACAATTACCTGCAGGTAATATACTTTTGAACTGAATTATTAAAACCTGCTAGTTTGGACTCGAAAACACAAGATAGTAAGGCATTCTAAGTATATGCATTGATCTGAGCGGTAGATTTAGAGCCCTCACCCTGTTCACAGAAGTTTAGCATTATGAAGAAGTTGTTTCATACAAAGCTAAAGTCTGTAATGTTCCTGCCCATCCAAAGTAATTTAGGTGTTTATACCTGAGTAATGTTTTCTTGGATGCCAATATTTATTCTTAATCTCTCCTGTCCCTGAATTAGGAAAGAAAACAAGTGCAACTGATGACTTCTTTTAACAGCTGTCATTCCGATGACAGACTCGGTTTTTTTGCAGTTTCCAGTGTGGTGGCAGTGTTCCCTAAAATACCTGTGTCAGTGGAATATTTTCTGGTTTACAGAGCAGTGTACAGGCAATATGCTTTGACAGTACACTGGGAATGCTTTGCATTGTTGCTACAAACAGTAATATTTCCACTTCAGACTTTCTCCTCACTATGTAGAGGTGGTAGATACTTATCCCACTTATTCCAAAGATGGTAAAAATATCTGTCTAGTACCTGTGGATTCCAAAACAGTTCAGAAAAGAGAGTGGTATCTTTTGTGTTGGCGTCACATGTATAGAGTGTAAAATTAAGGTATGAAAAGATCAAGAGTTGCTGCAAAACCAGTTGGTGGGCCCAGCAGTTGAAATTATTGAACTGAACATTTGGGCTACTTCAAAACTACAATATGCTGCTTCCATTTAACCTGAAAACAAAAACCAAGCCCTCAGATTAGTTCCTGTGAAAACAGCAAAGAACTAAATTCAGATGGGATATTTCAAGAAATACGTACGTGTTACATAGCTGCCTTTGTTAACCTCAGATTCACCGTTTTATGCTTTAGTAGTGGAATGCTGCAGGACTGCACTGTCCTGTGCCACGACCCATAAATTCATTGTTGAGCCTCATAGATGAAAGTTAAAGTAGGCTGAAAATGATTCCAGTACAATCTGATTCTTTGCAACAAGTTTGTCAGCTATGTAAATACCTCAAAGTTTTTCCCTACCCAGTTCTGTAGGTACTTGAAGTAGATGAATTAAAAATAATAGTACTTGAATTGAAGATAACTGGGTTGCCCTGTATACACTGCAGTCATATACCTGCCTTTATAAATATACATTTGTTGAGGAATCCATTGCACCAACTTGTCTAAAAGGCCAGGATCCTTAGTATTGCATTTTGTTCTTCAGTTCCTCTTGAATATGTTACTATTGTTGTGAGAGGAGGCAAAAATAAGTAGAATTTGGGTTCTGGAATAAAGTGGAGCCTGTGGTGCCGAAAGAAGACCAATTCCATGGTTTGTATTTGTATGTATGTGATAAATAGCAGAAAAGTAGCTTAGAGTTGAAGTATGTATCTCCTTAGTAGGGGATGCACTGGTCTAAATAAATAGCTTCTAGTTTTCATTGTGCAGTTTTTCTGGAAACCTTATTTCTTAAAGAAAGTAGAGTAAACCAAGATAATAGTGCACATGCATGTGCATGTATTAGCAAACTTCTGGGGTTTCGTTTTTGTTTTTTATAATCTTAAGGTCTCTCTGATAGGCTAAACAGAGTAGTTACAGAGACAAAAAGCAGGGCCGGATTTTTGGAAGCAGTCTTAAGTGTTACGTTTTATGATTATGATTAATGTCATATTTTGAATATCACAGTGTTAATGTGGGTATTCCTATGACTAGATTCAGGGAAGCCAAAGCTAGAGAGGAATTGATTTTGCTCATATGTAAATCTGCCTGGCCTTACACTGCTACTATTCTCTTGAAAGAAATAGCAGGATATCTGTGTATGAACTTTTATATGTTGTCTGGCAGACTGAGTTCTACAAAATCAGGTGTGTGCGTTGTTCCCAGCACACTTTTTTGCCCATACATGTTGTATTTGTTTTGCAGAAAATACTTTTAGATTTAGTTTGATTAAGTTCAAGTAAGTCATCAGAACTTGGTTAGTTCCTTGTCTTTGAAAAAGTTCACAGAGGCATGTTATCCATAGGACTAGAAACTAGAGTTGGTAGATTTGTCTTTTATTTATTTTTTTAATGTATTAGTTACTAAATTTTGTGAGATAGTTATTAGACAACAAACAAACAGGGCAGTTTAACAAAGCATGGCTAAAAATTTTTTGTGATTTGTGCCTAATTTGGATTTACTCAAGCTGATAGGAAATGAAATGACCAGAAAATGCTAGAGGCCAAGAGGTTCAGAATTAACGGATAGTAAACTGTGCCATTGGTGTGGTATCTGAAATTGAGCAAGTTTCATTGCTAACTGTACCACAAACAGAGGGCAAAGGTGAAAATGCATTTCACACTCTGTGGAATATAACTATGACTCTTTTATGGGATTTCCTTTAGTAAAATAAATTTCATGTTCTGCCTTCCTTTTTCATCTGTAAAGTTACCTTGATACTCAAGTGTTTTATGGCTTTTGGGTGAAAAGATTACAGAAGTGTAAAGTATTACTATGTATTATTCCCAGAGGTAATTCATCACCATATCTAAGTATCTCTGTGGTCTTACTATAACAGAGAATACAGTCAATGGAGTGTTTATCAGTTTACAGAGAAAGAACGTGTTTCCTTTTTCAGGAATAACGAGGTGAGGTTTCTTAATGATACTTAATGTATTTGAGAGAAAAGGCAACAATATACATAGGGGAGCTCTTTATGTGTGTGTTTTAAAGCTTTCTTTTTCACTCTCCGGCTGTAAACATGTCAGAGGAGCAGAAATATATGGCACCGTTGATGCAGTAATAAAAATGTAAGAGTGTCACCATTTCTTATTCATAGACCTGTGTTTTCCATTTGCTGTTGGTACGCTATTACAAATTGAGTGGAATTTGAGCACTACATCGAAGAGTTCCGTTTTCACATTGCATTAGCATGCCTTTATTTTACAATTGGACTTAAATATGTTGTACATTTCATTTGGGAATTCTCAGGAAAGTTATGGCTGTCTTGAAATATTTGTGTTGGCAATAGAGTAGGCAGGGTAAAAGAGGAGAGTGGAAGAGAGGAAAAATTGGGATCACTTTCTCTGATGATAAATTTAATTAATGTCACTGATATTATTTTATAACTTTGAGTATATAAGTGATATGTAATTGCTGTGTTTTGCACCAGTGTAGAGTTTAAACCGGTCTGTAGAATTTTGCCAGAACAGTTTCAAATGATGACATCTTCAAGAAGTTGGTTTAGTAGTCTTTCTGTTTCCCTTTGAAAAAAATTCTATTTATTTCTGTTCTTATTTTCTTTAAAATTTTATAATAGAGGTAAGGATAACTCAGATAATCTTACATACCTCCATATGGCAAAGCTGTTAAATATTTTAAACAATTAGTTTAAACAAGGCCAACGTGTAGTGTTCTGCTTTAGTATTCTTTGCTGAAGTCGAAGTTGAGGTTCTGAGCTGTCCTAATTTGTTGTGAATGTAAGTGTATGAAAGTTAATCAATTTTTGACCTTATATTTGTGTTACGTTAGTGTAGCCATGTATGTTTGTACAAGAAATTAATTCGGGAAGATTGACCTTCTGAAGTTGTAGAAAAGATTTATATAACTTATCAAATAATGTTCTTGTATAGAAAAATGCAATTTTGATGTTTTAAATTAAATATATTTGTAATAAAAATCAAGTTCCACTTAATTACTTGCAATTACACCAGCCTCAGGATGTACAAAGACTTGTAGGGTAGTTCTCCATGTGTATGGTTACTTGTTTTGTGCTTGGGCTGAAAAATAAAAAAGAAGAAACTTGATCTATATATCTAAAAAATTGGGAAACCCTCACACAACAAAAATCTTTTATTATTGGTTTGGTGGAAATCTCAAATGGGCCCGCCTGCCACTGTGCAAGAAAACTGAAGTTGATCTATAAATAGAAAAAAAAGACTTTATGAAATTACAAAACTCCAACATTCCACAGATACAAGTTTGCAGATTTGAACAAATTAAAACCACAGTAGAATGTAGTAAAACAAAGTTCAAACAATAGGCAATTCTGCAGTGTATTAAACACAATATATGTAGATTCATTGCGAGGCATTATGCTGAGTGTGTATTTACCTGAAGAAAACCACGTAAGAAAAATATCTCAGATTCCTTCAATTAGATAAATATTTTCTGTGCTGCAACTTTTCATACCTGATAATTGGAGTTGTAAGTGCCTGCCTATCCTAATACAATATTTAGAAAACATTTTTCTAATTATGCAACTGTAATATAGAGGGATACTGGAAGGAGCTTGACATGGGTGGGGAATTCTTTGTCATTGGAGTTCTAATTGCTGATTCAATTCCAGTCAGTAATTGTGAAGAAGATCAACACCAGTGACAGGTTTGTATGCTTTCTGCAGAATTCAAGAGTGAAACACTGGTGTGTAAGAAGTTCATACTGAGTATTTCTGTAGTTGAAAAAAAAGTGATGCTGTTGCTTGCAATACACACATGAAAAACATGAAATTCCTCTCAATGCAGGGTGTTTTTTTAAGTGTCCAAATCTGAGGGCTGGTCTTCTCACCTTGAATGTCCAGGTGTATATCTGGCACATGAGGCAGAAACAAAATCGACCGTTGAGTTTTTTGTAGGCTTACTCTTTGAGTGAGTGAATATAAAAAGCTTTCTGCCTTACAATGAAAGCTTTCTCAAATTTTGCCTTATTTGCCTGCATTTATTTGAATAATTACATTCTCCCCATACCATATTTTCCAAAGCTATGAATAAGTTATTGGTCTTCAAAGCCTTACAGGCTTTGTTCCATTACTCTTAGTATGTATGATGCAAGATTTTTTCAACTGAGCATGGTTAAATATGAAAAAGTTTTGCTTAGTGGATGGAAAAGTTAACTAAAGTCTGAAGAAAAAGCAAAATCAGTTGGAAGCTAAAGTAAAACTTCCAGACTTTTCAAACATGAAGAAACTAAAGCAAGTTAAAATTTATAAGCCTTTTATTTTTTTCTTTTTAGTATGCTGTAAAGTTGCTTGGGTTTTTGGTTTTTGCTGTTGTTTTGGTTTTTTTCAGTGTACTACAAATTTTAGAGATTCTTTTGGTTGGAAACAGGTTAAGCTCATGTGAAATGCTAGGGGAAAATCAGAACCTAATTTTCATTTGTGTAAAGGCCCCTTCTGGCAATTTAGGTAAGTCCATGCAATTTTCCCTTGAGAAAGCAACATTTGACTGCCTCTAGTTTCACTGCCTGAATGTCTTTTCTTGCCGCTGCCCATGCAAACATGCAGTTTACTGCAGGTTTTCCAAACAGATACATCAAAAGGTGCAATTATATAATAATTTCCACTTAGCTCTGTGTGCAGCTGGCATGGTTCAGGTATTTTTGCCACAGCTGTCTGTCAAATAGGTTGTTTCAAAGTGCCTGAGGACTCTGCAGGGTAGCTTAAAAGAAAACTAGTACTGCTGCATTTTTCCTAGCTGAATATTGGTTGTTGTCCTGATAAACTAGAGTAGAATGTGTAGGAGAGCAGGATGTGAAATCTTTGTTGCTTCCTCCCTTACTTGTAAAGCAAAGCAAAATGGTTAGTAATTTTTGCAATTAACTAGTTTAAGTGAAACAATTTAAGAGGTTGAATCTTACCTTTACGAATGCTGCTAGACTCTTCAGACTGTTTGAGCTGGTTGTCCATGAAGGGACTCAGCCGAGAATTTAAATTTTAATCTGTTAGAGAATGATTGACTCATTTTTTTCTTTCAGGCAGTGCTGTCTGTATATTTTTTTAAACGTAATACTGTGTGTACCTGCGGGTAACTTTGCTTCTCCCCCCCCCCCCCATATTCGCATATATTTTATCAGGTGTCTTGAAGCCTTCTGGTCCTGGCAGCACATAAGTAACAATTTGTTACTTATTATTATTGATAATATTAGAATTCAGCAGGAGTGGGAGTTACACATGCAGAGCACAGGTGGCATATGTTCGTAAATGTACCTGATCAGATGCAAAGGGAAATAAAAACAACTGCTGACTTTAAATGCTGCTATGTGAGTTGAAAAATGCAAGAATACAAATGGGATGTTTTCCTTGTGAGATGATTAAAAAGTTTGTGCCTTAAGGGTGGAAGCATTTCATACAGCTGATGTTGAGGCTGGTGCCTGTGTGATCCTGAGGCACTGCAATAGGGCCCTTGACCCTAGAGAAGATGTTTATGACCAGTGCTTGCACAGGCTCTGCTGTGTAAGAAAAGCAAGTAGAGAAGTGAGAGAGAAGGAAAAGATCCCATAGATGAAAGGACTTTGTACCTGGGGTGTGTAGGTGAGAGAGTGCAACATGCTCATCAGTCTTGTGTTGTGACAAGCTGGAATTTGACTGCCGGCTACGAGGACAAACTAAGGGAAAAAAAGGGGTAGAGATACAGGGTGGCTGGTGTTTCTCAGCTAAACTAGCATGTGTTAGGTCCCTCAGACTTCCTTCCCTTCCTTGTCCTCTCTCTCATTTCCTCCTGCCACGCACCCCCACAGTCTCCCACACAACCCCTCACACTGGTGTCACAGCACCACTTCCCTGCACATACGGGTTGGGCTCAGCACGCTTTGTCTCAGCAGAGAGTGCTTTCAAAGCTTTGTCCCAGGTTAGAAGTCATATGTGCTGACTTCTGTTCACTTAAGCTTACAAACAAATCGAAACTCCATGCTGTGAAAACTTTCTTGACCCGAGTTTACTTGTTACAACTGTGTCCCAAGGACTGCAAATTGGCATTAGACACAATTGTCTGCATCCCTGCAGGCCCCAGGAAGGGAGTCCCAAGAATGCATGAGTCATGAAGGAAACCTCTGCTGTGTGGAAATGCTGCACAGCACTGTACCTTTAAACTGGATGGTCGGGAGGCTGAAAGGGATTTGGGGTGTTTGGAGGTGAATCTACATCTTTGTGTACGTATTTGATGTAATCGGTATTTACTTATACTGCGCATAATTTGAAAATACCAAACGGTTCATAAGAGCTACTCTGTTCCGTAGCCTCTCCATATGCTGTGCACATCTAAGAGTAGATTGGCCTGCTACTACTCAAGTCAGTTTAGGTGACCAGGTAATGAACCATGAATAGAAAATTACAGTGGTTTGAGATACCAGATGCTCTTTAAGTTTTTCAGTGTCAAAGAACTGTAGAGAACAGGAGTGAGTAGACACCTTTTGGGTCAAGTGTCTCATGACCTGCCATGGCTAGAAAGGGATATTCCTGTATTTATTAAGAAGCTAATGATGTTTCTAATCATAACATATTATTATAGAAGATTAGTATTCAAATCACCTTGAGTCAATGGCAGTATAATTTCAGAAGCTAAACAGCTCTGGTTTTCCAGAGACTATATTCTATGCTATGAAGTCATATGTCATCTCAGGTGAAGGTTTATTTTCTTTTTCTCATGGTTTGGGGCAGAAGCAACTAAAATGATGTTGTCAAAATAATTCAAAGCTGTTTTGTTCTGCATTAATTACAAGGCTGAGTTGATGACATTTATTTTATGAGGATGTGTTTTAGAAAAGGGTGGAGGGACCTCTTTACTTTGGGGATTTGAGCCAGCAGAATCTGAACTTCTTGATTTTAAAATTCAACCTACAGCATACAAGCAAGATATGAATGTCTTTGAGGGTGTGGAAGGGGTGATTCTGTTCATCCACTGCTGGCTTTGTGAATGAAAGTGCTGCCACTTTGTCCTGATCCATTCATGCCCCTTGTCACCTAATCAGGCTCCTCAGTTGAGGGTTGCTGTCAGTTATCTGTATATTTTCTGTCTCTTTTTCCTTACAGGAATCCACCTGTGCAATATCTCTTTTCCCATTCGTACTCATATCTTACTACCCAGCACAGTCTCTTTCATCTTTCAGGTCTGCATCCCACTTCCAATTGCATACCCAGTCCTCTTCCAGGAGCCTGTGTTTTCCTGTCAAGTACTGCTTTTCTTATCCCACCTACTCCTTACACCCTTTCCCCGCCATTCACACATACTGTCTTTTCTTCCAGTGCATTCACTGTCTCATATATTCTTTTGCATCCTCATCCTGTCCTTCCAAAATATCAGACCTAGTCAATGTCATTCTCTTGTGTTTTTAAAGCACCTTGTGTAGACACAAACCAATGAAGAATAAGTCACCTTCCATGAGAAAAACTTGATCTTGGTGTGGTGTGGCCTTAAATAAACCAATTTTGAAATTATGCTGTTACATAAGACTCTTAGCTTTGCTTTCTGTTTTTGAACTAGTTTTTAAGCATGCTGGTTACAGGGAAAAAAAGCCCATAAGTGTTAAGCATAATGGATCATGATACTAATGTTTATTATGGTGTTAAAATCTTGTCATTTTTTGGTAGTCTGCCATTCAATTTTTTTATGATAAAATATCCAATTCAGAAGCAGGTCCCTGATAAAAACTGGTGTTTCACTTGAAAAATCAAAATTATGTACAGAATCAGCAATCAGTATTTATTCAGACTTTTTTTTTGTAATGTACTTGCTTTAAATGAGATGCTGAAATGATTTAAATTGTATGCAAGAAAACCTGTTTCATAACAATCATTATGAGGTTTGAAATCTACTACATTCAGTGAGATAACCAGAAATATTTTTGAATATTGCTTAGCTTGTCAGCTACTACTGAGATTAATAGAAGCTTTTTTTTTTCATGTGAACGTGTGTAAGTACTTATACCTTGTTTGTTTTGGAAGATTGGGACTGCATGCAGACACACCTGGTGCAATTTAGGAGTAAGGAAAAAGAAAAACATGCATTTCACAGTAGTAACTTTCTCCTCAAACCTACATGGAAACATACTCATTTTTGTTAGGGGTTACCGGGTACAGAGGAGCCTGCCATGGATCCATGCCCCAATGTCCATGGGGGCCAACTAGTAGCAGGGCTGAACACATGCCCAGTGAACACATAAAAAGGCAGAGGTGTAAAATCAGGTTGCTAAAATGTGAGTCAATACCGATAAAATTCTGACTGGACTAGGTGGTTTAGGGTAAAGAATATCTTTTAAGATATGTCAGCCAAGTAGAGATGTCTGCAACAAGGAATGCCCAATACGTGACCCACCTAGAATCTGTGTCCTGCCTGGTTAGCCTTCCTGTGCCCAGCACAGGGCTGGGCAGCAGTCAGCGTGTGGTGTTATGACAGAAACACTTTGGTCTTGGTGACACTTCTTGCAGGGTGTCCAGCCCCTGCTGTGGGGTTTGAGCTGTGTGGCACACTGTTGGAACCAGTGCTCACAACTGCCTCATGATAAAATGTCACAAAAGGTTCATTGATCTTGCAAAGGTCTTTATCTACAGAGATATTTTGACATTACTTCTGACAGCCAGTGGTAAGCATTCTGTATTATCCACATACATTCTGCCTGCTTTGCACAGGAGTTGAGGTCAGTCTTCCAGTACTGGGTGATACTCAGCATCACCCTCACGCACAAAAGTTAGAACTATGTGAGTTTTCGGCATGTTGCAAGATAAGACATAAAATATTGAAGGGTTTTTTTTGTGGATTTTTTAAATGTCTTTTCTGGTGTGATTGTAAATTTAGAAATTACGAATTTGTTCCAGATGGGAAGAAAAAGTCAATCTTGCAATTTCTTGTGAGGAAAAAGAAAGATTTAGAAAAAGTATTTCAAATTCATGGTTTCATTGCAGTTGAACTGATCTAGAGAGAAAACAAGACATTTGATTGTCTTCATTAAGATGCTTGGACAAAATTACATGGCAGAGGAATCAGCCAGTAAGAAATTGTTATTCAGAAATACTTTCTCAGCTCTATTAATGAAAACTTGTTTCATTTTTCTTTAGCAAGGGTCAGACCAATGTCACAAAAGCAACATAACACTGAAAGTTGTGACTTACTCATAAATGTTACCCTTATTTCATAGGAATTGTACATGTGCTGTGTGAGATAGTGGATGCAAAGTTCAATTTGAAATATAAAAGTGAGAGTCAGAAGAGGATAAATCAAGTCCAGAAAGCAACTGAAAACTGTTTAATAGTTCTTTTTTTTTTTTTTTAAATCAGGTACCACCTGATTACAGGGATTAATAAGTATTTTGAAGAAGTAATCAAATAATAATAATGTGGTACACGCAAAATCCACTTCTGACCAGTCTTTCCCTCATAGGCCTTGTATTTTGCCTGTCTTGGGTCCAGTGCTCAGTGAATGTGACTAAACAGTGTTTGCCAGACAAAGAAGTACACTGATGGAGGTAAACATGTTTTATGAGATACTTATTTGCATGGTGTGCCTGTATCTCAGTGGTATATTTTCAGACAAGATCTCTTTGGCTAGGCTGTGGTGCAGACAGCCTTGAGCTCTCATTCTGAATCACTTCAGTGTCTTTGTGCTGGTCTCAAGTGTATATATCTTCTGTGAGGGAAGACATATCCTTGATATTCAGAATTCCATAGAGTAAACTGACCTTTTAAAAGGACTCCTTTTAAGCCACGTGGATGGGGATTCGGCATTCGGAATCAGACCTGGAACAGACCCATCTTTTATTAATATAATGTCTTCTGATTTACTGCAGGAAGACACTGAAATGATTAAGTGTACCAGCAGTCTGCATAAAATGCCTGGGTGACCTCTGAAGCACTATGATAAATATCAAAGAAAAAATTTTAAACCTGTATGATCAGCTTAAGGAAAATTAAGGCCATATCTCAGTTTGTTGGAAATGCTGTTACTAAGTAGGAAGACAGGTAGTGCCTGCAGAGTGGCAGAAGATCTAGGCCACATCTTTTTTCATGTGACCTAAAATGGATGCGTGCTCTGGGTAGAAAGCATCTTTGCAGAATGTGGAGTTTGCTTTGCACTTTTTCTCCTAGGTGGTCTTCCCAAAAGAAAACATAGGTAAATAGTATAAGCAGCTGAAGAGTGCCTATTCTAAATTATCAATCTTGTCTGTTCTCTTTATCGATCCTTATTTTTGTACCATCTCCTTAGTTCTCCTTATTCCAAGAAAGAGGCAGTACACACCTAGATGGAGATTTTCTGACGAAATTAACAAATTCTGATAGCAAGTATCTTCTTAAGAGTAAAATGGCTTTGTGGAGCCATTGCACCTTGTATTACAAGATCTCAAAGCACTTAGGAAATTTTAGTTAACTAAGCCTCCCATCTCTCTGCGGAGAGGCATGATTTAAACCGAATGCAAGCTGAGTAGACAAGACACTGAAATTGGCTGGACATATAGTCATTAAAATCCTTAAGGAATTACCTTAGTTGTGTAATCTGTATGTTAAAACATTGTTAATCTCGGGTGGTACAGGAGGTGATTTGTGGGGCAAAGGCTGCCCATAGATTACTCCTATTCAGCCTTTGGGGTGTTTTGTAGCATGGGGGTGGGGCTGGAGTCGAGACTGGCTATTCAACCTGCTCTGCCCAGATTGTCAAACATCACCTCCAGTCTGCCCTGTCTCACCTTGTGACTCATTTGCTGCTGCTGCTGCTATCCACAAAGAGATGGGAAACTGAACATTGCCATCAGGTGTGAATGAAGGCAGGTACTACCCCTTGCTGGCGCAGAAGCAACTCCACACCACTTTGTTTCCTGTTTTGACCCCACCTTCTTCTGCTTTCCACGATAAGAACCATAGCCTGTCCTGGCTTCAGCCCTTCCTGGTGTTGCAGCCAATGCTGTCTTCAACCTGTGCCTACCCAGCTGCTCCAGAACAGAAGTGTGTGCTTACATGGGGGATGTAGGAGGGTGCATTTGATGATACAGGAAGGGTGAACTGAGTCCAGGCTGCTGATGAGGGAGAAGGGAAAAGACAGCTATTTAAATGGTAGTATGTAGGCTGCTGCCGTGAGTGCAGAGTGGGTGATTGCTGCAGCAGAGCATCAAGAGGCTTAGCTTCAGCAGAGAGAGTTGACTTTAGGAGAAAAAGGTGAGGCCCCAGACTGGTGATCTGCCCCTGTGCATGCTGAGCTCAGAGCATCCTCAGTCTGCAGCAGCTGTGGGAATTATGGGCATGTTTCTGGACAGAGGGAGGTGTACCTGCACTGTGTAGCATATGTGGTATAAATGAAGAATCTCTGGGAAATGTTGAACCTGCTGGGTGTATACTGTGAGGTTAATCCCTGTGCGAGCAGTAGGTGTTTATGCAGAGGAACCAGGCTTTCAGCAGCCTGGACAAGTACCACAAATCTTCTCATGCTGCCTGGAGATAGTTTCTAGCTGGAAAGAGGGAAAAATGAATGTAGGGTAGCTCTAACCTACACAGTGAACATGTAGGTTAGCATGGAGGCTTCCACCCACACGACCTACTTGTGGAACAGCTTCTTTTCTGAAATAAACAGCGCAATATCATCCATGCCTGTTTGAGTAGGACGTGTATTTCTGTTGGCTGGAAGAAAGGAAGGTACAGTTGTCAAGCCCAGATGGAGGCTTTGAAATATGCATGATAGTGGCAGCTGTGTGTGGGAAGAATGAGTTGAAGTGTGTTGAGGAGGAGGAGGCTTGTTTACTGTGCTACTGTCTTCATGTAGCTGCAGAGCTGAATGGAGAGAGAAATGCGGAATGCGTTTTGTGTCCGTGGATTATTGCTTCATTGTGCTGGACAACTTTTTCTGTCAGTATTCATTATTGATTTGAAAATGCATAAAGGATTCAGTGAGTTGCAGTGAAGGAGATTGCAAAGAAGTATCTATATCATCAGTCCCAGATCCTCATGGATCAAATCTCTAATTTCCTAATCTGAGCCCTTCTGCCTGAAGGATCTATCTCAAAAGCTGGGCTGAGGTGGCTGTGTGAATGCTTTGGAGAGGAATGCATTGTTCTGGCAGCCTTCCTGATGCTGAATTTTGAGTGTGCCCTTATTTATTAGCGTATTTTGTAGCCTGTGGTTATGTAAATGCTTAAGCCTGTGGACCCCTGGCATTTGTGTGTCAGGGCCCTGTTTTGTTGCTGCTATAGTTGCTGGTTGGCAGTGATGCTGGAGGGGTGGCCAGTAGGTGTGACTTGGCCTGAAGACTGTGGTGTGCAGCTCACTCTCTTCCTCAGGGGGGAAAAAGGGGCAGTCGGGGGCAGGTTGCTGAGGCCTCACAGCCAAGCCTGGCCTAAAGGCAGCCGGGGGAGGTGGTGCTCGGTTCCTGGGCACCTGCCTTCATGGCAGCATTTGGGCTGTGTGCCTTTCCCTGCTTGTAAAGGCACCCTGTGGTGTCAAGCTGGGGCAGCCCATGAGAAGCTTTCATTGCTATGGAGCGCACCGCTCTGTTTCAGGACAAAAGGCAATGCCAACCCCAGCTGAAAGGTTGAGTGATACATAAGAGAGACTATGTATATATGTATTTAGATTATAAAAGGACTATGTGGGACACACAGCAAAAAGTACTCCATTCATGTAGTGAAGTGGAATGTGTCAAGTTAATTCACAAACTCCTTTGTGTTTTATGGTTTTCAGTCATCTTATTAATTAACACTTTTGTGCAGAGAGAATAAGGGCTTATGGCTTACTCTCTTTCTCACAAAAAAGTTTTCCAAGCATGTTTTATTATGTGTACGCTTTTCACATTCCAATCCCAGAACGTGAAGTTAGTATTTTCTGAATAATTCCCTAGTATCCCCTTCAGCCTAAAAAGCTCTTTGACTAAATGAAAGTAAACAGTCTAAAAAGAAAGTCTGAAGATGTAAAGTTTTCTGTTAGAAGAATATCAAAAAGGCATGAATAAACTCTAATAACTTCTAGGATCAGAGAGTCAGTTTTGGTGTCAGTTTTTTACTCAGTGCTACTGCTTGGTTGGTTCTGTGCAGGCCCCAGCACTGGAAGGTTACCTTTACTCTTTACACTCAGATAAGGTCTATCTGCTTCCGCAGAATGCCAGTTAAAGGCAGTAGATGGCTTCCAGATACACCTCATTTTGACAGCAGTTTCCATTTTGGTCATAATCATATAACAGCAACTTCCAAATTTTTATCATTTGAAGATCTACATCCCACGTGATTAATCTGATTTGAGCTTTGAGCTTCCAGCTTCCAGCTATCAGACTTACTTCTATTATAAACATCTTTCCTTGCCTCTTCATTTTCTTCAGTTTCTGTGAACAAACTGTGCTTCAGACCTTTTTCATTCACGAAGTATGTCCAAATATTTTATAAAGAACCACAGCAACAAAAGGAAATAATATTGATATCTGTCTTTGATATGACTTTTCCACAGCTTTATTTTTATTTCGCCTCAGCTGTGACATGGGGCAACAATGTAAAGAGCCAAAGTTAGTGGTCATCAGATGTTTCATATGGCCAGTTCTTGGGCAATTAAGTAAATATCTAAAAGTCAGTTTTCTTGAAGTCATAAAAGAAACTGAATTGATCAAAGTGTAGAACCATCAAAAAGTGAAATTTACAAGTGTTTGTGTTGGACAAGCACAACATCTTTACAACACTTCAAAGAGAAGATGTTGCTGCAAATGGAGTGTGAAAAAAATTACCTGCTTAATTAGTAGTAAACAATCATGGCAGCAAAAGAATTTTAGGTGTTTATGTTCTTGATGAATCATAGTCCAGATTTGCTTCTGACAGTTTTACTTTGAAAATTATTCTAGTTTTATTACTTTTTACTGCTTGACTTTCTGTGCACTCTTCATCCACTTTTAAGGCCTCTGTCTTGCACCGTGTTGCCACCTGCATCTTAGTAACATGAGTGCACCTCATTATCATTTGGCATTGCTCACATCTTGTCTTCACTTTGTGTGTATAGCCATAGATGAGATTGAAGCTTCAAGGCATACAAAATTAGACCGAGGCTGGATGAAGGCTTTCTTCCATGAAGCAGATGCCATTTAGAAATAACTGTTTGATCTGGTAAATAGACAAACTGAAGCATTCATTTGAATTTTTCCACTTATTACCAAGTTCTGTAACTGAAAATAACTTTTTCCATGATAGACTTATCATATGGACACTGCTTTATCAGCAAGATAAAGACGTAAGTGGTGTTTATTTAGAATTGTGTATGTCCATATTTAAGTATGACCATTCAAAGATGTCTTTAAGGGAGGGAGATAATCAAATCCTGAAGAATTTCTGGCAACTGTCTTCTCTCAAGGTCAAAAGGATTATTTAATGAGTCTCAGGAGTTTTTACTGTCTTCTTCTTCCAGAATGTCCTGAGCTTTAAGATGTCATCATAGGAGAGTTAGTAAATTCTTTGGACTTCAGTTTATCTGTAAAATCTGACAATAAAATTAGCTATTGTTGCTTCACTCGATGATGTAATGAGGTAAAATAAAATATGATTTTCCACTGCTTGGTACCTTGTGCTATGAATTCTAGTAGGTTTCCTTTTCAGTTTCTTTTGAAGTCTGAGCTGTAAATGTTAAACAGTTGTAGAGACTTTGCTGAAAATAATAGCTGTAATCTTTCTTCACATTTTCTTCATATGAACCAGTAATACAATATTATTTATCTACATTACATAATATTTATCATCTTAATGTGTAGGATATTTGATCAAATGTTCTGAATATCAAGCGAAAGAAAAACGAACCAGCAACCTAATGTTACCTGACAGTACATACACAAATCAGTTATGGCCCTTCACTGTGACTTATCTGAAAGTCTTTCATGTAGACTTTGTATATTAATTTTGTGACACATATGCTTAGAAAATTGATTTTTTTCAGCTTTGCTGCAGTTAAAATAAGGTAACCACCAGCAGTAAGTGAAGTACTATCATGATTTAGGTCCAACTAGCAAGAGAAGAGCACCACACAAGGTGCTCACTCACTCCACCTGTGGTGGGATGGGGGAAAGAATAAGGAGAATAAAAGTGAGAGAACTCATGGGTTGGGATAAAGACAGTTCAATAGGAAAAGGAAAAGCCATGCACATAAGCAAAGCAAAACAAGGAATTAGTTCACCACTGTGCGTGGGCAGGCAGGTGTTCAGCAGTCTTCAGGAAAGCAGAACTCCATCACCAGTCATGGTTACTTGGGAAGACAAACACCATCACTCCAAAGAACCCCATCTTTTCCCAGCTTTATATGATGAAGTTGATGTCATAGGGTGTGGAATATCCCTTTAGTCTGTTGGCATCAGCTGTTCCAACTGTGTCCCCTCCCAAATTCTTTTGCACCCCTAGTCTCCTTGCTGGTGGGGTGGTGTAAGCAGTAGAAAAAGCCTTGACTCAGTGCAAGCACTGCTCGGCAATAGTGAAAACATCTATTATCAACACTTTTCAGAACAAATCCAAAACAGTCCCAGAGTAGCTACTATGAAGGAGATTAACTCTATCCCATCCAAAACCAGCAAAAGTAGAAAGCTGAAAGAACATTGCATACTTACGAGATTTGTCCAGGAGGTGCTATGGGACCAAATAGAGGAGAAAAAACTCACCAAAACAGGACGTAAAATGAGAATGGCTGAATCTTGTTTGTGGATTATATGTAGGCTATGTAGAGCAGAATTTCCACTGAACTGCAGCAAATGGCAGAGGAAGTAATTCCTAACTTACTCTACCATTTTTTGCTGCTTTTTGGAGTCTGGATCTGCAGAGAGCGCACACTTGTGGAAGATGTTTCTGTAGCTATCCAGGCTACTGCCTGGAGGTTACGAAAGGAATCTTACTCTTCAGGTCTATACCATAATTCAGCAGAATGTCTGACCTTAGCTCTTCCTGTTGAAAGATACCGGATCAGTCCTTGTTTTGTACCAATATTCATTCCTTGATTTACCACTTTCATAATACACCATTGTGCATCTTGGTTAAAAACTGAATCTGTATTAGTTTTCTGTTGATACCAAGACTTGGAAGGGTCCAGGAAAAAAAATTCCATGATAAGGTACTCACAAAAGAATGGATAGCATCTCTTTAATGTGGACCAAACATTGGATGCAGGGTGTGGATAAGAATTCTTTGTATGACTGCAAAACACTGGACTGTAAAATTACGTATAAAAGATGAAACTGTTGGTTTCAATGTCTTTTGGTTTCATGGAGATAGAAACAGGTTTTGAACAGTCACCAGAAGGGTTTATAAGGCAGTACTGGTATGTAAGTATGTGTGTAAGAGCTCCCTGACCTGTTTAGACAGAAAATGGCAATGAAAGAACCAGCTACTTGGCTTTGGTTTTTCTGAGTGTCGGTAACAGATACATGCCTAAACATGTACAGATAGCTTCTCTTCTGAGAGATGAATTGAGCCTGTCAAGTTGCAGATCTTGCAGCCACAGAATGATCTCCAGATTTACATGGGTGACACAGTTTGGGTAGGGTTTGATTTTTTTGTTGTTGTCTCCATATAAGCATATAAAATAGCAACAAGGTGCTACCAAGTACCTATTAGTGATAATCTAGTATACAATTTTAAGCTCAAATTTCAGTTGGTCTGTGTCCCCTGACTCCTTTTTTCCCCTCCAAGTTGAGTAACACATTTGAAGTCTTACCAGCAGGGAGATACTTGTACAAAACCAAGTACTATTGCTGCAGTGTCTGTTCACGAGTTTCCTCCCTTGAAGCTTAAACTGGTAACAACCATAGGAAAAGTCCTTCAGTAAATTGTGAAAACAGTTCATAAGTGTCTAAAATTTTGTGATCAGCTGGAGTCATTCAAGAGACATGTCTTTTGCAAACAAGGAAGAGATTTCACAGCCCTTGACAGAGACAGTACTTTCCTTTACATGAAACCCCAGGCTTGATATAGTCACAGGATCACTCAAGTTGGAAGGTAAACTGTGAGGTCATCTAGTCCAGCCCTTTCCTCAGATCATGGTCAACACTGACACAGGTCTCCTAGGACTTTGTCCTGACTAATAAGTTGGAAACTTCCACTATTCTACAGTTACACATCCATGTCCTTCTGTTGTATTGTACAGAACTGCTTAGTTAGATTGTCTGCTGAGGATTTCACTGGTGATAATCCTGTCTGCTGGATGTGTGATAATGTGACACACTCATAATCTATCATATATCCTAATACAGCAGATTTTCAGATACATTTAGCAGCATGTACTGCACATCTAGATTTTTCAATAGTTCTTGTTAAATCTAGATGGAGGGTGTGCTACTGAAGTTTCTAAGAGGAGCCGCACCACAGAACTGCTAAAGGTAATGGTTAAGCACCAGAATCAGTTTGCTTCAGTATTAACTGCTTTTTTGAGCACACTGCTCTTCTCTGCAGATGCAGAGAAAGTATTTCTTTCTGTTATTCATTAGGTTAGTTCAACAACTATTTCATTCACACAGAATCAAGAGAGATCAATTCAGCAACAAACCAGCTGGGAGTTAAAATGTAGGAAAGCTGGTTTTCCTCCTACTCACCTGCGAATAACAATGAGGTGTGGGAGGATAATATCTACTACCGCTAAAATCTTGTAGAGCATGATGAAAAGAAACACTAAATGTGGTTTTACTTACTACAGAAAACATTTCATTTGTTCAGTGTGTTATTTAAATACATAATGTGTTGTTTTAAGCTTTTCTTTACATGTGCAATACATATCAAGAAAGATCCTTTATAGTGTTAAAACTGTTCGGAATTCTGCTTGGAGATATTTTAGCATATTCCAGCCTAACACCAGTCATGATAATTATCTACCAGAAATAAAATAATTGCACCATTATACTCACCATTTTCTATTATAATAAAAAATAAGGAGTATAGCAAGAAATGTGCTTTTATTTCTTTAGGGGAAGTGTTTGCCATTTTGTTACTTGGTTTTGGCCCCTACAAGTCTGGTTACATTCCAGAATACCAGAGTCCTTTTTTCTGCCTGTGGTTGACTAGGCAGTTGCATTCAGAGTGACGTTTTTGCAGTGCTCACGTGGCAACAATGCCTTAGGCCTTATTTCTCTGCAGTTTTCTGTACCAGAGGCTTCGTCCAAAAATGGCAAGTGGTGCAGAATGTAGCAGCCTGCTTGCTAAGTATATCTTGCCACAAAGACATTACTTTTGTTTTTGTTTTGTCCAGCTACAGTAGTGTTTTCTTTATTTTTTTAAGCTGAATTTGAAGCCTAGTTTGGGTTACAAAGCAGTAAATTGCTGTGGATTTGCTTGCTTTGCTCTTGGTTGCTCCTCCTGTGCTATTATGCAACAGTGAAGTTAACAGATGAACTATATTGCCTTCTTATGAAACGGCCACTGATAGGGAACATCTCTGTTGTGATTCTTACTCCTCTCTTTGATCTAAAAAAAATGCATTGACCTATATGAAAAACCTCTTTTATTTGTTCTTTAAAAAAGATTGCCATTAAGAAGAGTAAAGAAATTAAAAGTGGGGAAGCAGACTGTACTGTTTATAAGGACTGAAACAGATTTTATTAAAGATAGCAATTTATTGGTCTCTGCTTCATGATTTTCTCTTGGTTTTTAAAAAAATTATAGCTTGATAGAAATATTACAATATACAGTAAATTTATACTGCTGAGTAACATGCAATGATACCATTTAGGCTGGTTTATGACAGTTTCACATAAAACACCTTTCCTGTGTGACACTTAGAGTCATTTAAATAAGAGATGGATAAGAAATAAACAGATCGTCTCTTTGATCAGTTTCAAGTTGCTCTAAAAGAGCATAAAGATCTGATAATACCAAAGAGAAAGTCCCATCTGAAGCTGGCTGTCTCTGCATCTAGCAGCAAAATAAATGCAAATTGACCAAGTTCTATTAAGGGAAAGCAAACCTAGACTGAAGTATGTGACATCCTTTCAAATTCCTTCTCTGATTTCTTGAATAGTTGTTTAGAGAGGCAAGAGTCCCTCTAATACTCTCTCTATCTTCCGTCTGAAAACCTGGGAATTAGTAATGGCAAAAACCAAATTAAGGGTAGGAAAATATCTGTAGAGAGGCAATTATAATGCTGTAGTAATACTGTGATATGCAGATTGCTTAATTTTTCTAAGCTAAAGACACTTACAATATAAAAGTCATGATGTGATAGTTAACCTTTTAGCATACAAAGTCAATAAACACTTGGTTAAAATATGACCATTTCTTCTGTAGTTTTTTTTGCACTTGCTTTTCAAATTGACTATGTATTGATGTGTTTGCCCTGGCATCGACACAAATGATGTAACTATAGACATGAAATTCCTGAAGCTGTAGCTTTATCGTAATTATACTACTGCTGCGTTGTAATGCTATGTCATATTTTGCTTTTAAAAGAAATACATGTTTTGACTATATCCATAGCTGGAAAATCCCTGCCTTTTTAAAAGAAATCCCTTCCTAGGGAAGTAGAATGTACTTTCGCTTTATTTACTGCATGTCTGCACCTCGGCGATTGGATGTCAAGCATTTTATAAACCAAAGCAGTATTTGGTTTATGTTTTGCTCCAGAAGAGTAGCAAATACAATTTCATATAAAGGCAAACTGTGGCATTTTAATTTGGAGTCAGTGTGCATTTCTGGGTTATTGTTTTTGTTTCAGTGTTTTCCTCTCAAAAGAAGATGTTTTCCTACCTGTATTGCATTTGCCATACTTGTAGGCTTTATTACCTGGGGTTTTTTTCATTATCTATTTTGTATCTTTTGGAAGCAGATAAAAGCAGTGCTTTCACTGAGTCAAATAAAACTTCATGGTCCTCATAAAAACAATCACTGTTCTAACTGCTACTGCAGTAAGAACTCAGTTCTTTGAAATGTAATACTAATTTTGATCACACTGTGGATGCATGCGCTCCCTAAACACACAACAAAAACAATTTATCAGAGAACAAGTTCCAGTACAGTAAGTTAACACACATCCATGTGGATAGTGTGAGAGATCACTGCTAAGCGGTATCTCGATAGACTAAAGGTCATCAGTTAGGTTTTCCAGTGAAGTATTATTTTGCCTCAGTTGGCATCAGAACTAGTAACCAGTAGTTGCAGGTAACCAATAGAAGGATTAACAAGTATAGTTTATACGATCCATAAAGTAATTTCACAGTTGTTTGCTTTTCAAAACTCTTTTGAAGTAGATAGAAGACATTGCTAGAGCTATAATGGAGTGGACCTTTGCTGTCAAAAGGCCAGGCACTCAGCCAGTTTGTAATTCAGTGAGACATGATACATTATCTGTTTTGACAGTCTTCATGGCTAAATGTAATACCTAACTGTGTTTATAAATAGAAATGAAGAAGTCAAATGGTCTGGTCTTGACAGCAGAATAATACAAAGCTTTGGATATGCCTGGAGTTCACATGTGCTTCTTCCCTTCAGTGGAGAGGGAAGAACAGGGTAAACAGATTGAGTCAGGTGGAACTTGGAAAACATGTCTGGCATGTTTTTTCTTTGACATTTCAGTAATGCATGAAGAAATGTGATATATATGAGCTCTCTAGTGAGACCTGTAAAATATATTGGATTTTTGACCAAGAAGAACAATTATTTTAACAGCAAAAGTATAGACTGAGCATTCACAAAGATCTGTACTTTAAAAAATAGTTGTCCCGTTTGTATGTTGTGTGGAGAAGGAGGACGGGACAGAAGGAAGTCATCCTGATTTCTTCTTCCTATTTCTTTCTCCATATAAAGTATTTTAGCAAATAGTTTTTCTGGTGAAATACAGGCAAAGGGCTGGAACCTCATTATAAGCCTCCAAAGATATCTGTGAGCTCTCTTCTACACTGGCACAACTTAACAGAAAGGGGGGACATCATACCCTTTGATGTTGTCACTGATGTATGTCTTGGTGAAGACAGGGATTATCCTTGAAGCTGATTTTGGGTTGAAATGGGTGTAGAAGGTGCATCCCTCAGCAGGTAATATACTTCGATGTTGCACAGAAGTTGATACTAAGAATTTGTCTTTTTCTTCCACTATGTGTTAGAGTAAGCAGTCCGAAAAGGTAAACCTTGTACTCCTTAAAGCCCCTCTTGGGGCTTCAAGCTGTGAGCACTCATCTCACACAAGAAATTCACTGAAGTAACTTAAGTTCTGCATGTATGTGCTTTGCAGGGGAGGTTAGGATTCCAGACATACTACTTTCCTTACTATACTATGTTCATTTTTGTTTAAATTTCATCCCGCTTAATGGTCTGCTCCTTGGAAATGCGTGGTGTGTGAGAGCTGTGATTTCCACTTTGGGAACCAGGTGTCTAAAAATCCTGTGCAGTATCACACCTGAACCTGCTGGTGGATACAGGTATAATTCAAACCATGCTCTCATGATAGAGACGTGGAGGGGTCCAGTGCCCTGTTCAGGCTGTATCATGTAAAATTTGTAACATGTCTCTGAGTCAGGATTCTTGGCTGATGCAAAGCTAGAGGTTAAACATGACCTGCCTCACTGTTAGTCAGAACTGAATGTCTCAAGACAGGCATGCTGATAGGGCCCGTCAGCAGCCCTGCTTGGGGACTCCCATGTGAAGTTTCATGTTGTGTGGTTACAGATGGTCTGGGCTGGGGAGGTCCTTGTTCTGTTGCAGTAGTGTCTGTGCCTGGTGCTGCAATGGGCTACTGCCGGATTGGAAATAAATCGGCATGGCCCAGAAACCACCACGGTTTATGAACGTTATTTGTGTAACTAGCTTTTTTGTATTGTGAGGAGCAGGGCAGAATACCAGAATGTATTTATTTACCAAGTGTTGTGGGAGAAGAGTACATATTCAGGATTAGAGGTACCTTACATAAAATCAGACAGTAGAGTCTGATACATTTACTTGGAGCAATGCCCTTACACTCTGGAGTAATGTTTTAAATCTGCTTGGAATTTCATTGTGGCCAGGTTACATAGGGGTAGGCTCCCATTTTCTTAGGAAACCATTCTGGTACATGTTACACACACATTGGTTCAAGTGTTAGCTTATACTCTTGTGTTACTGTTTTCACTGTTCTGCCAGTAAGGCCAGTTTCTGACCAGGTAGTGATAGGAGTCTCCATTGCAAGTATCCTTGAAACAGCATTTTCAGCTGGGTTGGATGAGACCCCCTCAAACTGTGGTTTAGTGAATTCTTACTGTCCAGCCAGCCTGCAATTCCATATCAGCACTCTAGTGTATGCGTGGGGAGTTTCTAGTTAAAATCATCTCATCTTCATGCAAAAAATTGCCCTATTCAAGGATATGCATATCTAAACAGTGCCACTTAGTTCACCATTTACTTCACGTCTGCAAAGCAGGACCTGCCTGGGTTGTTCCCAAGGTTTCTGGGAACTCCCTGACATGTAGTTGGTTATCTTGTTAACATGGACTGGAACCGCCCGGGGAGCTCTTCTGTCGATCCCACAGACCTCTGGTTGAGCTGGGACTGCCCGGGGCGGGTTCCTGTAGCTATCAGTCAATTATCTCATCTGAACAGAAACTAACTGGGGAGTTCCCGGGACTGCCCAGGGAGTTCCTCTGGGTGACTCAGCACGCCCAGCATGTGCCGGGGCACAGCCCTTGTCCCCAGCTGCATTGCAATTGCAGCTACGGTGTTAATTTGGAGTGCACGTGTGTGCACCCATCTAGTGCATGGAGGCATTGGCGTTGGGAGTACCAAGAGGTTTCGCAGCGACCAGTTGATACTTGGGCATTTCTTGATATATGTCCTGTCCAGCTGATCAGTAGGCTGTGCTCCTTGATAGGAACAGAGGTGTTTTTTTCATGCTGGGCTGCCACATCTACAAGCTACTACAAAGTGCTTTTCCTGCCATGGAGAATCCAAAACAACATGCTCATTGTTACCAGTACCACACTTCAGCAAAGGTCTCTTTACTGGAGTCATTGGCTACTTTCTTACGTGCTACAACAGGTGTTTGAGACTCCTGTCTCTTGAGAACAAAGGACAGTCTAGTATTGAACTTGTGGTCTTTACTGATTAAAAAACTTTATTGTTTGTCAGCCAGTGTCCAATGGTCTGATGGAGAGCGTCTAAATCAGATGGATATGGAACCTGGTGTAATGTCAGGTAATTGTCATAAGGTGGCTTTCCTTAATGTGTAAAGGGATGTAAATTTAAACTCCCTTATAGTTAATCTCCTTCTTTTGCAAATCAAGTGGAAAAGTAGTGAGCAAACCAGAAATACAGTAAACAGCAATGTCTGAAAGATCAGTTTGGAAACTCAAGGGACAGTTAAAGTTGGTGAGAGTAAGAAAGAGTGAGAAAGATTTGAGCTATGTCAGTGTTCATGAGCATGTAAGGCAAGATAGGTCTCCATGCTGTTTCTTTTTCAGGCCACTCTCTCCAAAGACAGTCTCCAGGTAGCAGATGGGGTGGTTGTGCTCCTTCTACTCATAGCCCAGTCCTACAGGGATGCTAAGAAGCCAAGTGTACACCACATTAAAATTGCAGCTCACTGAACTTACTCATACAGAGCAAAACAAGTGGAAAAATTAAAAATATGTATTCAGTACTAATGTTGTTCAAAATCAATATTTGCTGTATGAACTATGATGTAAGAACAATGAAGGTAGGAACAGTATAATGGACAAGATCTCCAAAGGTATTAGAAACCTTGGTAACTCTGGTTGGTTGGCACAAACAGACCAGCTCTGGTCAGAATTACAGTATCTAACTTAAAAAACTTTGAAAGACACAGGAAAGCAAAAAAGGTCTTTGAAAACCATGATTACTGTGAGCTGCATAAGAGCAGAAGTATTTGGATTTATGCTAAGAATAGTATGGCTGCATTTGGAGGGAACTAAAAGGTTTGTTCGAGTCTTTTCCTAGTAAGCAGTGGAAATGGTTATTGCTATGAGAGTGGGTGTAGATGCATGGGAAACAGCCTTGATCTAATGCCTAGAGAACTGCCTAGAGATCAGGGCACCTGAGTTCATCCTGTAGGTCCCCTGCTGCCTTGGCCAGTGCATTTTTCCCTGCCTTGCTTTTACCAGCAACAATGAGGAAACAAATCCTTAATTTCCTTTGAGATTGATTAATGGGAAAGACAATGAAAGCAGGGAAGTGTTAGCATCTGTGGTTGAAATGCCACACACCTAGTGAACGCTTAACCCCCGCTTGTGTTATTTAATTTAAATGCAGTTAGCTTATGTCGGGGGTTTTCCCATGTGTTTTTTTAGAGATGTAAGATAATGAGGGTTTTTTTCCCTCCCAAAACGCAACTCTTTTTAACAGTGTCTTGCCTGAAGTGTTGCATAAGGAATAGTCTTGTATATGAGGACAGTATAACTTGTTAGATCACCTTTCGTTGAACCATGTGCTTTATAATTAATGTATAAGATTATGTCCACTCTTTTTTCAAGGGGAGCTTAAATAGCAGCATCCTTTGCTGTGGTCTAATCACAGAACAACCTTATCTTAGTAATGACCTTATTTACGAATATACTTTACCTGCCCATCATACATTATATTCAGCTGCTGCAGCAGTGAGCCAGGGAAGAAAAGTTTATGCAAAAGCTGAAGATCAGAGACTTGAGCTGTTTTTCACAATGTGGGTTTGCAGCTGACTTGGTCTGTGTGGTGTTGGTAGGCTGGATGAATGAAGAAGTGGGATAAAGCTCTCAATGTTCCCTTCTCTTACCTTCCCTGGAGAGGAGGAGAATTGCCCAACTGAGATGGTATCTCCTAATAGCCTGCCTTGCTGGACTGGTATGAGGAGTCATTCATTACTGCTTTTACATTGCTCAGGAAACAGACCTTTAAAACCTTTTGTTTCCTGCAGCCAGAGTAGGGTAGCACTGAGGTTGCTGTGTCTCAAGAGATTGTAGTGCCTTTCTCATTTGCATTTCCAGCTCTGTCACCACGTTGCTGATATGTTAGTCATGGCCTTTTCTAAATTCAGCTATTTTAGAAGGCAGCTATTACCTTATTCATTAAAAAGGGAAGAAATTAAAAGCAAAAACAGTCTAAATTTGAAAAACTTCAGTTTTGTTTCCAAATTTCATCTGTCAAAATTGCTTCCCTGTAGTGGTTTTCAAACTGTATTTCTAAACATGAAAAAGTTGGTGCTGCAGAAGTTTCTGAGGTTTTAAGAAAACCATTCGTTTGGTAAGGTTTTGTACTTAATAAAATGTAATTTCCTTTTTGGGGTAATTAACTTACAAAATGCGAGGGACTTTCCAGCCATCAGAAACCCTATCCTAAAGCTCATTTTAGCACAGACAGCTGCAGAACAAGTCTTAGCTTCTTAGCTAGCTATCCCAAACATTGTGTAGAGAGCTGCCATTCCTGCCTTGATTGCAAGGGCATTGCTGCAGAGAGTGTACCAATCATACCGAAATGTGTAAAATTAGCATTTAAGCCAAAATAATGACATAACGTTCTGTGCAATGTATAATCCTAATAAGATTAAGCTTTACCAAAGAAAAACATAAAATATATAACCTAATAAAATCATAATCTATTCTGAATAAACTGTATTATACATGTTTGCTGAGTGGATTATATAAGTTTAATGAAATTACACTGTTTTATAAGCAGGATACAATAAGTAGTATAATGGCAGCTTTTCTATACACAACGTAAGAAAGTAAGAAGAAGATGGGGATTATTAGAAAATGAGTTTAGGTCGAACAATTAAAAAGATAAAGATAAAAATAGAATAATAATTTCTTAAATACTGCAACAATGATCTTCGTGCTTCTTTGAGTGTGTTAACCAAGATTAAACTAAGATATACTGAACATCTAAGAGGAAGGTCAACATGGTGTTGGAGAGGAATGACAGAGCTGAAATTAATTGCAAAATATTTGGGAAAATGTAGCAGTTTCTCAGCATCTGGTCAAATTTTTGTTCATATTTCCTTAGTATATTGTGTATTTGTCCATTCCATCTCTTCATTCGATACATGGTAGTGGATTCCAGGCTGTTAGCACCGCTGAACCAGATGGCATACACTCTGTCATGCTGAGATCATGTTGGAAATGTCATCTATGCAACTCAGCTGAGATACGGTGGCGCTTTAAAATTAATTTCTGAGTTGTCCACTATGGGTTTTTTTTTTTTGTAGAAAGAATAGAGATGTATTTGTTGCCATCAAAAATTAAAGCATTTCCAAATATTTTTGACAGTGTACTAAATTTCAGCTTATCTTACTGTAGTAAAGAGTATTTGTTCTCATGGAAGTACGAAAAATATTAAGAAAACTGCTTTTAAAACTATGTTAGCACAACCACATTACCACTCCAAGAACTGTGCTGCATATTTCTGGAAACAATTAAGAGACAGTCAAGAATCATGCTAAGACAGATCGGTTTGAGACTTACCCTGTCCCGTAAGTGTAACGTAGTAAGGGATTTTCCTGGGTTAAGTGGAGGGAGGATGGAGAGAGAAAGGAAGAGCATGTCAAGTTGCTTTTCTGTCTGTCCGGATTAAAACACATCTTGTGTTCCAACAAGCAGAATTTTAAAAGGCATCTCTCCTCACAGATCTTGTTCTCTTACACAACTTGGGCCCCATTCCACAGCTTCATAGTAGTTGCTTAAGTACTTGGAACTAAACAATGTAGTACCTATAAAAACTATAGACCCAAGAGTCAAATGTTTTTCTCTTTCTTACATAATAATTTCATAGTAGATTTTATTCTTTTGTGTATCTATAAAATCTCATTTTAAAACCCTGTTCTTGGTTGCATTTGAACAATGCTCATGGGCTTCAAATAAAAAGACAGTAGGACGTTATGTAGAAAGTAAAGGACTATATTTAAAGGAGTCCCTGAATTTACATCATATGGTGAGGCATTAGGCATGTTTTATAAGCTGATTCATATCATATGACTAAACATGAAAATAAAGTTAAATTTCCTGTTGAGGACTAGTCTTCATGCAACATCCTAGTTAGAGGAGCCATCCCCCCACTGAAGGCTGTAAAGGGGGACATGAGTCATTGTTTTGGATGAGGGAAGTGCTAGATATTTATAAGTCCGTCCCTTTATCCACTTACTGAGATTCTAATGGCTCTTCTGATAGAAATAAGTGTCATGTTTTCCTTGTGTAGTTAAAGTTCTAATTTGTGTAAGTGAAAGAAAAAGGAGGTATAGGAGAAATATTTATTTCAAGACTCCTAACCAGTAAACAAAATACATAGCATTTGCATTAACTGTTCCTTTCGCTTCTTCTGTTTTTGTTCCCCTGTCCGTTACTTTTCTCCTCTGTGTCATGTATCTGTTTTCTCAGGCTACTGGCTTTTGATGGGGCAGGGGCTGTGTTCCTTTTCTGTGTTGAAGTGGCCAGGGATGTTGATGAAACCTCCTTCAAGAAACAAATCAATCTAAAATGGCCATGGCACTGCAGTCGGTGTGGAAGGAGATGTGATAGGAGGTCTGACTGCGTGCCTCAACCTAATGTCAGTGAATCACCTGGGGTGATGTTGCTCTTTTACCTCCGGCCTTCGAAATACGAGTCTTCTTCCCTATTCCTTGCACAGAAATGATGGTTCCGAGTCACACACAGTACTTTTTCATGGTGTTTGCACTTCAACTTTAATTAATTGTAGATTTAGTGGTTTATATTACACTGGCCTGTGTTTTAGTACTTACAGGACTGTTGCTTCTTGCATTTATTTCTCTATGCCTCTCTTTCATTTGTCTGCAGACACAAAGGTTTGTCTTTTTGTTATCTGAAGTCCGTAGCTCCTCTGATACAAAAATTTAACACCTGATGACATGTTGTCCAGTTTCTGCTTGCTGTTATAACTAACAAAGATGCAGTGAGGGGAAGAGAAGCAACAAGAATGAAAGCAATGTGAGTAATGGTGGAGTGGCGATGGACAGGAACAATCTGTAGCTCCATGAAGTCGACAAGAGTAACGTATTTACTAAGCAGCTACAACCCGTGTCTTCAGTCTGTAAGCACAGTGCATTTTCTATCGAAAATACTTTGTTCTCTACCTAACCTGGGCTTGTTCTGTATATTGCAACTAGAGATAAGTGAGCTGTTGTTCCAGGCTTTCCATAGGCACCTGTGTACAGCCCAACACACAACCACTCAAACCAAGCATAGTCCCAGAAGAGAGTCCAGTCAATTGTGTTTACAGTGGGCAAAAAAATCTGACTTAAATGACTTCACAGTTTCTTAAAATATGGTCATCTTAATTGCTGAAGCATAGTTCATTTGTATGTCAAATAATGATGTCTAGAGGCTGGAGAAATGAAAGCAAAAGTGACACAAGGTGACAATGAATAGTCATAGATACTTCAAAATTATAAATGATTTTCTATTGTTGGAAGAGGAAAATCAGACCATATTCTGTATATGCAAATTGAAAATATGAAATATGTAAGAAATTACATCCTTCAGCAATTTCATTTTGCATGCTGGTAAAGCCAAACTTTCATCTTCTTGTGGGAAGCCACATGTTGTCTTAAGCCTGCATGTTGTTTTGATGGGTCAGGTTATGTCTGCCCCCACCTGTGAGCTGGTGGCCTGTCCCCAGGGAGGTGCCTGATGCTCCAGGCCTGGAATGGGCCCTGGTTGCCTCATGCCACTCCCAGCTCTCAAGGGTCAGTCAGGCCTATCTGACTCCTTTGTGTGAGTTAGCTGTCTTATAATATGGGTTATGTTTGCTGACTCTTAAAGTCTCTTTTTTAATGCAATCTTACCTTTAAACAGCGTGAGCCTATCTGGTAAGTGAGGTACAAGTATCTTACACAGGTGCAGGAGCGCACACACAGACACACACACATGCACACACACCTGCATGCACTTCATGTGCAAACAAAGCATTTTGGAATATGTAAAAGTTACTTAGTGCTTTTTTGTTGTTTCTTGTGGATATCATGAGTGTCGCTCCCATGTTTTATTCTGGCAGCGCTGTCTATTTGCTAGCCTACACTTATACCTTTTTTCACAGGGGGATACATGAAGTAAGTGCTGTTAATCTGAAAAATGATAACTTGAGGACAGTGAATTTTTCATTTTCACAGTTAGGTAGAGAAAAATTACCCATGAATAGTTGTTGTGCTTGCAGAGACTTTTCCAGTTCTCCCATCCTGAGCTCTAAAGAGTGCTTCTGATTACAACAGTGAACTTGGAAGAGAAGGAGTCTATTGACGCATCCTACTTTCAGTGAATTTAATGGAGAATTTTCTGCCTTGGTAAGGGTAGTAACAGAATTTGCACGTCCTCAGTTGTGTAGAGATTTTGTCTGCACCATGGAGCCTCATGGCATGGGGGAGAAGAGAATCTCCATGTCCTGAAAAAAGGTTTATGAGGAAATAGCTTTTCTACTTGACTCTAACAAGTCAAATTGGAGGGAGTACAAGGGGGTCATTAGCTGCAGTCCTGCAGTGAACACCTTGTGAAAATGTCCTGCTGAAGCAGATCTTTATTTTCTTGTAGTAAAGAGACATGTACAATTTGTTTAATCATTCATAAGGAACAATCTTTTCTGGTATATAATCCAAATAGATCTCATTGTTTGAGAAGGTTTCTGGGCTGCTTGGTTTCATCTTCTGTTCCTAGCTTTTTTTCTCCTGCAGCAGCTTAACAAGTGTTTGCTGTGCTCTGAGTTTTGTTTAGATGGCCGCTGTCATTACTTGTCATCACATTATCAGTTTAAAGGTACTGTAGTATCAACTATAGTGGCCCCTTTAGGCTTCAATGGAGAAAACAAGGTCAGCAATAAGTTAGTATTTTATACCTATTCAGTTATTTTTTTGGGTTTGCATACCCTGCTTACACGTTTCTGCTTCTATCGCTGTTACATGGTATAAGTAAGGTGTGTCTGTTTTCTGTCAGATTTGTCATTTTCTAAATCACTGTTTTCCTTCAAGCTCTAGTTGGAGGTAAAATTTGAAGCTATTTCCTCTGAAATACTGTTCTTGCTTACATTTCCAAAGGGAAAAAAAAAAAGTCAGCTGTTTTAACAGCTTGAGGATGTATAGATTCATCACCTGCAGATTTTCAAAATAAGGTCCCTGTTTTGAAAATGTGATTCTAAATCTGAGGTAACACCAAAGCACCTTGGAGAACATCGTTTATAGAGAGTTTCTACTCCCTTGCTGTGAACTTTTCACGTCTGTTGGGCAGCATTCACACTGAGGAGCATGGATTTTAAAAATTCATTTCATACCATAAACCACCAGTAGCTGCAAGTTATGCTTTTCCTATGCCAGACCCACAAAGGATGTAAATTGTTACTGACTCAGACTGTTTAGTTAATGCTGCTGAGACTCATGTAATTCTGGAGGTCTCAATTTTAATCCTGGATGTTAGGAAGGTGTCAGAAGAATGTTCTTGCACATTCTAGAAAGGAAAGGAAGTACTATAGTGAATATATGTACATTATTTCTATGAAGAAGCTGGAACTGCTCCTCCCTGAACACTGCACAGTTTTTTCATTGGCTCTGAGTGTTCTCAGTAAAGATGCAATTTTGTCCTATAGTGATTTTTATTTGGTTTCTGTTTTGGTTTGGTTTGGTTTTTTTGTAGAATACTTTACTTCATACGTACTCTCTGAAGTCTTTGGGTACATACTTTCCCTTTAGGAGTTTTCAGTTATTCCCGATGATATCATTATATTTTCCCTTGAAGCTCTGTGTTCATAACAGGATAATGGGGAGAGGAGCTGTTCGGTTTGTGATTGATTAGTCAATGTACAATTTCAATTCCCTTGGAAAGTAGGCGTGTGATTGTTTGAGTCTGTGTTTCTTTCGAGAGGGACCATTTCAGGGAATTGTAGTTAGAGCTGCAAACAATCCATTAGTCACTCATCCAGCCCTGCCAGCATAACACTGTTCCCTGCAGTACATTATTGAGTGTTTTGTCCAATATTGGTTTGAGTGACTCAAACCATGAGGCTTCCACCACTTCCTCTGAGAAACTATTTCATGGTCTGACAGAGCTCACTGTTAGGAAATATTTCCTGGTACTCAGCCTAAACTTCTTAACACCCAGATTGATCTCATTACTGTTAGGTATACTCCTTTTTCCAGTTCTGTCTTTGGCGTTCACACTCTTGAGTGAATACTAGATGGTATCATATCTCCTCATAAGTCAAGCAAATGCATAATTAGTGGGTTCAGGTGATTAACAATTTAATATAACACATAATCTTATGGTATTGCAGACAAATGCACAAATGCAAAAAAAGAAGGCAGCTAAATGACAGTCCACCATCAGGAAAGGAAAGTGAATAACTCCTGTAGCTTTCTCGTTCTGTCCTTCACTACCTGAGATGAACTAGAGGCAGATCTGCTGAAGCCCAGGCCGTGTGCTGTGTCTGTTGGAAAGTCTCAGGCACTTCCTCCACCTCTGGGTGCAGTGTCTGGGGCAGGCAAAATTTCCAAAGGAGAGCTCCTGTCACATGGGAAAGAAATGCTTATCTCTTTTCTTTCCTTTATTTTTACAGGGAACATTCCTCACTTTTCCCACTTCAGAGGCAAGTGCTATGACTTTGGGGATGAGTTGTATGCAGTGATGCAGGAAGGGGTGCCTCCAGTTGAGTCCCTGGTGGGTGGCACATATCTGAGGTGAGGGTGGGAAGTCCCACCTCTGGAATGGTCCTTCCACTCACATTGATTCCCCGCATAGATGAGGAGCAAGGTGCATGCAGGACTTTGAGTCTAGAAGCACACATGGCTTTTATGTGAATAAACTCTACCCTTATTTAAGGAACTGATGTATTGCCATTCCCCATGTCAGTTCCATGGCAATATTCCTCATACATGCCTGTGCTCAACCTGTTCTCTGCCAGAGGTCTGGTCTTCTGTGTGTTCAAGAGCATGTTCTTCTTCCATGCAGGTTATCCAGGCTGTCTTCTTTGGGATTTGTGTCTTGACTGACCTGTCCAGTCTTCTTACTAGAGGAAATGACAGTCAAGAACAAGAGAGGCAGCTGAAAAAACTAATTTCCCTCCGTGACTGGATGATGGCTGTTTTAGCTTTCCCTGTGGGAGTGGTAAGTACTGTGTTAATCTGTGCATGTCTTTGCAAACTGGTGAATGGTGCTACTTACTGGTTGTTTTCTGCCTGAAAGGCTTTCCCATCTCTATGCAAAAGACTGTGCAGATAGGGAAAAATGGTAGAGATGATTTTACTATTCTCTTGTTTTTCACAGGTATAAGGAAGCACAGTATACAGTGTGTTGCTGAAATAATCTTTGGGTCATTAAAAAAAATTTATCTTACAATAGGAACTTGATTGTACCAGTAATTTCAGATGTGTATTCTGCCAGCAGCATTTAGAGTTTTTCTGCACCACATATCATCAGTAGTGAAAGTGCTGACTGTGGCATGTTTTACACTGTAATGACCTGATGGAAATTTGGGCGGCAAGCCATTTTGATATGAGCAAGAAGGGAAGCAAAAGTCCACGTTGCTCCCTGTAATCCTTTGGGGGATTCAGAGCTGATGGAAGAATTGGGGTAGGAAAAAAGGGTCCTGTCAATAATATGAAAAACACACCAGAAGGTATGTAAAAATGTAATTTTTACACATGTTTTTCAAAAGAAGACCGTTCTTTGGATCAGGTCCTGCTCCACTGGGACATTGCACATCGCTTTCAATGGCAAGAGATGAAAGCAGCTGAAAATCCAGAGTTTCATACGTTTATACATAGAAGTGTAATCTTCATCAGTTCTAAGTTACACTAGGTTACATTAAAAAAATATATGAGCATTTAATTAAAAGTATTGCTTTTATTGTAATTCAGGCTCAAACTTTAATTCTCTTTTTTTTTATTTCATTGTACAATAGTTCAAAATAAATTCACTAGAAGCAATTTTTTTTCATGGTAGGACTATTAGAAAGCTGTATGAGGTCTTTAAAGTTGTACTGTTTCACAAAAGCTGATCACTTACTGTCAGCTAACAGCAGTTAACATATCAATCTATCATTCGTAATTTCATATATTCAGAGATGCTTCATTAAAATGTCATTTCAGCATTTATATGGAATTTCACAGTAAGTGAAGAAATAAAGAACACTTCTGCAAAGTTGCAAAAGGCTAAGTACATGTGAAACACTGCAGGTACTTCTTTCATAAAAACCCAGCTGGTAGCCTTCCCTTATTGTACTTACTGGCCTACTTTTTGGGAGCTGCCACAATTCATGTTGGGATAGCAGACTGCAGTTTTCCAGCCATGACAGAAGAAACTGGATCAGCTAATACAGTTATTAGAAAATCCATGCATAAACAAGTTTGCAAATATATATTTTATGGGTGCAGAGATTTATAGGTTACAATTGTATTTTAAGAGAGATTCGGAGTTAGAAGTAGTTGTGTTTGGCAACAGATGCTTGTCGTACTGTGTTGATAGTAGAAGTGAAAAAGAAGAACACCATCACATTATTTGTCTTTATTTAAATATTTTAAGTGCCTTTTGCACTCTGGAAGTGTACGCCTTCCCATGCATCAAAGCACACTCCTTGGCTGTCTCACGCCCCTCAGGATTCAGGGATTCATTCATGCCACTGTTATAGCTCCACACTGCGGTCTGTGTTCCTCCACTCCTGCAGTGCCCCTGACCTTGAAACTTTTCAAGATCTTGGAGAATTTTGGCTTCACTTTGTCTTGGCTATTCTGAGCATTTCTGTCAGGCACTGTTTCTCTTGCCACCAGTAAATGAGGAATCTCAGCCAGCCATTGCCTGCACTACAGGTATTGTTGCAACACTTACAATTTAGCAGTTCCCGAGGGATGTGTTGCACACCTGGAGCTAGTTACTTTCCCGATGTTTTCATACAAGAACAACTTCTGTCTTAAACAAACAAGCAAACAAATGAACAAAAGCAAAAAATAGTACGGCCATGCTCATTGGACAGGTGCTCTCCACTTCCAAATGTGGCTTTTCTGTGGTGAGGGGAAGCAATTAATTACCACATATTATTTCACTTTAGTTCTTACAAAGAAAGCCTAAAAAGGTTGTTTTCATTGTTATTTCTTCTCTTGGCTACTGGAAGACAAACTGCAGCACTTCATAACTTAACACTGGTCTCAGCTCCTTCCTGAAACCTGATCTTCTCCAGAGCAGAGATCCCACCACACCGCAGCTACAACTTGCCAAAGCCTGGCCACTGCTTTGTTGTCTGAAGAGTTATTTATGTGTAAGAAAATACCCAGTGAAATTTTGCTATGATGGAGGTTCTTCTTAGAAGGGAGTTCTCAAACACCAAGAGTGTCTGCAGAAAAAAAGTTAAAAGTTCCCTCGTTTCTCATGTTCTGTTAACAGCTGCCACACTCCAAAAAAAAAAAAAAAAAAAAAAAAGAACAAAAGAATATGAAATGCAAATTTTCTTTCCTTGAGACTCACCCACCTAGTTCTCCATGGAGCTTCTCAATGGTTCCCAGCAGTGACACAAGGGAACCTTCAGACATGAAAACTGGGTGGATGGGAATAAAATCTTTTTTGGATTTCTAATGTAACAGCAGTGGTCATGCTTTAGTACTTGTCAGTTACCTTAACATCTAAATTATTTTTATTGCTTAGTGTTTTACAGAGGGCACATTTAGGGAATAATGCAAATACTGGGAAACATTTTAAAGCCTACTAACTGTAGTTTTTCAAGAGCATTCACCACATTTTTTCTGTATTTCCTGCTTACTCAACCCCTTGAGATGACTTGTTCCAAAAAACAGATGAGGAAAGGGGTTTCCACTCCCAAGTCAAACAATGGAGTGTGAAAAGAAATGCAACAAAGTAAAGTTTTTCATTTTTAGTACTTCTTGAAAAAGTATTACATGTAAACCATCTGGGAAGTCTGACCACCAACCTCCTCCCACCTTGCAAAGGAGGAGAAAGAACCACCCCAGGGTAAATAATCTCCTTGGGTGGCTTTGCAACAAATCAAATCTTGCAAAATCTGTGCATCAATTCACGTCTCTCCAGTGTTGTGATATGCATTGTATATCTTCAGGGGCTCAGATAAAACCAAATTGCTAGCCTACTATTTTGATCAGAAGCATTAAGAAATAAACATGAACCTCTTTTAAGGACATAATGACTACTGTTTACTTATTGTTGCTCTTTTTAATATGACTTAAGAGAATGTAATCAGAAATCAAAAGTCTTATGCCACAAAAAGTCTGTGGGCAACGCTTCCTAGCCCTTTTTTAGTTTATTATAAGTCTGTGATACTATTCAAATGCCTGAGAGATTGGGAAGCATCCACGGAAGAAAATTGCTTGCGTAAGCATTTTAGAATTTCATTACCAGTTCTCATCTATAATTACTTACACTTGCTGTCCCTTTTTCTATGCAAAGAAGATACATGTTGGGAATAATTTACATTGCTAGAGAAATGTGAGACATGCTTAAAAGTCAGACTACACCAATGGTTTTGACTATCCCTACTTTTTTCCTATTTGTTTGACACAGATCATTAGGTTGCCAACTTGCTGTGGTTAATTAGTGTTTTGTGTAAACTATATATGGTTTTATCAATATGTTTCTTGTAAATTGTATAAAACAAGAGGAAGAAGAGATAAAACAGGCATTTTTAGGTTTTTAAGACTGTGTTTAATAGAAATAGGAGGAGGAACAGAAATTGAAATTGTTACATATTAAAAGAGAGATTGCTACCTAGAAAATGTCAAACTCTAGCATAGACATTTTATATCACGTAGCATTAATAGCTTTGTTTGAGTCTGAGTCTAAACTGACTAGAATTACCAAATTTTTTTATGTTATACTTTTATGCTTTTATAAACCTGTGATAGGCAGGAGAGAAAGGCAGGCATGCTTTCTTATTTTGTGCTCCTCTGTACTGGTACAGTCAAAAGGAAAGCTGATCACCCTTCTTCTGTAGATTATCAGTTACGCTAATCTGTGATCTTATGCCAAGAAAGTATGTGTAGGCACTTGCTGCAGTTTCCTAGTTACCCCATTAATTGACCAGACTACAAAATACTTTTATTTCCATAACTGACTCAACCAGGCTAAAATCTCTCTATTCTGGATTTTACCCTTGTCTGTTGTGACAAGGTGACTGGTGATGGGAACATTAATGAGTAGTGGTGCAGTTGTCTCCTGAAGTCTATTCTCCAAGAAGGATCTTCCCTGATTTTCATTTCCCAGTCCTTGTGATTTCCTCCACTGGCTCTTTTCAAACCCATTTGGTGTGCTTCTGTGCTAGCACTGGGTATCACCTAAAGCAAGTGCCATGCCAATTTGTGCTTACTGTGGTCTGCCTTTAACAACACTTCTAGATGTAATGCCTTTAACGCTCAAAGAAGCTCACCGACAATATATTTACACTTGCAGTTAACCAGAAATGTCTTGGGAGATAGCCAGAAAGCTTACCTTTAGCTGTATTTAGAACAAATTTTGTCAAGGTCATAAGGGTTTTTTTTCTTTGTCATGAGGCCATCCAGGAAATGACTGAACTGAACTGTGCAGCCCAGCCAAAAACAAAAACACAGTGTAGGAAAATAAAGTTCCACTGGGTTCATTCTTCGTTTGCATAACATTTCTTGGTCGGACTCACGTAAAAGTGCTAATTATACAATCCTTTTCATTGGCTTTACTTTCTTAGTTTCTCTTTTGTGGTGTTTTGACAAAGCCACTTGATTTCTATTTTGAATCATCATCCATTTCCTAGCTTGTCCTTTAAAGTTTTTCCTTGGCAGGACCACATGCTCATCTCACGTCTTCCAAAGCTTCAGACAAGAGACAAACACTGAAGGAATATCTCCTTAAGTGGGAAGACAGTGTTTTGTTTTCAGCCTTATTTTTTTCCTGCTGTTGTGTATTTGTTTAGCAATCTTTCAGATGCCTCTAATAAGTGTGCTATTCCATATTTGCAGTTTCCAAAGTCTACTGGCATATTTGAGGTACCGCTTGGTCTGTAATGACTAGACCCTAGATAGACAATCATTACAGGCATATAGAATCAGAATCATTACAGACTCTAGATAAGTTAAGTAGCAAAAGAAGGACTCCTATATGTTGCTTAATCTTATGTTTAATCAAGCAATTGCTGTCTTTGAAAAATAGTAGTCCTAGGAGGCTCCTGTACAAAGAAGTGTAAAAACAATTGCTGGTGTCTGTTCTCTTCCTTGAATTCCAGGCTTCGAGTTTGTCTAAAGAGCAAGTAGAAGGGTAACATTTGTGCCATTTTGCCTTGGGAACAAAAGAAGATAAAATATTTGGCTCCCTAAAATTTGTCTCCTGCATACGAATAGCCTTTTCAGCGTGGCATGTGAAGGTGGTACCATGGCTGTCTCCACAAGAGTGATGAACTGTGCCACAAGAAAGACAACATGAGGATAAGAGCTGCAGTTCTGCTTGAGCCTTACATGGACAGTATAAAAAAGCAGCTCAGTTGTATCATAGTCTTTCACTGCATGATCATGTGTGATCTTAACAAAGCCCAGCTCAAATAAAAGTCTACCAGTAGCAAAATGTGAGCATAGTAGAGGTTATTTAAAAGTACCAGATCAACAGTTGCTCATTAATCAAAGTAAAGAAATTCAGAAGCAGCCAAGGCAACTGTGTAGCAAGTCCTCATTATAATTCTTTTTATCCACATAGTTAATTTTTATAGTTCATTTTATCCAAATTAACTGATTGTTAGGAAAGGTAAGGTGAACCGTTCAAAGACTGGAAGGAGTCTTCCCTAGGGTGTTGCGTTGGTCTCGTGTCAGGTCATCCTCTGGGACAGGTTAGTTCTGTAACACACTGGGTTTTGCGCACTTCCTTTACCTTATGTCTGCCGCGTGATAGTGCTTTGCTAAGCAGCATTTGCCGTCTGTAGCTCCAGATGGTTGCAACCAGCTAGGCTGATCCTTTTCCATCCATTGGCTGACTTTGGTTAAGGGACAGATGGCATGTCCCCTTTTTTCTTATCTTCACCTCCTTGGCAAAGTCTATTGTTTTATTCTGCTCCACACAAAAATCTCAGGTAAAAGCATGCCAGCTTTGTCATATTCAGTGTAAGAAAGTTCAACCTAATCCTGGGTGATTTTTCTTGCTGTACAACTTCCTTGGACAACATTACCAGTCTTGTTCTTGGTATGCTTGAGAAGATGTTTTTATGTCCCAGTTGGTCTTAGCAGGTTCTCAGAGACCCACTGTGATAATGCATGACTTCTAGGAAGCCTATAGAGAAGAGGATACTTTGCTTCCATTTTTTCCTGCTGTTCAGCTATTCATATCTTGGCACTTACGTGTCAGCAGGTGCGTAAAGAGCTAGGCTGTGCCAATGCCAAGACCTGGCTCAGAAGAGAGATTTCTTGTGGGGTACTTTACACTTGCAATATTTTTCGGGCTGTCCATCATAACCTATTTTTTTTATTCTGGCCTCTGTGCACTAGTCAAATAGTCCAAGTTTATTCTGAGCAGGCACTGATAGCTACCATAACAGATGGACAACTGTGTTGGAAACCAAGAAACTATGTACTCTATGCACACTGAGGGAACAGTGTACTGGTTCAGGTCATTCATATAGCTGGCTGGCCGAAGTCTGCATGTCTGTGGTTAGAACAAGGTGCCATTGATTAACTGCAAACCTCAAATTTAACTTTCCAAAGTCAGAAGCATATGAAACAACTTATGCCTACACTATTACACACACTAATAATTTGCTGACCCTGCTGTGCTCACCCCGTATTTCTTTCACTTTCTTTTACTGACCCCCTAAATTAGCTGTAAGATCATGAGCCACATCAGTTTGGATATAACTGAATACTTCCCTTCTGATCTCAATGAAAGTCCGATCTGTTGCTCTCAAGCTTTAAACTAGAACTTACCATTACTGTGTAGACATCCCTGTACATGGTCATTGAAAAGCTCTTGGCCCAGGTATTGGGTTTTACAGTAAGTCTTTAAACAATAAATGTTTTTTGTTACTGGAAAACTATGAGTCAAATTCAAGGTAAGAAAGCAGTGGTGTTTTAATTAGAAAATTACTTACCTGCCCCAGCAAAGGTAAGCTAAAACTATTATTTCTGTAAATCTGTATGGGTTTTGTATTGTCTTTGCCTTTTAGACAAAAAGATATCTTTAAGAATTTGTGAACACTCTAGCAAAAATTTAGCCTAGTGCAAACTTTATCTGAGCCATCTGCCCTGTCCTCAATCTAGAGGAAATAATGATCTTTCTCTGGGCTCCTGTTAAATAGTCTCTGACAAGAACCAAGCCAAATCTTGTATTGACAAATGAGCAGGGTATTAGAACTCTTTTCTGTGGGTCCCAGTCCATGAATGGTGTAGAGAGTGGTCAAAAGTTTCTTTTTTTTAAAATGCTGTTTTGATTGCTGACACAAAAAAGTGCAAAGATGACTTTACAGGCTTCTATTGGGGGGTGAATGTTTCATATTTATATGTTCTGTGAATTCCAAGTGATATTTTACTTGATTTTTCCATTTGTTTTCTATCCTGTTAGTGGTGAAATATTATTTATGTGCTACATCTGCTTCTAAAGTATAGTATTCAGTTGTGATTTGTCCACAGGCATGTAAGTTAAAAAAAAGAGATTTTTTCCAGGCTGAAAGTCAAGGGGGGAGGGGGAGGGCAAAAGAAGAAAAATTAAACCCTCTGTGAATTCAAAGAGTACAACAGATTCACACTGTTGATTAGATCAGTATTTGGTCAAAGAACAATAATGTCCATGTCTATCTATAGACCATTTGCTAAATGCCTCGTTTTGCTGTCTGAGATGAGTAGCTAATTGTTCAGAAGCATATATTTAAAAATGTCTTTTTTCTTCTTCTTCTTAGTTTGTTGTGACGATGTTTTGGAGCATCTATATCTATGACAGGGAACTGGTTTACCCAAAACTACTTGATAATTTTATACCAGCATGGCTAAACCATGGAATGGTGAGTAAAGTAATGCAAACATTTCCTTTCGTAAACAAAAGTGTAAGGCATATGTGCATGACTCTGCATACAGTTAGAGATAATCCCCTCAGAAATTATTAAGGAACATGGTTTGCAAGCAAGAGGAACATCTTTCCTTCCTTGCCTCCTTGAGTCATATTTGAATCTCTGGTAGCTTGGAACAGTGGAGACCTGAACTTACGTGTTTTACATCTCACACTAGTTGTGGGGGTCAGCTGTTTTCTGTGATAAGGTAGCTTTCCCAGAGAAATGCCACCCTGGTCATGAGGAAATTTAATCAAAAGAGGCTTTTCCACAAAACAGAAGTTATGACTTTGACAAATCTTGCTCTAAAATGACAGAAACACTTAATTGAATGATTCTTTGCCATTCTACCGAAATATAATTTGTGATGAAAATATTTTGATTAAAATGCTTTTTCAAAAATGTGGTTTTTGGACTTCTATGTCTTTTAGAAAAAAAAGGAAATAATTACCAATTTCTCAAGCACATCAAACTTATGTAGCAGAACCTGTATCTGGATATTTTTAATAATGTGGAATTCTATGCAACAGTGCAAAGTCTTAGAATTGCTACATTAATAATCATAAAGGTAGTTTCCTCAGAGGAAATCTGACCTTTTAATCGCTCTCTGGTATGTCAAGTCAGACATTCCTTCTCTCAACTATATGTTTAAATGTGAAGGGAAAGATAAGGCCACACTTTGCCATCAGGTACTTTCCACTGTTTATGCAGCATTTGGAGCTGAAAGGTGTCATGTTTGTTTCTCTAGTTGCATCTGTGCAAAATGTTTCATTATTCCTTTGTTTTCCATATCGAGGCATGGCAAACCATTTGGCACGGCTGTGCATCAGTAGATGACAGCAGAGCTCATCCTTCAGGGTGTGAGTACGGTATCGTCACAGCAGATCAAGATTTGTCCACTACTGCTGGGCTTGATAAATTGGTCCTTCGTGGAGTGGGGCAGATGGCACTGCTGTTCCCTTATTTTTTTGTAAAAGGAGCAGTACGAGAGTTCTACTGACAAGAGGAGCATCAGCTTCTGCTAGATACTGTACTGTTTTATGATGTTTTGAAAGGAACAGCATGATACTATGTGTGTGTGGAGCTGAGCAGAGTCTGATGACTCCTGCTGTGTTTGTTCAGGCTGTCTTCCCTTGAGTTTTGAGGTTACAAGGTGAACACTTGCAAACACTGCCAAACCATGCATACCTTGATTTTTCTCCCCACAACAGATCAGTGGCAGCTCTGATGACATTTATTCCAGGTGACAGTCCACATACTGGAAGTGCCTAACCCGTAACATTTTTTATGAATGTGTATTGTGAAGCAGTTGGCAACAAACGGCCTTATGTATTCAGGAAGTCTTCTCTGTGCCTTAACTAAAAGGCGACTCAAGCTTGTGTTGCTTTGTAGAAATGTATACCTACTGAAATATATGAAGAGGGCTTTTGTTTGAGATTTTTGGACATCATAGACTTTGCTGAAATGTATTGTGTGCAAGCAACTGACTTCTTTTTCAACTTGAAAAATTGTAGAAAGCATTTTTGAAAGACTTCTGTAAAGGAATTGTTTTCTGTGTCAGTCTCCATTTATCCAAGTGTTCTTTTACCTCGATAACAGGGGAGGCTTATGACTGCGGGGCTTTTCACCACGTTTTAGTCACATTCTTTTTGATGTTTTATCCATCATTTTATCCTCATCAGCTTTCATACTAGTTAATTCTGATACACTGCCCATCACAGTGTGAAAGGGTTATTAAACTACCGTGAGAATGCCAGCACTTCACTTACTAGTACTTACAATTTTGACATTGGCAAATTTTAGAGAATAAAATTTTCACCCTTGGGAAACGGGTAGGACCTCTGGGAGTACGGTTTAGAAAAGTCAGGATCCCTGGCTATTGTTTTATACCACAATAAACATTTATCCCCATGTCTTCCTGCACGTTTTGACAGCAGCTGTGCACATTCAATGATAATTTTTCTGAGTTCAAGGGTGGCGGTACTGGAGCCCAACCTTGTATAACAAAACTCACACAAGAGACTCATTACCCGTGGCTGAGTGAAATCTATCAGTGAGGGGTGCGTCATTTTACCTTTGTGGTATTGCTGATGCAGCCCACTTTTGTGTGAGCTTCCCCTGCAGTATCTGGTGCAGCTCCTAAGGATCTGGGCTCAAATGTTGCCTAACCCGTGAACACTCTCTCCAGGCTTCTTCACAGCAGTTACCCCAAAAAATGTATTTAGCACCAAAAAAAAAAAAAAAAAAAAAAAAAAAAGCCACCAAAAGTGGAAAATGTATACATTTTCCACAGTAAAAAGATTCCTACTTTAATTGAAAAGACATATTTTCAAAAGTTTCTGACAAAGGTATTATAACCAGCTGTAACAACTTGCTCAACTGTCAACATCAGCCTGCAAAGTCCATACATAGAAAAGTGAAAAGTTATGAAATCTGGCTGTAGTAATAAAAATCGTATTTCCATTAGTAATATGGGCATGTATCAAAATATTTGAGAGTATTCATACTTTAGAAGCATTTTAAGGTAACTGTATAGAAGGCTGTACAAAGAAATTGTTTGAAGGGCTGGTCCAATTCAGTGTATTTGCCCAGGCAGAAGTGATTTGGACAGCAGTGTCTGCTGCTTTTTTAGGTTATAATAATTAGTTCTCATCCTCCTTTTTTTTCTCCTCCTTTCCCATCCCTTCTTTACAGTTACAACACTGTCTACATTTAAAATTCTGTTTTCTCAAATGCATAGTAATGTCCTGTTAATATTCAGCAATATCACTCCACAGCAACACTTTTTCAGCATAAAAAAATAAGTCCTAATTGTAGAAAAAAGTCCCACTAGATACAGAAAACACAAAGGAAATGAGCCTTGAAGCTATGCAGTTTAATTACCAATTCAATCTTAATATTGTTTATAAAGTTCCGTAGAAACAGAGGTCAGGCTCATTGTGCATCATACACAAAGATAAAAGTCACAAACTGTTTACCATAACATGGCATATAGTGTCAAGAACTCTATTTTATATATATGTATATATATACACACTGTAATAGTTACAAATACAATCCCTCTGCATGGGACAATCTATAGTAAGTGGTGCCTTGTGATACTGGATAGTTCCTCTTACATGCAGATTTATACAGCTGTGAAAGGTATCACTAATAGAGTGGTACGATGCCATAAAACTGGTATATTTCATTATCTCAGTCAGTTGATTCGTCCATAACCAATAGTATCACTATGATTTGAGAAATGACCAGGGAAATCAAGGGCAGGTTTGCTGTTTATTTCACCAATGCCAGGTTTTTATCTCTGTTTACTATGGGAAGAAGCACATTTGAGTAGATGAAGTTAAGCTCCTGTCAGTCGAAATAACTACCTGTCTAAAGAGAGATGTTGGAGAATAGGCTATGTCTGAGAGCCTTGGTCTATTTCTGATGTGTCAAGTGCACTTCCTGGATTTATTAGTTATGCAAATGAATTCATCTTTGTGGGCTTACAATTTTAGTTGCCATATTACTGAACTCTATCATCAAAGATGTCGTTTGTGTTCTTGAGACTGTCCTGCAGTTTGGATCCATATCAGCTCATAATTAAACAGGTGCGTTTTCCGTGGGAAATATTCTTTCACATTTTCTCATGATTGTCTATCTGATCTTTATCATTATTAGGAATTTTTCATCAAAGGCTAACCTTTAGTGTTTAAAACTAATGTGTCATAGGATTTTTATCAGCTTATTCTTTGCACCTCTTTGTGTTGGAACTGGACAAGATGATGTATAGATAATGTTTGTTTCAATAAGTTACGTTCTCTTCAATATTAGCACAGGCTCTATAACTAGAGGTTGCCCCTATTCTAACCAATGCCCACATAAACAGATATGTAGACTGAATTCATTTAAGCTTGAGCATTGCTGATTTTGAGCCAGGTTACATGGCAGGACTCCCTGCGGTATCTATCCAAGTTAACATACCATTTCAGCGAGAGTCCTTCTTTGTTTTTCGCAGACACTGTCTCAAATTTGTTTTAAAAATGTGAATCATCTTTTGTTTGTGGCGAAGAAAGCAAAATACAGAGATAGAAATTACTTACTGAGGAGTTTAAGTGGCTCTGGAGGTCGGAAACAAAGTATTGTCTTCATATGAAGACTTGAGAGGAGAGGTTAGGAAGGGGGGAAGAGGAATATGCTCTGCATCTGTGGAGTTGGAAAAATGATTATTGTGTGGGTTCTGTGCCACTGCAGTCTATATGAGCTCTTCCAGTTTTGTCCTCTTGTTATTTTTTATGCTGCTTTTGGGAAATGGGAAACAAAGGCATTTCTAGAAACACTTACTCTCTGCCCTTGTATTCAAGGCAATGCACAACAACTGGGACAAATAGCAAGAAAAGACAAGTTATGGAGAGGAAGGAGCCTGTCCCACTGATATATCTGTACTTATTTCGCAAGTTGTCTCTCCTTGCTTATTGCTGACTACTTAGCTAAAAAGTTGAGCGCACCAGAGAGTGTTACAAAGTCCTTCCAGCCACCACTCCAATTGTTCTTCCTAGCAGCCTTGCCTGAGGTCTGGTGGCCTTGGCTTGTGTGCCTCTTTTTTTTACTAGAGGAAAGGACATAACCCTGTTAGAATGAATCCAGAATAGAGCCACAAAGATGATTAGAGGAAGAGAACATCTCTCCCATGAAGAAAGGATGAGAGAATTGGCATTGTTCAATAGGGTGATTCTGTTGAAACCTTCAGTACCTGAAGAGGTCCTCAAAGGCAGCTGGAGAGGGACTTTTTACAAGGACATGTAGTGATTAAAAAAGGGAGAATGGCTTCAAATTTAAAGAGGGTGGATTTAGATTAGATATTAGGATGAAATTCCTTCCTGTGAGGGTGGTGAGACACTGGAACAGGTTGCCCAGAGCAGTTGTGGATGCCTCATCCATTGAAGCATTCAAGGCCAGGTTAAGTGGCGCTCTGAGAAATCTGTTCTAGTTGAAGGTGTCCCTGCCCATGGCAGGAGGGGTGGAACTAAATGATCTTTAAGTCTCTTCCAATACAAATCATTCTGTGATTTTATGAAAGCTTTTTTCCTGGTGTAAATCTTTTTTCCTTGATGATTTGACAAGCAGAAAAATAGAAAAGTCATGCAAAAATCAAAATTCATAGTAATCTGATATACAGAGATTGAAAAGTCCAAAGCTGGTTATTTTTTTGACAAGCCTATCTCTCCATCATTCCTTTCAGTCATCAAAGTGTTTCCATCTAGCATGTTGACCTAAAAGTCCTTTTCAGAAATGAGTAATTTGAAATTGTGGGTTACACTTCTTCGGGATGCTTCCTAACCTAGTAACATTCCATGTATGTATGGGCTCTTGTACAATGTACTGCACTTTTGTAATGCCTCATGCTTATGCCGAGAAGGTACTTACATTATTCTGAAATCTGTTTCTAAATCTGGTTCAAGGCTTTCAAGGATATTCCAACTCAAGTGCACTTCTTAATTTATCTACAATATTTTCATATGTTAGGTGTGAATAAAATTTTAGTGCTCCAGAAAGGAGTTCCTGTTTGTTACATAACTTGCAAAGTTTTCTGATAAAAATCAGGAAAAATTTTGATTTAATTTCCAGCAGAATACCCACTCCTAGATGGCTATTATTTAAACATCTATCTGATGGAAAGAGCAGCAATTGAAGCTGGTTGCCTGGGGACTCAGAACATGAAACCCATGAAAATAATGTTGTTGAATTGGTACACGTCTTGCGTGTTCATGCTGCAGTTACATGGCTCTGTCTGCTATCTCTCTTCATTATCTGCCAGTTCCACCACTGGAGTGTAAATATAGTGGTATCAATTATCTTTCCACTGTGGGGAGAAAAACAGCAGCAGCCTTAAAAGATTTTTTTGATTTTCTGTTACTTACGTGAAGGGCTAGGAAACTGGTGGTGTGTCAAAACCTGTGCCTAAAAATTGAGAGAGGCTGCTAGGGTGAAGAAGTCTATCTGAGCGGCATCCTCTAGGAGCATTAGGAAAACCCCTTTATCTTAAACACACTAACAGCACGGTAGTTTTTGTGAAGTAGGAAGCTGGCCTTAACCACATTGCATATCTGCCAGAGGACACTCATCAAGGTAAGGTGAAGACAGCTTTATAACTGAACACAGATGCTGAATGTTTCTGATTGCTTGCTTGTTCCAGTAATCTGGAGAAAACATACAGACAGGCTCCTCCTGGTATCAGCGACCCCAACCTTTAATGAGGGACCTTTTCTAAAACATCTTGAGTATTTGGTAACAGCTAAACATGCAAGCCCTATTGTAGGCATGAGCACTGCAAATGAAAAGCCTGAGAGCTGAAGTCCCAGATGAGATCTCTTTCAGAAGTTTGGCCACCTTCTGTTGACAGTATCATGTAACTCTGTCTATAAGTACAGAGAATGAGAGCACCTAGTGTCAACATCAAGCTGCTGTAGTTAGTACCAGAGAAAGGGAGAAGGGAAGAGAGTCACTGGGAGAACATGAAAAGAGAGGTTAGGGAAAGATAGTTGAATGAGAGGAAAAGACAGGTGGGAGGAAAGCGATGAATCAAAAAGTCAGCTGATGCTGTTCCAACTCCCACCTAAAAAAAAAAGAAAAAGGGAAAAAAACCAAACCAAAACAGATGAGGCAAGTGAATAAAAAAGGAGCCACAGAATAATGTAGACGAGCTGGAAGAGACTCAAAATGCTGAAGAGAACCTGAGGGAGGAGGAGGAAAGGAGAAGCAAGGAAATAAACAGTAAGAAAGATTAAATGAAGAGTATGTTTTCTTCCATCATTTCACTGGGAAGACTTCCCTCAGATATACTAGTTAGAGGAATTGAGAGCAAGGAGATGGCTTATGGATGCTGCTGTAAGAGGAGGAGAATTGCTTCTGTTGCTTTTGGATGTAGGTTTATCGGTAAGATGAAGTAGTATTTGCACAGTGACATTCCAGGAGCTTCAAAACCTTGGAAAACATTTAGGAAGAAAACGACCTACAGCCATGCAACAGTATGAGGCCTATGTTCATATAAGACAAGTGATATCAGTAGAATGAGATTGACAACTTTGCATTGCTCTCTATATTTTTATCTGACAATGCTATATGATATCTTGACTGTCTGTTTGACTCTCACAACTTCAGTCCTGCTGTTGAAAAAAGCCCTTGTTTTTTCATATCAGCTGTGAAGTGTGAGTTGCATTGCATATTAAAACAGATACGGTTTGCTAAGGCTTGCAGATATGCTGGAAGAGCACATATTTGAAGTACCAGAGGTAAGGAGATGTACTGTCTGTATTTCAAACTGCCCCACTTAAACAGCCAAAGCTGAGTGTAACCGTGGAAGTGATAATTATGCTGATAGTAATAATACTGGTAAAAAAAAGCTTAAAGCCAGATATTCGACTGAAGTCACTCACACAAATGTTTGTTAAAGCAATTACTGTGGGCACAAAGCAAATAACCAAAGAAAAAACCCAAAAGGACACATGAAGGGAGCTTTAGGCTTTCTGCCCTACTCTGGGTGTGGAATGCATACTGAGCGTGTTTCCTAGAAGCAGAGTTTGGCCCTGGACTACTAGGTCTGTTTGTTAAACTGGCAGTGGTGTGGGATGGAAATGCATTTGTTTCATTCCTCTAATTTTGACAATATTAGGAACGCTGGTTTTGTTTTAACATTTGCGCAGCTTATATTGCTTTCTGTAGTCATTGCTGGAGCTTTGCACAACTCTCTTGTAATGCTTACGTTGTACATTTGTCTGGTGCTACTGCACAATTTATCAGATATATGGTTTGCAGGTTATAAATGTAAATGAATGTTCAACTTTCGCATCCATGCAAAATGCATTAATAAGTGGTATGCATTTTTGATAAAAATCTATGTGCTTTTCTCTCTCAGTTAAAATCAGACACTTATTTTATCTTTTGACTTAGTAGATTTCTGTTTTCGTTGCTGAGGGTTTTTTTCCCAGAGAACATAGGCAGATATCAGAGTCTAACATTAAGGGATATATTATTATTATTATTAATAATGAGTATATTCAAACAGTGCCTTTCTCCACAAAAAGAGTATTTCGCTAGAAAAAATTAATGTATTGGAGGAGGATTGCTTATGTTGAAGAAGGTTTAAGAAGTCAGTTGCCAGCTACAAGTTGTGTAAACATCTAAACATCTCATATGCATGTGGTCCTGGAGACAATTAAGATGAAGAGCTTTACCTCTTCAGCAGGTCACTCAGACACAGGAGAGGATGCAAATATCTCTTTGAAGGTATAGTAGTTTAATAAGCTTTTATTGTCTACCTGTATGTATTTAGGGGAGTATGCTTTGCCTTTTGATTACAGTAAAATGCAGTGTTACGTATTCTTGGACACACTGGTTATCATTAATACTCAGATAAGAATTAGACTTAACATACAATAAAAGTGGGAATGTACTGTATTGTACCCAGTTTACTAAACTGTGCTGTTAGTGTTCACACATGTGGCAAATATGACTTAATCAGACCACAAATATTTTGCAGCATTCCATGGTATCTCATTTATTTGTTTAATGTGCCGCTATAGCAACTGGATTCCATCCTTTTAGATTCTTTTTTTCACAGACCTATGATCTACTTGGTTGAAGTTTGGCAGACAGCTTTTCCTTCAATTGAAGGCATATGTACTAACTCAGTGACCAGATTTTTACCTATTTATCATTGTTGGAAAGTGGGTTATTTCACATGGACCCAATACCAGAAAAATCAGCAGACCGGGTGAAGGGAGTGTGAGCCCAAAAGCTTATACGCTTTTTCCAGCCCTTGAAGTTGGTGGAATAAAAATTACTGCTTTTCCCTGTATCCTGAAATCATTGTTGCTTCAGGAAAACTAATACAAGGAAATATTTTGACATTGTGTGAAAAATTACCACTTTTTAGAACTAACTTTTTTCTTTGTTAAATGCTGTCTTTTATGTGTCTTTGTAAACAGACATAATTTCTGCAGAAGACATTTCATATTCAGATGATTAATATGTAGTGCCACAACAGTGATGTTGTGGCTGATAGGCAGAAATCAAGGATTTGGGCACAGCCTTGGGACTTACTTTTGCTTATGGTGGGCTGTAAGCTTTGACATAACCTGGTGTCTGTCCTACTGTTCAGTTCCATCCCCATGTTTTTTACTTTCCCACATAGATACAAATAAGTAAAAACAGTCTATATTTTCAGTAACTCCTCAAATGCAAGAAGCTCAAATTCAGGATGAAGCATGAAGGATGCTTTGGACAGATGTATTAGCCATTGCCATTAATCATGCAGTTTTACAGTAGTCCCTTTTGCCTCTGGACATTTAAAAGCACCCGAGTTACAGCCCTACTCAGGAAAAGCCATAACCTTTCAGAGGGGTCTGTTTCTGTCAGAGACCATGAGTCTGACTAAGGTGATTCTTTCCCTCCTATAGCAGAGCTGTCTGAGCAAGAAAAAACTGACCACAGAGAAATAGCACAGAGTGTGGAGTGTCTCAAAATGACAAAAGGTAGACCAATGGCCTATACACGATTTGCTCTTAAATCTCCATTGCAATATTAACTGATATGCTTCAACTCTTCACAGCTTGCTTTCTCTTCAAAACAAGTAACGCTGCATATTTGAAGTGCTGTTTAAACCCCATTTTTAAATTTTCATTTTATTCCTGGTTCTGACACTGTTGTACCAAATAATCTGAGAGAAATTATGTGGTGTTTGATCAAAAGCGTTTTTTGTAAGTCTTCAGTAGCTAATGCCTGCATTTTGTGGTGCTTTTTAATGATAGTTAGAAAAATAGTGCTGCCTGATGCAGGGTTTCTAGTACAGAGCCTCTGATTCTTGCTATGAAGTGTCTCAGGCAGGGCAGCTACTGTGCCAGACCAAGCGGTGTGTGCCTGCACTCTGCTCTGCACTGTGCTGGGGGATTGCTGGGTCCCCTGAGGCATTTCCTTCACGTGCCTCAGCATCCCATTCATTCTGTTATAATGAAGATGTGAATTGCCTGCTGCAGATTACTTTGAAGTTCATGGATGCAAATGCAACTAAGAGTTGGAGTTAATATTGTCCATTCTGCTGCAGAACAGCAGTGGCCTCTGCTTCAAATGCTAACATTACTTCCGGTTATATACAAATTTAGCACTCCTGTTGTCTCAAAAGATATTCTAGGCTGATGTGATGCATGCTGCAGAAAGTTCAAATATACCTAGAAAGGAAATTCTTCTTTATAAAAATCGCTGTAATAGTCAAATCACATCCTTAAGTTTATTTCCAACAGGAAGCAATTTTATTTGCTTCCTGGGGCTTTTAGCTGTTTATTCTGTTACTTTGAGCTTTACCAGCTTTCTATAAACCCACTATGCAGAGTTCCAGCTTGCTGAGTCACTGCAATGCACATTTTTGTGACTTCTTTTGCAAATGCAATATGTAACATAGAATGTTTTTCTGAACTATTTAGGGGAAATATGGTCTACTGAACTTCGTATTTTAAGGCACTTTTTACAATGAAGACATGGGAAATGATATAGTTTTCTGTAAAGGAAATATCCATTAAAAATATCTTTTTATTAACACACGGATATACTGATGTTTCCATTAATAAACAAAATTGTGTTGGCTGCAAGTTTTTTAAAAATTTATACAGCTGGAAATCATTTTAGAAGATGAATATATGTATTCTTAGGTAAGAGACTAAGGTGGATGGCATTTTGGTTTTTGCTCCTGAAGCAGAGGAATGAAAGATGGAAAAGCGGAGGGAATTTGAAGAAGAAAGAAATGCCTGTGTCAGAAGCTAAGAGAAAAAGTGATAGCTTTAAAGGTTGTTAAGGAGGAGAAGATAGGGGGCAAAGCAGAGGAAACCAAATGCTGAAAAAAAAGAGGTGCTAATAGTAGTCAGCTGGAGAGAGCCATAGAACCTGGAGGTGATAATTGTGTGTACTGTACTTCACTGAGAAAAAGCTTGAGAGAGGTTTGAAGTACTCAGTGTATAGTGAAAATATCACCTGTTATTTATTGTAGACCAACATGCAGAAATTTGGCTTCATTTGGTTTCTTGTGACCACTGATTCTATGGAGCAATTTTCTTTTTCTACCATTTTTGTGAGTGCAGAAATCAGAAGAATGTCCTCTGTACGCTCATTGTCTCTAACATCCCCAGAGGCTGTGGGTCTTCAGATCTCACAGTTGTTTGCACTGTGCCACTGATTCTCCCATATTATATTCTCCATTACGTCAGGTTGGTAGGATTACTATATATATAGTAAATCTATAGTTATATATATATATAATGTGTGTATATATATATATATATATAGTGTATGTGTAGTGTTTGTATATATATACACCATACATAGAAATACCTAATATATTATATATAATATATATTGCTTTTCAAATATTAGTAACTATATTGGTGCCTAGTGCCATTTTAAAGAACATCTGTAATTTTATCTAAGCTAACCTCTGTTGATACAGATACAAAATGTTTAGTCCTTAAATTTCTTTCAGCTTAGATAAATAAGACAGGTAAAGACTGGCAAGAAAGAGTTTGTATTTTCCCCATGTTACAGAGGAGAAACTAAAACAAGGAATTTGTGGTTTGCCTGAGGCTACAGGCAGTTTATTAAAGATTGATCTGTAAAGTGAATCTATGTTTCCTTCATTAGCCAGTACTTTTATTAAGAAATTATCTTCTCTGGCCAAACCAGAGGAGGAAGAAGACAAATTCATAGTGAGTGAATGAGCAGTCATTTGGGTTTCAAACTCATGCTCTATTGGAAGGAAGAAGTGACTCAGTTTTTGAATAAAGAAAATTTGCTCTAAGTCCTGCTTCACCTAGTTACAATAGGCGTTTCATTATTTTTGTTTTGTTTATATCACTGGAAGTACAGGTTCATCTCACCAACTGCTTTTGTGTTTATGTTTTCTTTTAGTATAGCAACTACTGTCAACTTATTCCAAATAATTTGATTTTGGGTGTACCTTTTCTCTGTAAGGAGGAAAATCCCTTAGGTTTCCATTCCTTCTCAGATGATGATTGATTTGAGAAGAGAGACTCTGATATGAAAACCAAAGGATGATTTAAGAAGGATTAACTTGGAAATTGAAAATATGTCAAAGGAGAAAAGGTCCCTGTCATCTGGCCTGTCATTTTGGAACTGTTTTTTCTTTTGTTGTCCAGGAATGCTGTTGGGACCAAAGTGGGTGGAGTGGGAGTGTTGTCATTAGTGAAAATCAAGGAAATCTGAGAGTCTGCAGATCTTTTAAAGATCTTTCAAAAGTTGCTTTTATGGAGTCAAAGCTATTTCAAAACCTATGTCCAAAGTTATGATTGCAAGTATATAAGAAGAAATAAAAAGACAGAACATAGCTTGTGCCAAAGTATTTCGCCGACAGTAAAGTATAAGTAGTGCCCACAAAGAGTTGTATTTTGATTATTTTTACTGAGGTAATAAGATTTATGTTTCCCAGCCAAAGATATACCCGAATGAGCAGCGGCATGATGTAGAGGCCTGGATCCACTTTGGGAAGTACCTTTCTTCAGGCAAGAATTCAGTGTTTACCAGTCCTGTCTCAAATCTGAACTCTCAGCGTAGCTGGCAATAACACAAATATTCACAGCTGTATAAAAAATGTTATTTAGTTCACAACAGTAGCCATGGTTACCTGCATACTTCCATTGCCTTATTCATGTGTAATTCTTTTTTTTTTTTCTGGAAATACCATTACTGTGTAATACAATACTGTACAGCCTCTTGGTAAGTTTTACAGTGTCAGGAAGAACATTTTGTTGTGAACCTGAAAGCATATTATATCAAGTTGGCTTGCACGTGGAAGATCCCACCTATACAGTGCTAGGCAGAGAAGGGCGAGTCTGAACATTCTGTGACTGCAATTTTAAAATATAAATAAGAATATGTAAAATTCCTTGGCATTGACAAGTCTCTCGTTTTAACTGCACAACATTTAAATAGAACTAGCTCCTGCTTGGTCCCGTCACAGGTGACACAGACCAAGCAATTCCTGTCAGTGCCTGTTAGAATAGGATATTATCCTCATGTCTTCTTGAAAGAAATGTGAGCCCCAGGAACCCCACGGTATCAGAAGGGTAGAAAAGTGTTACAATTTTACTCCTTTCTCTCCTTACTTTTCCCAGTTCATTTAATACCGGTGCAATATACTTGAGTATCTAGTGTTTTCATTACACTCGTGGAAACCAGTCTCACTTGCATTACTGCAGCAGAATTCCCAGCCATATTCTAACCTTTGCTGAGAAAAGAAAACAGTACTTGATATTACAGATATCTCAGATCACTTTGCAAACAAATGAATTAAACTTTACAAGAGTATTAAAAACAGTTCACTTAGGTTTATATATTCTTTTTCTAATTGAGAGGTGTGACATTAATTCTGGAGGATTAAAATTGCCTACTGGTTTAAATTAACAGCAGCAGCAGAAGGAGAAAAGGATATTTGCTTCTTTAATCTGGCAAATTTATTTTAACTCTTTCAGTGTAAGCTTCGTTACTGCCAGTGCTACTGTTGTAGAGAAAACTTACCAACTAAATGTAAAAATTTGTATTTAAGTGTCATGCTCCTTGGCATTTTCATGGAAACAGTGAAACTTAGTTTTATAGGTATTGCATAGAGACTGAACTGAATTTCTAAAAGGAAATTTAAAAATTGCTTGTGTAACCTTATGAGACCTTGTTGAAAGCCTGATAGAGTTTTAATATAGTATCCAGACCTTTTTTAATGCGTCTCCCACAGCAAGAAGGAAGATGGCATTAAGATGAAAATGTCTATAGCGAAGCCGGCTGTTACCACAGTCTGGCTTCTGTTACTGCCGTAGCGCTGCCAGCTTGGAGCTATTTATAGGCATTAGCCTATATCTATCCACACACGTGGATCTACTATTCTCTTCAACAGCAGTTCTGCTCCTGAAGAACTTGGTCTGAGGTTTCAAGCTTTATTTTTCATTTCAGAAGCCAGTTTCTTCAGCCATCCTTATTACTAATTAGTAGGAATTTGTCATGCAGTCGCTTCGTGCTCTTGCATCAGCTTTTTTGCATTGGCCTACCAGCTGGAAGGCTCAGTTGTAGTGCTTTACAATTCTTCAAAACTGGTTTGTTACAGTATTGGGCCCTCTCCATCATCTTATGATTTTGATACCTTTTTCTCCTTGAAATGAAAATCATACACAAGACTCTTAAAAAAATTGGTTCCATTATCTCAAAGATAAAAGTTTAAAAAAAAAGGAAAGAAAAAAAAGGTGCCTCTGTCAGAGATCACACCAAAATTTGGTTTTCTTCTACTGCAGCTGAGTGTTTTCGTGCTGTGAATGATTTATTGCACAAATAAAACCTGTTCTCTTTCATTTTCCTGATGATGAATGCTGGCAATAAACACTTTCCCTAAGAGCCAGTCCTCGCTAGGAGCAGAGGCATTGTTTAAGTTTGCTGCGCCACAGCACGGCTGCAGCCTTGTGTGGTCTGCAGCATTCTCTTAACACTTCATGCCTACTTACACCCCTCCATAAATTTAGATACAAGCCAGCCAAGCGCAGCCTTTCTGCATCCTGCACTACACCACCTTCACCCGTGACGTAAATCGCCAGATGATACATACTCCCTGGCAGAGTCTGAGTGAGAGCATGCAGCAGCAGCAGCAAGCCTCAGGCAGCAGCTTTGGAGTGCGTTATGTCTTCTGCTACCTCATGCAACACAATGATGTAGCACTAAGGACAGCAAAAAGCTCTGATAGCCGGTAAATTTGCAGTGATGGGCTCAAAACTAAGTTAAACTGAGAAAGTAAAATAACAGGACAAGTATTTGACTGATGTAAACCATCATCTCCTTCATTCTGACATTCTTAGTTCTAAAGATTGTTTCTCTGCCACATGGCTTAGGCACATTGATTATCTGAGAAGATTTTCACTGCTTGAATAGAGTGGAAAGCATTCTGCAACTATTAAATTTGTTCTTTTCCCTGTTAGTGGTGATTTTTAAAATAAATATAATATCTTTGTTCCTTTAGTTACTTGTGGTAGTTGACTTTTGAAGAGCATTTAACTTACCCTTCTTGCTTTCACGTAAGAGTAGCTTGAATGTTAAACAAAGATATTTCTGCAGAAGTGTTTTTGCACCAAATAAGTCTTTCATAAATTCATAACTGTCCGCCCTCTGGAAAGGTAGCAAATTTTATCCTCCAGGACTGAAGTAGTTTTTCCTCCATGTTAGCAACTTGAAACCGTTTTCACAGCTCTATTCAGCATTCCCCCTGCTTTATTTATCTCTTGTTTTATGCAGCTGCAAACAGTACATATATATATATCTTTGTCCCTCCTGCAGTGTTTTGTCCCTCAAAGATTTGCAGCAATGCATTCAGTTTCTGCTGTTACAATTCCATGGCAGCAGATGATGACTTTGCAAAAACAGGTTGCTGTGAGCTGTTAGTATCCGAGGGAAAGTCAGGCCTCACGGCATCAAGTGTGAGTTTTAGCTGTGACTTCCGCCATTCATATGTACTTAAGCTATCCGAAACAAAGGAGATGTCATGCTTAAATTATTTTCAGCTTCTAACCTTTTCAGTTGTGAACTTAAAACCACTAAAACATTAGGTTTCCCTAGTATTTATTTCAAAGGACAGGTCAATGTGAAATGTCAGTGTGAAGAGGAAGGGAAATATAGTTTCCCATGGGTCCCTTCCAACTCAGGATATTCTGTGATTCTATGATTCCACATAGTATTACCCAGGTATCCAATGTCCAGTTAATAAAAATAAATCAGTTTTACTAGAATTTGTTGTATCCCAAACCACATGGGATACAGTTAACAATCTCCAGATGTGAAACTGAAAGGACTATCAGCAGCACAGCAAAACTGTTCCTCTCAGCAAGGAGGGCTATTGCAGCTGGAATTCATGGAGATACAAAGGGAAGGTAGTTGTTCTGAGGCTATGAGAGAGTCAACGATGTTCTTCCACTTGCTATGTTCATGGCAGGGCATATACCAGACCTGCTGTGCTAATAGAGGTAGAAAGAAAGAGCTGGTGAGCCACCCAGGAAAAACCAAAGTGAGCTGTCTAGCACACACCTCTAGCCAGGGATCGATGTTTACTTGTTGTTAGTGCTTGGGGAAATGCCACCTGGGGTGGCGTTTAGATGAGCTATGTGTTGAGTGAAATCTCATGGGACTGAAACAAACTCAAAATCTACTTTCTTTTACAAGTCTGTCCCCAGGGAAGCCTTGGATAGCATTTGACACTGTCTCACTTTTCACATCTTTATCAAACTATGGCCACAAAGGGGCTGTGTAAGGAAACTGGATGCTGGGACAAGGAGTGGTTTGGCATATGTCTGCTCACAAGAAACTCTGTGACTAAGTGCATTTCTTTCATCATAACCTTTTCCACCTTGCTGATTGAGAAACTGGGTAATGATGATACACAGATAGTTTTTCAGAAAATTTGATGGACCTTTTGACTGGTAAGGAACATCTGTGTGGCTAAACAAGATGTCCTGCTTTTAAAAGGCTGATGTTTAGTTCAGCTGGTCCCTACACAAGTTCGGGGAAAATGAATAGGCATAAAAAGATGTCCACCACCAGATAGCCTAAGGTGCAGTACAGAAAGTTGTACTTAGAACATATTATTATAGACATGTTGTCAGGGAGTATTCCTGTTGCACGATGTTCTGAAAACATCTCTGTTTGCCTCAAGGGAATGCCCGTCTGCCTTTTCTTATGATCCATGGGAAAAAATACCCTTGTGGTAAAGGCAAATGGAGTGTTTCCAGTGTCTAATATCCATCCTGTTTTTGTTCCTAGTACAGCAACTGAAGTGGTGTGTTTGTGAGAATCATACTGGTGCACAATAGAGAGAGAAGAAGGAGAGTTTTCAACTTTTAAGATTCTATGATTACAGAATAACTTAAGGTCATTGCTGTAATTCTAAAGTTTTCTGTTTTGCAGTTAATAAGTATTTTTGAAATATTGACCATTTTTTATAGTTCATATCCAGTAGCTGCAATACTGTTTAAATTCCACTCCCATTGCCTCTTTACAATTACTCTGCCCCTCAGATGGACATTTTTCTATCAAGGAACCACCCACAAAATTAGTGACTTAGGATGCTTTCAAAAGCTATCCTGTGGAATTAGTCATATGTGCTAGTACTGCTCATGCACCAGTCCTGCTTATGGAGTATTTCTTTACATAATCTCCATTAAATATATAGATAAATCCTGAGCATTCTACAGTAATGCCATTATTTTTGGGCTCTTCTCCAGGTATCAGTGGTCTTGAAGGGGAAGCTTGCAAGCATTAGGATATGAATGGTCAGGATTATAAAGAACAGAAGGCCAGAAATATGCAAGTTTAGTAATTTTGCCGTGATAGGTAAAAGGTAAATCCTTAGGGCCTCAGTTTAAGCTCTTCTTCACATCATGAAGGACTGGAAAACATTTTTTATTCAATAAAAGCTGAGATTATCAACTAATCATGTAAATTGAGTATCTGATACCTTAAAGAGGGGGATGGGGGAGGTGCAGTGCCAGGCATTCCTGGAAGAGACTGTGTCTCAATAAGTACATCCTGCAAGAAAGTTTTTCCATGAAAGGTTAGCTTATATTTATTGGTTTTATCTTTGTTTTTCTTACTTTTATTGAATTCTCTGTATAATACAAACTTCTTTTCTGCTGCTTCTTACAAATCTTTAGGTATTTTCAAACATGTTCTTCTGTATTTATGTTTCTGGAGAAGTGGTTAATCCTTTCTCTGATATTAATTCCTTCCCAGCACCTACCATTTTGAGTCAGATTGTTCCAAGTGGAGTAAACATCTGAATTTCGTTTTTGGTTTGCTCTATTACTTCAGTTCTTCCTCACAGCATTAATTCAGTCCTGTGGCATAAGACCTTTTGGAAAACATTCTTCACTCAGGACTGTGTTTTGCCTTCTTTGCTCAAGCTGTGTTCTTCTTGTCAGCGTAGAGCTCTGTGCTGAGAACTTAAGGATTTTCACTGTGTTGCTCACTGTACTTTCTGTAAAGACAGACTATGTGGTGACAGTGATATCAGCACCATGCACTTTATTTGCCCCTCTTTGCATCTCCAGTCCACGTTCTTAGCACCTTGTTCATTTTTCTACTCTTTAGATGCTGAGTGCAGAAACCAGTGTGACTACGTCTCTCCCTTTGCTGTTGGAATTACTTTGGTTGAGTTCATGATGAGAAGGAGGCAGGTCACCAAGCAGGTGCTGAGAGTTTGATGGAAGGGAATTCAGGTTGTCCTTTCAGAGCATTTCAGCTCCAACTATGACCAGTGAGCACGTCTTGAGCCCTCATTCTTGTTCCAGAAGGAGAGAACCCATGATACAGTTTCATGGGAGTACCACAGACCACAAGAGGACCTAATGCCCACCTCCCTTGCACCAGTGGTAGTCACTGTTAAGTCAGTGTATAGGGCCAACTATCCCAGCGTGGCCTGGCCTGTCCCTGTGTGGTACAGTTCTTGGTCTTGAGGGCACTGCAGCCAGGTCAGCCTTGCCCCTTGGCCAGACTTTTTTGGTAGGCTGAGATGACTGTACTGCCACTTGCTCCAGCCTGAACACCATGGGTCTATCTCAGAAATCCCTGCAGTGCGTTCCAGGACATGGCACAGGCATGCCTGCTGTCTCCTTATCTCCAAGAATGCACAAGGGTGGCTGGCTTGCTGGGTAGGGGTAGGTGTGTCTGTACAGTATTTTGCAGACAGATGCAGCTTGATTCTGTGTTGAGCTGGCTGATGCCCAGTCAGGAGCAAGTTACTAGGTTGGTGCACTGTGTAACCACAGCTCCTGGTTCATTGTTGGCAAGGATTCATCCAGACTGAGAGAGAGAGTCCTCTTCTGCTGACAAAATACTGTACAGACAAACCCAGACATCCATGGCATTTCAGGTCTGAGAAGAATATTATATCATTTTGTCTGACCTCCTGTTTAACACAAGCCATAACATTTCACTTGCACCTGTAGTTAGCCCAGTAATTTTTGTTGCGCTGAAGTTTGTCATCCAGAAAGGCATTTGGTAATGATTTGAAAAGATAACAATCTTCTGTTTTCCTTAGCAGCTTACTCCTGTTGTTATTCACTGTCACTGCTAATTCTTTTCCAAATTTCTAACTTGTCTAATTTCAGCTTGTTATGCTTTCCACTGCTACATTAAAGAGCCTTTTTATTTCTTGTTTTGTATAGTGCTTTCCCACACAGAGAGAGATCTTGTATCTCCTTTTGGATAAACTGATCAGGTTAAGGCCCTTGAAAGTCTTATCTCAGGAGATGCTCTACAATCTCCCAGTATCACCAATATCTCTTATTACCCCTCTTTTAGCAGGAGGAGTGGGCACCTGAGCTGTCAACCTATTGTGATCTACACAAATTCACGGGTCTGGTATCCTCTCACAGGTAGTTTTGATCGTCCCTAGCAAATCAGCAAACACACAAGGTGAGATGGGCACCAAAGACCTTTCATGGAACACAGTGCTGTTTATTTAAGGAGTAATGCCTGACAGAAAATACGCTGTATACAATAAACTGTTTACATGTGGTTGACCTGGCTGGTAGTTTTAACACTTCAGTTGCTTCTGGTGCTATTACAGACAGATGTGAGCTTGTCACTTTAATGCCAATTTATGTGTGCATGCAGTTCCTTGGACATGAACTCATTGTAAAACTCCTGCAGTCCATTTTTCTTGTTGCATTCTGAAAAGGTCTCCCTCACGAAGGGCAGCAAATCCTGCGGCGTAGTTTACCTGACTGTAAGTTTGCATTAATTATTCCTCTTTCTTTCTTGGGCGGCCTCAAATAAGCCAGTCTCTGTTTCTCTCTTACTTGTACAGAACGATAGAGCTTATCAAAAATATATTGTATCTACTCATAAATGCTGCATATTATTAGTGGAGGCAAAAAGTCGTAACGTTTCATTCTGGGTTTTTTTGTTGTTGTAGGGAGGTGATTCTCCATTATTTCGTAAATTTTAAATCTGTAAGTCACAAAATAATTTATTCTGAGTTGGTGCAAATCTGAACTGCATCTTCCTAGGAGTACTTCATGGTTGCACCTGTATTTTCCCAGACTGGTTGGTCTTATATGAGGAAAATCTCTATTATGAAAGGTGTAGTCTTTGCCAGAAGCTAAGTCCACAGTCCAGAACTGATGTGTCAGGTGCTTGAAAATTCAGTTATTCCAAAGCTACATAGTTCTGGAGAGCTGCTGGGAGAAGATGGCCAGTGCAGCCATACAGAAGTAGCCTGATGAGTCTTTTAGATCGTTTATAAACATGAAAAGATTTTTTCATAAAAATCCACTGCAGAGGCTCAAAGGACACACCCAAATGAAAAAATGACAAAATTTCAGTTATACCCATGCAATGTTTCCTGTCGACATTTTCTAAACCCAACACATAATTTTCTGACTATTTTAATTGTGATGTTTTTTTGGCCTCTACCTTGGGGTTATGTGAAATACCATGAGGTTTGATTTTTGGTATCATACTAGAGAATTTATTGACAGAATTTTATTGCTGTTTTAATTTATATAAACAGCTTTTCACAGCATCTTACTGTTTCAAGGTAGTTCATGGAAGTAACAGGGAAGTACAGAAGGGACAGTCACAATAGGTTGCTTACCAGGTGTTGATGCAGCATTTTGCATGGAGTTTGTTTGTTAAATCCCAAACTGGAAAAATAAATGGTTGGGGAGTCACTTCAGAAATTAAGGAGTCTAAATACTGCCTTCATTTAAGCTGTGATGGGAAGTTAATTTAGCTGCTTTTAAGCTTTTCAGGAGCTAGTGTTAGAAAATCCAGCTCTAAAGATGGGTGGGGAAATGGGTAAGTCTTCCACCTGCACGATGGTGTACCACAGCTGTACCACATTGGGCTGTGATGCACACACGTTTGAACACATGGTTTCCTTCAATTGCAAAGTTCTGTGGTCTGTGCACAGCAGGAGGTCAAACAGCAATGGTTAGGGGCCCTCCCAGCTGAAGTCAGTCACTCTGCAAGGTGTTAATGCTGCAGCCGAGCAGGGGAACGTGCATAGGTACATCTGTCCTAGGTGACATACTTGGAGCTTGCATATGTTCCCATGTGTTGGATCTCACACTGCAGTATCTGATTCTCATCCCACTTGATACATCCAGAGCTGGGGTGCTGCTATACCTTTATATTTGGGTGAAGGGGTGGATGGGTAGAAGAGTGCATTCATTAACCTGATTAATTTCTTCATTGTCTCTACATTAACCTTTGAATCCATTATCTCTCTTTTTTGGTTTTCCTACATGTTACAGGCCAATTTTCCCCACAGGCTTTGCCTGTCAAGTTATTTTACAAACAAACAGCTTCTCTCTGAAGAGAGATTTCTCCCCAGAGTTCTAGTGTTGTAGTCTAAACAAACAAGCAACTAAAAACACTTCTAGTAAATTTAACAACAACAACAAAAAAGGCCTGCTTACAGAGTTTAAAACCATACCAGGTGTTGCTGTGATTAAATTACTGGCTGCCTCCTCAGCTTTGACACTGAAAGTCAAACAAGGAGGTTTTTCCCTGCTTAGTGAGGAGATGAGCATCATCTTTGGTTTCTTTCAGACTTTCTTAAGTTACTAGAAAGGAAGCTGCATCTATCTTGAACTCCTTCCAAAGATACCTTTCTGTGGAGGTCTGCAAATCCCAGCAGATACTGGGATTACATTTTCCAGGATTCCTTCTAGATGAGATCGAGCGAAGATGTACCCTGCACATGTCATGGTCCTTGCTCTGGGGCACCACAGGCAATCAGCGACCTGGCCTCCTTCCCAAACCATGGACTGCCACCCAAAACTGCTTCCTCTCGCCATTGTCCTATGACTCTGCTTTGTTTAAGACAGCCTATGAAAAGGGATTTTCTGACCTCTGACACGTCCCTGTTTTGTCTTAAAACACCAGTGTAGGCTTGTATAGCCTCCAAACTGTAAGAAGGAAGACTGAGAATCTCTGCTTCCCTCTTCGAAGAGGGATCAGAAGTGTCAAAGGTTTGTGTTTTTCTCAGCAGTCTCTTCAGAGCAATGTAGCCATAGGGGCTAGAGCTGGAATACACTCAGTTTTCATCGCTCTTTTTTTTTCCAGTTTGTTCTTAACCAAAAATTTCCTGGTTATCCAAAATCCCACCAGAACACCAAAATTGTTACATTGTTTGCATGCTTTTTCTTATATTGTTTTTGGATTGCGGTATGAACTGCAGCGTAACAGATGTGTGTTCCTTATGTGCGTTCATGTTTTTCTTCTTTATTTGAAAGTTCCTGTTCTGACCTTGTAAAATCTAGGGCCTTTCAGAAAAAAGAAATTAGAGCCTTTAGTTTCCAAAATCTCTCTCACACATAAGACATCTGGGTACACACACCCATACTGATTATGTGTTGTTTATAAAGAGGTAGTTTATTTTCCAAAATGTTTCTTAATGCATTTCAAAGAGAAATATAATATATGATGTCATGAATTATTTAATGTCTTCTTTAGAAGAACTTGGTGATTACTCTAAGTATTACTGGTAAATATAAAATCTGTTTCAATTTGAGAACATGGGCCTCTGGCAGACAAGATCATTGGCTATTAGGACTTCAGCTTCCATACAGTGTGAGTCAAGTGAAACTTGGCGCTGGTTATAGTGTTTAGTCTTCAAACATTTTTTATAAGCCTCCCTTTCTCTCAGTGAGATCAGAGCAGCCAGTGAGATGATGTTCTGATCAGCATGGACTTGGGTTTGTTGTTGCAGTAGTCTGTGAAAGATAATTTTGGAACAACAGTAAATGATACTTGAAAGGAATAAATTGATTATAAATTCGTCATTTTTTCCTCCATAAATTTGTAGTTCAGTGTCATTCTTAAGATTAAGGACAGAGAATAGGCATAGAAGAAAATCTTCTTTTGAAAAGTGCACACCACTATTAACTTAATTTTGTTTTCTCATCCCTCCCAAATGCAATCTTCTAGCAAAATCAAGAGTATATCTAGATGAAAGTGAAAGGTGTAGCCAAAGCTTGAATCACAACACGCCAGTCTTTCCAGGTTACTGCTAGGAGAGGTAGACTTGACTAGATCTTTGGATGAGAAGTGGCAATATGAAAAGGGTAACTATAAATTAAGAAGTACATAGTTCACAGGTGTTGGATCTGTGGGCAGGTTTCTCCATTGAGCTTCTGAAAGGTTCAACTCATCCCATGAAACAGAGAAGCAATGGAGGTGTCAGGCTCTCTTAAGGTGCTGCTGCATCTTTTCTGTGCTATATGCTGAGACTCATGCAATAATTTGTGTTCCCTAAATTAGCGATATACACAGGCTACCTGCTGTGCTGAGTGTGAAGTTCTAGTCTGCTGTGAGGAATACATCTCCTTTAGCTAAAAAAAGTAAGTACTGCAGCCTGAATTGCCAGATACCCCAGAAGTGCTGCATTTCTTCCAAGCAAGTGTTTTGAACATGGCATGTGCCGAAAAAAGGTATGTTTTCAGAAACGTGGCAGAACTGAAGGGATAGGCAGTGCATGTATAGAGCTGAAACTGAATGTAGGTAGTGAGCATACATGTACTGTGCATTTCTCTAGGTCAGGTGCCGAACTGAGTAGATCAGAGGACTGAGTCTGTAAGATTAATCCTGTGCTGGTGTATCCCTAATTTCCTGATTCTGTTACCTGCTGTCTCCTCACTTAGTCACTGACTCTATCCCTTCATTCACTTAACCTCAGTGAAGTTTTGTAGTTGGTAAACACATGAAACACTTATGGAGAGAGTCTACTGGGGAAAGCAATACCTTTTTTGTTGCTGTTGAAACAATGGCTTTTATTTGGACTGTGCTTTTTTAAGTATGATTGCTGGCTTTATCTGAAATATATGTAAGTGGGTTATAATTTTTAAAGTACAGAAGTACATTCTTACAGCATTGTTCCCTGATCCATCAGAAAGGTGAAAAGATAAACCATGACAGAGAAAAACTTGTGTTCCTTACGCTAAGAATGCAAGTACGCTAAGGAGGTATGCTTGCTATGTGGAGAAGGACCTGGGGGTCCTGGCAGACAACAAGCTGTCCATGAGCCAGCAGCATGACCTTGCAGCCAAGAAGAGAAATGGTATCCAGAGGTACATTAGGAAGGGCATTGCCAAGAATGAGATTGAGGGAGGTGATCCTGACACTACTCTGCTTTGGTGAGGCTGCATCATGAGTGCTGTGTCCAGTACGAGAAAGATGTGGACCTCCTGGAGTGGCTCCAGAAGAGGGCTACAAAGATCTCTCTTACAAGGTGGGCTGAGGGAGCTGGGCCTCTTCAGTCTGGAGAAGAGACAGCTGAGAGGGGATCTTATCAATGCACGTAAATGTCTTAAGGGCAGATGTCAAGAAGATGGGACCAGACTCTGTCCAGTGCTGCCCAGCAACAGGACAAAGAAACAAGAGGGAGAAGAGCATAGGGAAGACACAGGCAAGGGGAAGGAGGAAGAGAGTGCTGTGAAATGGCAGGGAAGGAGCAGCCAGAGCTCAGGGTATGGCAGGGAAGCACTGTGCAGAGGACGTGTCCAAGCCAGCAGATGGGAAGGGGGACAGTGGTGATATTGAGAAGCCATTGGCCTAAGAGCGTGGCAGGAAGATCCTGAAATCAAATGGGAGGATGACACATAAAGAACTTATGGGCTAAGCAATATATACAACATGTCAGTCTGGAGAAGAACAAGCCAGTGTTTACGTTTGTCTGACATGGTATTCCTGAAGCTGAAGGGTAGCTTATGAATGCACTAAAGAAACAAAACTGGGAAGTTTTTTCTCAGTGCATTGTAAATTGTAAATGTTGTCAAGAATTACTCTTCTTACAATTTGAACTTTGCAGACTTTATCAATTTATGCCTCAATTTATTGCCTCATGATTCAGTGAGACAATTTGGATGCTACTGCCAATAGCAAAGTGTGGTTGAAACAAAAATTAATTCCTTCTGGCCTTCTACTAGATTTTTGGTGTGGCTTTCCCTGAAGAACTGGTGTTCTTTGCTTTGAGTGTGCCAGAAGTAGCAGAGGTCAGTCAGGGACTAGAACCATTAGCCAGGCTTGATTTTAAATATGATCCAAAAAACTTTCCTGCTTGAGTAAATGGTACTCTCTCCTCTAGAAAAAGACTACTAATATCTCCCATATAGAGTCTGTATCTCAAAAAAAGCTTCAAAAAAAGGAAAACAGAGGAAGGAGGGGAAGGAAAGATAAAAAGGGGGAGGGGGGTGGGAGAGGGAAGAAAGAAAGAATGGATGGAACAAAGTGAAACTGAACTGCTTGCCATTTTTATTAGTGTAGTGTAGCTGGGGTAGTGAGAGGAATTTCCTCAGGTATACACTCAACTATACCAACATCATTTTTTCAGTTTCTGTCTTCTCACACTGTCCTGCATTCTTTGTGGCCCCCTTCATCCTTTGCACACTTTCCAGCAGTTTAGGGGGCTTGTACCTTGTCATGCAGACAGAAAAATGTATTTTTCTGGTCCTAATCATAATAGTAAAAGGAAATCAGAATCTCTGGCATACTAACATCAAGATATAGGTTACTTTAATACAACTTCCAGGGAAATTATATAAAGAACTGTTCTATTGCAGAGGAATGTGCTTTTTATTCTATTTCTTCATTGATCCAAACAACAGTACTTGTATATAGGTCTGTGGGGGTTTTTTTGAGATTATTACTGTAGATATTTTATGTTAGACATAACATAATAACTACAAACGAGTGGTTACCATGACATTGTTATAGATGTATGCTGAGCTGTGTAGTCATGTTCACTTTTCCTTCTCTTTATTTAGTACTTTACAAGCTGAATGTTTTTCTTGCTTAAGTAGTGGAATTCAGTTTTGGTGATCATCACTTCTAGTAATTGTCTGACTGCAGCCAAGATCAAATAATTATGTTTCTGAAACAAGTCTTTTTTTAGTCTTCATTTGTGCCTCCTTCTCTATAGCTCTACTGTGGGGACAGGATGGAGGGCAGCCAATGTTAGCATTTTCCTTGCTCACGCCTCACCAGTGGGTCATGTGGATGTGTCTCTGACATGGCCAGTTTCATGTCATAGCCTTGCATTAGCACTGCACTGGCCCTTTTTGCCTCATCCCAGTGAGGTTTTTCTCTCTGGTGCAGCACAGATACTGCTCTTCCTTGAGGAACATGCTGCACTGTGTAGCAGTCAGAAAGTAAACTTCTCTCTTCATCACCCAGCTCTTTCTGTTGGCATTAATGATTTTACAATTTTTTTTTTTCAGCTATGGGGAAAAACATTTTCACAGCTCTGAAAAGGGTTCATTCAGCCTTTCCATAAGAGTTCAAGTGGCTGATTTTCTTCTGGCTTCTGAAGTACATTACAACTCACAATCTGGAAAAAGTTCTAATACGGTTCCAAGTCTTGCTGCTGAATTTGGATACATTGCTGGGTCTTACTCTGTAGCTCATCCTTAACAACTGACAAAATATTTACTCGGCACAGTGCAAAGAAAGCTAACTTTCTCCAAAATATTATACAGAGTTGGAGTCAGAACACAGACAATGAGGCAAAAAATTGGACCTGCCCACCAAGCCATTAGTTGAATCATTTTCCAGAATGTCATGAGAAAGAGCTTCCTCAAATCGCTGTGCTGCATAGCTGTTTCTCAGTGATACGGGAGTGCAGAGGGCAGCCGGGTCCCCAGTAGTGAGGGCAGCATATTGTAGGTACTAAGGTCTTAAGTGTATATTTGCACAGGCAGTTCCTGCAGGGAACATTCTTTACTGTTTATTAAACATCTACTTCACAAAAAGGTGATTTCCCTAAACTGATCTTCTGTGTTCAAAATGAACTGCAAAATCTTTAACCCAAGCTGGATTAGAGTGTTGTTTCTATTTTGGTGCTTTTTCAGTGTTAGTTTCCCCCTGGGAAAGGATTATTAACCTATTTGAACCAGATTGCAGTTTTTGAAGTGTAGTGTGCTGTTAATTGCTTAATCTAAAAAATGAGAGTTTTGTTTTGTGGGTTTCACCCCACTTTTTTGAGAAATAGTGAAGGGAGAAAAATTGTAGTAATTTGTCTTCAGCAAAGGACACAACTGTAAGTTGTGTAAATGGGGGTTTTCCTGCTTTTATGTTGGCCTTGTGATCCTTTGCAAAAGAGCCTCCTCAATAATTATATTCCATTGTCTTTTTGACAGTTGTTGGTTTTAGACCAAACAGTACAGCATATCTCCAGAAATAAGATCACAGCTCACTTTATACTTAAATGCTGTACACTGTAGTCAATATATCTGGTAGATTCCTTATTTTCAGTTTATTTTCCCCCCACCAAAATATATCAGACATCATGAGACATAATAACTCAACTGTTCTGAAACTAAGGAGAAGTGTTTTCATAAATCAAGAGATATTTGACAATCTTAGTTGCAACTGCATTTATATCCATTGATGTCATGCTACTGTTTTGTCCATCTCGTTAAAATAATAAAAAATATAGTGTCCCAGCTCTCTAAGAAACAGCTACTACAGCTACAGAGATTTGGAGGGAGGGGATAAGAGTGAGGACTTTTTGGGGTTTTTTTATCTTAATAGATTATACATTTGTCTTTGCTAATAGCAGTCACATGAATTGGCATTTTGGATGACTTATCTGCATACTTGTCATCTTTTTTGAGCAGATTCTTTGATGGGTCCTCACTAATCCATATCAAAGGTGTTTGTAAGACTAGAAATAACCCACCATTTCCATAGGCAGTGTGAAAAAGCAAAGAGCACTGTCATATACTTGTTTAGAAAACCTGTGAAGAGTGCTGACTTTTCATTTACCCTGAGCCTCTGAAAAATACACATGAATGTCCTGCAGCTCACTTTCTTTAGGAACTCAAAACATTGAAATCCATTGTTTAATGGTTTTCAGCCTCTTCATTTTTTTGAGATCTTGTGTAACCTAAAGAAAACAGAGCTTTTCAGGGTTGTATAAATGTTCTATTTATGGTACAGAAACCATGACCGTCCAAGTTAATTACTGATACAGTTGCTGATGAACTTGGAAGCATGAACAAAAAAGGAACATAAAGTAACCCTTAGAAGGATTTTTCAATTACTCCTCCAGGGATACAGCTGAATTGTTATTATTTTATGTAAAACAAATAGGAAAAAATTTGGGCTATATTTGAATATAATATTTCATTGGTAAATAAGAACAACATACCACAAATCAACCAACATTTCCTCAAAAACTCAGTTGAGATGAAATAATGAAATAACTATCCAAATTGCTATTATCCCAGAAACCAAGCTATCCGTATTCAGGAAGCATGGAATCAGATAAATTTTAAACAACTGAACCATTCAAGTTACATCAACCACATTATTGCTACTTTAGTTTTTGCATTCTGTTTTATCAAAGGTTGAGATTTTCAGAAAATTGCATGAAAAGGTTTGCCCGCATCTTTTTTCTTAATGGAAGATGTGTGGTCAAGCTTCAGCCAGCTCTTTAAAAGTAACAACAGATACAGCTTTTTTAAGGAAAACACAGGGGATTTTGATGGAGAGGGGGCACATTTAACCATTTGCTCCCCCTCTTTTTGTCCAGGCTTCAAAAATATTTTCTTATGTAATATAGAAATGCTGGCCAGTTATAGAAACCCATGATTTCCTTCCCATTGTTTGTGAAAACAAAACAATCAAAACACATCAAGAACAAAAACCCTTGTGTTACTCTCAGTTTCTCCTGGTAGTTGATAAAATGGTCACATTTCAAGTTCTTCCTCAAACCAACTGCAATACAGGATTTTGAAAAGATGTAAGAATCTGAAAAAGAGAAGTAAGTCTGTATAAAGTTCTACAAGGAAAGATCACAATATGCCAGTTATGTATCTTCTAAAAAAAAAAATAAAAAATTAGGACGACATCCCTATACAGTGCTTTTAAGCAATTTCCTTTATAATATCCTATACCTCTAGAGCTTGTTAAGGACTTTACATTGCCGCCCTGGGCCCAGAGCAGTTCAACAAGGTGCAGGACTTTCAGGTGAGTCAGAACACAGCTGTGTGGCAGCAAGGAGGGAACTGTAGCTCACTGATATCATTGTTCTGCTGTGTCTTGTATTTGGAGACAGGGTGTGTGAAAAAGGAGTGTCAAGAGGAGTGTAAAATCAGCGCTCTTCTTCTTCTCATGGAGTTTTAAGAAAATGCTACTTGTTAGTATTGTGTATTTTATAACTCCTGCATTTTGTTTGTTCTTTCCCTCCTGCCTCAAGCTAATGCTTGTTGAGACAAAAGAGAGAAGAGAGTGTAAGTTTCATTCTCCTGTTTGATGTCACATTTTCAGCTGTAGCAGCCAAATAGTGGGAGAAGCTGAACATGGACAAGGCTGCTGGAGTATTCCTCCTGCAGCAAGGAAATAACTCATGGCAGAGTGTAACAAAGGCCGTTTCTCCTCTACAGCCACCATTTGCCAACCCCTTTCATTCATTGATAGACGTCTGAGACTCATTTAGAAGAAACGTGGTGGCTAACATGTGAAAGCTGGCTCTCTTTGAAACTCTTGATGGTGGCAGTGTTGGTTTAGGTTGCCTGATGTTGCTTCCTTTCTATATCAAAGTGGATGTGGTTGTACTTGTAAAAGTATTTTTGTCATTGTAGCTTATTTTGGTCAAGGAACTTTCTGCCAACCTAAATCGCCTGTGCAGAGTTAGAGTTTCAGAGAGTATCTGTGTAGATACATCTCTTAATCTCCATTACATTTTAGGAGATTGATACCAGTGGCTCTAGTTAGGACTAGGTAGTACAAAAGGTGAAGGGTTTGTATGTTTGCAGGTTAATGTTTGCTCTGTGTTTGTACTGACTAGAGCATGGGTGTGATTAAGAACTGAGCCTTTACTGTCACCTTTAAATTCAGTACAGCAGTCTTGCTTTCACATCAGTAGAGCTTGGCCACGATATTGACATCATTGAAACATGTCTCAGCCTGTTGAGAGAAGGTCGCAATGTTTCCATCCAGTATTTTTGTTTTCTGCTCCTGCATAGGTCTTGCCCTCCCCTTACATTCCTACTTCATAATGAGGGTGGTGGTACAATAGTTGCATTTATCAGTGAAAAGCTGTTCTCTGAAATAAGCTAATACCCATACTCCAAGACAGAATTTATTACCTAATAGCCATTTCTAGTGCTTAAAGTGCTTAAAGACCACTTTGTCCTGATTATGGAGTGAATGCTGTGCTTTATATTGTGGAAGTCAGACTGTATACATATTTTAATTGACAATGTAATTGACAATCATATTATTCTATGTCAATTGCTGCAGCAATCTAATAAATTACACTTAAAGATTCAGACATAAATATAATTGTCTGTAATGAAAGCATGTATCTTTTGATTAGCAAGTATAGCTCTTTAATTCAGATGTTTTGTACCTTAGATATTAATAGCTTACTGCTAGACATTTTCCTATTTTTCCATTTTGATTTTACTGAGACACACTCAAATGTATCTATTGCAATTAGAAATTTTTGGGATCTTTACTTGAAAAGACAATATGGAACATAATCTTAGCCAAAAAGCAACAGTGAACACTGAAAGAGTACATGAAGTCAGAAATTACTGCTATTGGGACTGAGAAACTGGCACATTGTGCTTTACTTCAATTATGTCAGTCCCTCAGCTGCATTTTTCAGAATTTTTAAAATGAGTAGAAATGTGAGGCAACTTTCTCTATTTATGTTTATTCTGTCACGGTATCTGTTATCAGTTCTGTGCATGTACGTAGAGATAGATTGCTTTGTTTGGTGGAATAATACTCCTGCAAGACATTACATTCTCTTTTTACCGTAGTCTTAATTGGCTGATTCTGTCCTTCCGTTAAGGGGGTAATCAGAAGTCATTTTAAGCAAGTTTTTTTTCTGACTTCCTTTCCCTCTTCCATCTGGAAAATCTATATGAACATCCCTTAACCATCATGTTAGTTTACCTGAGCTAAATTTGACATGGCATATAGCACTGTCATCCTTAACTTCATATCATCATCTGTTCCAGTGAGCATCAAACTCCTTTAAATGCAGTAGTCTTTGTCTGCCCAAGTCTTTTCATGTTGAGTAATTTTATACATATTAATAGACAATGATTTTGTGGTACAGATGAGGCTGTCTTCGGCTTACTTTTATTTTTTTACTTCAATATAAAATTTCAGGGAAAAGAATCCTGTCTTGGCCTAGCTGCCTTTAACCTTTGCAAACAGTATTGTACTTTGTATTTACTTTGGAAGCTGTGTTATTTTTGCTGTGCTATATGGCTGATCCAACATGTCCCCTTCTCAGTTTTACTAAAGAAAATCCCATAATTCCCTGCCTGACCATGGCCTATGCTGTAGCAATACCTTAATTCCTTCTTGGAAGTTGGTTATGTTCATGTCAGCCCATCATTCCCAATGCTTTTTTCCTATTAGGTATTTCTTAGAGAATATGGTTTGCACACAAATTACAACTTCAACCAAACAACCCTACCTATGTACAGGTCACATCAATTAGAACTTTAGCAATAATCCTGTACCTACTTGGGAGTTTTGTTTCCAGACTTCAGAGGATTTCTTTCCCGCCTTTTTTGTTTGGTTTGGTTTCATTTGAACTTGAAACATAACTGAGACCAATAATGGGGTAGCTAAGTATTACAACATGGAGCAACAAGCCCCTGAAGTTAACACTATTACTAAAGAAAATGCTGCATAGGGTCTGGAAGATTCCTCATCCGATCCTGACAGTAGTAAGCATGCTGCAAAAATGTCTTTAGAGAACAATGGTGGAAATGTGATGGACAAACTGACAAAAAGTCCCAGTAACCTTGGTGGCTGGCTGGAAAGTTAATTCCCATTTGAAAGCCCTGTTTCCTCTTGACATGTGTAGAAGATAGATGTTGTATGATGTTCTGAACTCATGTACTGAAAAGGTACCAAGAGATGGATAAAGTAAAAGGATCATTTTCATCCTGCTCATGAACCTCAGAGACAGATGGCATCGTCAGTATTGTACATAAATCTTCTTCCACCCTTAAACTTCATCAACACCAGTAACAGGAAGCTGGCAAAGAGGGAAAAGAATGTGACTGCTCTGAATTAGGCTAAGTAGGTTGACTCTGTGATGTTTGTGTAATTTCTGCTGTCTGTGAGCTAGAATATAGATACAATAATAAACATCCCTTTTCAATGTTAGCAACCTGTGTTGTGAATTCTTACCTTAGACACTTCAGAATGATATGCAAATAGCAGGGAAACCACCCTTCTGTCTCATACTTCACTTTCAGGAATTTTCCCCCAAACATGTAGACAAGTTTGCAGTTCCTTGGAGAGGAGAGAAAAAATACTCGGATGGTACAATGAGCTATGGTCACATAAGAAAAACCTTTCTACTGTCATGTTGACTGACCACTAGATCAGATTGCCTGGAGAGGCTGTGGAATCTCCATCCTTACTGATAATCAAAATTCAACTGGATGCTGCTCTGTGCAATTTGCTCTAGTTAAACCTTGTCTGAACAGTGAGCTTGTATTAGGTGATCCCCAGAGCTTCCCACCTTAATGATCCTTTGGTTATTTGATTTCAAATTCACCCTTTCAAACATCTGTGGTTCTTAGGCTTGTAAGTACCTCCCTCACATGGAAGTGGAATTTGGGCTCCAGGCGCAGAGATAGCTTCGGAAGAGTCTATCCTGTGCTTAATGACTTGGGAAATGGATCTTTCAGGATACCAAAGAACAAAGCAGCTAGCTTCAGTCCTGATCCAGGTGGCCTTTGCTTGACAGTATATGACCTAAAATGCTGTCATTTTGCCTTTTTGCTGTTTTCCAATACAAGAGGTAGAAAAATGCTGAGTATCAGCCATCCTTGCAAGCACAGGAAAGCAAGAAGCCAAAGTGTATATTTGCTGACCTAAGTTTATTTGAGCAGAGGTTCTGCAGCATAGTGAGGTGTGTTGCAGAGATACGTCTGGCAGAGGTGTCAGGGTAAGTCCATTATAAGCACATGGGAAAATTACTAATAATTTTGTGAGTGGGCAGTGCAAAAGCTTTAGCAGATGCTGTAGCAGCACGCATTGCTGGCCCTGTGTGCCCTTGGAAAGCTGTAAAATACTTCTCCATTGCTTCTGTATCTCTTGTAGGCAGATGATGAAATGTCACTATTCTTCAAGCACAACATGCAGAACCATCATTGTGATGGCTGCTCTGGGGAGATTTACAGCCTTTGGAGGCTTGGCAACACAGACGGAGAAAGATTATCTTCATATCTCTTATTTTGTGTCTGCTGACAGGGATTTGCTTCTCACTGGCTACACATGGTCCTTACTCTTCAAGACTGTCCTATGTAACATGTCTACCCCATGTTGTCAATATTTAAGAGGTGTTTGGAAGTACAGTTTGAGCTGTGACTGACCAAACTTCATCAGGAGGAGATGTGGCATTGCTTTTAGAAGGTGGAAGAATTTAATTTGATAGGCTTTCACCTGCTTTCAGTGAGGTGTGAGGAGATGGCATTTGAAACAGCTCGTAACTGTATGATTAGCTGAGGTTGATACTGTGCATGCAATTGCTGTAGATTACAATTTAATTTTGTGGCATGAAAAGGTGTCTGTCTTTCTTTGGGTATTTTTACAGCTTAGAAGCCTTCTCAGTGACTAGGAGGAGTTTGGTCATGGGTCTTGGATGAAAGAGAAGGAAAAAAGTGGAGGCCAAGAACAAGTATGATTTTTCCACAAATATGTTTTCATAAGCATGCTTAAAGGACAATGCCAGGAAGGGATAAAGAGAAAAGCATGCTCTGAAGTGTTATAGGAATTAGAAGGGAATTCTGTCTTCCTGTGAAGGACTTACTCAGTAAAATCAGACTGGTTATCGGAAAAAATAAAGATTTCAAAACTTAGACCTACAGAGTTAGGTAGACTTTGTTAGTATTTTGGTAGAAGAGGCAGACATGAAGACTGTTCTAAAAATCTCTTTTTTTTTTGTATTTTTATTTTTTCCTCACTGTTGTTATTTTCACCGAAAAGAGCTGTACTCTTAGGTTAAGGATGCTGCTATCAGTACAATCATCAGCTCCTGGGAGTAAGAGCTGCTGGGGGACATGGTGAATAACATGGCTAAACTCTAGCCTAAAAAAATAAAACCTGAAAAGACCATGGCCCTGAGCAAGCTAAAAGTTACCAGTACAGGTAAAAGCACACTACTTAAACCCACATAAAAAGAGGAAAAGTAGAAATATGTAGTGGGTTGATGAAGCTGTGAAAAGGGTTTATAAAGCCAAAGAGGTGGCATGGGTCATAGTGACAACAAATGATAGATGAGTATGGCTGGAGCAACAAAGCATTGCTTTTTGTTCCAAACGTCTGGGACATTTGGAGTCCCAGACGGAGTGAGAGTCTGGTCTTGATGAGAATGTGGCCAGGATCGATTAATAGAATCAAGCCTTTATTAGAATGAACAAATATCTGCTTCCCTAGAATTGCTGCACCAACAAGAGAGCCAAGGACATGGTTTAGTGCTGAGTAAGGGCAACAGGACCTGCTTCTCTCATGTGCCCCTGTACATTCAGGGAGCAAAAGGAGCCTTCAGTCCCTTGAAGGGGTGAGAAGGAGTAACACAGTTTGGGGCATATGTGTCTCCCCAAAATACAAGTCTCAAGCTACAAATAAGCTGTTCTTGACTGCAGATACAGAGCCTGAATTCCCACTCTTCCTCATCACTGCAAGAGCAGCTCCAACAAACTTGTGTTCAGGCATGAAGAGGAGAGGCTGTGTTGTGTTCTGCCTCAAACCCATCTTCTCAGGAGGCAGGTGTGTTGGTGTCTTTTTCACCAATATAAACAGCTTGAGGAAATAAGATTTCTGACAGCCCACGGAAGCTATTACAGACCTCAAGTGAATCAAGCCAGGTAATCAAGCTAATAAGGAGGCATCAGGAAGATGAATTGCTGCTATTTATATTGTGTGGCAGCTAGAGTCCTCCACCCTTTGTCTTGATACTGTAGAAAGCATATATGAGAGGATGATCCTTGCCCCGAATTCTTGCTGTCTAATGAGAGTATGGACTGCTACAACTTGTAGAAGTGGGAGCAGGGCTGAATTTTACAAGCTCAGATCAGTGATACACATTCACTGTTGGAATACTTTTCAGGTCCACAGAAGGTTATGGTAATTGCCTACATCGCGAAGCTGTTGCATGTGGTCTTTTGACAACATGGCACAAGAGCTTTTATTCACACATTAGCATATTAGAGCCAAAATTCTTGTTGGCATGATCTACTTGTCCTGTTGTATGTTTCCACAGAATCAGATTATTCTGCCTGTTTGGGTGACTTAATTTCTGCTCCTTTTTCACTCCTAAGACTGATCAAAATTTTCTTACTGAAGTGAAATGTGTGTGATTTACAATGATATGTCACCTCGTACTTCACAAAGACAGTGGTGTTATAAATAATGAATGACGAGGCTGCCGGTTAATACCACTGAGATGACCACAGTGCAACCAAATGTTCTACTTACTGTACATACGGAGCCACCAATCTGTATTTGGATTTTTATAAAAGTGCTTTCTAAAAAAAAATTCTAATAAAAACAAAACATCCCAAACATGGCTTGCTGGTACTTGTAAGCTAGGTTTTTTCTTTATTTCTTTTCAATTATGCTGAAAAATGCTCAAATGATCATTGATCTCTTCCAACTTTTAAAACCAGACATTAATAAGCTGTCTGTTTCAGGGACAGATAGTGATTCAGATTCAGGATGTTTCTTCTTCCTTGCTATTCCGATCATGCACACCTCCAAAGCTGCTGATAGTGTTTTGTGTAGCTCTGTGTCATGCAGGATGTCATGTCAACAATCTTCTGTTCTTCATTTTTTTTGAGGACAAGTTTCCTTTGTATCTCCATTTTTCCATCCTGATGTCGGCTTGTGCAGTGTCCTTCCCTTCTGTTCTCATTTTTTCCTTCCCACACATCTCCCTTCTCCCAAGTTCACAGCTTGATTTCAGCCTAAAGCGTAACTCAGAGCTCGAGTGCAAAAGGGCATCCACAGGATCTTTGGATGAAGTTCGCAACTATGGGAAGTTGCAGTGACCATGATTGAGTTTGACAGAAAGAATAAAGCTTCCCACTCAGTATTTCTCCCTAGGAGCCAGGAAAGATTGTGAAGCAGCCGCTTGGCTTCTGTGGGAAGAGGTCTGTGACATATGGTAATAGCCCTAAAGGAAGCTAAAGGTGTAGATACAACATCAAGAGTGCTTCGTGTACTCAGATGCCGGACAGGTTTTTTTTCTAGCCAATCCAGGAAGTTTAATGGGCAGTCCTAACCTTGCCCACCATTCCCTTTCTGTTTCCACTGCTTACACAATTCAGATTTAAATAGGCACTCAGTGCCTCTTAACAACTTGTTAAAAACGGAATTCCTCTTGCACTTCATTTTTTATTTCCCACCATGAGCTCCACCGTGCCCATGCAAACACCTGTGTGCTGCTCTGTGCCCATGTCCATCTGTGAGGCCACAGCCCCTGCTTTGCATGAGCAGCCTTGTTTGGCATACGCTGTACCTAACACTCCGTTGTTTGTATTAGTGTTCCCTTTTCGATCAGTCTGTGTGAGAGCCCAGTAAAGAGGAAGGTAGCCACCCGCTTATGTTGATAGTTCTCTGGTGGCAAGCTTTCTCACCCTGTCGTCCCAGCTCTTCTCAGCCAGTTGCACCATATTTAGGGCACATTTGAAGCTCAGCCAAGCTGACAGTCAAAGTTCTCCTCAATAAAGCCTCCAACAGCAGGAGGCTCCCTATGGTGTTGTCATTCTCATGCCTACTGCTCAGGTTTTTATTTTTTGCTGTAACACATGGGATATGCTAAACATGAGATGAGGGAATGAGTGGTTCTTAGATATGCATCATGAAGTATGATGCATATCTGAGTGCTACAGATTTTGATTTTGCTTTACCAGTCGTAGCAGCTGAAATAGTGGTCCCTACAATGAAGTTGTATCATGATTTCTAGTCCACTTACCTTTTTCAAACTGCTTGTGAATCATGAAAATGTTGCTATCTGAAGTACTCCAGGCTTTGTCTCTGTTTTACTGTAATCAAAATCAACCAATTTTTTCCCCTTTTATTTGAAAAATTAGTGAAGACTTCCTCAAAATCAAATCAGGCAAGTTACAAAGTTTGTTAGCCACACAAAGTGGTTTCGTTTTGGGAACTGAAATACAGCACGGAAGCAGCCTTTGGTCAGATGTCATATGTTTCATTGCCACTGGCTTTGGCTTCATTAGTCTCCCTGGCAAATGGTGAATGCATGGACTTGTTGATTGTTTACCTGAAGTTAAATTAAGGGATTTACTCTTCTTTTGCAGATAGGTGAATGTCATAATTTGTAGGAAAAATTGGCCTACTAGTCAAGAGTATCATTAAGGCTTGTGTAGCTTAAATGTAACTTAATCTTCAGTGGTTGTGTTTCGATGTGTCTGTGAGCTCCAGAAGCTGTAGCTGTACTCAGTATTAACTCATGCGTTGAGATGGGTGTGGGACTTGGCCCTCAGTCCTCAAGCTGGCACTGAAGTAGCTGTTCACATAGCTGTATGTCAGTCCTCAGCTACCTGGAGCTGTGTATGGAGAGGGGCAGGACCCTTACTGGTTCCGTCAGCAGCTGAGGTTGGCTTGCAGCATCTTGAATGTCCCACAAGGGCATCCTGATACCATCTAATCCTGTCCTATAGGGGGACAAAGCAGAAACTGCCAGGCTGTGTGCAGAGCAGCTTTACACAGGACTGGCAGAGTCCTTCACATGGAGGGATCTCCTGCAGCCTGTGCATTATTGCTGGAGTGGAAGGACACAAAGGCAGCCTGGTAGCTCCGAGGATCTGGATTCCAGACTTCAGTGGCGTGGGGGAAGTCTGGGGGTCAAAGGCCCAGACCCAGGCATTCCCATATGCTCTTCCTCTTGCCTGTATCAGACTCCTATCTCCTTCCCACTTCCGCAACAACTCCTAGATGTTTTGAGAAAAACTGCACGTTGCCTGCCTGGCTGTTCCCCACGAGGGTATGGGAGATGAGGTCATGTGGGAAAAAGGCTCCAGTGGAGCCAAGAGAAATGTGGAATTTGGGCAGCAGCCAAATTCAGATTACTTTTACATGGCCATCTGCACCTGTGTTTGTGGGGGCGGGGGTTTCTGGTGCTGTTGAACTGACTCAGCAGTTGCACACAAAGGCTGGCAAGGTTTCTCCCCTCTTCTCTTGTCTGCTCAGTGTCTCTGCCAACACCCCATCATTCCCATCCAGGTGCAAGTAATCTCTGTCGAGAAATCAGAAAAACTCATCCCAGGAACTGACGTGAGACTGATAGCAGAGGAACAACTGCTGAGGTATTCCATGCAAAAAGTACTGTCTCTTTGTGGAAAACACATCTGTCTGGTAAAGCTTCATGTCCTGGAAGTGGGATCTGGAGGGAATAGCACACACAGTTTTCTGTAAGCCCTGTTCTGTTTTCAACACAGGCCCATAAAAGAAAGGGTCAGCAGTAGCAAGGGGATCTGCCCTCTCCACAGTGTCTGTGCAGACTTGTCTGTACTGTGATCATCTCTGAATGATTTCCTTTAGTCTCAGCTGCAACTTGGGTCTGTAGTGCAAATAGAAAGAGAAATTACTGGGGTTTGTATGCACCACCAGAAGTGTGCTTGGACCTCTGAAGACAAGAAGGCTAGATACATGTTCCAGGCATCTGGTTCTCTAAAAACAAAGAAGAAAATTAACACATAGATGTATGTAAAAGACAATTATAAAAAATAACATGAAAATTATATAGGGATTGAGATGGATGTAGGCAGCACTATTGCCTGTGCCTCTTGGTTTGCTACATGGGAAGGTTTTCCATATGGATGGAATAGGCATTGCTAGCTTCTATGCCCTTCTCTGCATTACAGTCAACTAAGAAGGTAAATCAAGGACAGGCAGAAATTCAGACAGCTATAACTAGCACCCTAATGGCTGTGCTGTCCTTTGTGTGGACACCAACTTCCCACAGAAGCCAGTGAGGCATATATTGCTCTCACACTCTAACTCTCAACATTATGAGGTATTTGAAGTAGTGCTAATAAACATACTTTTCTGGCCCCCAAATTACCGACCTCATGTTATGTGCCATGGGAATTCCACTCTCTCCAGCAAGATGGTTGTGTTACCCAGAGCTGAACTGCCAGAGAGAAAATATCCAAGTAAACAAACATATGCTTAGTGACCTAATTAAGCAGAATGTTGATATTCCGTTCAAGTATGAGACCATTTCAGTTTATTTCCTGCTCTGCATTCTAATTTTGCCATCAGAAGTATAAGCAACTGGCTGTGGAGTTTTTGTCTCTCAACAGCTGACCCTGTCAGACATTGAAAATACAACTAAGATATGAAGTGTCAAGGAGTATCAGCAAACCTTGCACTTCAGAGAGAAGTGCAAATGATAATTATCCCACTGATCGAACTTAGTTCCTTATATTTTTTCAAATCATCTAATAACTAAGTTAAGCAGTCTATATACACTTAGGAAAAGTGAAGTGTTTTTAATGAAGTTCATTATCCAGTTCATTGCAATGTGTAATAAAATAGTCAGAATATAATGCTTTATCATAATTCGTTGGGCAATATCAGAAAATGGGGCATCATGTTAATAGCAAAGAAAAACTGTTTATAGAGCAAAATTGTTTGAGGGCTGTTCCTGCCAGGATGCAGGATTGTCCTTCCAAACTCAGTATAGTCTCAGAAAAAAAGGCTGTCCACATCTCTGCAAGTGGATATGAGGAACTGTGGGCATAAATAGGCATGCACAGTAGTTCTGTGCACCACTTGCCTCAGGGTTGTGTGTCCATGTGCTTACATTGCTCCAAAAGTGAAATTGAAAAGTGAAGAGAGAAGAGAGGTGTGAAATTGATGGGGAAAGTCAGAATTTGCCAGTTAGGAGGACAAAGATGGAGAAGTTTGATGCAGTGGGTGTATAATTAGTGCAATCTGACAAAGAAGAGGCATTTGCAGGATATGTTGTGTCAGTTCTTTTCCTAGACAACATGTTGGTTATGCACTGTAGCAGAGTGTAGTAAAAAGGCATTTATTTATACATAAGGAATTAGAGAAGAATGCAACTTTCATAAAAGAACATTCATTTAGTTTAATACTGCCATTGTAGGCCTGCCACTAAAAGCTGACTGCTGTTTGAACTACCCCTCAGCTGGGGTAGTCCTTCAGGAGTGGCACAGATCAGAGGACTTCAATGGATGCCGTCCCATTAGTCTGAAGTCCATTCAATCAGCACTAGACATTTCCATCAATTACGAAGTTCAGCACTAAGTTCAGTGATGTTATCCACTTTGGGAACAGAGAGGGTATGTATGTACCTGTGCACAAATTCATATATATGAAACAAAGATTATTTTGTCTATTGATTTTGCTGTAAATCACTTAAATAGACGAGTAGGAAAGTGTGTCCTCTGCTTTAAATAACAGAGGGATATATTTGCAATCAGCATTGAAATGTACCATTTCATTGAGATAAATCACATCCGTGAGTTCATCAGTTAACAAATTAAACATGCATGAAGCCCCATGTGTGCTTTATGGTTATATGGTTGTATACTTACATTAATAGAAATATAGTAAGTTTCTTAACAATATACAGGAATCTAAAATTTGTATACATATGTTTGTGTCTGTATACATATTTATACATTTACAGTGTCATAAATAATCCAGGACTGCAACCACCCCCTGTGTTCAGCCCTTATTTCCAGTCTTTCAATGGAAGTAGGATTATCTGAGCCAAATATGAGAAATACTCTTCTTCTCAGACCATGCTGCTTACAAAGAAGAAAGCTCCAGGGATGGGGGAAAGTCATTCTTCAGGCTTCTTCCAGCCTAGTTCTTTCCTCTTTTGATGTCCTCAAATGCTCCCAAGGACTTTGGGGGCTGTTTGAGCTCAGCTCGGAGCTGCCTGCCAGTCCCATTGGGTGCCATTTCCTCTTCAAAGAGCTATTCCTGCAGCTGCTCCCTTCTGTGCAGGGAGCGGAAGCCTTTGAAATTGCTGCAGCTTCGCTGCACAGTCTGTTGAAACAGCTCGCATCAAAAAGGAGAGGAGGAGAAGTGCTTGTATCTGTTTAAATTAATTATAGAGGCTCCAGCAGAAATGTGAAGGCAAACAGAGAGAGGAGACCTGATTTGTGGGGTGCTTCTTAGAAAATCGATTGCTAATCTGTGCATTGACTTTCTGCTCCTGGCGCAGAATGAAGCAGCCATGCCAAAAATTCTTTTTACAGGAAATGTTCTCCAGTGGGACAGACAGACAACGTGCAAAGCAGCTCAGTAGCTGCAGTGCTACTGGGGAGCACCACAGGGAGGTTAAATCTTCAGCTGCTTTGATAATGGCAAGGTCCAAACCTGTGAACAACATGAAGAATTCACTTTAAAAATTATTCCGAGACATCACAGCTTTACTCTTAGGCTGGGCAGTCTCTGAAGCTCCTCTGATCTACCTGAGCAACATGTTTGGCCCAGGAACTAAGCACAATAGAAGCTCCCCGTCTCTCTCAGGGTATGTCTTCCACCACGTGCGAGGTGCCACACAGAGCGGTGCTTGTGCTCAGCAGTCATGGCAGATGAGCTGTGGGGCAGAGAGTATTACATCAGGTGAGCGTGTGATGAGCTCCTTAGCCCCATGATGGAGACTGTGAAATTGTCCTGGAACATGCTGAAAACCAGAAGGGTTGAAACCAGGTGTGATGGAAGGGAAGAGAATTCTTTCCCTACATGAGGCACTGGTCAGACTGACAGAGTGTTAAACTGTTCTGACCAGGAGAACCGGAGAAGGCCCTAAATACAGCAGAATATTTGCAGCCTTTCCAGCAGCCCTGTAAGGCTGAGGCTCATGGCAAGTACGTGCTGTTCTGTATATCAAATGAGAGAGATTATGCAGCATTCACCTTGAGAGGAGTCTGAACTAGTGTCCTTGACTGTGTGGTGCCAGCATCCTTCATATGAAGTCATCAGAAGCAATGATCTTAGGTTCAAATGTTATGCTAAAAAGTGGGTTCACTCTTAACTCTAAGATTTATCAGAGGTTTTGCCTGAAAGGAACTGACTTACAGGAAGATGCCTGGTCTGCATATCTGATTAGAGGAAATAGGCAATTTTTCCCTCTCTTTTTTATTTCATTTGCCTTAATCTAGTCTGTGTATGTGGAATATACTGTGGGAATTAACTTAGCAGTAGCAGTGCTAGCGCTTTTTTACATCTGCATTCAGTAACACAGGCAGACTTTGAAAATAGATGGTTTGGGTTTGATTGTTTCATACATTTCTCAGCCGTGGTTCAAATCTGCTCTTGCTTTTGTTTTGGGAGTCTGAGATCATGGTGACAACAGAAGAAAATGATCTCAAGTGTCAGATGCATGATGGATATTGTGACATGAACTTCTTAGCTGGTATCTCCTCATTCCTCAGTTGCCCCTTGAAAGGATGAAACACTCTTAGCCACAAGGTGTCTAGTTTCTTTGTCCCGTCTTTGGGGCTGGATTTGCTGCTGGTTTTAGAGTCATGGTAGAGTTGAATATGAGCAAATACTGGAATAATGCTGTCTTGATATTTGAGGATCAGGGTTCAGTGAACCCCTAATGTGTACACACATTTCAGGAAGAGTCTGTGGATTTTAATAAGTAGCTGATATTTAGAAGGCCAAAATGGGATTCTGATCTCCCATTAGAAAGAGGCAGTGTGCAAGATACCAGGCTTGCTTGGATGCTTCTGGAGTTGCTGTCCATGAATGAATGGTCTTTACAGAAGGAAAGACGTTTTCCAGCTCTGCTTTGCAGAATGCTCTCATGCTTCTGCTGAACTGGGAGGAACAGGTTAGTTTTGGGGCAGTAATGGAAATTAGCTTTTCTTATAGTGTACCAGTCTTAATGGCATGTTCTGTCTGCAATGTTTTTCTCTGCCTGGTACATTTGGCTGCACTAAATCAGAGTGAATTTATAATCCTTTACTTTTGGAGGAGGTGACAGAAAGGCAGATGACTACAGTACCTCTTATAGAATATTATTATAAAAGAAGTGTGAATTACCTCCTAGCCTCTCTCTCATGCTGTTGAAAAAATTGATTTGAATGACATTTTCAAGGTGTTGTTTCTAAGACATTCAGCAATTGCCATTCATCCGTGAATGGTTAGTGAGATGAATAACAAAAAGTTGTTTTGGATTCATAGGAGGAAGTGTTAAAAAATAACATTTGGCAAAGAAACACTGGTAAAGTCTCTTGTATATCTAATCTGAACCAAGGTTATCTAAGTGGTTTGAGGTAATTCAATAGTTGTGAAAAAGATTATTTGAGACATGGAAGTAGCAAAATCATTTCCATTTGTGTGTGGACTCTTAAGAGTCTAATCTGACTTGGGCAAATGCAAAACGATATTATGGCAGTGTGGCTTTGAGGGAAATAAACAAGCCCTCCTTGCTGGCCATTCTTTAGGCAGGTAAAATATAGCAGCATTGCCTCCAAGTTAACTCATCCTTTCCACAAGCAAATGTCAGAATTCAAACATGGCAAAGAGAGGAGGGAAAGGAGAGTAGATCTTAGAGGACTTCGTCTTTGAGGGGAACCTTGAGAATAACTGACCTTCAAGGAGGCATATATACTTACTGGGTGGTTGCATGTAGGCTTTAAGAAAAATTTACAATATATTTCTTTCTAAAACCATTACAAGGAGGTGGTGTGCCTCAAGAAACCAAAATACTTCATCAGGATCTGAAAAAGATCCATGTAGGTCTCATACGTGCATGCTTAGGGTGCATGACACTTTAAAATTGCTGATATCTTAGGCTGAAAAATCTTACCATTACAAGACATACTAGGTATCTGTGTATGGATGTTATTAAAGTACATTAATAAGGTATGTCATTAGAGTGTATTATTTAACTTGTGATGAATTTTTAAATTTTGTACTGATTAGCACTTTATAGCGGGAACATAACAAAAGCTGAATAGAATAATCGCAAGCTATTTCCAGCAAAAAATAAATCCATGTCTTTAGCTAGAACCTTCTTTTTCATAATTGTTGTTTAAATTTGTTTTTTCATCAAAACTAAAACTTCCATGGTTTCAAATTTTACCATTGTGGGTTCTCTTCTCCACTTTTTATCCTCCTCCCCATGATTTTCCTTTTTTATGTCAGCAGTATAACAAAAAAAGTGATATCCAGAGACTTCCCTCATCTTTCTGAGTCAGTCTCTTCTATCAGGCACAACTGAGAGGACAAGAGGACATAGCCTCAAGGCAGGGAAAGTTCAGGCTGGACATAGGAGGAATTTCTTTAGAGAATGGTTGTTAAACATTGGAATGGACTGCCCAGGGAGGTGGTAGAGTCATGGTCCCTGGAGGTGTTCAAGAAACAACTGGACATGGCACTTAGTGCAATGGTCTAGCTGACGTGGTGGTGTTCAGTCAAAGGCTGGACTTGATGATCTCGGAGGTTTTTTCCAACCTAAATGATTCTGTAATTCTGTAAAAAGAGTTTAAGAGAGAATGAAGAGCTGAAACAGAAATGAGAAAATGCTGGAAAGCTGCATATCTTCTCTTTGAAATGCAGAGCTTGTATGTTACATATTCAGTCTATGTCAGCCTTCAGGCTAAGATACATACACAAATATCTGTACCAAAGCAGTCAGTAAAGCAAATATTTTTCAGTTCCTTATAAGAAAGAAGGACTGTTTCCTTATGCTAAAGGAATAGGTTCCTAAGGAAATGCTTAGAGTGCTTAATAAAGAAGTCTTCTTCCACCTATTCTACTTCTGTAATATCTGTTTACAGAGTGTGCTTTGACTCATATGTTCTCCGTCTGCTCTGTTATGTCTATCTGTATGCTTTTCCCTTGCACACGCCCGCTCGAGGTGCAAGGTAAGTTGCCCATCTCTTACTGAGAAGCAGAGGGCATGAATAGCTTTTGCCATATTAATAGCAAGAATGTGCACTTGTGATGTGCAGTGCATTGTCTCTAGTGACTTCTGCACTTTGCCTACCCTTCTTACGTTCCCTGAGCTCTGGATGCTCAGTTGGTTTGGTTTTTGTCACTGCTTCCTTCTTTTTTTTCCTGTCCTTACAAGACTGGTGAAATATTACCTTTCACAGTGTTAAAAATACCAATGAAGTGGTTCAGTTCTTTTCTCCCACTGCAAATTTTAGACTAGAACATCCTTAAAGAAGAATGCTTTTTCTCCAATCTCCATGAGCCATCCTCCTTGGAGGGCTTCATAGCTGCACTATCTCTAGAATGCCTGCCTGTTGCTGTGGCTATGAATGAAGCAGTAGCTTATCTTGTGTGTAATACTGGAATAGACCATAAAGAAGAAAGATGGGACAGGGTATTTCTTCTCTAGCAAAGGCTGGGCAGGTCTTCCACTGATGAAGACCTTGTTAACACCCATCTTCACACTGTTCAGCACAAGTGGAGAGAGAATAAAGGAGCAGAGCAACATCCAGGAAATGTGAGGCTGGAAGCAGAAGGGGGAAAAGAGATTTATAGAGAAAATTGGTGAAAGGTAGGAGGAGAAAGGACACTTTAGCTAGTAGTGGCTTATTGGTCATGAAGTGAGAGCTAGAGGTTTCCCTGCTCTCAATATAACCAAGGCACCAAAATGGTAGTGGAAGTGATTTAGGAATCCTTGGAGGGCAGAAAGCATGGTATCATATACTGAAGACCGTTGCCATATTACAATTAATCTAATTTTTGTTTTCCCACTTTCAGTTTGAAGAACTATTAAGTACATCTGGAATTGATAAATGAATGAATAGGCTGCCATTTACAAATCCTCACCCAAAATGAAAGAATGTGGCTTCCTATTAAATGGGAGATTATTACTGTCCCAACACAGGCAGCAGCATTAGTAATGAGTCCAACAAAATTAAGGAGCTTTCTGGATGCTTTGACAAATAGAGTGCTAATGGCTTTGATGAAAAATGACTTTTAGCAAGATCTTCCAAATATTTTCTCCAATTTCAACTATATTTCAGTCACACTAGATGCGTTTGTTCTTCTCAAAGGGATCCTAGTAGGTATTGGGATATTTTTTCAACATCACTGGTCAATTACATTACCATCAGAGCTGGTCACATATTAAATTCAGACAAAGATATGGTTCACAGAGACAGAAAGTCTATTTCTTCATGGACACTGGGACTGCCAAAGGATTCGTAGCAGGGCACCAACATTGCAGCCTCTCCACATATCTAAACTGGGCCTTGTGTTGGGGACCTCAGCAGCAGCACCAAGATTCCATTACAGTTAGCATTAGGGTTTTCAGAGTCAGAAAGCCTGCAGCTCCAGGGACACAGGGGCTGAAAAACTCATGCCAAGGGGCTCACTGCAGAGCACCAACATTGCTGCCTTCACAGCTTTCTAATCTGGCCCACCCATGGTGATGTGGACCTCAGCCTTATTATTAGGGTTAGGGTTAGAGTTCAGAGGGCCTGTACAGCTCAGGAGACACTAAGGCTGGTAAAGTCATGCCAAAGGTATCATGGCAGGGCACCAACATTGCTGCCTTCACAGCTTTCTAGTCTGGAAGCCGATGGTGATGGGATATGGGAAATCCACGTGATGAGTAGCTGAGGTCACTTGGTCTGTTCAGCGTGGAGGAGACGAGACTGAGGGCAGACTTCATCACAGTGTACAACTTCCTTGTGAGGGAAGAAGAACAGGCAGGCAGTGATCTCCTCTCTGCGGTGACCAGTGATAGAACTTGAGGGAATTACCCTGAAATTGTGTCAGGGGTGTTTTAGCTACGTTATTAGAAAAAGGTTCTTCCCTGAGACGTGGTTGGACAGACTCCCCAGAGAAGTGGTCAGCACCAAGTCTGCCAGAGTTCAAGAAGCATTTGAACAATGCTCTCAGGAACATGGTATGATTCTTGAGGTTGTCCTGTGCAGGGCCAGGAGCTGGACTTCAGTGATCCATGTGGATCCCTTCCAAGTCAGGATATTCTAGGATCTGTATTTTTTAATGAAAAATGGTGTTTCTGATTGACTCAAATAAATACTTGAATAATTTATTTCTAAGGGGGAAAACTAGAATAGTTTTTTTCTTTAAAGATAAAGAAGGAAATGGCTACATCCACATTGCTTTCATTTCTCACAAATAAATGATTTTTTTATGAACTCTCCCACGACAAAAGCAGCTGAAAATAGTTAATTTAATACCATATCTGCAAGTCTCAACTCTCAGAAAAAGATTTACTCGACAGAAGGGCTGTTCGCCTCTCCCAGATGCAGACTTGAGAAGGCCTTTCCACTTTTTGGCCAAAACAGTCATCTGTCAAGTCCATTGGGTTAAGTATAGCATAGATCTCCTTCAGTCCTTCTTGGGCAAAGGAAGCAGTTGCAGTGATAGGCTCTCTGGTCACAGCACCTGACTGGGCAGCAGGGCTCAGCTGAGAGCCCTCATGCCCCAATGCCAGCTCAGCACAGAGGGAGGACCTTCTGCCTGGGGAACAAGCTTGTGTCTCAGCTACCAGTAGAGGAGAAGGATCAGTAGAGAAGGTTTCTTGAAGGATCAAGGAGAAGATCTTAGTGCTGCCACTTAAATACTGTATGTAAACAGTTCATAGTTTTTTGTAACTTGGTTCTCTTTTTAAAATTCACACAATGCTTTCCTACTTTACAGGACTGCTAGAGTCTGGTTGGTGTTTGCCGAGTTCCTAGCTGTTGTGTGGGAGAGACAGACGGAATATTTGTTTAGACAGTGGTTGTGGCACAGAGGTTTGTAGTATAGACTCATTTCAGCCCCTTGATCCCATCTGAAGGCAGACTGGAGGAAGATACCAAAGTGCAGTTTCTATTAGCTTCTTTAGACTTGTGGTTATTCCTGAAGGTGTTGTTGACTTCTCCTGGGAAGAGGAGATTAGAAACTGTACAGAAACTCCTTCACAAATATTATTGTGATGTTTCTGACTCCCTAGCTTACTGCTGCATCCTTTCTGCTTCCTGAGATGTGTCTAACTGAAGGCATGGCATGCATCCTTGAATCTCAACCATATGAGTCACCTGGGTGCATCTGCTAAGCCTGGACTCAGATTCATGGAACCTGTCTAAAGTTGCCCTGAAGTTGAAGTCCATTGGTTTCAAGCCCCCCAGTTGCTCTCTGCTTTCACCAGAAGGGAGGGGTCAGAACAAGAATAAATTTCACAGGCAACAGCCAAAGTATTCTTCTGGCCTTTTTGTGTTCCCTCTAGCATGTTTACATTGACATTTAGAGAGGCAAATGGGCTCACATTTAATAAAAAGTTTTGAAATAATCTGCTTTGATTGGGTGCCTTTGGATTTTATCCACATGATTTTCTTTTCCTGATGCCGTGAATGTAAGAGGTCAGTACATTGAAGCCCTTAAGTAGCTGTGGACTTTCCACCAGTATTGTTCCAACTTTGATCTCTGGAAAAGGGAGTCTTGTGGTGGGCTGAGCCCAGTCGAAGGCATCACCAGTCCACATTTCAGTACAAAATCCATCACTGTTTGCCTTTCACCTCGGTTTAGGCAGGATGGTTTTCTTTCTTCTTTGTGTGCATTTCTTCACTGATAAAGTATTTTTATTTTTCTTCCCTACTGTCTCACAGAAATTTTATAAGGGTTAATTGGAATTTTTATAAAGCGTACTGACAGTCAGAATTGCTTATTAATAAGACTAATGATATACCACCATCACAAAGAATTATACTGTGGTAATCCTGGTTGATCACATAGTGACTCTGGGTTATCTCTTATTGCACTTCTTGTCACAGTTTGCTAAGAAGTGTGGGGTTTTGGTTTTATTTTGCTCTTTTGTTTTGCAGTAAAATGGCAAAATGGTAATTGGTATTCCTGAGATGAGAAAGCAGTGTCATGCACTGCAGAATGTACTGGAGATAGCTGTTTAAAGTTTAGGATTTATCTAAGGACCACAAGATAATATTAAGTCTTTTTGTAGTAGTTCCTCTCAGACATTTCATCAGAGCAACAAGATTTTTCTAATGCTTTAATTTTGTTCAATAGTGAAGAGCATTAAGAAGTTGGCTAAAGGGCTAAAGAAGCCTGCTCAACAAGGTAGGCCAATGGGTCAAGTAGTTAAAATACTAACACAGTTCTACTGGCAGGTACCTTGTGCAGAAGTGCCGATACAAAGTTCAGTAACCTATTAAGAATGCACTGCTGCAGCAAAGGAGAAATGAGTGCTGAGTGTGGTCTGATGTGGGTGTACATTATGTACCCTCTCTACACAGCGCTGCTGCCAGTCAAATGGGCTGCTTCGATAACTTAGGCATTCTTGCTGAAAATAACACTGGCACAAGACCCCACAGGAACTTGCAGAAGTGAATTACACACATAGGTGCCCCTGAGCACTCTGTGATCTCTCTGTTCCCCATTTTAAAACTGGTGAGTTACAGGTCTATTTAGAAAACAGAGAGTCTGAGTAAGAGACACTTCAGAAGAGTACAGGGTGAAAATACTGCAGGTCAGGTTGGTTCAGCTTTTCTTTTCGGCTCTACATTGGACAATCAAGGGTGTGGTATCAAAGACCATGTACAAAATGCAGCAACTTTTTACAGACCTAGCATTGGCCAGGGAGTGGAGCTGGACAAGAAATACTGAGGAATGACAAGACTAGATATAAAGGCCAGTGACCATAACAGCCTGGCAATTAGGGACACAGGGTCATAGAATCACAGAGTTGGTGGAATGGGAAGGCACCCATCGAGATTGTCTTGTCCAACTCCCCACCTCTCAAGCAGAGTCAGCTGTAGCCAGTGGCCTAGGATAGTGTCCAGTCAGGTTGTTAATACCACCAAGGTCAGAGACTCCACAACCTCTCTGGGCCGCCACCTTCAGTATTTGATCACCTTCACAGTTAAAAAAAGGTGTTTCATATGTTAAAAGAGAATGTGGGTGACCATGTGGGTGACCTCAGTCCCAGTACTGGCATTGATCCCACAGCCCAGAAGAGCTCAGACCAGCTGAAGCATACATGGAAAAACTTTTGCAGATGACTGATTGTACAGTTTTATGAGCAGGTGCTGCAAAGGAAGTTCTGTCTGGAATCCCTGTGGCCATAGGGGAATACAGATAAAATTTCTGATACTGGAAAAATGCATTATGATACTATAATTATCACCAAAGTGATTAATTATTCAGACCATGTTTAGCAGGGTCTTGGGAGGAAAACCAATGGGTTCTTCACTTTACCTACTTTGAACCTCATCTAGGAGGCTGGAGCAGAAGTCCTTGAGGACTTCTGTCATTCCATGACAGGAGCTGTGATACGAGGCAGAGTAAAAAGCCCTCTTTCCTCCAGAGTTCTTCAGAGTACAAGTGATGAGACCACTCATTCCATTGCAGCTCTGCTGTGCATACTGCTCTCCCAGGAACAAATGACCTTACACATGGTAGGCACCGTTGTTCTGCTTCTCTGCTTGCTAGGAAAAATGCTACCACGTGGTAAGAAGAATCACATCTTATCTCCAGTTCTCTTTTCCTTTCTCACACTTGAAATAGAAAAGCCATGCAGGTCACTGGCAGCTCAGTGTGATCAGCCTGGCTGGGGACAGAGCTGTAAGTGAGGGAAGCAAAGACAGGCATATTAACATCAAACTGAACAGAAAAAATCAGGCCAGAATCTGCAAGACAACCCAGAGAAGGCCATAGCTTTAATACTATGGGTGTCACAGCTCCACTGCAGCCTGATCATCTTGGAGCCCTTTGGTATTACATATGTTCAGTATCACTGTCCTTTTGTGATGCTTATATATTGCCCATCACTATAATCTTCAAACAAGTATTTGACAGCATGAAAGAATAGGCTATTTCCCGTGGAAAGTTTTTGGTTGGTTCGTTCGTTCGTTTGTTTTGGGTTTTTTTATCAAGCTCTGCATTATCTGTATTTAAAGCAAGATTACTTATGTTTGCAGAGTTCAGAGTCAAAAAAGTAACAAAATGTGAAAGATAAACTCTTTACAGCAGTGTTAACATCAGTTTTATTTGCATCTTCTATTTTCAGTATTCAGTATTCATACAGAAATACGTTTGCAGATTAGGATATCAATGTCCACATTTTACAAGAAAAAAACAGATAACTAGAAATGCGCTCTATGTAATGTGGTCAAATTTTGCTCTAAAAGAAAACTTCACTTCTTATTTACTGATATTTGACACTATGGCAGTATAACCTTTAGTTAAATGATGTATATTGTCTTGAGCTCTCTTCACTTGGCAGGGATGGTTCACAGAAGACATGAGTGCCATAGTTCAGGCATGAGAGAAAGGCAGAACACCTGTCAGTTTCTGAATATGTTCAATTCTTGTTCCTCCTCCCTTCTCCTCAAAATGCACCTTTTCATGCTTGTCTAAACCCCACTTTAGCCATGCAGTGTATTTGGATTTTATAAAGAAGTGACATTATCAGGTTTCATACATATTTAAGAATCAGGAAAAACACTTTCTTGCATACTATACTGGTTAACACTGAGATCTTTCTTAGTCCAAGCATGTATACACGTGATTTAATGTGATTCCGTTTGTAAAAAGCATGCCATCCTCTTGAGACCCTTGTAGTTATCTGCTTTCAATTACATTTGAAGTATTCAGAAAGTCTCCTATACTAATCCCATCCAAGTTGGAAGCCACATAGCTCATGCATGAGACTGTCAAACATGAGTAGTTGCAGATGTCAGTGCACCAGTGGCAGGAATCCAGGAAGATAGATCAAGGCTTAGTCACTGAAAAATACACGCCAGCACATCTCAGATACATAGCATTGTAGCACCTCATGAGGAAAACGTGTCATGACAGGAAATCAATAACCTCTTGGAGGAGATCTGTTTTTGAAATTTTCTTGATTAATTATGCCAGGGTGTGTTTGGCAACTTTGCCTGATCCAGCATTAACCTAATGCTTTTTGCATGAAGCACAGTTGTTACTAGTCTTATAAGTCAAATCTGATGGTTCAAGTTGGGCTTTAAAGGGTCCGGTTATAGATTTTGTAACGTCTTTGTGCCTGACATTGCTGTCTTTTACTATGGTGTGTAGACTTTTACTATCAGTCAAAATAACAATTGTTTTAAGACGAACAGTAGCATTTAGAACTAATTGCATTTGAAGGAAAATGATTCACCTAAAGTGTGTTATACAGTGAGTAAAACAAGTAGGGAATGTCAGTGTGTTTTTGTGACAGAAGACCTTCATTCAGGGTGTGCCCCAGGCTTGTTTGCTTATGTGCCTTCTTTGCAGAGGAGAATAAACCCTAGGAGACCCACAAGCAGGACTGCATCTCTGTCTTCCCCTGCCTTCCTGCACAAACTCAGGGCAATGCATGTCCAGCAGAACTGGACAGACAGACAGACCACTGGGTACAGTAATGAGATTGTGCTGATGTTAGTCTGGTACTGCTTTCTGTAATACGAGAACAAAAAAGCTTAGAGGTTAACGTCCTCTAGACATGTCTGTTAAAGGAGTTTGCATGTACAGTGTAAAGAAATAACTAAGTAAAGATAATGACAATGTCTGTGCGATAAATTGTTTGAACCACATTGTAGATAGTTGCAGTCACCATATGATAGACCAAAGTTTGTCCTTTGGCTACCTCACCTGCACAACACCCAATAAATCCAGCTCCTCAATAACCACTTCCAAGTTTTTGAATTTCCGAATAGCATCAAAGAGCCACCACTTGAAAAATAAAATGCCAAATAATGGTTTCTTTATTTTCCCAAATGTGGAATTTCTTTCCCCAAACTATACTGGCCCAAAGCCCAGGATAAGCAATATTTAGTCCTAAACCGGGGACAGATTCAGAGTCTAATGTTTTCAGGTTAGAAAGAAGATACTTTGGCTATCATGAAGTCAGAAATGGTCCTTCTGCGAAAGCCTTAGCAGTGGGAGATTGCCAGATATTAGAATTTAATGTAGTCTATTTTATGTACAGATAAACTTTTTGAGTCAGTTAAGAGATTTAGAAAACATATTGATAAAGTTATTTTCTCCTTTTGAGGCCTTAGACTCATAGTGTGGAAGAAGCTGGCTTTTCAAGGAGAGGAATACTGTTTTCCATATGAGTACTCTTGTTTTAAACCGTACTAAGATGCTAAAATACATCTTCAGGCTCTCTTTAGGGATTTTTGTACTAGGAATATATGAGGCTCAATGACTTTACAAGCACTTTTTCAGCATGACCTGCATAAACAGTCAAACGTTCATTCATGTGAATTAAACCTTTGTAATACTTGTAAAAGTGTTCATGTGTATGTGTGTGTGTGTGTGTGTGTGCATAAACATTGATTTAACGGGGAATTTTAAGACACAAGAATATATTTGTTTGCCTAAATAAACCTTTTTGCAGATACTACTTTGATAAATTCTGGAGCAGGTGGTTTAACTGACAAATAAGCTGAACGAAATATATATAAAAATTACTTTGCATAATGCTGTGATTAATGAGTGCTCCTTGCACAGGATGTGTGTGTGTGGCTGTTCCACATTGTTAGTAGCATATTTTTTCTAAGGATTTTGTGGCAAAAATAAGGGTTTAATGTTGAAAGTAAATGAGGGTTTGCAGGGTTTTCTGAGCTCTGCGTGAATGCACAGAACATGGGTTTTGATGATAGTCTTGCATTTTAAAACTCTCCTAAGGGTCGTGGAGTGCCTGCTGGCAGGAGCTGACTGGGGAGTTCGGGCACAGCACAGAACAAACAGAAAGCCTAGCTAAGGGATCCCGGCAAAAGGAGAGAGGTGACTTACGTGATGGTGCAGTTGGCATATATTCGATGATACCTGCATACATGACAATCGTTGAAGGTAGTTACATTCAATTAATTATAAAAAGTTAAAGAAAACTAATCATGTAGCAATGCCATTCTGTTTGGCAACAGGTTTTGCACAGTTTTGCTGTACCGTATGCACTGTGTCTGGTCCCTCCCATCATCCTGCTTCAAGTCCAAGTGACCAAGATTTTGTGCGTCAGGTTAAGGTTTTAAGGATAGGAGCTGCAAGGAAGCAGCTTGGAGCAGCAGGAGCTGAGATGAAAGAGAGACAGACAGCTCAGAAGGAGGCAATTGAAGAAGGCTCCAAAAGCAGAGGGGATCCAGGACAGCAGGTCAGTCAAGGTAAAAACTGATAGATGCTGAAAGGGCTAAGATGTCTCAGAGCTATAAGCTTGAAGGAGTAGATTGGCTTTCATACCAAATTTTTGTTATTTCTCTATACATGCTTGCTCATCTTAGGCTGACACCCACGAGTGGAACTGAGGAATATGATGTGGTTCTCCATTCCTCCAGTTACCCTGCATGACCTTGAGTGAGGCATGCCATCTCCATCTTGCCCTTCTTCAAGATGAGGATAGGATATCCTGTTCCTACAGATCAGGGCTGCTGTGAGGGTATGTTTAGTAATGCTTTTGAGGTTCTGAAGTGCTTTAGTGATTGGCACTGTGGAAATTCTATAGATAAACACCTATATATAATAACCTCCCTGACACTATTACAGTCATAGGGGTAAGAGCAGATTGATACTGCTATTTCAATATACAGTATATACTGCATGTGTCAGAAAAAAAATGAGAACAAAGCAGTCAACATCAGATATGCATGGAGAAAGTAATACAAATCCTCTTAAGTCAGGAATTCCGTGTCCACTGTGTTTATCTACAGAAAAGAGGAAAAGAGGGGGTAACATTAAAAAGGAAGTGTTAGTTTTCTTTTCTAAGAACTCTACACTCTTACATTGATTACAAATTATTATCTTTGGCTCTTGTGTGGTTTGTGGCATTGCAGAGTATTGGTCTTTGTTTATATCATACAATACTTCTTCCTCCCTCCAACCTACCATAACAATTAGCAAGCCGTCTGTGGCTGCCTTGGAGTGCATCCTGTGCATCAGCGTGTCTCATTTAATAGTCATAATGTCTCATTTGTAAGAGGAAAAGTGCTACCAGTGCTTTCAGTCTCACAAGGGCTCAGACTCACTCAAGGATTCCAATTTATTATGCACCCAGCTCTGATACCCTGCTGCTCTCTTTATGGATTAGGCTGCCTTGGTAGAAGATATCATCCTTCAGATGACACATAAATACTCTCTTGCCAGCTGTTCCTTTCTCAGAAGTTTCTCAAGGAGTAAATAATAATTGTGCCCCTGTTTTACTAGTTTCTGATCTCATTCTCCATGTTACTCCGCTAGGAGCTTTATTACTGCTATTACTCTCCAAATGGCATTGACTACAACTGTAGGGATTTTTAGGCCTATTAGTATTGGTTTCTAAGGTGAACACACCAGTAGCGGTTTTAAGTTTGGAGGAATGGGCATAGGTCAGTTTGCTGGTCGTTTCTGCCAAACCTTTAAACTCAGGGTGCAGCGCAAAGCCCTGGGAGGGAAGAAAGAGATGCAGACAGACTGTTTTCACTCATTCTGACAGGGAGCAGCTGTTTAACAGCTCATAATCTTGTTGTGAGTTCAGAAGAAAAAGGGTAGCATCCTACTGATGAAAACTAGCCTTTTTAGAGGAATTAAAAAAGGCAGAAAGCAGAGGCAGCCAGCAGACACAGCAGTTGGCACAGAAGGGTACAAAAATGAGGGCCTCCATCAAATTCATACAAGTGTAAGTCTCAGGCACAGTGGCAGTGTGCTGCAGGGGGGTTTCCCCAGAAATGTTGAAGCAGCTGCCCTTGCCAGGGCAGAGGCTTTGACATGGACACAGCTTTGGGTAGCAGATATAGCCCTTCAAGTCCTGGACTGCACAAATTCTGTGGGTGAAGACCTATCTGCAAACTCCTGGTTGCAGGGTGCGCCAGCGCTCCTAGGAGGCTCCCAGTCCATCAGTTAAAATGTTGGTGGACATCAAAACTGCAAGGCTGCCTTTCTTGTCACTGGGTTTTCTCTGACTCTTAAGAACATGGGCTGAATGTCACGCTGAAGGCCTCAGGGGTCCACAGTATTTCCACTGTGCTAAAATGTCCTGTACCCTGTAGTTTTTTCATCTGATCAAATTGAGTAACAAGTCACAGTCTGCTGTTGGTTGAAGTGAATTACAGTCACAATTTCTGTGGTTCCCCAAACAATTTAACCATCCCTGCAGAACTTCTGCATGCTGACTGGGCATCTGAGATGCCTTTATAGACTGAGCTCCTTGTCATAAATGTAGTTCTGGACAGTCAGTGCAGATCAGGAGGGTGACTTGGGAAGACAGCACTACCATGTTTGTGCTAGGGACTGAAGATGCCAATATATAAAGCTGTCAATTTAGCACATTTTGAAAAGCTTTAACATTCCATTTAAAACACAGTTAAGGGAGGGAAAAAAGTCCAAGCAAGGTACTGTTGAAACCAGTGTTAAAAAAAGAAGCACTTACTGTTTGAAAGATAAAATATATAATCAGGCTTTCAAGAATGAGCACTTAATTGCCTAAAGACTATTACAGAACTCATTGTTAATGTACCTAATTTGCATTAAATCTTTTTTTCCAACTAACTGTTGCAGAACACACCTAAAATAGGGAAGCACAATCCTCTGTCAAAGCTCAGTTTCCCAAGCCAGCACTGCAAATGTGTTGCATATTTGTAATGTGATTTTCTGGCCTCAAATGTCATTAGGCACATATATACCATGTGGAAGATAGAACATATATTAGTAATATCTTTCAAAGAGTTATTAATGAGCAGAGTTTCTCTTAGAAAGCAGTGAGAGTGGCTCTAGGAATTAATTCACCTTTTTTTTACAGCATGTACTAATTAATTTTCACTCAGAGGCTGCTTCTTTGGAGTCAGTCTCTGGAGTGTCTTGTGGGTCAGATTCTCCATATGATAACCTTCCTGTGCATTTCACCCAGGCTCTGTGCATTGTGCTGGTTTCTCTCTGTTTTCATGCATCATTACCAGCAGTTGAAGATTTGGCAAGATGGATTTCTTCACTGTTTGTAGGTGATGGGTCCTTGGGAAGCAGTGCCGTGTGCTGGACACAGAATAGAGAGGAAATTGCAGCTTTCTGCTCTGCCAAGACCAGCACTTCCTACCAAAAAGATCTGTCAAAGCTGTCTTTCTGATAGCAGAGGCAGGCAGTGCCAGGTCCAGGCAGAGCAATTCTGTGGTTGGGTAGCGGGAGCTTATGGCCACAAGGTGGTCTTGGCAGGTGAATCCTTCAGAGAGGGGTTAAAAATGGGTGAGGGTCACTGTCTTGGCACTCCAGAGAAAAAAGGGATTCGTGGCTGGCAGGGCACCTTGGCAGGTAGCCAGGGGTCGTTAGTTCTTTTGCTGCTGTCTGGGCAGGGCTGGGGGCTACCCCGAGCCTGCAGTCACCGCGGGAAACGTGCAGCAAGTGTTGCCTTCCCAGATGATGGAGATGGTGCTACCTGATGGTACCATTGCTTAGCACACAGATTTCACAGAATACTCTTGAGCTGGAAGAAACCCACAAGGATCAAGTCCCAACTCTTAAGTGAATGGACCGTACAGGGATCAAACCCACAACCTTGGTGTTACTAGCACCAGGCTTCAACCAGCTGAGCTAGTGTCAGCACAGTCATATAGGCAAAACTGGTCTCAGTGGGAGTAGAGTAAGATATCCAGGGAAAAAAGCAACTTTGCTTGTAAATATGTAGTCCATAATAAAGGTGTCTTATCAACAGAGCATTGATTAGTAATGCTATTAGTATTACAGGGTTTGAAATTTTAGGACCTCTGTGGATTTCTCAACCCTGGAATTCACTGCAAGCACATTTCACCCCTGCTTCTCTTCATTATGTATCAGTCTAGAGTTTTCATTGGCACTGTTGGACTGAAGGTATCGCTGCCTATAAAATCTAATGTATTTTAATCAAGGTTTTTGGAGGGACTGAACTGTAGAAACGGCAATTTTGTCTTGTTTATACTTTGGTACAGGATCTGAAATTGCTTTTTAGAGTGGCACTTTCCCGAGAACATTTTAAACCAAAGTTCATACTCTGTATTTGTAAAACTGCAGTGTTTGCACGTAGCATCAACATTCACTGTAACAGACTGAGATTAAAGGTACATGTTCTGATTTTCTCCCTAAAATTTTAATTGCACTGTACTTTTAGCAGGATTTTGTACACAAACTCTTTATGTTACAGTTCGTTATCCTCTTTTCCTCTGCCCCTTACCTTTAGAAAAGAGCAGAAGTGAGAATTTAGGAAAATAACCTATTTTATTATATAACCACAGGAATTGGGAGGAGGGAATGGAGAAGAGTATTCTAGATTAAGGGTTGATTGCTGAAATTATTTTAACTACTTTTTAATTGGCAAGCTGTTGAGTTGTTATCATCAATGAAGAACTCATCAACAAGCAGTATCTAAAGTGGTAAACATTTCCACTGAGAAACGGAGCTCACAAGCTCTGTAACCATCATCCATATAGGGAAGAGTTAAAACTAAGTGACTGGATCACAAGAATAGATCGTACAATGATTATTAAGAGTGAGGTTTGGAGCTAATAGTCTTTGTTGTCCTCTGTTTTTTTCCCTGAAGAAGTTACGGAGGCAGGGCAGGAGATGTGCACAGCCTCCAACTTCCCTGCTTTAGGGCCCTGCAGAGTGAGGCACTGATCTCTGCCTGGGGACCTTTTCCATACAAACACAAGACGTACAGGTGAATCTCCAGGGCTTGCTTTGCTGTTAGCCCCTGTTAATGGACTCTGAAAGTCCTCCCCAGTTTATAGACCTCTCATCTAATAGTGGGCACCTTTATAGCAGACCACATGTAAAATATCTTTGCATTCCCTTGATGCTGATTTATACTGTTTAAAGGGATGGGGGTGGAACAAGTTGTTAAAAGATGAAATTGAAAGCTCCCCTAACTGCTGTATTATCCACCTGACATTCTTCAAATGCTACTCATTAATTACTAATGCCTTGAAAATCAAAGCAGTTATCCAATTTGAATTATTTCATATCAATGAGAGCATTTCCATTATCTTAATCATTTCCCAAAGAATTCTTTTCTGCAGTTGTTAAAGGCTCAGACCCTATTCTGTTTCTTGTCATTTGAACCTGTTATCCACACAAGGATATTTTTACTCCAAGGCTGTCCTGTCTTCACATTGGTGAAAGTCGGTCTGGGTTTACATTGTAATTATTACAGACTTACAAATCTGTCCCTCCAGCTTCTCCCAGAACTACATGTGTGCATCTGATGGCAGAATGTGGCCAATGTACACCGTAACTTTCCTTTCCACTTGGTGACCAAGTAGGACTTGGGGAAGGATTGAGCCTGGTTTAGGACTTAGGCTGCCCTTGCAGTCCTTGCACCTGCAGACTTTTCTGTGGACTGGGCAGGAGAGTTCATAGTCACAGTCATACCAAGCCTGAGAGCCACGCTCTCAACCAAAGTAATTCCCTTTAGACACCTGCAGTAACCTGGCCCCATAGTGGCAAGGCAGGGCATGTTTCTGGAGCCGCCAACAATGCTGGTCCTAAGTGAGCTGTATATTCAGAAATTATGGGGCTTATTTCCTGGCACATTTGTTCTTCACTTATGTATATTTTCATGCCTGCCAACGCTCTGAAATGTAGACATTGAGTGTTGGGGGCAAGCTGGATGCAGTTTTTCTTGCTGCTGACATTAATTGGATGAACAGGCCTCTCAGAAGGGGCAGTGTAGGAACTGTGTATGGGAAAATGACAAAATAAGGAGTTTCACAGCTAAATAAAGACAAGTGGCTGAAAATGGTTTTTACGGGTTTGGCTTTCTTATGTTTCATTTGGGAATCTAAAACCATTTTGCACAACAACAACCAAATTAAGATTCACAACACCTTTCTGAAGATAATTGCTCCTGTCTTGCAGATGGAGGAACAGAGGTATTGAGGCTATCATTTGAAAATATGCCCCCTGTTTTCAAGTCCCCAGACTGAGATACATCTAAACCTAATTCTCAGAAGCATTAAATACCTTCATTTATATTCATTCATTTGGCATTGTTTGTATTTAGTTTCTGAATATCAGATGCGTTGTCTCCTAACTTGAATGGTAAAATAACCGAAGTGACATGGCAGAGATCACAGAGGAACTGCAAGGCCAGACTGTGATTGGGACCCCTGTCCGCTTGTGCCACATCCCCTTTTTACTCACTGAGTATCTGCCCGGGATTCCTGGACAAAAGGAAAAGCATGTTCTGGTTGCTCAGTTTTCCTCTGCTCTCTCTAACAATTGGACATTATAGAGATGATATTGTTTGGGTTATTGATCAACTTTATAGAGTCATTTTACCTTGACTTTCTAACCGTAAAGAATTGTCGTCAGTCTTCTGTGATTAAGTGTCTTATTGTAGAATTGAAATGGAAATACAGTGAGAACCATTTATATCACCTGTTTTTCCCCCATTGTTTTGTTTTTCCAGCATACAACAGTTTTGCCTTTTGTATTAATCGAGATGAGAACAACACATCATCAATATCCCAGCAGGAGCTGTGGACTGGCTGCAGTGTGCACCTTCGCTGTTGGCTATATTTTATGGTAAGTGCTGTACATGCTGTGTTTTCACATTGTATTGGGAGTTTTGTACTGCTAAATTTGGGCACATATTTCATTATGGATATAATCACTAACAGATTCACGCTGCATGCCTCGTTTGGTCCAAGACCTGGGCTTTGTCTGGTTTCCCCAGATGCTTATATTTTTAGAAAGTATATGCCAAACCTCACACAACAGGAATTTGTTGAACAACCCCATGTAAGCAGTGGTCTTTCCAAGGGTACATTTTTCAACCTCTTTTCAGGCTAAATGTTTTTCTTGGACCTTAGTTTTATTGCTTAGGGTTTTTGTTCTATCACATAAAATTGAAAATAGGCAAATGATTTCCTGCATCAGTATTTAAGCGGCAACAGAAAAGATAGAACTGTCTTTTTATTTTACTAGTTCATAAATTCTTTCTGTAAAATTAATTACAGAAAAAGTCAGTAATCCAAACACTCTAAAATTTGTTTTAAGAAAAGCAAATGTTTGTGAAAAATTACACTAATCCAGAAATAATCTTTCTTATACAAGATTAAATTAAGTCTTTGGGCAGTTTCTAATCAAGCACCTGTCTTGCATGACAGAGTTAATATACTTGGGTTATCTTAGCTTTTATTTTTCACTAAACCTATGTTTTATTTATGTTGTTCTTTTGATATGATCCATCCTTTATCCTTTCTGCAAATATTCATGACCCTCTGTTTACTTCTCACGTTCTTTCTTCTCACCTCACAACAGCCCTCTCTCAGCTATTTTCCAAAATTTTCACCAATCAAGTGAGATAAAACTAACGTGAGAGGAACATGGGCTCAAGGCAGTACTATCATGTTGCTTCAACTATGCAATTTGTCCCTTCAGTCCAGTGAGAGAGATACCATTATTCATACACATCCACACACACTGAATGGTCATAAAATGCTACTAATCCAGCTGAAGTGGGATGTTGTGTCCCAGGACAGCCATCACGTTCTGCCATTTGCTTTTACAAACATACATACCCTTCTTAAAAAAGAATATTTGTAATTGAAAGATAAGGGCGACCTCATGCAAAAAGGCATGTGATTATTCCTTCAGGAAAAACTTACTATATTTTTAACCCATATATAGTAATGCTTAACTGTGATATTTCTTAGCCTTCCTCCGATGGTGCCTGGAGACAGGTTGGCAGAGTTACTGTAACCTGTGCTCTGACCTCCTATGGCAATTTCTGTTTTCTCAAAATCATCTAAATAGACACATGCGATAGTATTTAATAAGAAGTAAGGTTGAAACTGTCCAGTTCTACAAGTGAAATAAAACCAGAGATATTTTAAAATATTTTAAAAAATCTGTTACAGTATCGGTGTGATACTCATATAGTTTGATCCTGCCTACTACAGTGCTGCATCCTGCAGCTACAAGTACTACAAGCTAAAAGGAAATTGTAGGACAAGTAAAGCAGGAGAAGAAGATTCTGCATTAAAAAACTAACTACTAAGCAGATCAACCAGTCACAGCCTATGATCACCTCCATTTGCTTTTGCTGTTTATTGGTTCTGCGTACACATACATTATTTCTGAAATGGATAGGGCTACTCTCAAATGATTCACCTTCTTCCAAGTTGTGATTTCTCTATAAATGGCCTGAGACAATTGCTTATTCAGCCTAGAAGTCGTCCTGCTAAAGTCTTCCCTTACAACCCATATCTCCTTTTACTGTTACGAAAGGATGTCTTTGTGGGAGAGTGAGGCAGACACAAGCTACACTGTGCAGTCATTTGCAAGCCTTTGGCCTGCAGATGCTATTGAAGACTGTCTTCTATCTGCAAGCCACATTTTGGCTTGATGATATGAATGTCATGTATCACATTCACCGGTTGGAAAAATTTATCAGAAAGTGTAAAAAGTGAGGGGGTTTTCATCCCTCTCACTCAGGGTGTGCCTGTCTTTCATGGCTGTGGTCCACTGTCTTCCTGTTGCCAACTGACCACATTAAAAGAGAGACCTCAGTCACCCAGAGAGCTTGGAATTGCTTAATTCAGATTTGCTTCCCTTGTTGGAAGAACTCTTAAGGTTAGCACAGTGCATTAAAATGAGACTACACCTGCAAATGACTACTCATGTACAAGCTGGTGGAACTTCCTTCCTTTGTGTACCTATGGTTCTCCGTGGGTTCCCTGCAAGGGCTTCGTTCTCAGTTTATGTTTTTTTAACTAGAAGTTAGGGCTCTGCCACTTGAGAATTTGTGCTTTCCCTTTGCCATTTTTTCCCTCAGCAGAAATGTTTTCACTGCAACTCTCAGTATAAAGTGAAGACCATTGATAATCAGATGGTCTCTGTTTTGCTTTTGAATTTTGAACTCTCTTTCCACCTCAGCTGAAATCTTACCATGGTACATGTTTTATGTATCATGTTGCACCTTGTACTGTAAAGGAATACACAGGAGGATATTGTTTAGGTTTGATTCTGTGAATTCATTTTTTTTCAACTCCAAGCAGAGGACATCTTGTTTTATTTTGTATGCGACTGAATCTTTCCCATATGAAAAAGGTGGTGGGATAGCAAACTTTTTTATATGTGTTTGGTAAATGAGAAAACAGACAAAACAATTTTGAATAGAATCACTGAAATTGGAAGAACATAGCTAAATAACGTGGTATCTCCTGAGCATGATTCAGAGATTTGTTATCTGGGAAACATCCTTTCTTGAAGAGTAAAACCTTTTTCTGTTTTTCTTTCTGTTTTTTTTCATTCTCTCCCTTCAGTCAGAGAGTATTTGAGTAGGCACACTTAGCTCGTGCACTCTCTGTGAGAGAAAGCTCTCCCATGCTTTTAAGGAGCTGTGCCCAAGCAGTGCATTCACAGACATGCATTGCCTGTTGCAGACCATACATGGACTTTCAGGATCAAGGCCATGGGACAAGACGGGAAAGGCCCATTGGCTTTATTTAGCATGGCTTGAAAAGGTCACAACTTGCATTGAATTGTTAAATCTAGACAGTGCTAAGAAAACCAAAACGCTTGCCAATACTACCAGAAAATACTGCCAATGAGTGTATGGAGTTGGTTGTCAAGGAACAGAAAAGAGCCAGAAATGTACTGCTCCTTGTAATAAGAATGACCTCATGGTAACTAATATCAGAGCCTAATATGTCCCTAAAATAAACTGAGACAAATACGTTTATTTAAAATGGTTTTCTTTTTCCCTCTGCTTTTGAGCACTTGAAGATGCCAAAAAACCAGACCCTAAGAACCTGACTCCGCCACTCTAGTCGTGCTGAGCTGCATGTTTGGGAGCAAAAGACTTGATCTGCTCTCCTGTTGCTAACTCAGATCCACTAGGAGCTGCCTCCACATGTGCCAAGCTTGGACTCAATTAATTCTTTCATTCTTTGATAAATCTATTTAAAGATCTTTTCAACTTTCCTTTGAAAAGAAAGTTTCTCTTGAAGTGACTTTAGGAGAGTTCTGCAGACTTACTGAGGGAGAGCGTTTGGTGGAGTAATTTGCTGAATTCTTCTTGAATGAATTTAAGAAAGGAATGTACACCGAGGATTTGGAATGAATTGGAGATTGATTCTATCAGCCTTGCTGTAGGATTTCCACTAGCAATTCTCCATAGAAGGAGAGGAGGATCAGAAAGAGCAGATGTTGGCACAGACTGCTAGGACAAACCTTGACATTCAGAAGAGAGGGGCAGAGAGTTAAGAGTGTGAAACTTGGTGAGAATTGGCAGTGATATCGACAAAAGAAGGGCAGAATTGAGAAACCAAAGGATTTTTGAGGTTGCTGGTGCCAGTAGTGCAAGAGAGACACAACATGGCTTTGTATGCTAAGGGTATGCTAAGGGTCCATATGGAGGGAAGGGGTCATGCATGCTTTTGGAAGTGAGCACTGGCAACAGCAATTCAGTACAGATTAGAGAATAGGTGGTTAGAGAAAAAGACAAGTTGAAAGTCCTGGGGCCAAGTAAAAGTGATGAACTAGAATTATGCGTTAAAAGAGAAATGGGTAAGGAAATGTGCACCTCACAGGTCAACAGCTTCAAAGCTGAAATCATGCAAGTAAGTGGGGAATGCTGGGAGAGGGAGAGAGAGACTTTGAAATGAGAGTTGAAGGCTGATGTAGAGGTGGGTGATAGATAAGAAAATGTGGAGGAGGAGAAAAGAGTTGGAGCCAGAGCTGCCCAGAACAGGAAAGAGTAGGAAGAAACAGAAGCAGCAGAAATAGGCCAGGAGATTAGCATCCCCTGTAGCTGACCCAGAAGGAGGGTGGGAGAGCAGAAGTGCTTTCAGTGAGAGAAGGCTGTATGGATCCTCAGGCTGTTAGATCTGACATAGCCATTATGGACTGTTACTTTCTGGCTCCCCTCCACCTCCACATCCTCAAATGTTTCAGTCAAAGCAACAGTACAATCACAGATGACATGCATGGGTAATACATTCTCACTTGTGCAGCTCCTTAAAATATACCTCAAGAAGGCATAGCAACCATTACTATATTTAAAATGAAAAAATTGTTTATCAAAATAGACAACTTTCAGAGATGACAACACTTTGCAGTGTATCTGCTAAGTTTCTGTTGTTCTAGCTACCTGTACCTAAACACAAATTTCTGCTAAGCTTTGTTCATCCCAGAGGATGCCAGCATCATGTCATGCTGAATATGTTTTGAATGTGACATTATATGCAGCGGCAGTTTTCCAGGACTTTCCTTCTGACTGCATAAACCACTCCAAAGCAGTAGCACAGTCCTAGCACAGTACCTCCACTCAGATCAATGGAGAAGAATTCAGCATTAAGAAAATGGAAGAAGGGGGGATGATTCTGTTATTTTGTAAATGATAACTGTATATTGAACTTATTTTTCAGTCTTTAAAATTTCTAAACCATGTACATGCCTGGTGTTGGTGATTTAGCCCTGGCTGTCTGTTATTATAATGAGCCCAGTATCTTAATGTGGCTGAGATCTCAAGAATTCTGATTAGATGCAGAACAAACTGTCCTGTGTTTTTGTGGGTGTTTATGAAAATGTGTCTCACATCAATCAGTATTAGAAACCAAAAGCAGAAAAAAATTTAGTGTGGGTCAATGTGCTCCTGTCCCCAGAAGCACAGGATTTGTCCTACTCTATAACCACAAATGATTTGTTTGTTCAAGTTTTGAATGACTCAACTGCTGTAAGCCCATCAGCTCCTTTGGAAGACATTTCACAGTTTAATAGCTCAGGGTAAAGTTCTCACTTTTTATAAAAATGAGTGATATCAGAAAAGATCATGAAATAAAGGCGTAGAAAATGCCTATGTTCTGTTGTTTGCTAAAGAGTAGCCACGATGGGAATTGGTCTCGGATTTGTCTAGGACCAAAGATTCAGCCTTCCTTTGTGCCAGTCACTAGAAATATGAAGAGCACTGAACATCTGGAAAAGGATTTGCCACTGCAAGGAGTAACCAGAAAGGAACTGCTGTAGTAGATCAGAGAAGTCATGTATCCAGGTTCCCAGCTATAGCTAATGTCAGATGCTTCAGGGGATTTTAGCAGGCCATTATGAAACAACCAGCCTGCAAGGGAAATTTTCTTCCAAAACTTCTGTCAAAAAGTAGATGCTTGGTTCCTTTAGTCTTGATGATTTATATACCTCATAATCTTTGAACTCCAGGCATAACTATACATGTTCTTATTCTTGTACAGTCTCCAGACTTCTGAAACTTTCTGGAGTTGCATGATGTGACCTAGAGAAGAGGAGTGGACTAAGTAGACTTCCAGACTTGTATACTTCAAAACTGTTTTGAATATCTTTATTTCAGTGATATACCACTGAAAGATAGGTTAGAGCTTTCCAGAGGTTAAATAGGTATCATTCAGAAAGATATTTCCATTACCAGATATTTATTTCTTGGCTCTGAGTTCTGTTGAGAGGATTCTTCTCTTACAAGGAAGAGAACTGGGAGCTCTTCAGACATTTTATGTCATGCATTATTATTTTGTGTTCTCTCATTCATTGCTCTTGGAGAGTTACATAGTTCCTGATCTGATAGTACCCATTTCCAGAACACATGGTGCTGATTGTTGATGGCTGCAGACTACGATGGAGGACTCAGCTTGGGCAAGAAATGGATGGAGACTCTCTCAGAGTCCGGACCACGAAGTGCTGTTGAGCTGTGATGTCTGAGAGGAGCCATCATGAAGGAGCAGCCATTTGCAACATGTCTCCTATTGCAAAATCTGTAGGGTGTCATGCTTATCTGTCATTATATCAACATGTTGAGCTTTATTCTACTAGAACTGAGGTTTTACACACACTCTTGTAACAGTTGCATTACTTAAAGTGACAGGTAAAGTACACGTGAATCACAAGGTTCCAACAATTTTTTTGTACTTAGTTTTCATCATTAACAAAAGAGCTAGAGCCAATGAATGAATGTATCTGTATGCATAGTTTTCTTTTTCTCCTGATTACTTTGACAGGAGAGATATACAATATCTACTGTATATTGCAAGTGAAAACCAGCTACAAAGTCACATTTTTTTGACAGATTTGTTAAAAAGAAGCAATCTTGTGCGTTTTCAAATAGCTTTTCCTGATTTCTACACCAGCTGGTTGCAAACTTTCGAAAACCACCACTTTTTTTAACAGACATTTTAATTTGAATACAATGCATGAGTATTTTCATTCCTTCTCCTTTACCATTCCTCACAAATGGCTGAATGAACTCAGTGACCTATAACATGTTCATCTTTGAAAACATAGGGCTATGTCTGCATGGGCTAGTAGGAAATCACAAGGAGGTTCAAGTTAATTTTATCTTCTCAAAAGTAGCCAGTTCAGTTTTAGCTTAAACTTTCTCTCCTCAGTTAATTTTTATCTAAACAGTCCATTTTTTATACCTGTCCAGTAACAAAGTCTTAAATTGGATCTAGATTTGCACTCCTAAGAAAATCTTAATGTATGCTTCCCTGCACTTAACTAACAATGATGTTGGACAAGAATAATGACTACTAGAATTGCAACATTGAAGGCATTCATTAACATTAGTAATCAGCAATCTTGCGTGGAAGCTTTATGGTAATTGTTGATCGGCCCTTTATTGTGCAGCCCTGAGATAGCTTGTATTCTAGTAGGAATGAACCTACTAAGAAAGGCCATCAGGTGAGGTTTCCATGGCAGCAGTCGTCCCTTTGCAGCTCTCATTTGTTGTATAGACAATGCAGGAGTAGTCACTGTGTCACTGCCCAGTGGAGAGAAGGCTAATATTACTCCATCACAATGTAGCGAGCAGCATGGTGCAACTCATTTTAGGAAAGATGTGGTGGCTGCTCAGGAGAGTTTGTGACTCTTCTCTCCAGAGTGATGCTCGGTACCGCTTGTGCTTGAAGCAGGAGTCCCTACCGTGTGGCCGCACCGGGGACAGGCATACAGCAGCGACACTGTGCACACAAACATTGTCATCACACAGGGAATGGGCTCCTGTGCTGGGCAGCAGGGAGCAGAGTGCATGAGCTGTTCTCAAAGACTCTGAACTAACCAGAGACTGCTGACATTCAGGAGCACATCAGTGACTCATTGGTTGGATTTAGAAAATATTTCCTCTTTCGAGTATAAATGCATTCTCGTAAATGCCACTTCCACTTGGTTTGCGAAGTTGGCTACATAGGTGCAGTTTAGAAGGTTGCTTGAAAAGTTCCTCTGTAAAGGTGCTTTATAGTGCTGGGCAGTTTCATCACACCAGAGAAAATAAGTGAAAAACAAGACTGGCTCCTTTTTCAGTCTTTGTCCTTGGAGCTTGTTTTTCACAGAATGATCATAAAACAAAAGCAAATGAAACTGAAAACTGTTAGGTGGTAATAGACATTCCCGGCTAAACCAGCCTGGTAGTAGAGGCCCTCTATTCAACTGTCTCATCTTTTTCTTTGATCAAAAGGAACATGGTATCCCCTGTTACCATGGGTTACAGAGGAACCCTTTATTTTTTTGTAGATAACCTTAATCTTGTCAGGTTAATTCGGTCACAGAAGAATAATGGGGTAAATAAAGTACAGAGATAATTTTCCTTGTGTGAACTGATTTGGAGGAAGCGTGCTTAATCTGCATTTGGATCATGCAGATTAATTTACTGACACGTGTAATTTCCTCTGTGAAGTGTACAGTTGTTAAGGTTTTGGCTGTAATAGAAGCTTTTCCAAGCAGGAGGGAAGCTCTGACAACCATGTGCATTTCCAGGGTGATGAAGAATCATTAAACAGGGATTCTGTACTCTCTGTTCGACAGAATTTTATGGTAACAATTTTGTGTGGACTTCTGTGTCTCCACCCTTTAGAAGCCTATGACTGCTGATCTAGTGATCAAAAATCTTCCTTAAACAAATAGAAATATCAGCCAGTGAAGCACATCACATGGACACAGAAATCCCCATCTATAGTAGTCTATGCAGCTGCTGTAGCTGTGCTTCACTATGAGCTTCTCTCTCAAATTTCCAGGTCAGAAAGGAAGAGATTTACATTCTTGAAGAGAGCCCAGCAGAGCCCCAGCCTGTATCCACTGAGCACTTTACCCAGTTAGTCTCTGTGATGTTTGCTCAGTTGTTTGCCAGTATTTGCTTTTCTTAACTTCCACCTACGGGAACCTGTGAACTTGCTCTGCTCCCTCTGACTTCACCACTCACCATGTCAGATCTCAACAAAAACTATTCCATCGGAGGGTACAGGTGTCCACTGCAGTCGCACACAGCGAGACCACATACCTGGAGTGCTTCTTCAGGCTGCACTGCAGTAAAGATCACACTCTGTCTCTTGGTTAGTGCACCAACAGTCTCCTCTATAGCTGAATGCTAAAACTCTCTGTGACACCAGCAAATCACCATCAATTCCTTTTTCTTTACTGTGGAGTAATTGATTGTGGAGCGGGGCACAGCTTTTGAGGTGGGTTTTAGTTTGTTTGGTTTGGGTTTGGGGGTTTTTTTTTATGTTTATCTTACTTGGAGAAAAATTGCTAGATTCCAAATGATAGCAGGTAACTGAAAGAAAAAGAGGAGCAATCTAAAACACATTTGCTGAAGAAATTATTCTCTCGAAGAGAATCTGAGCCATATGTTTCTGGCAAACCCAAAAACTGATGCATTTGCCATGTGTAGCAAGGAGAAGCATCAGAAACATAGAAATGTGTATGAAATGAAAATAGGGTGCTGCAGAAAGCAGAGAGCGTTCGTCTGTGTAGGAGAGCCTGTAGAACCCTGAATGATCTTAGATTAAAGAACCTGCTTGGAACAGAGGCTGCTGCAGTTTCCAGCTTTGGCACGAAACAGGGGTTTCCTCGGAAATATAAATGCAGCAAGGAAATACCTGCCTACATCAGAAATGAAAACTGGCCAACTGCTCATAATAAATTTAAAGCAAAGCAGTAAGAATGTGGGAAATCAGTCACAGTTTCATCATTTGCGATGTCTGTTCTGGGTGAATGTCATCCAGATGCTCCAGTTCAGTTGCAACTTGCAGGCCTTTCAAGTAATTGCTTTTTGAGTTACAGTAGCTAAGCCTATAGGCCAAGCTACTTTTGAAAAACAGGGCTGTAAGAATCAGTGCTTGTTATTTTTGTTTTGTTTCAGGGTGTGCTGGATTCACCACGTTACAGGAGTGTGGGTGTACCCGCTTCTTGAACACCTCAGCCCAGGTGTCAAAATAATCTTTTTTGCAGCTCTTACTGTAATTGTTAACATATTCTACTTGGTGGGAGAGGTCCTGAACAACTACATCTGGGATACACAAAAATGTGAGTATTGTTTTAGGAAAATTATCTCGTTAAATACACCATCAGGCCTTGAGCATGTTTCTCTGAAAGTCTAGAATGTTTTACGCTGGCTAAAACAGGAGAATGATAGAAGTTACACTGAAATATCTTGGTTGCTTGCCCTTAAAAGCAGCTGGATGAACAGAATGGCTGCTGGACAGCCTGATGGGCTATGAATATGTATTCTTTTTTTGTAACTTACAATATTAATTTAAGAGCTCTTGGCAATTACCTGGGAGGTTTCCAACCCACTTACTATCTGATGAACCTATTAAATGTAGCTAGAAAAATGTATCATTCTGTGCAAATTCCGGTAATGGCAAGCTTAGACTTAGAAATAAAACCACATTCTTTTAGTATTTTCAGGTATAAGGTGTTTTCTGTTTATAAATTTACTCCAAGAAAATGAACACGTTTTTCCAGTAAAATAATAGAATGAAAGATCACCGTAGCGCAGGGTAAACTTAACTGTGCAGACCCTCCATCGTCTCTCCTGCCCAGACCACTCATTGCTTAGGAGAGGAAAAGGGAAAATAAGACAAACTCACAATTAAAAGTAGGTTCCGTTAATCTGTGAAAGATGTTTCTCATTTATCAAATTCCCTGAAATAAGCAAACAACATTCATAATTGCTGCTGTGGCAAATCACAACTGGAGTGAAATAAATTCTCATGGTAGTTTATTGCACACACAAATCTCATTTAACAAGTCCTTCAGTACCAGGTAGAATCTAATGGTAGGAGCTTAAAGTAGTTTTACTTGTTGTTTGTTCATATTAGCACCCAGGTGTAAAGTGTCTTTTTCTTCTTGCTCTAGAACCAGCAATCATTGGTCACTGTCTTCAAGACTGGTATTCAGTCCTCAGTTTGATGTCACATTCGCAGTTATTTAACTTCTTTAAGTTAATTCAGGAAAGATGTTTCTAAAAAAGGCAGCTGCAAGGAATAATTTCACTTGACCTAAGTCCTGTATGAAGAATAATAATGTGGTAAAGAATCACACATCCTTAGCAAATCCATGAATAAGTAGATGTTGGAAAATCTCCTGCACTATTCCAAAGTACACATAACAAAATCCCTGGTTCTTGTGGCCCACCACCCTAGAGGAGCTAATGTCAACTGGGTCATTCTTCCAGCCTCTTTCAAGGTTTACCGTGGTGCTACTGTCCTCTCCCTCATTTCTTCTTCTGGATAAAGAATATTGATCCAAAGTCCTTTGTGGCTCAAGCACTCACAAAACAGAAAATGCCATGAATAACCTGCTGTTTTGCTGTGCTTGAAACACTTTGCACCAAACCTAACCTGAAGCGTATGGCAGGCACACCACCAGCAGAGATGCAAAATGATGCCATGCTGTCACCATGTGAGACTTGGGAAAACACTGTTAGAAAACTGTACTTTTAAAAGGGGCTTTTGAGCAGTAAGCCTGCAAATCAAAACAGTCTGCCATGAGAAGATTTCTGGGGTGAGAAGGGGTTGGTTTGGGTGTGGAGTTTTTTTATTTTCCTCTGGAGATGCGTTAAATAAAACCTCACTACTGACAAAATGATTTGCAGTTAGTTTTTCCAAGTTAAACCACAAACATGGTAGGGAAGGAAAAATTTGCCCTTTGTACAAGCCAGTGTCTGTCCACAGTTTTGAGGGTATCTGCATTCCTGCCAAAGTATTTGATGCATCTGCAGTAGAGTGCTCCAGAAGAAAGGAAAGAGGCGCTTTCAGAAAGGCAAATGAAACAACTTTTAAAACTGTTGAGAAAGTTCCTTCCAGCAGAAAGCAGAAGACTCAAGATTGGCTCTGGAGCAGCCTTGTAAACCCACTGTAATCTTTTGGTCCCGGCCTCTTGTTTTTATTGTTAAACCTTCAACTGTGGCTCTCCCATTACACTGGTTTGCCAGCAACACCCAGGGCCATTGTACTTGGGCTGCTGGCAACGCGCAGACCCATTTGTTTCTGTGTTGTTTCTTTCAGCAAGGCAGCTCTGCCGTTGTGCTTTCTAACTGCAGATGGGTCTTATTGTTTCCCATATTGGAATTAATTATCTATGTTTTTAAAGTGATTCTTTGTGTACTTACCACCTGTGCATATATTGCATTAGCAGGTGATCTTACTTGTGACTAGATTTTCCTTTCAGCATTCTCAAACGTTGCCTCCCTTTTGCTTTCATTCCTCAAAAGTCTGTCTTTTCCAGCATGCAGCAGGCTTGAAAACCTCCAAAAGAAATATTTGTATTTGAGATGCCTGGCAGAGGGGGCTTAGTCAGAAGAACAATACTTTTGTCAGATACCAATAGTAATTCATTGTCCAGAAACAGGCATATGAAATAGCTGAATGTTTTCATTGCCAGAAAAAACACAATCTGCTGCCCAGCCGAACTTTGCTCAGCATAGAAAAGAGACAAGTCCTGCTGCTAGGATAAGTTCTTTAAGGAGCCCTACTCTCAACTCAGCCCTCCTGATATTACTGAAAGTCATGGCCCATACAAGAAGAGAGAGGCAACCAGTCAGCAGTAGTTGATTCTTGAACTCTCATAAAAGGGAGATGTACTTGCAAATATTTAAAAATGCAGTGCTGAAATGGATGGGGGGCTTAAAATTACTGAATTATGAAACACAGTCGTAAAAACTTTCCTTCAAATAAAGTTGGCTGCTTAGCTTCAGCTATAGTAGCATCTACTTTAATTTGCTTGTAGGTACGCAGAGGAGGTGAGGGAACTGACTGTTCCCAGACCCCCGCAGCCATCAAAAGCTGAGTGTGCAGCAGGGGGTTAGGCCGATTTGGGAATGGGAGGCAAGGAGGGAGGACTGTGCAGTTCATTACTGGACAGCCACTGCCATCAGGTGTGCAGATGCTCCTTTTGTTCACAGCAGGTGAGGTAACGTGCAAGAGCATATGAGCAAGTATGGGAGAAACAACATCAATAAAGGGAAAAGAAAGACTAATGCATTAAAAGAACCTCTCTTAAGTAAACTCTTCATTTTTATCCATTGAGATATTTTTAAAAGCTGTTCTCTGTATGTTTTCCAGGTATTGAAGAAGGAAAAGAAAAGCCAAAATTGGAGTGAACAATAAGAGACAAAGTGGAGGATTGTTTATGACTCCATGGAAGATTTCTCATCCCCAACAGAGGTTGGCATGGAGAGGAATCTTTCGGAAGGGAGGAAGTTTAATGGGCCCTCTGCTCAGTGCAAGGCTATTTTTGGATTTTATATGGAGGGAAAATGATTTTAGCTAATAATAATAATAATACCATTTCAACCTTCGTTCCTCTTTCTCCATGCTTGCATGTGACATACACATATAAGATGTATATTTATCTCCATGGCATTCTCAATGTGCATTTCTTGAGTCAAATAAGTCATTAAATCATTAAGTCATTAGATCTCTTTATTTCTGCCAAGGAGAACAATGAGTCCATTCTCTGTATTGTTTGAGAAAAGCTTAACCAGATAGGTCTAATGCAGGGAAACAAAACAATCCTATATATTTCAAAGTACAGCATAGAAGTAATTGCATGAATGTATCTAAAGAACAGTCCAGTCTGACTGAAATATTAATGTAACACTATGTAACAGCTGCCTTAAATTTGTGATGTTAATAATTTTATCAGTTCAGTAAAATCTTATTTGTGGTGTTAGAATATCTTCTTAAATAGGCCTAAATAAAGATTAAATTATCCTTGCATTTCTGTTTCCTCATGCTGGTTCTTGAAATTCTACATGGATTGATGGTATTTCAGGTTTTTCAGAGTCAGTTGTAGATTATATTATTTCTACAGGAGGATTTTTCTTATTTTCATAGTACAAGACCTGATCTTGTGTTTTCAATTTGTAAGTTCTCACTAGATGGGCTGAGCTGTTAGTGTTGTACCAGAGAGAGCATTTAAGACTTACTTCAGGAAGGCACGTAAGCAAATGTTTAAACATATGCCTGTTTGTATTGGAATTCAGTTGCAAAATACTAGTGATTGTTTAGTTTTGACATGATTCTGTTTAATTATTAGACAATCGAGAAGGAACTCTATAAGGCAAAAAAAAATTGTCTAGGTCTAAAATAAAGTGAGTAGAATAATTTTTGGCAATAAATTATTTATTAAAAAAGTAGCTTTGCGATCCAAATATTGGTATTCATGTCACATATTTGTTCATTAGTGTATTCAGATATATTTATTTTAACACATGCAGAGACCTTCAAATGTGTATAAAGTTAATGTGTCATTTTTAGCAATGGGATTTCTGCAGATTTAATGATGTTTTTGCTCTGCAATAGCTCTGGGGAAAACTGATCTCATGTGACTCATTACGTGCCTCCACAGTATTTTTAAAATGTATTTATGTACAAACTATCATAGGAAACAACACAAGTTCAACAATGTGCTTTTTGGTTTCTTGCCTTCAAAAATAAGACCTCTGTGATGATACTGGCTTTGTCTGTGTGTCTGTCCTCTCGAGAATTTTTAACATTTGATCGGAGTTGCAAAGATTTCAAAGCTACGCAAATTACTAGGAAGTTCATGGAAATAAGTGGTCAGGTGAAGAAGAAAGTGCTCCTCTTATAGTAGTACAGAGGGAGAGGACAGGACACATAAACCCAGCAGAATTTGGAAGTAAATTTGCTGTAGCCATGTGGCCTGGCATTAGGGATATTATGCCCCACTGTTCCTGAACTGTGCATTACATATGCACAGTAATGCTGCAACATGGTTGTGCTGTACACAGATAATTAGGGCTTGATTGGAAGTGGTAAGATGTCTGTTATTTGCAACAGGCTTCTAAAACTCAGGAAGGAAAGAAGGTATGGATTCAGTCATGTTTAGTGAGCTAGGAGCTGTTCAAAGTCCCTGTTTCTGAAAGCTGTTTCACTACATGAAAGTAGTGGTGGACAATGAAAGTGCTGGGGGATCTAGCTGTACCTTCCAGCAGCAATAGCTGCAGTTTAGGGTGGGAAGCCCAAAGCACGAACCCTGCTGACTTTTTTGTCATGAAGAATTTGCATAACCTATCTTCTGCTAAGTCTCAGACTTTTTTTATATTTTATTCTATTTGATTTTATTTTATATTTTATTTTATTTCATTTTATTTCATGGTAATTGCTTCCTTCATGGAATACAAGAATTCATTCTGGTGGAAAGAATGTGTTAAATAAAAATCAGAAGTACTAAAATGCCACACAGCTGTACACATTTTGCTAGAGCACTCTCTGATCATGTCTGCGTATATATTGCACCGCTGAATAATGAATATCTGAGACCTCAAAAATGGCATTGATGGAAAGATTCCTCCTTCTCAGCAAGTTTTGCACCTGCTCAAGATTGGGATTTCTTCTAGTACCATGTCATTTTATGCAATATTTGAAATGTCATAAGAATATAAAGAGAACAGAAGTATCAAAGGTCAGAATTGCATAGATGAATCCATAGGTAGGTGTTCAAGTGAAAGAAGGTTCACTTTTAGAGCTACATCATAAAGACACTGAAAGTTGTCATGCCTCCTGTCTGTGAATTTGTGAATACTCAGCACCTCAAAAAGTCGACTAACAAGCTTAAATCTCAGTTAAGCCCCTGAGAGTGGCAGTGTTAGTCAAAGGCAATACATGCGACACAAAATCTGGTGGGTTTCATTTGGTTAAGGAAATTTATAGTATTCCAAGAAGATTCAAATTCAATTTGTCTTCTCAGATCTCAAAAAGTTCTCCACCTCCTGTGAGCTTTGAGCTTGAAGTCAAAAACATTTTAGAGCATTAAATCCAGCCTCTGATGTATGAACCATGATATAAATAACTTGGGGGCCTGTGTACCCAGAGAGCACTCTTCTAGACTCTGTTCATTCCCTTTAGGATTACACAATCCATCATTCTTAAGAAAGATGATGGATGAATGATGACTAAAGTAAAAGTCACTTGTAAACCTGCCAAATTTCAACCATCTTGGCTGAAATTGTCCCTGAAAGGTATTTCTCATGGGGGAAGTATTTTTTTGGTGGAAAACTTTTTGTCAGAACAAGTCATTTATTTCCAAGTGCAAGTCTATGAAAAAAAAAGTCTGGAAAACTTTTCTCTACTTTTGCTGTGAAACTGTGTCTTTGGAAGAAGGACAGCATTTATGTTAGTAGCATTTCTGAACTTATGGGGAATATCTATTCATCTTTGTTCAAATTTTAGGAAAAAAAAAAAAATAAGCCTATATTTCCCTGTAGTGCACAGGTGATTCTTGAGAGTGTTTATCAACTTTGGGAATGATCTGCCGTGTGGTTGAATAGGATTTTCTCTACCATCCCTGATCTGTTGACCCTCTCCATGCCTGACTACCCAAGACACATAAAGAATACAGACCCCAGCTTTGCTTTCCATGTACTGTCAATACCTTCCCAAAACTAATGCAAATAAAGCTGCCTAGACCAAATATAAAGGAAGTAAAGCTTTGATGAAAACCTGAGCAATGAGAATAGGGTTTTAGATGGATAAACTAAGTGAAAAAACTCTAGCTTTTCCCTTGAGGACTGCAATAAAATTAAATTAGTGATGTTTGTTATGTCGTAGCTATAATGATAAACCACGGAGAAAACTCTGTGAAAGAATCATTAGTTTTGTTGTCAGAGAAGAGCATAGCATGCAGTAAATAAGGAGGGCTGCCACACCTTAAACCACAAGGAAAAGACAAAATACAGTTTCATCATTCAGTGAGCACAATCTGTCATGTGTTACGAATGAGGCACAGGAAAAAATATTGTGTGATCATCTAATTAAAGGTAATGGCATAATTTATACTCACAAGGGGCCAAATTAAGGTTGAACAGGCGGCCCAAATGCTGACATTACCTCACTCTTCAATATTCGACTTTACAATCTTAATAACATTCTCTTGACTTAGTAAGGGGGATTTTTTTTAAAAGGCTGGTTAGAAAGTCTAGCCATCAATTTAACACGAATTTTAGGATGACTGTATCACCTGTTTGGCTTTAGAAAGCTCATCCTTACTTTCTGCCTGCATGTGGCTGCCCCAAAACATTCTGTTACAAAGAGGTTGCCATAATTTGCAAATTTGTGCCACAGTTTCAAAATTAAATTATTTTAGGCTGTGATTTAGCTTGTGTGGTATAAAATTGTAGTTTGCTGTCTTTCTGTAACAACCGTTGCCTTATTTTAAAGGAAAATGGCAAATATTTTCCCTAATTTTGAGTTGGTTATTTGTTTCTTTGCCCATGGGAGTAATACTAACTAAATTACCACCAGTGCATATCAAAGACACTTGGACACTGTGAGCAGACTGACAAATGGCAAACCGTTCTGCAGACTCCCAGGTGGCAATTTGTGGTGGCAGTGTGTAAGGCAGGCACTTCTTGGTTCATTTTTCCTACTGGATTTATTTCAAATACTAACAGCAGTTTATTCTTTGCCTTTTATTTGCTGTAAAGTTTGTTCATTCTGCTCTGATGCACACCTCAGTAGCCTTTGAAGACTCGGATTCCGTTATACTGAACACTGAAAAGATTTATAATCTGAAACTTGATCAGATGTATAGTCCTGAAGAGACCATCATCCTGAGCTTAGCATCACTGAGGCAGGTTTGATGTTCCTACCCTGGGAATAAAGGAGCAAGCAATAGGAGATGTGGAGGTGAGGTTGCCTCTGAATGCGGTCTTGGAGAAATTATGCTATTAATCCTATCTTTTAATGCTCGTGTTTCATGTGAATAGGGTCAAATGTTGGCAGGTATGTTCCATCTGCAGCAGCAAAAGAAAGCTCCAATTCAAAGCATAGTGCACACTAGTAGACGAGGTCATCTCCTCTAGGGTATTCCAGCTGCTCTGCTCCTGTGTTTCAAAGCTTCATGTGCCACTGTAGCCAGCTGTTTAAACTGGGGTCATGAGTGTTGCAGGGAAGGAAAGAAACCTGGAAGTTTTATTATATGTATAAGGCCATATTCATATATGTTGTAAAAGTGCTAGTGCCTTCAGCATGTCTAACTGCAGTATTAAACCTGGGGTCTGACTATTGCCAAAGTCACAGGGAATGAAAGGATCTGAAGGTTTGGTCAACATTCTACAACAGTGATGATCTTTTTTTCAAACAAGAACAAAGAGATAGTGACACTAGCCTGGAAAGTAAAAAGATCTAGCTATTGACATCTGTTCAGAAAAGTCCTTGGGTGCATGCTGAGCATAAAGCACATAGACAGGGTATTTTTTGCTGGGCATTTACTGAAGGAGGGGGCAAGTGGACTTGCAGGTGGGGGTTTTCTGTAGTGCTTCTAATGATGTAATGAAAGAGGAGTTTGGGCTTAGAGTGAAAATAAGTCTTTTAAATATACTGACTTCCTCTTACTTGCATTATTTAGGTAACTAAGAAGAACAGAACTGTCCAATTTGCAGACCACAAATATCAAATATGTTTAGCGTATATTCTCCAAAATGAGCAGTTTTATTTTTATCAAAAATGCACTCTGTTTTGTTCAAGTAACAAATGGAAATCAATGGATTTTAATGTAACCCAGAAGAGCAAGTTGTAGTCTTATTCCCTTAAGTGCCCCTTTGTTGTTCAGACCACAGCTGTAAAGGGATTTGAACCTCAACACAATAAATGCCAGTACGTAAATTTGAGAGGTAGGCCACAGGCTTTGTGGCCCACCGGAGAAGGTATCTGCTTTTCCTTGGAGTTGTGTAAAATGAGACAGAAATGAAATAGCATCTTTTTCATGTAATTTTTATTGTAGCCAGTCGTGGTGTTCAAGTTCAGCATTTTATATATAGTTTGTGTATTAAAAAGTAAACATCTACCATTAGGCTGGAGAAGTATCTCCACAGTGCATTCTAAATATAGAGACTGCTATGGTACAGTCAGTACTAGAACATAATATCTCTTTGCTTTTTAATATGCAGATAGTCCCCTCTTTATGTGTAGGTAAAAGTTAAACACACACATGCATACAGGTACATGTACATGTACAGGTACATGTACACACACACAAGTAGGCACACATGATCTTCTGCAGAAAGAAATCATGACAGCCGGATGTTAAACTTACTTAACATGAAAAGAGATCGGGCACTGTGAAAGGTATCATTCTTGACACAGGCAGTAACTTCACCATAACTCCAAACTGACAGCGCCTTGTATTCCTGCTTTTCTTCTGGGAATAAGGCTGGTGAGCTGCTGGCCATCCTGCCCATAGCAATAGGGACAGTCTGCAGCTGCAATACTCTGCAGTACTGCATTTCTGGATGTTTAATTTTGCAGGCAGAGCTGTGCCTGGGTACTGCCTGTCTACATATGATTGTCTTATTTGATATGTAAAATAAAGTACGTTGTTCTTATTTAATAATGGTTCTCAATTTGGGTCCAAAGTTTACACCTGACAGATGTAATGGGATAAAAGAGGGGGAGGTCACCCCTCTTCTGTGACTGGTATTAAGCTGCAAAGCCATTATCTCTGGAGGTGGCTTAACAGGAGTGCTATTAGTCATAGAGTAGGAAGAGGCACTTAAGCATACAAAAAAAAAGGCAGCAAAAATTATGATAATGGAGGACCTCAACTACCTATATGTAGTTGTAGTCTGGCCAAGAGTTACCATGGCAAAAGATACAAAGAAAAAATTTCTTGAATCGTTATTTCTTGGAATGGGCAGCTATGGAGTGCACCAAGGCAGGGAGGACTCTCAAACATGGGTGAAGCTTGGGAGCCCATTGGAGATGTAATCCCAGCCAAACCATTAAGCAATACTGAGCAGAACATAATTTTTGGTACCAGGTAAGGTACCAAAGCTTTGTACAGGGATCTGAAACATTGGAGAGGGGTGGTGGAGAGGACAGGAATGTGGCTGGGGGAAAGATGTAAGAAGCTGTCCCCATCTAAAGGTTACCTACCTCTAGTAGATTTGTTGTCCAAGAGCTCCCTTGGCACAGACAGTGGGAAGTTTTGCCATCCAACAGGAATGTTCTGCAGTGAGTGCTTATTAGGCAGCTCTGGGGAGTTGCATGTAAGAAGGCATTCAGGAGAGGATAAAGTAACCTGGTTAGAAAAATTACCTCGCTCAGATGTGCCCCACAACCAGGTGTATCTCCAGTCCAGAGGCAGCACTTGTTCAAAGTGGGTTTTGGCCTCTTTCTTCTGAGGCCATGGAGTTATGCAGCATTCTGAGCTGATTCCTTGGAGAAGGGCATTACTGAGGCCAACGCTTATGTAGAAATGGTGCAATAGGCATCCTGCCAAGGACAGCACAGCGTGCAAAATCCCAGGTCTGAGGAAAAGTATGTAAGCACGTGACAGTATATTGTGGTACTTTTAATGTCAGAGCCAGTTGTTGGATAGCTGTAGTTAAGAGACTTATATGTATATATAGAGAGAAGTATAATTGTATTCCAACTGTTTCTAGTGTTACAGAGCTTTTGAAAGGAGCCACAATACTGACTAGGTGGTAAGCTTAGGAAGAGGTCCACAGGGTGAACCTATCATACAATTAAAGCAGGAACACTTGTAAAGTCAAGTACCTCGCTGCCACTGCTGTCAGGGTTACAGATATGGTTTTACTGCACAGTGTTGCAGCATCCTGTTTGTACTGGCTCACAGCTTAGCCCTGTGTAATGTGCTGTGATTTTCCTACAGCAGGAAGTCCACCTAGCCCAAGCCATCCCAGGGGTTAGCTAGACCTTGGCTGCAAACGTATTCTGCTCTGCTTGTGAACTCAGCTCCCGCACAGGGTGACATGTATACTGGCATGTGCCATAGGTATGGTTGATGTGTGTCTGGAGACTAAGTCAAATAAAAAAAAACAACCAAAAAACAAAACCAAAAGAAAAAGATGTAAGGCTTTGTTTAATAAAGCATTAATTATGCAGGTTCTGGAAGATTTCTAGTTCCATTCAGCACTCAGAATTTAGATTCTGCTGGAAATACTTAATTTTTTAAAGCCCTCTACATTTTGCAGTTTAGACATTTGCATAGCGTAGGATTACTGTCAGGAACATATATCTACAGATCTGGGGCAGGAGCTGTTCTCATCATTTCAGTGGGATGGAAAAGAGAAAACAGTTCAAAGGAGGAGGAAGGGGGAAGGGAAGCATTTCCATATCTTTTTTTAAGGACTCATAAAGACACACAGGCAAGTGTGTCAATCATGAGACATAGTTCTGTCTCTAATATTGTCAGGAACACAAAAGTTCACAGAGCACATGTGTGAGAGGGTGCTGTGCTGCCTTGACTACATGATCCACATGATACATGTCAGAAGATGGGAATGTTGCTATGGCAATTCTTCCCTCTCCTGAATACTAAGTTGTCGAAGAAGCCAGTTCACAATCAAGCAGCCTCACTTGTGAACTTGCCTGCTTGAAGATGCTAAATACTATTTTTAGTTTCTCTTGCCCTGGCCTCTTAAGACCATGTGCGCTAGCCCTCCAGTATTCCTGAAGTTTCTTTGATTTGGAAGATGCTGAAGGCAGAGATTTAACTGGTTTTTGTGCTGTAGAGAGTTGGGATTTTCCCTCAGCTTATATAGTGTCCTTCTATTTTCAGCTTGATAAGAAGGTAACAGAGAGGTCTTTCTGCATTTCCAAAAGTCATCTTGTTTATAAAATTCTGGATTGAGTAATTCATAAATCTTTACTTTCACACTGCAGAGGAGTAGCCTGTTCTCATTTACACTTCCCCCTGGCAGGACAGCAAGAGAGAGACTGGAAGCCTATTGGTTTCCCCTACCATCTTTTTCTCTGGGTGATCCTAAAAGCCCATCCTGTTCTTGCTTGTACTATCGAGCCTTTCCCATTGTGCTCTGTGGGTACTGCAGTGGAAAAGTGATGCCTTTACCACAAGCTCTCCTAATTGCACCAGTGATTTCCCTTACAAATGCTCTGTTTTGCTTTCTTCCCTAAAAAGCTGTATAGCACTGTTTTGTGTAACCAAAGAAGCTCAGTCTTAGAGGTGGCAAACTTCAGTAAATGCAGGGATTTGTGTATTACGGTGTTTCCCACTGTCCAGGTTGAATCATATTTTCTACTAGTGGTCTCTGTTTTCAGTTATTTTCCTTTCCCCTAATTTTTATTTGTAGATAGGAATGTTCCCTGCTGGGAAAATTCTACATGTCTGATTCAGGATAAATTTTCTAAGATGGCTCAGGCACTCCAAAAATGAAGATAAGGAAAAACAGACTGCATTGTCCATATTTAAAAAGTTCCTTCGAATTAGTTGATCATATTATTTTTATTTTGCGGCTTTTTTGGTTGTTATTTTGGGTTTGTTTTGTTTGGGGTTTTTTTTTTGGTCAGGATGGATACTGCCCTAGGGAACTGTTCAGAGAGGAAGGATGTAAAAGCCTGGTCTGATGTGCTGCAAATGAGGCAGGAGAGCATAGGAAGAGAAAAAGGGGAAATCTACAGGTTGTTCTGCAGAACTGGCTTCTCTGCTTACCTATGTGGTGCTGGGTAAGTTACTTAATGTTACCACTGGACAGTTTGCCAGGAACTGTTTTTATGGTTTGTAATGTTTAGTTAGCACCTCCTGTGGGCTCTAAAAGTACTAAAACAAATGAGTTGTGCAAAACCAAACGATCAAGGCAAAAGGTAGCATTGGAAACTCTGGCAATCTATATATCAAAACACTCCAATACCCACTTCAAACAGAAAATGTACACAGCATATGGATTTATTTGATCCTTCAGTGTCCACTTATAGAGTATCAAGGCCAACAGAAAATATGACCAAAAATGCAATAAAAGAGAAATTTTATGTTTAATACCAATGAGACCAACAAAACTCTCAGACAAGTCACAGGTTGGTGTACATGAAGAGGCATCTGCAAATATAGGACAACCTTGGAAACTGCAGGAGCAGGTGAACTCCAGAGAAATGTGTCTCCCTGCTGTAGCATTCATTTGTACTCTGTAGGAACAACAAATAAGTGGAAGAATTTCAAAACCAAGCCTCGAATCCGTAATGCATATGCAGGCATAATTTAGATCCCCCCAAAATGTCATTGACTTAATGATTTATTTTATGTGTGGTTTCTGTTGTGCTCATCAAGAGAGCATTGCTTAGTCCAGCTGGTCTGAGGTTTTTGATATCCATGTGACTCAGAGGCAGGGATTCAAACCACAGTGGCCGGTACAGAGACGCCAAGAGTTTCCACAGTGCGAAGGACACAGAAGTGAAAAGCATTTACTGGTTTAAAGATATTAACACAGAGAGGTCAATTAGCAGTTTGCAGCCACCCAGACCTAGGATTCTTAAACTATGCTCTTTCTTTTCCATCTGAGCTCATTTTGTTTTCAGAGATTTAGAGGACGAACTTGAGAAGCCACCCCTGCTGCAGGTACTTTCCGTGTTTCTGCGTGAGCAGGCCAAGAAAAACAGCAGGCAAAGATAATTTTCCTACAGTGTTCTGCACCAGCTAGAGAAGGATGATGAACTGCAGCAGAAGATTCGCTGACAGCGCAGCTCACCCTGCTGACGGGGGGCCAGCATACACTGCTTTTTTAGGGGCAGCATCGCTATGCCCCCATGTCACAATGTTGTGCATGCTGCAGCTTACCCAGAGCAGGTGTGGATGTCGTGTCTGGAAGACTGAGAAGTTTAGATTTCCCTGTTCTAAGAGCAGCTTTTACCTCATGCTGCCAAATGTGACCATGAGAGCTTCCTCAGCCATGCTGTTTGCAGGCTGCCTGCCTCTAGTGACCGCAGCATGATCCCTTTGCTTTCCCTGCTGAAGCTGAGAGTCACTTGCCCATCCCTGGAAGAGCTCCTCAGCATTCACAGCCATGAAAAACCACAAGAGCTGGAGTAAAATGAGGTTTATTCAGAAAGAGAGTGTGAATCCAATTACAGCAAAATAAACAGTCTACATGACACATTTCTTTCTCACCTCTGCAGAAGCTAATCTAACTAATCCCTTTGTGTTGTAACAGGAAAATAACCGATACCTTACAACTCCACAGCCAGTATTGGAGGACACAGGCAGGAAACACCAGCTGTCCGGGCCTCCAGCCCATCCAGCTCTGCGTTTGTTACTGTGAGCCAGCAGCTACCTCTGCTGCATCCTCAAGCTTTCTGCCATGGTGCCTAGAGGCAAGCACTGACTTGGGGCCACATCTCATTTTCTTATTCCCAAATAAGCATCCTGCTTTGCTGCTGTGATGCATGTTTCCTAAATAAGACATTCTGGGAAAGAGGTCTTCCTGTGTGCTCTTGAGAGGAGACAGTAATTTCCTTCAGCAGGCTTGGTGTTCTCACAGGCTGCACTGACATCCTGTGGCACGACTTCCTAGCCTGGAAAGAGCAGGAAGGGACAGCTTTGCCCCTGCCACCAGTCCCCTCCATGTCCCCTCTCTGCTCACTGCAGGTCACTCATGCCTCATCTAAACCCTTTAGGAGGTGAAGGGGCACCTGCCCCCACTGCTGGATCCAGCACTGGCTCCTGCCTACTGTTCCAGGCTGAAAGGCACAGGACCTGATCTCACCGCAGCTGCCACTTGTCCAGATACCACCAGCCTGAGTGACCATCCCCCCTGCCCTTTTTGGCATCTTCTGAATCACTGCCCACAGCAGCAGGTTTGTGTGAAGATGAGCTGTAGTCACCCATCGCTGGGTGGGGTGTTGCTGGATGGGTGGGGGCTCTTTTTAAGGGAAAAATTATGGAAATCCCTCACACACACCCCGGCCTCTGCCCACAGGGCACAAAGCCCTGCCAAGGGCTGCCCAGGATCTGCAGCAATCTGCTTCCCTCAGCCTGGACTCAGGCACTGTGCAGTATAACACCCAGCCCCATCAGAAGTTTAATTTTACTTCCCTATGGGGAATAGTGTTAATCTGTAACTTTTTAGGCATCACTCGATCAGCTGAATTACAGCTATTAGCTTTGGACTCTAGGCATTTTTATGAGATATTAGTTCCAGGGCTTGTGGTTTGGCATAGAAAGCATATTATTCACACACAAAACAACTGCATTAAAATAACATTAGGAATCTGGCTGGAACTGACAAAGCCTAAGAAACTCAGAATTAACGCTGAAAGTTTGTCCTTAACTTACCCACTGTGTGCCTGGTACAGCTGCTTGGGCAGTATGTTGGCCCCTGTGGCCTCCAGCTGAGCCACACTCCCCTCCCTGCACCTCGACTGCAGTCCCACCACCCCCAGAGCAACAACCCATCTTTGTGCCTTGGAGCCCTTGTCCAGTGGGACAAGGTTCAGGACTCGAGTGTAATGCAGCTTTTTTGCTGTGCATCTCTACTTAGAGAGCCAGGCTTTCTCCCCTGTCACCAGCATCACTGTGGTCAGAGCAAAACCTGCACTCAGCTGTGGAGGCTGGATGAAGGCAATACCAGCCCCAAGAGAAGCAGATGGGTGTTTCTGTAATCTGCCAGGGGAAAACCCTTGGCCCAGAAAGCACCTTCTGATGTTCACTTTGTGGATCACCTTACTGTGAGGGAAGAGAGGCCAAGAAGCAGTGTGGATATACAGGTTGCAGTCACTAGAGCTGAGGGGGAGCAGGGGCTGCTTGTGCAGAAGTTGTGCTGAAGGGCTTTTGGTCAGGGAAAGCCACAGTGCACATCCAGAAATTTGTGTCATAGCATCCAGTGGCTGAAAAACGAAGGAGTGTTCCCAAAATGGTCACACAGTGGGTCAAAAAGCAGCAGTGATGGGGACATTCCTCATCCAAACATCTGCTGTGCTCCAGTTTTTCTTCCAAAGCCCTGCCCTTGGACACAGACACAAATATCCAAATGCTCATGTGGGCCCCGGCTTTCCGGAAGGTGCATCTGAGCTTTGGAAAAGGTGATCTCAGCTGCAGTATAATTGCTGCAGAAGCAAACAAACAAAAGCAGCAGTCTCAGAGGATTCACAGCTCACATCCTCCAAGACAAGAATTACCACAGGCCCCTGGGAGGGACTTGAAGGCAGGGAGGTCCTGCAGTGAGACCTCAACAGATTAGAGGGCTGGGCAATCACCAGCCACGTGAAGTTCAACAAGGGAAAGTGCCGGATTCTGCATCTGGAATGGGGCAACCATGGATGTATGGACAGACTGGGGAATGAGATGCTGGAAAGCAGTGCCATGGAAAGGGGATTGATCCTCTCTGCTCTGCACTGGGGCGGCCTCACCTTGGATATTGTGGGCAGTTTTGGGTGCCAAAATATAAGAAAGGTATTGTGAGCCATTAGAGAGTGTCCAAAGGAGGGCAAGGAAGATGGTGAAGGACCTTGGGGGGAAGTCATGTGAGGAGCAGTTGAGGTCACTTGGTGTGTTCAGCCTCAGACTGAGGGGAGACCTCATTGCAGTTCCAACTTCCTCGTGAGGGGAAGAGGAGGGGCAGGCACTGATCTCTTCTCTGTGGTGACCAGTGACAGGACCCAAAGGAATGGTCTGAAGTTGTGTCAGGGGAGTTTTAGGTTTGATATTAGAAAAAGGTTCTTCCCCCAGAGGGTGATTGGGCACTGGAACAGGCTCCCCAGGGAAGTGGTCACAGCACCAAGCCTGACTGAGTTCAAGAAGTGTTGGGATGATACTCTCGGGCACATGGTGTGACTCCTGGGGATGGTCCTGTGCAGGACTGAGGGTTGGACTTGATGATCCTTGTGGATCCCTTTCAGCTCAGCATATTCTGTGGTTCTGTGACCAATCTGCCCATTCTGGAGCATGGCTCATTTTAAGATGCTTTTCCTTCATGGCTAAATATTTGCCTACAGTTTGCAGTAAAATCAGCTCCTCTGAAGGCGTGTTCGAAATGAGCTTCATTTCTGCTCCACCCATTTCTTTTATTTAGGAGCTGTGCTATTTTGTAGGAAATAACCCAAGATGTTCATGCATGAAGCATCTCTCAAAGATAAACCACATTACAGAGAAAAAAAACCCCAGAAGGCAGCAGCTAAAAAAAAAAAAAAAAAGAAATTAAAAAAAAATTGTGTGCAAGTTGCAAGGTTGTCATGTTGCTCAGTAAAAAGGGGTGCACCTTTACCATATTGGGTGTGATTTTTTCCTCTCAGTGAGGTGAGAAATACATTTGCTATTCCCATCTTGGAAGCAAAACAAATAGAATAATTGTTTCCTTTCCTAGCAAAGGCAAATGCAGCTGAACTTAGCTCTGTGCCTTTTAACTCGTGTACCTTAAATGAACATTCCCTCGCTGGCTGGTTTTTGCAACAGACCACAAACACAGGACTATACCTGGCACCAGATTTGTGTTTCAGGTCAGAATTGAGACATTCTGGTGATAAATGAGGGATGCTTGTTCTGTGGACATCCTGTCCCAGAAACACTGTAGCTAAATTTACCATAGTACGCTTCCAGTTTAATTCTTCCTTAGGAGGTCTTTTAATGAAAAATAAATGTTTTGCTTGTTGTGGAATCATTCTCCAAACATAATTTGGGACCCCAGTATCAGGCCTCCTTGGACTTCTTTTAAAGTTGCTGAGTTTCTCTGTGTCTCTCAGTACAGGCAGTGCCATAGATACTCACTGGTTCTGAAAGATGGGTCTGAAATGAGCGGGGCTGCATGACGTGGGGTCTGTGTCACAACATGGAAGTGATGACCACATATGAATAAACCCTAATCTGCTGCTGTGCTTTCTAAAGAAAAAAGCTGAGCCTGGAAATAGCAAAATCTCATCATATCGGGCCCACCATGTGCCATGGAGCCAAAGTGACCTGTTACAGAGCAAACACAGGTGCCTTCCACTTCTTGCAGTCTCAAGGTGCTGTATGATGTGGTGCCTTCCTTGCACACGAGCACACACTTGTCCTTTAGATTTCATGAGGCAGGCACTCAGAGTTGTGCCAGTAGGTGTCTGCAGGGTGGGAAGTACATACAGATGCACACATATATGCAGTGTACTTACAGAAAATTATAGAATATAGGCCAATATGGGGTTTCTGGTGCCACCTGGAAGGATCTTTTATCTTGTCTGTGTGCATATGCAATCCCCACAAATAATTTTTTACCAGAAAATGAAAAGAGATTGAGACTGCAGGTGTGTGCATCTTATTAAGCACACTGTGCCCCTTGCAAAAAATGGTTGAAATGGCAGATGATTGTTTCCATATTAAGGAAGACTTAAGAATGACTGACAAGATCCACTTTGGCAGTTCTTATTTCTGCCAACGAAATTACTGAGGACAACAGTGAATAGTGCATATTTAGAAAACATATTTTTAAAGTTGGGCTTTGACTGAACAGTTACTTCATGAAAAGCAAAGCTTTCCCTTTCCTAACTAGCTGTGACTGAAATACAAGGAAAAGAGGGGGGGAAAAGGTATAATAAAGAATCAAAACTATAAACCAAAAAGGCAGTCTTGCCAAATGGGCACCAGCACCCTATGCTCTCTTCTCAGGCTTAGGATCAAAGCTGGATTCTCGTGTCTGAGGGCACGGATCAGAAGGAAAAGGCAAGAAAGGAGAGGCAGTTGGATACCAATATATGTTAGGAAGTGTTTTAATTGTCTGAAGCTTAATGATGGTGACAATAGGGTTGAATGTTTATGGGTAACAATCAGGGGAAAGGCCAACACAGACTGGACTTTAAGAAGGCAGACTTTGTCCTGTCTAGGAGACTGGTTGACAGAGTCCCTTGGAAGTCAGTCCTGAAGGGCAAAGGAGTCCAGGAAGGCTGGACATTCTTCAGGAAGGAAATCCAAAAGGCAAAGGATTAGTCTGTCCCAATGTGCTGAAAGATGAACCAGGGGGGCAAGAAGACCAGCTTGGCTGAACAGAGAGCTTTGGCTTGATTTCAGGGATAAAAAGAGAGTTTACAACCTTTGGAAGAAGGGACAGGCAACAGGAGGATTACAAGGATGCTGTGAGATTATGCAGGGAGAAAATTAGAAGGGATAAAAGCCCAATTAGGACTTACTCTGGGTACTGCCATAAAAGACAATATAAAGTGTTTCTATAAATACATCATCCACAACAGGATGGCTGAGGAGAATCCCCATCCTTTATTGGAGGTAGGAGTGAACAGAGTGATAAAGGAGGAGGAAAAGACTGAAGTACTTAATGCCTTCTTAGCCTCAGCCTTTAGTAAGACCAGTTGTTCTCAAGATACCCAGTGCAATGAGCTGGAAGACAGGGATGGGAAGGAGAATGAAGCCTCCATAATGCAAGGGGAAATGGTCAGCAATCTGCAACACCTCTTAGATAAACACAGGTTCATGAGGCTGGATGGGATCCACCAAGGATACTGAGGGAGCTGGTAAAAGTCTCCGCTGAGCCACTTTCCATCATTTACCAGCAGTCCTGGCTCTCTGGGGAGGTCCCAGTTGACTAAAGGTTACCAAACGATGCTCCTCTGCAAGAAGGGAAGAAAGGAGGGTTTGGGGAACTACAGACCTACAAGCCTGACCTTAGTGCTGGAGAAGGTTATAGAGCAGATCATCTGTGTGCCATCACACAGCACACACAGGATAACTGGGAAATCAGGCCCAGCCAGGGCAGGCTTATGAAAGGCAAATCCTGCTTGGCCAACCTGATCTCCATCTATGATAAGGTGACCCACCTGGTGATTGAGGGAAAAGCTGTGGATATAGTTTACCTGGACTTTGGTAAAGCCTATGACACCATTTCCTACAGCATTCTCCTGGAGAAGCTGGTTGCTCATGGCTTGGACAGGTGTACTGCTCACTGGGTAAAAAGCTGGCTAAATGGCCAGGCCCAGAGAGTGATGGTGAATGGAGTTACATCCAGCTGGTGGCTGGTCCTGAGGGCTGTTCCCCAGAGATCAGCACTGTAGCCAGTTTAATATCTACATCGATGGTCTGGATGGGGGATTGAGACACAAAGTTAGGTGGGAGTGTTGATCTGTTGAAGGACAGGAAGGGTCTACAAAGGGATCTGGACGGTCTGAATCATTGGACTGCACCCAGTTGTATGAGGTTCAGCAAGACCAAATGCTGGGTCCTGCATTTGGGTCATAACAATCCCATGCAGTCCTACAGGCTCAGGAAAGAGTGGCTGGAGAGTGGCCCAGTGGAAAAGGACCAAGGGAGTGCTGGTCAACAGTGGCTGAACTTGAGCCATCAGTGTGTCCAGGTGGCCAAGAAGGCCAATGGCATCCTGGCCTGTATCAGGAACAGTGTGGCCAGCAGGACCAGGGAAGTGATTCTTCCCCTGTACTCAATACTGATGAGGTCACACATCAAATCTTTTGTTCAGTTCTGAGCCCCTCACGACAAGAAAGACATTGAGGTGCTGGAGCAGGTCTAGAGATGTACAACAGAGATAGGGAAGGGTCTGGAGCACAAGTCCTATAAGGAGTGGCAGAGGGAGCTGGGGCTGTTTAGCTTGGAGAAAAGGGGGTTCAGGGGAGACCTTATCACTCTCTACAACTACCTGAAAGGAGGTTGTAGCAAGGTGAGGGTCATTGTCTTCTTCCAGGTAACAAGGGACAGGACAAGAGGACATAACCTCAACCTGCACCAGGGAAGATTTAGATTGGATATTAGGAAAAAAAATTCTTCCCTAAAAGGGTTGTCAAACAGTGGGACAGGCTGCCCAGGGAATGATTGAGTCCCCATCCCTGGAGGTATTTAGAAGGCCTGTAGATGTGGCACCTGGGGACATGGTGTAGTGGTGGACTTCACAATGCTCTGTTAATTTCATGACCTCAGAGGTCTTTTCTGACATAAAGAATTCTATGATTCTAATCCTTTCCTCCAACCTGGCTACCACCCACATCTCAACTCTTCATCTGCTCTTGCTGCCAGGTGGTCTGGCATTCCCTTATCACAGCCTCAAAGGACTCTGCAGTGCGGGGGATTAGAAAGTCAAAGCAAATTCTTCTCCTGAGACAGACAGGTAGGTCCCCAGGTGCCTGTCCTCATTATAGATATTGCTTTGGGAGCTGGATCCAGCTGGCAGAAGTTTCTCATTAAGATGGCAAGGCTGAAAATGTGAACCTGGAGGGAAATTATGTAGTTGTGGAGTAGAGGTGGCCTTGAGGTTAGGGTTGGAGAGGTGGTGATAAGACTTTTTTTATTTTAATTTTAGTTTAGCTTAGCATTGTGGGATCCTGTTAGTTATGGAAGTGGCAGCATTTTTTGTGTATGCTCGGGTTTGTTTGGATTTCCCACCCCTACCTCCTCTGCTCTAAAGGTGTTATGATCTTCAAGTGTTAAATTTTGACTAGTTCTAGCATAGGCTTGGGAAAGAAAAAAGCCTGTTTTAGGACTGCTTGAGTCTGGATCTTGTGCAGTGTGTGGGAGTTGTGCCCCAGCTATTTTTCTGGTAAGTATTTGAGGAAAGGCAGTGAGAGTAGGCAGAGCTCAGACTCTTCTTATTTTTGCGCTAGCAAACAGCATAGCTCTGGCACAGAAAAAAGGATCTAAAGTGTTGATCTGATATGCTAAAGCCATGGGCAGCTCCTGACAGCATCTTCAGACATATAAGGTGGTCAAGAACATGGGCTGTTACTGCCCTTTTGACTGGAGAGAATAGATGCCAACAAAATACAAACAGGAGAAAGAACTTAGATGCAGGGCAATTGTGAAAGGTTTAAGAGTCTCAAGCCCTTGTGTTTGAGGTCTGGCAGCCCTACAGAAGTGTTGTCTCTTTTGATGCGGCTAGCCAGTCCTCTGTGTGACAACCAACCTATGTGGCAGCTAAGAAGTTTTACAAAACACATTTTATATGTCTGGTCATAAGCTTTACAGTGCTTTTACAACAGTGCAGCACTTGCTCATTGGAATTACTGCGCTGGCTGAAACATCATGGATACGGCCACGCGCCTTCCCAGGAGTGGGTAAGGCATGTGTTTGCACAGCCAAGGAAGTTTGCTTGGAGTGCAGCTCCACTGTGATTGTTTCAGTGGCTTTTCTCCTCCCTTGACTTTGTACAGAGAAGGAGAGGTGATCTGAGTAACTCAGCCAAAACTTGCCAAACTCTGCCCTACATAAGTTCCCAAGGATCAGTGGGTCTAACAGCTGCACACACTTAGTGATAAATGGTGATAAGCACTAGCTGAGGTAGCTGTTGTCTGTTAAGGCAACATCCCTGTGCCTGTCGACTCCTGTTGGCCCTTACTCTGCTCTTTGCACTGATGGCATCTGCCACATCCAGCTGGGTGCCAGCTGACCACATGATCCAGCCATCCAATTGCTTTTTAGTAATAAATTGCTACAGCTGCTCCTGGCTGCATGTGGCAGTTCAGCAGCATTGCCCGGTTACATGTGGTGAATCTGCATTGCAGCTGCTGTTTGCTGAAGAATGTACCTGAGAAGAACAGATTTAAGAAAAAAGAGAGGGAGGACCCACACATAAGTGAAATAAAATTAGGGAAAAATTAGAGGAGTCTTTCAGTCCTTAGGTCTGTAGCCTAGTTCAGCTGAGGGCGTAGGAAAGCTGGGCAAACACAAATGACTGCCAGACTTTGGAATTAGCCCATCTCATCCATCCCTATTTCCTTCCCTTGCAGGGAGGTTGAAAATCTCCATGAAGAAAAATTGTAATCATTGAGTCACTCCAATAGCAGTAGTCTGGCTGCCTGCCCCTGCCAGCCTGCTACACAACTTGTATGCTAATGTTTGGATTTTAGTGGTGGGAAACTAATGTCAGCCTGTGCTCTCTTCATGCACCATTGGGCTGTGCTTATGGTCGCTCTTGGCAGCACCAAATGATTAAACAGATAAAACCATCAGTCTTGTTATTTCCAAACATTAACCTAACTGCTAATAAAGCACAACCCGTGTCATCCTTATGGACTCTGCAGAGCTGAGTCACATTAAAAACAGGATCCGAATGCTGGAAAAAGCCTCATACTTCTTTCCTGTGCCGAGAGGCAATGCCTCTCTGTGAGCAGAGCTTGCTTTGGAGAGCTTTGCTGTGGGGAAATTGGCTGAGCTGGGCTGGTCTATGACTGCCAAGGAAAGCAAGGAGGCTGTGACCTGCATGCTTTAGTGTGGGGACAATGGATTGCTGTGCTGATGGGATGGATGGATGGATGGATGGTCAGACAGCTGTGTCCCTGCCCCTTCTCCTCTGCCTTCCAGTGCTCAACAGGGATCTCCTCTCTGTCTCCAGGGTCGATGGGGAATGTTTGTCAGGCCCTGAGACAGAGGAAATGAAGTGATTCTCCCTCTCAGTAGACTTTGCCCTTGGTGGCTGAAGGTATTTTTCCCCAAACATCCACAGTAAAATTGGAGGGCTTTTGTAAATTCATTATGTCACTGAGGAATCTGTTTAATCAGCTGCCTTTCCCTGGAGGCACTTTACACTTAATGAGAGACATGATAGAAGGAATCAAAATTGGTTTACAAGAGTTTAGCCTCAAACCCCTTAGATGATGTATTACTGAGTGTGCTGTAATTTAGAGGAGCAAATGAAGACACTGAGGAGCTCCCACCCTGTCTTAGAGAGTCTGTAACAGAGGCAAGGCATGAAGCCTTGAGCTCTGTATCACATCATTCTTTTCCTAGGTGTTATCACAATGAATAGCAAAAGTCTCCATGTTACCAGTAGCCTGATCCATGCTCCTGGTACAACTTAGCAAGCACTCTTAGTCCCCACTGTGTTTTTCCAGTTATACAGTATATTCAGCTTATTTATATATGAAGATACTAATTCAAAAAACAGCCAAATGAGAAACATCGTATATATGTGAAATAGATAAATAGATAAATAGATAAATAGATAAATATTGGGACCATAGAGTTGGAATATGGAGTAGTTTCAACTTTAGGTTCAAAAACCATCTTGCATACACATGGAAAGGAAGGGCATTATTTGTTTTCTGTTTGCTTGCTTGCTTGCTTTCCCCAGTTGCCCATGCTGTGCCTAGTCCTTTCAATTAACTTGTACCCTGCCTTCTTAGTGTGATGGAACAGATGATGGAGTAGCATTTTTCCCACTATGAAGCTGTGTGAATGGGTGCAAAGTTCTCAGGAAATCTTGCTCTGAAGGCCTCTCTGTGGACCTGTGTATAGTGTTGTGCCCTTGGAAACAATCAAAGTATTTTATTACTGTAAAATAATTTCCATGCCTGTATCTCATTAGGCTTCACCTTTTAACTTTTTTTATGTTTTCTTCTGAGTAAATAAAGACTAAATTATTTGGAACTGGATTTTCTTGCAGTGTAATTGTTGTGCTAGCAAAAGCAGAGCATTTTCCATAGAGGATGGGAGCAACATGCTCTGCCAGGAGGGGAGGGTGTTTTCACAGAATCATAGAATGGTTTGGGTTGCAAGAACCTTTAAAGATCATTTAGTTCCAACCCCACTGCCATGGGTAGGGTCACCTTCTGCTATACCAGATTGCTTAGAGCCTCGTCCAGCCTGGCCGTGAACACTTCCAGGGATGGGACATCCACAATTTCTCTGGACAACCTGTTCCAGTACCTCACCACACTCACAGTAAATAATTTCATCCTAATATCTAATCTATTCCTACCCTAAGCCATTGCCCATTGTCCTATCACCACATGCCCTTCTAAAATGTTCCGTAAGCTCCCTTTAGCACTGGTAGGCTGCTGTAAGGTCTCGTCAGAGCCTTCTCTTTCTTATCCAGGCTGAACAACTCCAATTCTCTTACTCTGTTTTCACAGGAGAGGTGTCCAGCTCTATGATGACCCTCCTCTTAATGACCCTTCTCTGTACTCACTCCAACAGATTAATGTCCTCCTTATGTTGGAGGCCCCAGGTGAGGTCTCACAAGAACATAGTAGAGGGGACAATCATCTCCCTCAACTTGCTGGCCACGTTCCTTTTGATGCAACCCAGGACACAGTTGACTTTGTGGGCTGTAAGGACACGTTGCTGGGTCATGTTGAGCTTCTCATACAGCAACACCCCCAAGACTTTCCCCTCAGAGCTGCTCTCAATCCATTCTCTACCCAGCCTCTAATTGTGCTTGGGATTGCCTTGATCCAGGTGCAGGACTTTGCACTTGGTCTTGGTGAACTTCATGAGGTTTGCACAGACCTACCTCTCAAGCCTATCAAGGTCCCTCTGGATGGCATCCCTTCCCTCCAGCGTGTCGACTGCACTGCTCAGCTTGTTGTCATTGGCAAACTTGCTGAGGGTGCACTTGACCCCATTCTCCGTATCATCGACAAAGATGTTACACAGATGTTTGTTCAGTTCTCTCAAGCAACGGCTGCCAGAGCCAGCAGTTGCTGCAGAGACAGGCACTTTGTGATCCTGGGAGCTGGAAGGGGACAGCACCCTCTGCCTCTCAAGCGATTACAGAAAAGATAGCCAAAAGTGAAAACCTTTGAACTGTCTGAATGGCTTTGTACCCACTCTAGGTCCTGGTGATCTTAATATTGAACTGTCCTAGATTATAAATACACTGTCCAAAATCACATTCCAGAGACTTGCTTTTATTGAAAGAAGGGCAATTTTGTAGAAGATTAATCTATCAATTTACCTGCCAAAGTATGACAACTAGAATTCCACTGAGAAAAGCCCTAAGACTAGTGGCTTTTACTCATTTACATATAGCTTATAATACACTCGTGTAATTGTGCATGTTTTGGATGTATGTATTTACATTTTGATATGGCTAAAGCATATAGTTTCTTTTTGTTAACATTATAAGGTGTACAATTTGGAATAAGAATACTATTTTCTCACAAAAATGAAATGTAATGGATAGTAAAATAGGTGTGTATTCATTACTTTTTTTACTTTCAGCTGTTATAATTGATAGTGTATGTAATGTACACATATAAGGTTTTTTACTATAAACATGGGTTTGTGAATGTGCCACTTACCATCAGTCTGTAACACATTATTTAGAGATTATTTATGGGCTGTTGGTATCCTTCCCACTTTTTGTTTGTTTGTTTTAAGAGGACTGAGGGGGAAAACTTGATTTAGCATGGAATTGATTTTACATCAGCTGGTTTTACATGAAATAATATTACAGTATTTAAAGAATTGCATTGTCGTCTCTTGCTGTGAAGTTGCATTATGTTCTGTAGCCTTGGCTCACTTATTAATCCTCCAGTAGCACACACTTAATCGTTCAGCAAATGACACAACATGTGAAGAAATAATACCAACAATGTGATTTATATCTCTTCAGGCAAAGACACTGAGAACTGGATCATCTGCCTTTGCTTATTATACTGCAACACAGGAACAGCCTGGTCTGAAAACTGTGGCCAGGTAGGACACACTGAAAATAAGTACCCTGGAAACAAAAGGTATGTCTGCTCTCTCAGTCAAGCACAAGCCTGAATTGCTCTTAGAGCTAAACACATACATGGTGGTCAGAACTCATGAGGCCCTGAGCTTGTGTATGCAGAGCAGAACAAGTGCAGTGTGACCACCAAAGCCCAGCCAGGATGCCTGTACACTTCCTGGAGGGAGCTGGGGGGTACAACCAAATACATACATCTGACTCCAGTGGGATATAAATACATTGAGCCAGCAGGCCTTCTAGGGGGAGAGAGAAGGAGAGGGTGGGCAGAGGGAAGTGATTTTTATAGCTGGTGGGGTTTCCTACTATGAGTCCACCTGAACCAGTGAAGCCACTTGCCAGCACAAGCATCACCTTGCCGTTTTCGAGGCAGTGGCTAGAAGTGGTGGAGAGCGGTCTACTTGAAATAGTTTTTAACAGCTAGCTCTCCCACAGCAGAAATGTTGCCTCTAGTCCAATGCCAAGCTTTGGAATGACAGACTTCAAGTATCCCAAATACAACAGGCTTTAAAGATCAAGTAAAAAACCTGGTGTATGTAGATTGAATGGCTCATTATGTTTGCATCTCCTTATGTCTTGCTCTGTACCTTGAAGGACAAAGGGTGCAGATCTTCTGGTGCAACTAGCTATGAAGGGAAGAACCAGTTCAGTCCATTTGTTCTCCTTCAGAAATAGCTGAAGAGCAGAAACCTGGTCTCCACCATGTTCTGTAGGTGCATGGCTTGTTTTTATTTAATTAGTATTTATTTTTCCTCCAGCTCCACTGCTCACATTTCTTTTGCCTTCTTCCAAAGTAATTAATTTAAAAACAAACATGTTTTTAGGAAGTTAGAAAATAAATGTATTGGAAATAGGACTCTCTTCTTCCCTTGTAAGTAAAACAGGCTCCCATGTGCATCCTACACATTCCACAGGATCAAGGCTTCAGTGATGTTGCATATTAGCATTTTGCATTTGTGACACTCTGGCTTGCCATATCTTTTGTGTTTATTTGAATTTTTCCATTCTACCGTTTTTTTCCTTATTCCCTTCTATTTCTGTCAGGCGGAAGAGAAACACACTCTACAGGCCAAAAAGAGATATCACTTGGATATTTCATGGATTGCATGAAATACTATCCCTGGAGGGCACTAACTGAAAAGAGTTAAGGCAATGGTAACCCAGTTCAGCCAAGTTCTAAGCGGCAGAGTCCTCAGACACAGTACAGCTCAGCTGTCTCTAAGAGGGGTCTCGAGTTCATTCATGTTCCAACTTTGTGTGCCATCTGCACAGCTTATGGCATCTCCACTGCACGGCTGCAGGCAATGTTCTGGAGATCTCTGGAAGGAGAAGTCCAGGCACGCTTGTCACCGTAGTGTGTGTCTAAGACTGGATGAGTCAGGCACGGTCAGAATACATTTCAGCCCACTAGTAGGTGCAGCAAGGCCTCCTCTGCCTCTGAAGAGCATGGATGGCCCAAAGTACCCAGAAGACACACAGTGAAGCTGGAAGATGGTGGTGAAGATGGAAGGTTGGAGGGGTGGATCACAGAAGTTGCTATGCTTTTCACCTCATGGTGCTTTTGGACATAATAGCACTTAAAACCTTTCCAGGCTTCTTCCTTCAGTTTGGGAGAGGCTCTGAACCTCACTGAGAATCCTTTATGCTGCTGATTTTGTTGATTAATCTGCTAAGGTCCTAAATGTTTCTGTTCTAAATTTTCAAGCTGCATGGTTATGATGAAGCAATAGAGTGAGGGTCTTTTGCTTAATGGGACTTAAATCATACTTGCATTTCTATAGGAATCAAAAGTGGAGAATCTTTTGCCTAGAAAGTAGTGGGAAAACAGAAGAGTCATGAGGAAAGGTCTGTGAACTGCTGGCAGTGCAGTTCAGGAAGGAAAGCAAGCACAGTGTGTTATGTTATTCCTGTGACAGTCATCTGTTGTACAAGCTACAAACACTGTGGACCTTAAGGACATCTCTTTTGAGTTCTAAAACCCTTAACTAATCTGAGTCATTTGCACAGCTGAACAGACTCAAGGTCTCTGAAGTAAACTGGAAATACCTATAATTCTGCAGGAAAATAGGGGACAGTTAGGTAGTCCCAAGGCAGAGGAAGAAATGAAAAGGAGTCATAAAACTTCTGGTCTCTGGGAAAGCTCTGGGTGAAGATGACTTTCTAATAGAATTTTCTAAGCTCTCAGTCTCACTTGGCTCCTGTCATATGGAAAAATTTTTGAAAGGCCAAAGCAAAAGGGTTCCATTTCAACATTAATTGCAGTGCTGCGTTTTCTTAACTCTCTTTTCTAGGAAATAAGTCACTGATGCACCATTTGCAATAATTAAATTACAGGCCAATTCTTTTGACTAATGTGACTCAGAAGACACAGGTTAAAATAGCATCTAGAAAATGTCTGAACAGCATACCTTATGGACAAGAACTTAGCATATTACTTGAGGTTCACATTAATCAGAAAGCTGCTACAGAGTCTTATAGGCCTGTTATTATAATTTGCTATTTTTAAAATTCTCTGAAGTAATCAGAAAATCAACCAGCTCAACATCCCCAAAGAGAGCTGCTTCCCACCCACCAGCAGTGGCTGACTTCACTGTTGACACAAAAACCATGAAGATCTCAGTCTAGTATTCTGCCATGTAATTGTATCCTTAATTTTGGCCTTGTTGAAAGTCTGCTGGAAAACTGAGCTAGTGTGTCCTCATTAGAAGCAATTCATATGTAAATCATTTAAGACTTTTTTTTATTTTAACTTAAAGAAAGAAAACGTTCCTGTGACTCAAACATTCTGCAGGCTCTTGCTCCTCTTGTGGCTCCTGTGGGGCTGTGACTCCTGGCAAATCCATACTTCCTGGCAAATCAGAGTGAGAGGGTTGCTGGCCACACTCCCACCTTCTCTTGCCTAAACTGCTGGAGAAAGCATCTGCCAAGAGACTTTACCTTTTCCCAACCTTAGTTCAGTCATTGAAGGGAGATGAGATGAAGCTATGCTATATTCTACACTCATGTGCCTGGCATACACCCATGTAAGGTGCTTCGCTCCCATCGGTCAATAGTAGCCATCTAGTTATCAGATTTTCTGCATGTTGGAAAGCTTGATCCTTGCTCTTTTATGTGCAAAAAACAAGTTGAAGTCATAGTAGTGGAATGACATCCTACTGTTAAAATGGAATGACTTTGAAAAGATAATTAAATAAACAAGTCAGATGACTTCTCTGGGCCTTTATCAATAAAACTGATGAAGCAGCATATGAGGTAACAGCCAAGTACTTGTCTAAAAGTACAACTTTGATAAAGTTTGGGCACCTATTTCTTCTGAGTATTTCTGGAGTTGGAAATGGAAGTTATCATGAAAGTGTTGACAGCAATTTGAAGGTGTAAAGGAATATTGCATCTTTACCAGGATTTCTATGCTTTTGAATTGGATGAGCTGAGTCCCTTCACGCTCTTAACTGTTCCTAAAATATAATGTCTGAGGTATTTGTCTCTATGAAAGCTGAGTTTTTGTTGCTTATGAATAAATTCTGAACTATACATGAAGGTGTTTGGAACTTTCCCTTGGCACCTTGTTATTGTAGATACATAAAAATGTAGATGAGTAGGACTAAGATGATGAAATTTAAGTTGATTAAAACTGTTTGTCAAAACACTATGTTTTTTTTCCTGGTATAAGGAATTCTACATGAAAAGGTAGCAGAGGAAAAATAAAGGTAGCAGTCAAGGTAATCTGGGGGAGGAGGTAATTGTTTGTTGCTCATGAATTGTCCAGTTCATTGCAAAAAAAAAAATCTTCTAGCTGCTAGGAATCTGACCCTGTGCCCAGAAATGTGTAAAAGCACAGCTGGCCCTGTCTGGGCTGCAAATCAGCTTTAACACTAATGGCAAAGACTTTATTTCAAGAGAGTATTTAGCTTCAAAAAATGAATAGGGGCTGCATGTTCCAAATGTCATCTGTCAATTTAACAAATGGCAACTATATACACATCTTAATGCCAGATTGCTGTTTCATTAGGCTCCTTGTTGGTTATTCCTCCTTGGTAGCTGGCATTATTCTAGCTGGAGCAGCAGAAAGGCAGGAGGAGAGAAAAGAGGGCACAAAATGAAAATATGCTGGGTGAGATCAATCGGGAGGAATGCTCCTTAGTACAGCCAGGTTAAGCTTGTCACAGGACCAGACACAAATGTATCTTGGAGCTGGGTCTGTAACTCCAGCCTCAGCACACAGACACGTGCTGATGGCTGCTGAGCAGCACTGCCCAAGGGTGGCCTGAAATCTGAAATAACTAGGCAAGTGGTTCCAAATGGGAGTGCTCTAGCTCTGCCACAGAGCATAAAGGAAGATCAAAGGCTCACAGGAATGAACAGAATAAACTTTCAGTACAGTATGTTGAAGTGAGTGAGCGCTGAGGAAGCATCCACGGCACAGTGTTAAGGCAAAGACAGACCAGAGTCTGAGCCACTACACCTTGCCCAGCTCCAACCCACTGTAATGCCATTCCCTGACTGCCCTCTGTGGCACAGCAGCACCGCAAGGGCTGAATACAGGTACACAGGTTGAACACAGGTTGAATCTCCCTGAGCTGCAGTTGCCCGCACTGAAGTTGTCAGATTTTCCCTGCATTGGAAATGCTTCTGAAGTGTCCTATGTTGTAAGTAATCAAGGTTTTGCGGCTACCATGGCTGAGAGCTTTCAGCCCTCCCCCTTGTCCCTGGCAGCTCAAGCATCCTGATGGAGCACCCTGACGGGATAAACACATTTAGATATTTAAAAGTGCACTAAAGAGGTATAGTTTTGAATTATTCATTCAGGCTGCTGCTGGTACAAGTGCTGCACAGCACGACTGCAAAGAAGTTGCAGAGGGCAGGAAAATGAATTTCTTTAAATAGGAAGTATTTGCTGTCTCCAAGGCCAGGCTTAGTAATGTATGAGCGAGGCCGTAGCACAGAAGGGCAGCCAGGTAACTTTGTTCGCGGGATAAACTGACTTCATTTGCTTGTACCACAGCGCTCAGGGCAGTTCCTGCTGGGATACATAAACCACAGGTAAAGTGAACCATTCTCCTCGTTCCACAGCACTCCCACGAGGAACCTGCTTCTCCTCAGCAGAGACTCCCTGCTCGAGGGTGAGCCGGTCAGTAAATGCGCTGCTGCATTCAGCACCTTGCTGGGAAGCTTTTGAGAAAGGAAAATCACGTTAGGTCCTCCCAAAGTGCCGGCCTGTGTGCTGGCACATCTGTGCAAAGGCAGCAAGGGTTCTGCTGGCGAGTTAGAAGCAGAGTTTACCTAACAAACTCCTAACAAACCTCTTTTCCTGTTCAAACCAGCTAATAGTCAAATTTGTCCTTTATTCTTTTTTTCAAGAAAAGCAGGTTTTGCAAGGAGATGGTACATAGTTACTCATCTTCGGTTTACTTCAAGTGTGTGGAAAAAGCTGGTAAGCTTTTGAACTCGGTGTCCCTACGGCTGGTTGTTGAAAAGCTTGCCTGTTTTTTCCCAGCTGCCATTTGGCTTAATAAGATATTGCCTCTCCCTACAAATCTTGTTTCTCTTGCGCAATGTGGCTGCACAGATAATGGCTGTTGTTTATATCCTCACAAATTAATGGGACTGTGATGGCTACCTCTAAGACTTGAAAGGAGAAAGTAGGAATCAAAGTCACAGGAAGCATTAATTTTTATTGCACTGCCTCCTTGCATGTAGAGAAAGCTCTGAAGGTTAGAGAAGTGCCATGGCAAACCTTCCTCCACAGGTAAATGTGAAATCCTGACACCACAAAAATCAGTGCCCAATCAATTGCACCTTCTAGAGCACTACATTCTGAGTCATATCTTAATTTCAGAAGCTGTCCCTGCTTTATTCAGGAAGACAGGCACCACAGCAACGGAGACTGGTGTGTGTGACTGTAGCTGAGGACAGTGCATCACTGTCCAGGCAGAAATCAGAGAAGAGCCCAAGTCTCTGTCCCTGGCAGAGCCCTTCATTTTACTTTACTCACATCCCCCCCCCCCCCACCTTTTCTTTTTTTAAATCACTTAGATTTTTAAAAGACAAAAGGAAAAGGACCATGTGAAAACATCACTATGGAAACATCACAGGCTCACTTGTACTTGCCTGCCAAGCAACTACCTAGCTGAAGTTTTACATCCTATTGGATCACTCTTGGCCATCTGCTCTCCTTCAAACTTCTCTGAATTCCATATTTCCCTGAAAAGTTCATTTTTAGAAAGGAGGGAGGAGGAGGCAAAGGGAGAATCCAGTATTCTTGGCTAGTGCAAAGCTATTGTGAAAAAGGAAGATAAACTCACTTTGGGGCAGCTCCTTAAAAAGACAAAGATCCATGCTTTGCAAAGCAATTTCACAGAAAATACCTTGTCTCTAGATGCACTTTAATGATAAGAGTATATATTGGCAGCCACAAGGCAAAACAAACAGCTGCTTCTAGTACTCTTGCACTAATTGTCTTCCTCTCCCCTTCTCTCATGTAGCCTCAAATGTATTTTCTTCTAAAATGTAACAGTCACTGCCTACACTGGAGTTGTTGGCTGCAGGCTCCCCAGCCTTGCTCCAAATAAAACACAGAAATAGATTTCCTGCCAAGCACCGAGGAAGTTTGAAGACTTTAGTTTTAAAAATATAATCTTTTTATCACTGCCCTAAGCCTGCCAAAGGTAATTATGGGCCATGGCGCATTTACATTAATGCATAGGACCTACAGACATTTCAAAAGCTTAATGGAGAAACTCCATAAATGTACATATCAAAAAACAAATTAATTAAATTAAACTGTCATGTAAAGAGATCACTTAATTTTGCAGAGCGGAAGGCGCTCTTAATGGGAATGGAATGGATCAGTGAGCATTTCAAAACCCAAAGCTATAATTTAAATTCAGGCTCTCCTCTAGTGTGCAAGTCACAAGACATATTTATTATAGCCTTGGATTGTCAATTGTAATCGGTTTAGCAGAGACAAAGCCGTGTTGTTTTGCTTCCTGCCCTCCTAGCTGGTTCAATATATTTTGATGTCAGACTATTGACAAGCAAACTGAAGGCTGAAATAAAATCATGTTTACCTGTGATGAACTGGCAAAAATGCAGTCCAAGGTAAACGTAACCCTGAAGCCGAAGCATTTATTTATCAAGCAGCAAGGGAAAAACGGCGAAGCATTTAAACTTCTTTAAATAAACCAGTTGAATATATTTACTGCTGCTCTTGAGGCCTGCTATGTGGCAACTCAGAAACGAATAGATAAAAATAGGTAAAAGCACTGTGAAAATGAATAGTGTCATTTATAAGCCGCTGCTCTGAGTTTTCCAGGTGTCAGGAACAATTAAAGTTGTTGCTCTTGACACTCTTCTAGGGCTAGAGCCAAAGCCTGACGCTCAGTCCCCAGCAGACAGACAGCAATACTTCTTCCAGGCTGTGTAACGCAGTTTGCTGCAGGATTTTACTTGGGAGCAGCAGTTACAGACCAAGCCTATGTTTCCACAGCCATGAGCAAGCATCTTCTCGCTGAATAAGCTTTCAAGAACAATTCAATTCTTTTTCTGACATTCTTCTTTCTGTATTCTCGTTCTCTTTAAGTTCATTTTCTGACCTGGAGCACGGAAACTAGTCAGCTCATCAGCTTATAATTGTAGCTGCCTCCTGCGTTGAGCTTCATCATGGAGAGGTTTCTCTGAGACTGAACTTAGAACCTTCTACCCTACCCAGGATCTCTGTAATTTCTTGTGGAACGCTCAGGTTTTTGAATCCGACTCTAAAAAACACAGGAAACTCAAAATGGTTAGGAAGAGCTGTGGCACGTCAGACTGGGACACCTGCTTGAGGCACATGCCTGAGGGCGGTGGCACAAGACCAGCCTCCGTGGGCTCCTGCTGCCAGAGCTGCTGCTACCGTGGTGGGATGGCCTTTTGCAGGCAGGGAGGAGAGCAGTGCCTGGGGGGAGCGAGGAGGAGACAGCTGCACCCCTGGCGGTTGTCAAGACGTCATGCCATGGCTCTGATGAGCAGCCTGTGTTCACACAAGAGTTGATTTCTTTCTTTTATAAAAACGTCTGTCTATCTGCATTTGTTCTTACTTGCATATGTAACAGAATTTTCAGGTAAACAGGTTATATTTTTGCTTTCAGTATACTCTTTCAGCTAATTATTATACTGTAAAAAACATCCCCCCCCCAAAAAAAAACCAAAGCCAAAAAAATCCAGAAAACCAACCAAAAAAAGACCCTGCCCCTCCCAAACAATAAAAACAAAAAACCCCAACCAACCAAAAACTCCCACCCCACACATCCAAATTTGCCTCTTAATACTACACCATTGTGGCTTTTTTCCTTACACATTACAGTAAACAGAAGTATCTTTTATAACCTTTCTCTAAAACAAGTTTTTATCTTGCTGTGCTATTCATCTGTCATGCCTCTGTTCCAAGATGCACATTATTATCCTTGATCACTCTTAAGAGAAATTTTTATTTTTGTCACCCTCTTCAGTCTCTTTTGGCTTTGCGTAAGATTTGAACTGGTTTTTAAGTGACAGGTTACCACTGACTCCTATTACAAAAAAATTCTGTTCCAATGTAAGGGTTGAAAAATTGGACACAGCTTTTAGTGTGTTTTGTTCTACGGCCAGTAATCTTTCTACTTTTTCACCTGGCTCCTCTTGTCACACTATCCAAATACTAACAACATGCTTCTTTGAAAGAAGGCAGTGGGAAAGTGTTCTTAGCCCCTCTGAGGAAGAAAAAATGTTGAGATTGAGGTCTTGGTCCAAAACAGTATGAAGGCTCCAATTCCTACTGTCACTGATGTCAGTAACAAGCCAGAATTATTCTAATGTCTTCCTTTAATTTGGACTTCAGTGACTCCAAGGTATAAGAAAATTAGGGTCCAGTTAAGAACTGAATGAATAGGATAGGCCACTGATGTCAGTTCAAGGGCTTAATTTAAAGGAAGATTATTTCTAAACTCTGAAAATAGCTATTATGGTAAAAACATTTCATTCCCATGTCACTTTTGTAAACAATAAAAAATGCACAAAACACAAATTCTAAGTTATTAGGAGCAATGGTGACAAAGCAATGCTTTTTAAAAACACTTTTGAAAGTATTTATTTGAAATATCTAAAAGGTTTAATTACATTTGCTTTTCATAATAATAAAATTCTAGCCATTCTTTTGTTTAAAAAAAAAAGTTAGGGCGTTTCTCAAAATTCTGAACAACAGCCAAATAAACTACAAACAGTTTCATGCTTAATATAATTATCCACTAAGAGGTATAAAATCAAGATTGAACTGTACTTGCATTCTTAATTCATTAGTGGAACTTGAAGGCCCTCTTCTGGATTATAAATTACTGCATTGCCAAGCAAAGTACATGGAAATGACAGAGCCAACCAACACTATGAACAGATAAACATCTTAAATATTTTTTCTTCATGCTATTACCAATTTAATTTCCTGGTTTTCACTTGTATCTGCCTGTCTCAGTTACTATAATTTAGTAGGTGACAAAAGCTTCGACTTCTTATTGGATTGTTAAAAATAAAGCATTTCCTAAGCTAATATTCACAAGAGGAGTGAACAGTCTAAAGAGAGTTGTGGAGAGTTTCTCCACAACTTTGTATGAAGATGCTGTGCCGCCAAGTCACGTTTGCTTAGTCTTATTTAACAACAGCATACACAAACTGAGATGTGATTCCACATATCTACTTGTTTGCACAAGTATGGGGCTTTCACAAATTAAATCTGAAAATATGGCTTGTGCTAGAGGGGGTGTAAAAAACAATGAAGAAACATTTACAGTAGTCTTATCTCAAGTCTTCAAGGATTGTACAATTCCTTTATATGCCTTTTGATTAAATACACACACAGGGACTGTGAAGGACTTACAAATATAACCTTCCAAAAGATTTACTTACTTGCCTAAGCAAACATTTTCTACTGAAAAGCAAGATGCTTCTCCACAGACAGAAGGAAAAAAATATTCTAGAATGTGCTGTACAAAATGGCATCATTTTAATGGATCTATCCATCTGTAAACAAGTGAACTTGAACCACAAATTTTCCTCTTTCTAAAAACAGCCATTTATTGTATTTTTTGGTCATTATGATAGCAACAAATCACACACACAGAAACAGGTAGTAAGTACCCTATTAGTAAAATCTCTGTACAGAAAACTATACATAGTTTGATTAACTGTACATTTAAAAAAAGGACTATGAAGAAATCTTTACATAACATTTTTTGATAAGTTTCTTTCTCCCTCCAGTGTAGGACTACTTGTGACGATCTTTTTTCCGTACTTTTGATTTTGGTGCTGCCAAGAAGAAACGGAAAGGGAGAAAAATCATCAGAAGTGAATTACTGAAATAGCAGTGCCAGCATTCTTTTAAATTAGGTTGGGTTGAAAATGGATGCATTAACGTAAAACCTACCATTGGGATTTTCTTGTCTGTAGAAAGCTCTTAACAACTCCACTGCCTCTTCAGCACGATAGCCAGAAGTGCACTGTTCAAATTAGAATGATGTTAGTGAGCATACCTGAGAATAATATCTTCCATGCTTCACAATAATGCCTTAAGTACACAATAATTTTAAGCAACTGTACTGTCAACTTATGAGTCAGAAAAATCTCCTTTTCAGGTTACATATCTAATATATTTGAAAAATACTACGCTGAGGCTTAGTAGACTAAATAATTTCTCTAATAACTTAAAGTGAGGCAAAACAAACTTTCTTAGTAACTTATGTATAATTTTTATGCAATCTACAATTTTTCTTATTAATGTTTTTCCAACTTACTTCATATATTCCTCAATCACTTGGAAATGAGAGCCATACACCTAGGTACTTGTAGATGAGACTCCTGCCAGAAAACATTCATCCACACACCTATTCTTTATTCCAAACACCTATTCTTTATTCCATCTCTCAGACCTTTTTTGGTACTTCCAAAATACTTTTTCAGGCCATAAGCACTAATGACAAAGCATTTAAATGTCACTCACACTAAATGAAATCTTCACCCACGCTAGAAGATACTTAGTTACTCCTATATATCCCACTGCAGTTGCCTACAGAAACAAAGGAAGGATCTGTAGTAGCAACAACCTTCTCCTTTCTTTCTTCTGAACATCTTAAAAACTTAAATACCACATGCTAATACTCTCTATATGTATGTGTGGGTATACAGAGATAGTAGTACAATGCTGTAAAGCATCTAGATTTAATATACAGATATATATATATATACACACATATATATACACCTAAATATATACTATACCTCCACTGAATGCTTGTCCAGCCTTTCTTAAACAACAAAGATGTCTCATTGTTCCACTCTTTCACTATCCTTACTGTTCAGAAAGTTTCCTGATACCTAAACCAAGGCTGCTCTGCTACTTGTGCCGTCCAGATTTATTTTGGGATTTGAACTACATGAAGTAAATCTAAGCTAATGCATTTTACCTCATATACAGACAGACTGCAGGCAAAAATACAATAATTTCCAGTGGCTCGGCTAAAAAACAGTAACTTGGTAAGTTGCTGTTACTTGATCTTTATTGACTATGTGTTTATACATTCTGCAGTTTAAAACAATTTTCCCTCATCTCTTCCTGCAGCATACACTTACCAAACTGTTTTATATTATTTAATACTTACCTTGTTCCATGAATATAATTCTTTCTCTTTCCCTTTGGTACATTCTTTTAAATAATTTAAGACTGTCATCAGGCTTTTCCTCAATTTTCTTTTCTTTAGGGACCTAATGTTTTTTACATTATTTTCTTATTAAGTCAGGTTTACTTGACTTTGATCATCTTCCATCTGAGTCCTCTTAAAGTGATGCATAACACTCTCAAAACCTGATAACAAAGCCAGACACAGCACCCTAGCTGAAAAACAAAGGGAAACATTTTACAGCTTACTTCAAATGGGTCTCCTGTGTCCACCATATCATCAGATGAGATGCTCAAAACTGAGCCACAGCCGCCAAATCGCTCATTTCGACAGCCATATACGACCCGTGGAATTTATGGGAATGAGTCAAGGCATTAAGTTAAAGTGAAAAGCAAGTAGGAAGTACAGTAGTCTGATTTAAGTAGTCATTAAATCTCACAAAAATGTGCTTGTACTTTTCAAAGTAAATTAGTCTGAGCTGCAATTCCTCCCTCATAAAATCAGAACTTACTTCTGAGTATTGTAAGATGTATTGCTGAAGACGCACATCCAGCCTTCCTCAGAAAAGGAGAAGCATGAATCGCAAAGCAGAGGCATAAAGGGACATGGTTTACCGATTGTTACAACATTCAAAACTGAATACTGAATGGAGTTTAGCTCATTTTATGTACTAACAGATATCTCTAAAACGTATTTTTAATCTCTAAGAGAAATAGTTGTTTGTTCTAATTGCACTCTTTCTCTTTCACTCGAGTCTCTCACTATTCACCATGCAGCAAATGGAGGTGGGCACAAGACCCTCAGACCACCCCTTTGGCTTTCCCTGACAGTGCCAAGCCCTTTTCTGTGGGGTCATTGCCAAAACAGTAATGTCTTGACATAGTCTCCCAGTGTGAATAAGCATGAAAGGATACTCATCAAGCGCACAGCAGCTGCACACATGATACAGGGCTCTACAGTTACATACAACACCAACTGTGGAAACACTTCTGTATAATCTCTGTTGTGTTTCTTGCACCAGTCGAGGACCTGATCGATTGCAACCATTTCTGCATGTCGAGTAGCCTAGGAAATAGAAATAAATATTTTCTTAGAGTTTGCATTTATTCCATTTTGTGACAGAAGTAATGTAATACTCTTTGCTATTTCAAGTTGCAAAAGAAATTTCACTCAGCCCAAGAACGAACATATTCAGCCTCAACCTCATACAAGATCCACAAGTACAAACCAGCTTTTTCTTCTACCTGTTCCTAAACAGAGTAGCCTGCTTAGAAGTTCTCCTCTATCAGTCACACCCAGCACAGTAAGGGAAGACATGAAAGCTCCACTTGAAGGATAAGGGACACACAAAACCCACTGGAACAACTGATCTAGCCCAAGAGCAAGAATGCTGGCTGAATTACTTTCTCTGGAAATGTTAAAAAAGTGCTCCTAGCTGGTACCTTTTCCTTCCTCTGACAATATTGCTGTGCCGTCATGAACTGAATACACTGCGAATATGCAGTAATTTCAGTAGGTTTCTGGAACAGCTTGGCATGCTGTGTAGACACAGCATTTTCAGTTTGCATCAGGTTTAATGCTGCCTGGGAATACATACGTGTACAGTAAGTCCCTCAAGTAATAGGCAGGGATTGCAGCACATGCCTGATTACAAAAAGGCAGATACATATTCCTTTCTCTTTTTTTAAATCCAAAATAATGTAACGATTATTATCTCAGTACCTATGGCACAAAAACCTGAAGAGAATAAGTGTTGACTTTAATTGCAGAGAGCCAAAACCAATCAATTATGTCCCAGTGTCGCTCTGGAATGTCTGCAGCACTGTGTTATGCCAATCAAACACCACAGCAAAAATATCACAAAGTACTAGTTAAGAAAAGACTCTCCAGTTACAGAGCCTGATGCTTATTTGAATTAAGACTGCTAGTACTTTCCTTCTTTTTTTCTATTCTGAAAATAAGGGATGTTTTTGACACAGGCATTAGACTAAGACTTAATCAATCCAAATTATGCTTTTACCTCTACTTCCTATGTCTTTATGTGACCTCAGGTAACTTCTTAACATGTGAACTTGGGTTAATGTTTTAGCCCTGTGAAGATCTGTGGTGATAACAGTGAGATGCTCTACAATAATGGCAAAGGACTCGTAACTTACTGTTAAATTTAATACTGATTAAAAATGTCTTAAAACTCCTACAGAGATCTAGGTTGCCTATGCCTATGTTAGCAAATAGTGCAGTACAAGAGGAGTGTATCTGCACAGCAAAGCAGTGCTGAGGACTCAGCAGCAATTCAGGGAGGTTCACACTGGCCTAGATCCAGTTTAGTCCCATGGATGGTGTATTTGCGGCAGCAGCTGGAGTGCATTAGGGATGCTCCCCATGTGCATCTTTTCAGTATAGTTTCATCTGCCAGGACAGCTTGCCCCTCCCAGACACAAACCAAAGCAGTAGCGCAAAGAGTAAGCAGACACAATCACAACATTTTTTCTGAGAGTGCACTTGTGATCTGAACTAACATAGTAATGAACCCACCCAGACAAGAACATGGCTCTGAATCAATATGCAGACATGGTTCTTCCAGACCTACTACTGAAATGTTGCCATGAAGGTTCCCTAGATGAATAAATAAGATCACATCAGCTGGAGTCTCAGTGTACACAACTTATGAAGACACAAAGCACAACCTTCTCTAAAAGAAAGATGCCTCAGAACTACTACTGTTACCATAACTCAAAAGTGTAAGTGGTGCCTATACTATTTTTGTGCCACTCAGATCAAAACAGGTATGAACACCATATTGGCTTTTGAACTCCAGAGCACCAACTGAAAGTCTGTGAGTAAAAAAAAAGCCTTCATTACCAGAGGAAAACATGCCCCTATCCCGTGACACTGCTTTATACTGTATATACACTGAGCAGCTTTCAGGCCTCTGCTGATCTTGGGAGGACAAGTCAAGAAAAGCCATGCTGCAGCTCACACCAGTTTCTGCAGTAACAGAAGACACCTACCCAGAAGACATTACCCTAATATGGAACATTTCTACTTCTCAGTGAACCCAGACTTTAAGTAGTACACCTTGGTTTGGTCATCTCACGTCAGGAAGACATGGGAATATCATGACAAATTTACCTCATGGTGAGAAAGGATTATCCAAGTTATGGAAGAGTCTCTTTTTAGCCACTACTTAGACAATGGCTCTTAACTCACCAGATGCAGTCATTAGTTTTTCAAGTTAAGAGGACTACAGTAGAGGTATTTTAAAAACCAAGAAAAATGTGGAAAATCACAGTTATAATTGTGATTTATTACTTCTCATAACAAGTGGGCACCCAATGAAATTATCAGGCAGCAGATATAAAACAAACAAAAGGAAGTACTCTTTCACAAAAGCACATAATTAAATTGTGAAACTCGTTGCCACAGGATGCTATGGAAGCCAAAAACATAAATGAGTTCAAAAAAGGTTTAGACAAATTCATGGAGGACATGTGCACAGAGAGCTATCAGAAACAATGATCCAGATATAGTCTTGGACACTGCAAGCCCCTAAGCTATTCGCTTTCAGAAGTGGAAAGGATATGGAAGGGGAAGGTTTATGCCACTCTCTTCTTGTTTCTTGAGGTCCTTCCTTACATATCTGTTAAAAGTCCCTCCTAAAGACAAATATGGGGGGAAAATTGACCTTCTAGGTCTGTCTTAAGATTTATTTTGTATCAGGCTATAACTAAACAGCCGTCTTTACTAAGAACCTAAGACAGTGAGCATTTTACTGGGAAGTGAATGATTGCATCACACATGGGAATAAAGATACAAAAAAAATGTTTCTAGCTGGGAAGGGTCACATATGCTATAAGGAAGAAAATTTTCAGGTTGGTTTGAGGCAAGACTGTGAACAAGCAAGCGTGAGAGCTGCCAGAGGGAACACAGTACTGGCACAAGCCAGTGAATGAATAGCCAGGCTGTCGAAAACCCATGTCTTACAGAGGCATTTGTTGCACTATTGCCCAATTAAGACAAGTAATGGCATGCCTAACTATTTTGAAATGATGATGCCATAGCCATGCTCCTAAAAAAATAAAATAAAACAAACACAGCTGTACATAAACTCCCTTCTTCCAACAGCAACTTTACCCAGAAGACTGGGATGATCAATAATTTTGCAAATAACTTCCGCAGAGTAAGCGGCAGTATCTCTGACATTAACATGTCCTGCTATGGACACGCAGAGCAGAAACAAAGTATGGAGAGTGACAGGAGACAGCCTGAAAAGATTGGAGAGCTTTCAGCAACTAAATTTTCTCACCAAAATGAGCAGTTTACGAAGAGAATGAAAGAGGGCATAAAGAAGACACTACCTGCTCCTCACTTCAGTCTCTCAGATCAGAGGATGCAGGGACCTACTTAGGGAGGTGACAGAATTTATCTGACACAAGGCCTAGAGGCAAGTCGCTTCCCAAGCAAGGACAGAATTGTAGAGAGGGATTGCAGATCTAACTGCATAAATGATCACTTTTTAAAACCAGGAAGAAAATTTTCAAGAAGTTAGAAAAGTCGATATATTATAAAGCTATATTTTAGAGGTCAGAAAGCAAAGGCTAAAGGAAGAATCACTGAATGTCAACCAAAGTAAAAACACCTTGAGAGAAAACATGTCATAAAGCAGTTAGCACTCCTACAGTGCCTTTGAGATGAGTCTCAAACATAATTAGAGTAATACTCCAAAACAAAATGAATAATTTACTTTTTCAATAAAAACGATGCAGAGAATGTTATCAGAAGGCAGAATAAGAGCATGAAAGCACAAATTACAGTGTATCACATACAGAATTAGGTCTTTAAAATTAAGAAATTGCCTAGGGCATGGAAGAGGGATGAGGAGCAGACCCCCAAGCTGATATATCATTGCCATCAAAAAATGCTCAAGAACTCATGCACAAGGCTGCCAGTGTCATAGCCATGTTTTAGTACATCAAGGGAGAGTATTGCATGGCTGAAACCTGCCAGAGCAAACAGAGGCACTGTATTGAAAAATAAGAAGGAACTATCGTCCTGGCACCTGGAGATCCAGGAAAGGCTCAGTAGAAAAACAGGCAAGATGATAAACTTTGAACAACAAACTACTCCTTATAAAAGGCAAATGAAACCAAAATGAAACAGTAAGATATCTGACACTAAATTAAACTAGTAACTTTGTTTGACAATGCTTTTTCTGGGCAAGAGAAACACCAGTCTTATCTCTCTAGACTTCTAAAATGCATCTGGTCCAACCTGTGAGATTATTGCGAGTCTGGGGAAAACAGCCTAGTGCAAGAAATGTAAGGTGAGCTAGAAAAAAGAGATGTTGCATTGACAGGGGAAATATTTGCCCAGAAGGAACTTATTAGCAAAGACACTCAAAGATCATTTTGCTTAAATGTTTTCAGTTGTGACATTGGTATTGACTGGAAAAACACCTACAGCTCACTACCTGATGTCCTGCTTATGAGGAAAGACTTCATGAGAAGTGATAGGTGTGTCACTCAAGAGGTGGATGGTCTTCTGGGCAGGAATAAAAAAAGATTCAAAGTAACAAATGAAGCATAACAAAACAGCATAAAAGACCACAGCAGCCCCAAAAAAGATGGGTAGACTTCCTTCAAGGAAGAATGGGAAGTATTATTGTCATCAAACAAGAGAAAGTCCCTCTGGAACAAAGCACAGAGTTTTGGTTAAGTGAATTCAAGAAAGAAGAATCAAAGCTGGAATGCCTATATAAAAAAAATATTAGAATGAATACAGAAAGAAAGCCTGTCTTCTGAGAGGAAATTAAATAGTTGGCTTGGGAAAAACAAAAGCCAGGAGGAAATAAGACTTTAAATACATCCAAGCTATGTACAATAATGGATGATGCTGGCACAAGAACAGAGAGCTATAAACAGAACACAAAAAGTTTAAAAACTGGAATTCAGATGTTTTTTAGCCGTCTGAGGAATGATGTTCTGGAGAAGTCCTTCAATATAAGGTGGGATAATAAATCAGTTTTAAAACAAACCTTGACATTTATGAATGGAACTGTCTCAGTGGTTCAAGAGGGTTGTCTTTTTTCCCCAGGATTGTCCCTAAATAACGCCAGAAATCATTAAGAGAAAACTGAAAACAATTTTCTGCATTCACATTTTCTAACAAGTACTTCTTTCAAGCTTACATTTTCTTTTAGACTATATGGAGCAATTAAGTATCTGATAAAAAATTTAGAAGCACTAAGTACCCAGCATTTCCAGTCACTATAATATAAACATTTATGAAAATCAAGCCACAGAAAAATTGAAACTTGAGCTACACAGCAATTCAAGAAAGGCTTGGCTTTCAAAAATATTAGCAGATTAGTTTCCAAAATGCAGCTGACTTTTTTTAAATCAGGCTACTTGCATTTTAGTATGCATCTTCAGACAATCCTGATACCAAAAAAGCCCAAAAGTTTCTCTGATAATTTTGATTCTGATCTTGTTATCAGTCTTGCCAGTTGTGTTTATTAAAGTGTGATTTTTACATAGCATTAATATCTCTGGCATGATTTTTCCCAAGAAGTGTCTGCTTCCCCACAGTGTTTACAATGATATAATGTGAGATATCTAGCTTCTTTGGCATCTGGCTTTAAGTTGTATTAGAATCATCTTATTACAATTGTCCTGTAACACAAATTCTTAGTATAATGATTCATCTTTACTGTTACATTTTTGAGCTTAAAAGACTGATTTTCACTTTTCACTATGTTTTCAGATTTGAGACATCTAATGTAAATTACAGACAGATCCTGCAATCAGATTCATTTATACAAAGCTTCCAGTTGTACAAAATCCCTGTTGGCTTTAATGGGTCTGTCAGCATGTATAAGATCTAATTTGATGGTTAAAGTGGCAACAGGTCTAAAACTTACAGGCAGCATCTTTCAGAAAGCACAATCTTGTTAAAAGGAAGAGTTTTTGTAATCTAAATGTGACCTCTGGTTACTCTACGTGTTCTGTAAGTCTACACAACTTCCCAGCTGCTTGTCATCCTCTGTCTCTCCCAAAGCGAGACCGATCATTATTTATTCTTTTATTTGTATAGAATTTTTTCCTAGAAAAGCAAGAGGGCTGCGAGTTCCAATGTACAGCTGGGTACCTTTCGAATAACCACACGGCATCCCAGGGAAAGACTGGTTTACTGACAGAGCGACGCTGTTTCTGGAGCGCCCCTCGGCAGCGGAGGCCGCGCAGGTGCCTCCCGTCCCGCCGTGGCTGCAGGTCTGGCCCACGCCGCGCACCCAAACTCACGTTTCTCGTCTCGTTCACCTCGTTCCTGCCCCTGCCTATGGCCTCGCCGTCATACACCAGCAGGCAGCCCACGGGAACCTCCCCTCTCTCCAGCGCCTCCTTGGCCTGCGGGACACACACACAGACGGACAGACGGACACACGCGAGGCACAGGACAGCGTTACAGCGGCGGGAGGCATGGCCGGCCCCCCTTCTTTGTTTCTCCCTCCCTCCCTCGCTGTGTCCGCACTGACCACATCGAGCGCCCGGTCCATCCAGGCCAGCGCCTCCTCCTCCTCCTCCTCCTGCTCCGCCATGCCGGCCCCGCCGCCGCCGCTTCCGCTTCCGGCCCCGCCCCGCCTGGCCCCGCCCCTTCCGCCGCCGCCGCCGGGAGCGCGCGCCGGGCCGG
>JAWWEW010000112.1:52400889-52422466 GCA_035583185.1 Anabacerthia variegaticeps
GAGCGCGCGCCGGGCCGGGCTGTGCCGGGCCGGGCTGGGCGCGCAGGATGCTCCGGGCCCTCTGGGGCTTCCTGAAGCGGCACAAGAAGAAATGCCTCGCCCTCGGCACCTTCCTCGGCGGTGAGTGCCCCAGCGCTGTGTTGAGGCGGGCGCGGCGCTGGGCTCGGGGCCGCGGGGCCTCCCCGCGGAGCGCTGCGGGTCCTCGGCCCCTCGGTGCCCCCCTCCGTGCCCGCTGTCTGGCAGGGCTCGGTGCCCCCGGGGCGGCCCCTCGGCCCCGATGGTGTCCCCACGGAGCGCCGTGGGCACAGCGCGGGTGGGGCCGGGGTCGGGCTGCCATCGCCCTGCTGCTGCGGCCGGGGTCGCGGCGCTTTGGAGCGGCGTTCATTTGTGTTACTGCTTCTGGGGTGGAGGCGGAAAGCCTCGGCTCTCCTGCGTGGCCTGTGCGTGGAGGTGAAATGTCAGAATATCACCGGTTCACAGGATCAGTTGGGTGGGAAAGTGTCACGTTCAGGCTGTCATTGACTCCACCGCCTCCCTGGGCAGCCCATGCCAGTGTCTAATCACCCTTCCTGCGAAGAAACTCTTCCTGATGTCCCACCTAAACCTCCCCTGGCACAGCTCAAGGCTATGTGCTCTTGCCCGGTTGCCTGGTAGAAAAACCTGACCCCCATCTGGCTACACCCGCCTTTCAGGGGATTGTAGAGAGTGATGAGGTTTCTTTGAACCTCCTTTTCTCCAGCTTGAACAGCCCCAGCTCCCTCAGCCGCTCCTCACGGGACTTGTGCTCCAGACCCTTCATCAGCTTGCTTGGCCTTCTTTGGACAAATATGGACTGGCTGCAGACACAAAACTTTCATGCACAGGATTTGCGTTTATTTTTCAAGCAGTTCTTTCTCCTTTAAGGCTTTTGTCTGTCCTGTAGTGTGGTCATGGTCTAGTAAGCTCCACCTTTCCTTGGAGTTATGGGATTGGTTGTTAGTTGGAATTGGATTTAAAAGAGCATATTGGCTCTATCTCTGTGTTTAATGATAAAGTGCATAGCTGTGCAACTGGAGATTGGATGCTTCTCAAAAGGTACAGCCATGTCTTTGCACACTCAGTCATCAGATGTACTTACATCCGATGTAAATGACACAGAATTGAATTTTACAGAGATGATAAGGAAAGTTTGTGTTTGTTTGTACTTTCCTGAACAGTTAAATATTCGGAGGGCTAGAGGGTTTTTGTAATACGTTTTGTTATATATTCAGGTGAGGTTCCCCTGTGAAGGTGAGTTGTGTTTACTTCTGGCTTGCCTTGGTTCTTGTGTCCTACGCATCCTTTAATGATTAAATGCTTCTGCGTCTTTCCGAAGAGTGCCAATTAATACATGATAATGGGTTAGATGGTGGTTACTGCAGTACTGGTCAGACTGCTTCTCCAGTCCACCTCATCACCTGCACGTTTTGTGACCCTGCAAGTGCAGCACAGTGTCGTGTTTAGCACCACACTTAGAGCCCACCATGTGAAGTAAACAGCTTTGCTGCTGTAACCCGCAAGCTGTTCCCCCTGCCCTTAACTGTCTGTGTGAGAGTGGTGGGTAGACAAATGGGAATAGTAAAAATGTCAGTTGTCCCACTTTCAACTAGTAAACATGGATCAGTGTCCAAGTGGGAAAGCAGATATCTGGGAGCTTGTGGCTCTTAGTAGTCCCAAAAATAGTACCCTGAAATCCTAAATTCCTCATGTATAAACAGCCTTCTGCCAGCCTGAAAAACAACCTAAAATCACTGCATTTGCAGCTTTTTCCTAATATTTGGTGGTGTTTATGTACAGTTCAGTGTCCCTTCCACTGAAGTGCTGCTGACTAGAGGAAGTGTACTTAAAAAATAATAATAATGGACTAAAATAAAGTCATTTAAAGAATGATCAATCCAAAAAACGCCCTAGATGCTCCTCCTCCAACGAGCATTTCAATTTCTGACTGAAAATATCGAACCATGCTGTTGTTTTCTGCAGCATGGATAAAATACCTATTTCCTCGGGCCATATATGGAGGACTTTGTATTGAATTGGGGGGGGTTTGTATTTACAACTGAAGTAAATTGAGGCTTCTGCAAGCAGGTGATGAACATCATTAGCTACCACCAGCTGCAACTTACAGTGTGGTACTTTAAGGCAGCCTGGGAGATGGAGTCCTGCAGAGCACTGCATTACAGTTGCTGAGCAGCTGAATCTCAAGTGCTTTGGCCATCTACCTATTTGTTATGGATCAGACCTTAATATAACTCCAGGAGCTACAGCAATGCCACCACCAATGAATCAGAGTTCTGAGATCTGCAGTGGACTCTCCTCCAGAAAATACTGCCAAATCTTGGAAGGTAGAAGGCAACTTTACATGCTGCTTTTACTTGAGGACAGAATATTTGGAAGGGGATAAATGGTTTAAGAAAAGCATCCAAATCTTCTGATTTAATACCAGAACCTAGAATCTACATCTCTCTGGTGTTTGGAATTTTTTTTAAGAGCTGCAGGTGCATTATCTGGGAAGAAGGATGTAACAAGGAAAATGGGACATCACAAGATTTAATGATTTTAAGTCTTTAACTGGCACATGGTCAGAGATAATGTGACTGTTTAATGATTCATTAGGCAGTACAGAAGAGTCTCTACATTACTACTGATAGAAGGTTGTATTAGTGTTGTGTTACTGAGGAATCATTGCACTGAAGTCTAAGTTGGTTGGTACCTTTTCCTCTGTTTAGTGAGATAGATTCCTTATGTCTTATAAGTGACTGTCATTCCTAGTGTAATTTTCATCAATCTCACCACTACAGATTTTTCTGGTTGTGAAAATGCAAACCTCATAAAATAAGAGCTCAAATTGAGGGGAAAAACGACTGAAAAATAGGTGTAACTTTCCCTTAATCATAGAGCAGGGTTGAGAAAACCTCAACTTAGAAAAAACCCTGTACAAACCCTTTCTACAGAAGTTGTTCTTTTAAAAATATAAAATAATTTGCATACTAAAAAGACTTTAAGTTTCTTCAATCAAGCAAAATCTAATGGTCTGGGACTAAACCCACTAGAAATACATAAAGCAGAAAGTGAGCTAGCATGATGGAGCTGCAAGGACACATTAAGTTCTTGTTGAACAGGTAGATTTAAGTAGTTTTTATCCTGGTGCTCATCTTTCAAGGTAGATTTCAGTGGATATTATGAAATGATTTACCATTGAAAGTCTGTTGCTGCAGTAGAAGAACAAGTTCAGGGTGTGTCTGCAATGTATGGTTCAGATTTCAGTGGTGAATTAATTATTGCTGAATTTCATCTGTTGCAACCTTTGGCTTGCAGAAAGAGGATTTCAGCTCAGAAGTCTGTCTGCTTAGCAGGGAAAGTTGGCTTGGTTTGTGAGTGACTACAGGGGCATTAAATACGTTTTGGTGGGACTCAGTACTGCCAAGAGAATAAGGCCTGCATATTTAGTGCCTGCATATTTTAAAGATGGCTTTCAACCATAACAGGACAGTTGTATGTCAGTTGATACGCAGCTTGCTTGAACTTGAGGACAAACCACAACTTACAGACCTGTCTGTGTCCTGAAAGGATGCAAGCTTATGCATGTCAGACAATTTCTACATAATAAAACTCATAAAACTGAGAGTTTCCCCCCTTTTTTTTTCTTTCTGGTGTAAGCATGGTGGTGTGGGCAAAGGTTACACAGGGTTGTAAAGAGGTTTCCTGAAAACTTGATGCCGCCTCCTTACCTTCCCATGCTTCTGCTCACCCCTCCATTCCACCTGTGGAGAAGGGAAAGGGCTGAGGGAGAGGGAAGTCATAACTTAGGTGATGTGAGAAATATCCTGCCTCTTTGAGGCTACTAATATGAACAAGCAAGAGCCTGCAGATTTTGTAAACTACTTGCATTACTTATATTTAGATGGGAAGAATGTATACAGCCAAAGAGGTCTCGGGGACAAATTAGCGCACATTTATCTGAAATCCAGGTGTTGCCTTTCATAGAATATGGGTACTGTAGACCCCAGGGTGTTCCCAGTGTTGTAGGACAGTGTTGTGGTTTAACCCCAGCTGGCAACTAAAGCACCACATTGCTGCTCACTCACCCCTCCACGCACCTCCCCGGTGGGGTGAGGGAGAGAATCAGAACTGACTGATGCCCAGCAGTCCCTGAGCAGTGCCTCCCTCTCAGTTTCCCCCCGAGTTCTATTGCTGAGTGTGATATCCTATGATGTAAGGTATCCCTTTGGTCAGCTGCGATCAGATGCGTCCCCTCCCAACTCCTTGTGCATCCCCAGCCTGCACCTTGGTGAAGCAGTATGAGAGGCAAGCACTGCTCAGCAATAACAAAAACATCTCTATATTATCAATGCCGTTCTCAGCACAAATCCAAAACACAGCCCCATACCAGCTACTGTGAAGAAAATTAACTCTAGCCCAATCAAATCCAGCACAGACAGCCAATACAAATGTAAATACATTTCAATTTGTAGATCAGTTTTAAAGTAGTATAAATTGTAGTTTGAGATCTTTACTGAGGTTCCTGTACTTAAAGGTTCTGTCATCAGGTGATATGATCCTAGTTTGTACCACTCATCTGTTTCGGAGCTCTTCAAATCAGAAGCGTTGAGACTGTAGTTATTTGTATAGTTCCCATTTTAATGAAGGTAGAAAAAAGCTTATGGAGAAGTTGTCTTTTGGGCAGTCTCATTATTTCTGAATTTTCTTAGTTCCTGGTTCTGTATGAAGCATATGGGAAAGATTTATTATGAAGTTCCATCTATACAACAGTTTAGTTAATTGTGGATCTTGTTGCTGCCACTTTTTGAAGACTTCCTGTCCCATACTGAGAGGTAAAGCTGACTTATATTAGCTATTGTAAAAAGTTGGTGTTTGCTTTGCTTGTTTATAACAAGAGAGACTTTCAAAATGTCAGTTTAGTTTCTGACAGGTTCATTAGCTGATTTGACATTATGGCAGTTCTTGGGATGTGGCTTTCTCTGATCTTGCTTTCAACTCAAGTGACAATGATTTTGTGTGATGCATTCATTCTGGACTTCTTAGAAGTCTGTGTTATTTTCAAGTCTTCTGAATTAATGCTACATGTATTAAGGTGGCTACACATGGTTGTTCTAAAGTAAACTTTGAAGACACATGCAGACCAACTCCCAGATTGGCAGCTCCTTGAAAAGTCCCATAAGCCAGAGATTTGCAGAGGCTCCACTGCTGTTTTCAGGCATGAGTGACTAGTGGGCAGAAGTTCACTGTCACAACTGAGACTTGAATTTTCCCAAGTGAGGTGCTGTGTCCTCCAGGTGACTTAGAGGCACTTGCAAGCCATGCAGTTGGTAACAGAGATAGTGTGCTTCCAGCACACTTAATGTTTTTGGTTTTGCTTAAGCTGTGTGAATGGTGCAACTTTTACCTTGGTTAACTTCTAGTAGGTTGCATGCCCAAAGATGAGGATGATGCCACATCTCTTAGCAATGGGTCAAAGTTATGGCTTAGTTCAGGGAAGGGAGGGAGGGAGAGAGAAATCACACTATTAGTAGCTGGTGTTGCAAAGTTTTTGACAAGTGGATTTTTTTCTGGAAACTCCTTGATAAACCTGGGTAACTGCTACTGCAACTTTGGATCCTAAGGAGGCACAGCAGTTCTTAGTACAGAGTAGTCACACGGTTTAACAATCAAGTATTAAGCAATTAGCTGTCTCAATCTGAAAGCTGCTGCTCCAACATATCACTCAAGGGCATGCACATGATTCTTCTGAACTGTTTGCTGATCTGACTATGTCCTGTCTACATTCAGGACTTACAACTTTTCTGCCACAAAACCTGGAGTTAAAAGCATTTATTTTGGGGTGGGCAAAAGAAACCAAAACTACTCATTTGGGCAAATGACTGTGTTAATGTAATGTGAAAAATGTGGTGGGGTAAAATGATTCGAAAAATCTTGTGTTCAAAAATTATTTATTAATGCTAAAAATATTGTTTCTATTTCAGTATGTTAGCCAAAAGAAACCCCAGTACCCTGGCATTCGTGTTCTAAATAGATTCTCTTTGCAGGAACTGTTAATTTTTTAGGGAAGAAGAATCTATGAAGTCTCTTTATGGTTAACAATTTAGTGGTCAAATGACATTTTTTGTATATGGTCCCATAATATTAAAGTTTGCATCTGATTGAATGAATATTCCACATGACAAATGGTCAGTCTGCCTAAATGCTGAGGAAAGAGACTTGTCCATTTCTATTTTATGGGGCTTTTGGAAAATAAATAGAAGTGACTGTGGTTGTTCCAAACTGGTCTGGCTTGTAGTTGCCTATTAGGAAACATAATGCCAGTATAAATAGCCAGATTTTTTTTGCAACCATGAACACTGGAGGACAAGGTTGTCAAGCCTTTCAAAATATTGATAATAGTTTTGGAAAACATTTTGAAAAGTTTTAATGACCTAAAAATGTACTGAATTCAAAGTCTTGGGGCATTTGGATTTGGTTGTGGGGTTTGGGTTTTTTTGTTTGGTTTTGGGGTTGTTTTGGGGAGGGGGAGTTGTTTGGCATTTTTTTAGTTTATGTAGATTTGGTTTATAAAATTGATTTTGAAACTTTTAGCATTCAACTGTTAGATGCCTCATTTGTTCAAGTAGGAACTTCTAAATATGAAAATTGAAGACAACTTTGTGACTGTGTCTTTATGACTTTAGAAAGTATTTTGTGGAAAAAAAAATAAGTAAAGATTTGGTTTGTTACTCAGGTTTCTTCTGTGTTGTTATTGACCTGACAGATTTGGAGCTGCCACTTTGTAGAGGAGTTTCAGTACTTGAGAGTATTGCTCCACAGCAGACAGAAGATGATCCCCTTGGACAGTAGTCTTTTCTGCTTGGAGTGGTTCCTCCCTTATCTGTGTCCCCCCTCCAAGTGTCTCCTGAGAGAACACGGGCAGCACTTTTTACACCCCTGAATAAGTAACTGCTGCTACCAGTACATACAGGAGGCAGCAGATGAACTTGGTACACAGGAGGTGTTATAAGAAGCCCCAGGTGGAGGGTGAGAAATTAATGCAAAGCAGCTTACAGTGGGCAAAGGTGCTTAGGATAAGCCTAGAAGATGTAGTGGTATGTTGAGGAAGGGCTTGGAAAGTGGAGCAGAGATGAGGAAGGATGAGAAGAGGACTGTGGGCGTCCTGAAGAAATCTCTGAACCTCTGGTGGTATGGGACAAGCGCTTGGGGGAAACTTCAGAGGGGTGTATGTTGGGAGAAGAGAAAATTTTTGGTTGTTCTTTGTGGAAATGGAGATTCATAGTGAGAGTGATGAGGGATAGTCAGATCCTCAAGGGTAGAAGAGTGGGGCTGCAAAGCAGGATCCAGGCATGGTGAAAAAGAAGAGCCACAATCAAACCCCATTTAAGGTAAGGTTCTTGCTATGGAAGTTTCAGGACCAGATGAAGGAAGTGTTGGTCTGTAGCATTTTTCACTTATGTAATTCTTAAGACTTGAGTTTTATGTCTCCCTTCTGCTAGTTTTTAATCTCCAGATCTATGCGTTCCTGGGGGTTTTTTTCGTATTCCTTTTTTGTTACCCTACATTTTTTCTCATTTTTGTTTCGGTCTCTTCAGTACTAGTTGTTCACGTTGCAGTAGTACTAAAAATGTCTTCTGTGAATGGCAAGATATCGCTTCTCAGGAAAGTTTCTTATACTGATTCAAGTCATTACCCCTGACATTTTAATTTATTTTGAAAATATTATTTTCAAGTATTACTTTGTCAATCATTATTAAAATATCCAAACCCACATACCCAGAGAAACCCACTATGCACCCTTACGGTTTAAAATCAAAGCAAGGGGCTGAGGGGACCTCTCTCACTTTTTTAAAGCACCTCTTAATATGAATATTTCTCTGTAGGAGTCTATTTACTGGGAAAATATGGGCAGAAGAAAATCAGAGAAATCCAAGAACGAGAGGCAGCTGAATACATTGCCCAAGCACGAAGGCAGTATCATTTTGAAAGTAATCAGAGGACGTGCAATATGACAGGTAAGATAAGGAAATAGCTACTGTTCTTGATAGGTGGGATTGCTTGGGGGTATATACTACGTATCATCAAGATGGAAGGAGAATAAGAAATCCAGGGGAATTCAAAATCTTCAGTACTGGTGCATAAGTAGAGTTATTTTGCATAATAAAAAGAGTCTGAAGAACAGAGGCTTGAAGGGATTTTCAGGGACATCTGAACCCTTATCCATCTATAATCATACAAGTATACATGCATGTTACAATATTTTGTCACTTCAGGACCCTTTTGCCTTAAACTCCATGTGGTACTGAGGTATGAAACAGCATCCAGATTCAAACAATGCTGAATTTACAGCAGGATTATTGCATTCATTTTAGCCCATTATAGCACATGTTTATATGTATAGCTACAAGGAGAACTTGCGGATAATTTTCATTTACAAATAAGAAGCACATCAGCCCATTAGTTTTCTACACACTTTAAAGGTACATGAGTAGCTGTGGAGCAAAAAGTGAAAGTATTTTTCTTACAGGACCAGTTTTAGGATTTTTGGAGAGGAGATGGCAGAGTAGAGTTTAACAAGTTCCTTGCCAGTCTTTTAAATGCAGGCCATTCAAAACTATTTTTGTAAAACAAATTGGGCAGCTTTTTTCTGTTGAAATTTTTAATGGCTTCTTGGGTGGCTGCAAGTGCTTTCTGTGCACTTTGTTTACCCTGACCAATCAGTATTTCATTTTCGTCTTTTCCATTCTGTACTGCTGGAATTGATTTTGCTGCAAGGACTAAGTTTTTCTATGCCCTTCTTTGTACAAAGTATCTTCTCTCTGGCAGCATTCGTTCCTGACAAGATTTTTCATACTTTGCTCTTAGTATCTATTATGTTTTCTATTTCCTGTTCTCATCATACAGCAGCAGATTGGACATACTTCTGAAAGTAAAGGCTTTTTTCCCCCCTAGCTTTCTTTCATTTAAAACATGCCTTTCTCTGTTTCCCTTGTTGGAAAAAACAAATCTCAGATCTTTTTCTTCTCACTTGGACAAATGCAGCAGTGTAGGTTTTCACCAGATTTTCTTTTGGGAAATTGAAGGATGTTGTATATGCAGAGTGTGAGTAGACATCTGCAGCTAGAGCTAATAAAAACATGTAGGGACAGTAAGGGCAGCACTGTCCTCAACCTCATAAGAGGCACACAGGTTATTGCACTTCTGAGTATTCCTGGGGTTTCCTGTTTTGCTTGTCCTCCCTGCTTTGCCTGTTGAGCAGTGGGACATACACTGCTCAGCAGCTATTGAGTGTGAGTTGGAGATAGGTTTATAATGGACGTTTTTTGATGTTGATGGGTTTTGTTGCTTGTTTCATAGTCTTTTTCTTTTAATAATAGTACTGTCAATGCTTCCAACATTGAGGGATGCCTTAATGCATCAGTTAAATTCCGAGAGTCTCACATCTCTTCTTAAAAATAGGTAAGACTATTTTAATTGTGTTAAAGTTCACTTGTTTTGATCACAAGTTTTTTTATTATGTAGAGAACATGCAGGATTTTGGTTTTCCCATTGCGTCAATAGTCTTAAAGTATTTTGAAATCTCTGTGTAAACATTCTCTGTCATGTTAGATGTATTTTGATAGGTATGGCTGGCATTTTCCAAACATTGCAAGAAACAATTCTTCCTTTAAGGTGTTGCAGTGAGAGCCATGTTTTTTGTTGAAATGCTTTTAAGATACATAGACAAAAGCACTTAGAGGATCTAGTCCTCACTCAAACAGGATAGACTATCTTGAGTGAGTTGCTGATTTTCTGTTTGTAAAGATGTTTATGTAATCTTATCAAGTTCAGACTTGAGTAGTAGTGGAAAGTATCCAAGATGGGATTCCAAATGGATGTAAGCAATGAGAACTAATTTTTTTTTTTTTTAAGTAGAACAAATAGGGGCATGTCACCCATTAAGGGAAATGCTTCCCTGTCAGAAAAAAACCCTGGATTTCCTTATTACTGCAGGAACAAATTGCCTATTTTTAAATTCATAAAGTGCATAATAGCATACCTTAAAAGTAAACTGCTTGTCATCTGGCATGAAGTAAAAGTGTTGTGTGGGCAGTTAACACAGGGCTTCTGACTCATTCAAGACTGTCTTTCTAGTTTACCTCCCACTAGTTTATTTATATAGCTGTAACTTCAGCTGTCCAGCATTTAATAGGTTACCAATTCAGTCACTTTTTGTCTGTTAAAAAACTTGCATAACAGGGCAGCAGAATATTTAAATGGGGAATTGAAGCCTGAATGATGTTTTTATAATAAATTATCTGAGAATTTGGAAATGTAATTGAATATTATTTACTCCAAACAACAAGAAATTAGAAAAAATTAAATTTTAATGGAATAAGTGTATTTATCATAATAAGACTCAATGAAAAAAAATAAACCAAATGAACAAAAGAGCTTGTGGATCACCAAATACGTTGTCTGGACTGTGTAGAAAAATAGACGACAACAGATTGTTATCCTTTGTTTAATGGTGAGGAATTATAATGCCTTAGTTTGTTCTCTATAGCAAGCATTCTTTTATCAAAATATACCTTGTGTCTCTTAATTTGTTTGACTAGCTGAAACACTTTATGGGTACATTGATGCATCTCTGAATTCCAACAATCCTAGTGAAAATACAGATTTGACTTTTTTGTTGTTACTATGCATTTCTGAAAACAACTATTTTTTAAAATGCTGTTTACATGAAATATTCTGTACGTCCATTTAGAGTGTCTCTTAGAGTGAAGTTTGTGTCTTAATGCTTGAACTTACTGAACTGGAAATATAGGAAGGGGTTGGGAAGGCACAGATCATGGAATCAGCCATCCAGGCTCACTCCATTTTGAAGTGATTCTTCAACATGTATTTGTGTGGGTGGTGCAAGACCTCTTTTCCATAGATGGTCATGATCTCTGTTTTTTGATGATCAAATATAAACTTTAAACTCATGTTAGGCAATGGTAAATCTTGCAAGAAAGCAGGGTTTAGAAATTCTGATCCCTCACTTATTACCCACAGGCAGATGCAGCAAGCCCTGCTGAACTGAATCTCCGTTAAATATATAGAGAATCAAGGCTCCAGAAAAGACTGCTTTGTACTATCAGTGGGCTGCTTCTGATTGCTTAATGTAGTAATTCAAAATTGATCATATAGGTGTATAATTGACATGACTAAATGCTACATTTATACATTACATTTTGGATATCTTTTCTGTGGCTTCCTAGTGTGTTGTTTATATACTGCTTTCTTGAGTAAGGCAAATAGATACAGACCTGTATCTGATCTGAATAATTATAGTAGCTAAATGAGCTCACCATAGAGCACTGTTATTTCGTTGAACATATTTATTAATTTCCAAGGAAAACATACTTCTTAATGTTTAATATTTCCATTTATTTTTCCCACAGGCCAGCAAACAAGTTAGAAATATGGGAGGATTTAAAGATAATAAGTAAGTGGAAATGAGAGGTTACATCTGCATAATTATTTTGCTTAAATTTAAAATGTCTTTCACACCATTTAAAAAGCACACTTTACACGGGGTTGCGGTTTCAGTAGATGTGAAACTAGTGTAACACACTACATGGCAAACCACCTCCCTGCCCCCTGTCCCAAAGGCTCCTCATGAAGGAACTTTTCGTAGCCCCAAGGGAAGTCAGAAGCTTAGAGACCAAGGTGAAGAATGTTATTGCCCTTCATGTTACTCAGCTCAAGAAAACTTTGTGAGACCTTTCTGTGTCATCAGAGAAAAATCAAACCAGTTTTTCAGAAATTCTATGCTGAACCTAATGGAAAATGTCAATCAGGAATGTAGGCCTGCCCTTACATGGCCAGCAGGTTCTTCTTTTTCAGCCTGCTGGAGAGAGAACCACTATAGCAGTGGCATGAACCTTTTGGTTCATCTTATTTATTGGCTGATGGAAGCAGTGAAGGAAAAATAACGAGGTCAGAAATACCATTGTTATGCCTTTTCTTCCTTTTGGTTTTGTTTCTCCTTTTCACAAGGGCCTTAGAGAGCCTACTTTTGATCTTACTCCTTTCTTCCTGTGTCTTTGCTACTCAGCACTGATCCATATTTATTCATGTCACTTCTTCTCAGCACTCATCCATTTTTATTCATGTCACTTCTTCTACACATCTTCCTGGCCTGCTGGCTGGTAGATGATGATTATTTTAATTTTCTTTTATTAAATCCTAGCTGGTCCTGCCATAGGCAATTTTTTTCTCAAGCTGCTGTTTTGCCTTCTCTGTCTTCATTGCATGATAAAGGCTAACATACACTCTGTATTTCCTGGCCTAATAAAGTAAATATTTTCCTTCTGGAGCAACTTGTATAATTTTTATTTTTCTCAAAATAACTTTTGTAATGTGCAAAATGATATTAATACAGGACTTCAAATGGGACACTCTAGATGCAGCTCCAGCACATTAGACTCATAACCATCTTGGGTATATGTTGTGAAAACATGTGTTATGACAACCAGTGAGAGAAATGTGACTGTATTTAAAAATCATCAGCGTTTCCTTGACTCACCCCTATTTCTTTGAAGTGATTTTGTTTTCTCTTTTCAAGGTTTCACAAGGAGCATCGTAGCTGTGTATAGTACCTGTATGCTGGTAGTCCTTTTGCGAGTCCAGTTAAATATTATTGGCGGTTACATCTACCTGGATAATGCTGCACTCTGCAAAAATGGCACAGTAAGTTTTTTGGTTTGTTTCTAATGTACAACTTCTTGGAAGTGAAAGGATTACTTGGTGAGAGATTAAATGGGCGTAGTTTAGGAGTATCAGAATGAAACCAAGACTTCGTCCAAGAGTGAGAAATGTGGAAGCATTATTGGGAGTAAGATATATTGATGTCTTTTTAATATACTCTAAATTTGGATGATTTAGTGATGCTATTGCTTAACTCAATACTTAACAGTATTGAAGAATGTCTTTGGTCTGCATTTATCTTGCTTGTTTATGTCTAAACACCAAGAGGAAGTAGTTTATTTGCTTTAATTTCCTGTGGAATGGTAATACTGTGTGAATGTTCCAAGCTATGTATGCAAATGTACACAAATGCTTAGGTCTTCCTAGCTCATACATGAAATTCCCCCAGTTTACATTTTTCTAGGATTAAAGAAAATAAATGTTGTCTTTTAAATTTTTACTATTTTGTTTAACTCCAAAAGGCCATCTACCTAAATGTCCGTTGGTGGGGTCAAGCAAGGTAGAAGACATGCTTTTGGTTTACATGGTATATCTAACACTGCTCAATAAAATAGATCAATTCCACAGTAAGCAAGTACCCATTGTAGAGAGTGAGATCTGCAAACTGTTGGACAGCTTATCTAAAAATAATAGTTACGAACTTCAATTAGTTCCCATATGCCCCCTGTGATAGCTCCTGCTGAGAGTCAAGGAAAAGCATGTCAAGGCAGGTCTGAGAAAAGCTTTCATTAGGAGGCCAGGGTTGACTAAGGTCGTGCTTCATTTTGTAAAACCCTAAAAAGCTTTTTTAGGGACAGATGAGTTTGGACTGGAAACATCTTTCCTTTCTGTTACTTTTTTCAATACAGAAGTGGGTTGACAGGGCCAACTCCAAGGCACTTCACTGGAGCAAATTGGGATCCTGTCTCAGTTCCTCAAAGGTTTTTTTTTGTGTCAGATAAGCTTTTGTTAGGTTTCAGCATAAATAACATACTCCACTAGATTTTATTTCTGAGGTGGTGGAGGGTCTAGTTGCAGCTACAATGCAGGTTTTTAAGAGTCTTTCCTGTATATGAAAGAAAAGTTAAAGTTTTCTGTACCTCTGAAGGTGGAAGAGAGATCTGTATAGGACTGAAGGAAATAATGCCAGAGGACTTATGAAAGATCTAGGAGTTGATGGCAGGAAGAGTCAGAAGCTACAGAGTTGCACCAGAATAAGGGAATCAATCTGCTGCAGGGTATTATAAAGATTAAGGAAATTGGTTGCAGCCGGTTTGAAATGATTTCTGCATTGTTCTCTACTGTTGACGTTACAGAACTGTTGTGTTTTTTTCCCCAGACACCACTAGCTCCCCCTGAAGTTCAGCAGCAATATTTATCAAGCATTCAGCACCTTTTAGGAGATGGTATGGTGCCTTTTATGAGCTAACTACACTTAAAAAATTCTACTTTTTTCTAGACTTGAACAAATCATTAGAATAACTTGGACACTTTCTTCCTTCTAGGACTGACGGAGTTAATAACTATTGTTAAACAAGCTGTGCATAAAGTTTTTGGCAGGTAAGACCCTATGTTTCTCTGTGTTTTATTGTGATGACTGTTCCCGGAAGGATGAGTTTTATGAGAATAAATAAAAAAGGGGGTGTAATGACTTTTTCAAAAACATGTTTTTGTTATAGCAGGCTGTGTCTGCCAGTGCAAACTAATGTGGTAGACTGGAGTCCTGTTACTTGTAGGAAGAGAAATCTTCATCGTTATTCATTTTGCAATTAACAGTGTAGCCTTTTTCCTTTCCAGTATTTCCCTCAAGCACACCCTGTCTCTTCTGGACTTGGAACAGAAATTTAAAGATATCAGGAAAGTAGTGGAACATAAAGATTCAGATCAGATTTCATCTTACTCTCCCTTATGTCATTATCTGATGCCAGATGAAGAGAACCCCTTGGCTAGCCAGGTACTTCTGTCAGTTTCTTTCATCTACCTTTTTTCATTCTGCATTTTTATTGGGTTTTTGGTGGGGAGGGAAAAGTGCGTAACAGTCCTCTAGTTTGCAGTGGTGTTTGTGTCTTTAATAAATAGTGAAGCCTCTTCCATCATAAATCAAGTATCCTTTTCTCTTCAATTTATGCAAAGCTATATTTTCTTCAGATTTGATTGAAAACAAGTGTCACCCTCAGACTGTCATCTTCATGCTCAGAAATGCAGCTCAGTTACTGCTTTTAGCCCGTGGCAGAAGCTGTGACACAGCACAGCTTAACCAAATGGTATCACTTGCAGTTGTGTACTGACAAAGTTCGTGGAGCATCTTGGCTGATGCACGAGATCATGGTGTGCTGGAGTCCTTTCTTGCTTTAGGCTGAAAAATGAACAGGAATCAAGAGAAGAGTATCTAATCTCAGTTGTAATATTAATCTCCTAAATTTTGTGAAGGTGTTTGTCTCCATCCACACCGCAGTTTGGAGAAAACTTATTCTTCACTTGGTGTACACCAGTGTAAAGAAGAAACTTGGGCTTCAGCCCTGCGTGTACTTTAGCTTAAGCTGATATGCTAAATTTATTTCAGTTTTGAAGGTCAGAAGTGGAAAAATGCCTTGCTCAATTAGTCTGGTATTTCCTGCCAGTATTGTTTTTAGTAAAAAAGAAAATCCTGCAGTGACCATTTAAAATACAATTATAAAGAATCTGATTTACGACAATATTTTCTTTTAGGTTTGACTTGTACATCTTAACTTAATTCCGTGATACACAACTTTTCTTACTCTTATTCTTACAGTTGCCAGTGGAACTTACTAAACAGTGTCTGTCTTTGTTTTTTCTAGGCTTGTGGACTCACAGAAAGAGACATTGCTACAATTAAATTACTGAATGAAACTAGAGATATGCTAGAAAGGTATAGAAAAATATCCTGTATTTACAGTTTTACTATTGTTTATGTAAGGCAATTACTTTCATATAAAAAGCTGACAACTTTTCATTTGTGAAATGTGAGCGTTCTGCATTAAATTTTTATATTCACTAATTGTAGGCTGGGATTTTCAAAATTTGAGAGCTCTGAAATTTATTTATAAGAAATAATCCTGCTGTAATGAGATATCCAGGATGTCCTTTCCAGTCAGACAACTTATTTCTTCCTCACTGGTTATGCAGGATCAGAAGAGTATTTCTCTTCTGCTAAAGCAGGATAAATTGAGAGTAATTTTATTGGATGTACTTGATTTGATAAAGTGAACACCAGTATTGGCTTATTGGAATTTATTTTTAATGCATGGTTTTGAGAGTGCTTGTATGCGTCCTTTTACCAGAGAGCTACCAAAGTGAGGCTTCTGTAATAAACAGGATATGAGGGAATTGAGCCAAATGCCAAATATTTTTACCATTTAGTTGCTAGGGATCTGGGGCATTTTAAGGATACGTCCTTTCTATGTTATTACTTAGTAAGAAATAGAAGTGAGAAATGCTTTAGACTTACCTGGGTTTTAGTACTCTTAGTGTAGAGTTTAGGTTGTTGAGGGAGCTGGCCTTTCATGAGGTGGCCATGCTAATGGCATTTGTCTGGGTCATATATCCCCCCCAGTAGGGGAAGCACACCAGTAAGCACTGAATACTTGCAAGGTTTTTTAGTTGGAAAACATAAACCCCAGGAGTCAAACCTTTTTTATTACTTATTTTCAGTCCAGACTTCAGTACGGTTTTGAGCACATGTTTAAATAGAGGATTCAGTCGGCTGCTGGACAATATGGCAGAGTTTTTCAGACCTACTGAAAAGGACCTCTCTCAGAATGGCTCTGTAAATAGGTAAATGTTTCCTTCTGTCGTGGTTCTTGTGTCCATACTGCTTTGGGTTCATAGTGAATTCCTAAAGGCCTCATTTTCCTGCCTGCATGAGGTTCTCATGCTGAAAATACTATTCTACTTCTTGCTCTTCAAGAATCACTACATTCTCCTCACCTTGGTCAGGTAGGCAGCTTGGAGGATTTCATGGGTGGGAAGAAACATGCAATAAATAGCTAGAATGTAGGTGAGGTAACTTTCCCACTGTTACTTGCAGATCTGGAATTAGAAATTAGATGACCTCTGCCTTCCAGTTTTTGCCTCAACACTGTACAGGCAGACTGCCTCTTGGACCAGGGAGGGTTTACCCCACTGGTGGCAACTACTGGCAGATGTGCTGCAGTACCTCCCTGTGAGGCCGTGAGGAAGAGCCTTCCTCTGCAGCCCATGAGCCCTGTGCGCCCCAGCCTCCCTCACTTACTGTGGTTCTCAAGGAATGTGGGTGGGTGTTGCCATGATCCTCCAAATACAGCGAGCCAAAGCACCCACAGTGCTTTAGGTTCTTTGCCAGGATGCTGATAAAATACAGTAATATTCAGGATTTTCTACATCTTCCCAGAAGACGTTTAAAAGTAGCTTTTATTTTGAAGTAAACTTCGGTTTTAAATAGTGCAGTGAAACTGTTACAAATCCAAAAGCTGAGTTCAAATCCTTGAAATATTGTTTCTCAAGTATTAAAAACTTGAATAATGACTGGATTTATATTTGTTTATTTTATGAACTAGTGGCTTTCAGAGAGTCATGTTTGTATTTAAATATATACATCACTTAAAATACCCTGAAGACTGTTAAGTCTGTCTGTCTGTCCTAAGCCTGGTTTAGTTTGAAATAGTGTGAGACTGTAGACTGGCACTTCTGTCACCTGCCTGCATATACAGATTTTTAAAAACTCTGGCTAAATCATAGTTCTCTTGCATGAGAAGCAAGTGTGAAACTGTGTAATAGAAACACCAACTGAAATTTGCATTTCTATTAAATGAAAGGTTTGACATGGGGAAAAAACCCTTCATTTGTACGTTTTAGTTTGCAGTCTTTCAATTCTTACTTTCTAAGTAGTTATTCCTTAGAATTCTGATAATCACAGTTTAGTGGTTTTAGCAATGTCAGAGCAGATCTAGATCAATGTTTTTTGTTCTTTCCTAGTCTTTCCAGCGTCAGTCTTCCTTTAGCCAAGATAATTCCAATAATAAATGGGCAGATCCATTCAGTATGCAGTGAAACACCCAGTCATTTTGTTCAGGTAAGAATCTTCCTTATTTAAATATCTCAAGTAAAATTTTGAAATTAACATTGTATATTTAACAACTTCATTGTGTTTACTTTCAGTGGCTTTAAAAAATGGGAAACAATTGGCATAAAAAACTTTTGTGCATTTGTATCTTCCAAAACTACCATGTTTTTCTAGAATCTCTTTCCTCTGCTGAACTGAGCAGAAGCACAAACAGGTCTCTTGACTTGGTTCTACTTGCAGTTCTGCCCGTAAACCTTTCTAAAGCAAGAAATTTGAGTTAAGGCTCTGTGGAAGCACCAGGTGCTTTTGTCATGATGAATTCAGGACTGCAGCAAAACCAGAATAGTGGTGGATGTGTTCGATTAAGCAAATTTATTTTTAACTTTTCTTCCAGGATCTGTTGATGATGGAACAAGTGAAAGATTTTGCTGCTAATGTTTATGAAGCTTTTAGTACCCCTCAGCAACTAGAGAAATGACCTGCACATTTTTAGGAATAGATGGTGTATTTATAACAAATCCCTTGTGACTACTGATGAGACTTGGATTAATTTTACAATGATGTAGGAGTGCCAGACCAGCAGAAAGAACACTCTGAGAAAAGTGGGAGTGAGCCCATATTTGTTCTAATAGAATTATGTTTCAAACACCCATTAAAAATATTCTTGTTGAAAGAATCATTGTACGTAAACACTTTTCTATTAAAAAAAATGGTTAAACTTCTCTGTAATTCATTTGATTATTTTTATTACATCTAAAAGGCAGCTGGTGGCAGTATTACAGCAGGTTACTATAAAACCCATTTGTTTGCCTGGGGTGTGCAAGTTTTGGAAAGAACTAATGATAGTGACCTAAGAATAGCACAGAGTAGCAGAATGAAGTAATGCTTTTTTCTTCTTCTCCCCCCATATTTTTCTTTTTATAAAGGAAATTTTTTTTCCTTAACTGTACAAACGTTCCAAAGTCATTCTTCAGAAGGCCTTTGCCAACAGATGCACGTTCCTCTTGAACGAGCTTGGGGCATGCTCTCTGTTACTTAATACTAAAGGAATGTGGTTTTTAGACGTTCTCTTGTTTATGCTGTTCAAACAGCTACACTGTACACATTAACTTGTAAATATTTTATCTTAATTTGTATTAATTTTGAGCCCAATTGTCTGTACTGTAATAAAATATTTTAATGTAAAATTTGTGTGTGTATTAACCTTGTTAGCAGGAAAAGGAATAACCAAATTGGCCCATCACTCAAAATTCTGACATAGTCGCAAGAATAAATTTAACTTAGACAGTAATCATTTTGCACTCAGTAACATTACTCAGAGAAAATAAACCTTCAATCTCTACACTGAAGCAGGAACAATTCACGCTTTTTGTTGTCTTTTATCTTCTCCTCTTTGCAAACTTCACATTATGTATCTACCCCTAGAAAATGTGACACATGACGAGTTTGGAAATTTTTCTAGTTGGATGCAGTCTACCCTCTGCTTAAAATGTTGCCTTTCTGCCGAAGTGGAAGATCCCTAGCAACTCCTGATTATTTCTCTTTTTTCAAGAGTTAAGTCATTGAAGTATGTTTTGTTTAATAGTCCACAAAAGGCAGCCTGGTAACTGTGTGAAAAAAATGGCTGTAAACAAGAGTTAAGCTTTACCCATGTAAAATTATACAAAACAGAAATAAACCCCCTCCCAGTTCACCTGTTTCCCAGTAATGGATAGAATTACTCAAGAGCAGGAATATGTAAAATTAATGACTTCCGTGATGAGAAATGATGATCTACATATGCATTACCTCCATGCATATGTGATTAATTCCTAACCCTTACAGGCCTGTTCTTGCAGATGTCCCTACCCAGCTGGAAACTGCCAGCTACCAGTTGTTGCACACGTGGAAAAAGTTTATTCTTTTCTCTAAAACTCAGTTTTTACTGGGCAGTTTTGTGGAAGTTAGAATTCTTGCATTACAGAGGGTGTACAACAGACTTACATGCACCTGAACACTGGCTTGAGCTTTGTTCGTTCTCCTGGCTTTAAAAATCTGTCCTTCATATAGCTTGGCCAGAATTTGACTGAAAGTAGTTGAGAGGTCAAGATAGCAGCTCAATTTTTCACCCAAGTTCAAAGAAGCAAAATATATGCAGAGGATCACCTATCCAGTGCTAGACTTCATGTGGTTTGTTCCATTCTTCAGTAACAGCTCACTTTTCATAAAAAAGTGAATTTATTGGTGTTTTTACAGACAAGCAAGTTCAAAAACAGTGATGAGAAACAGCAAATCATTAACATTCCCTGCTAGCCAGGGATCCAGCAGAGTATGGCTCAGTTTATGGCAGTCAGTTGTAAAGTCCAGCCCCACTGGCATGGCAATTGCTTAGGAGTTAATTGAGGTAGAGCTATAACGAGCCCCTTTTCTCCCAGTGCAACCCATTTCAGCAGTTCCTTGTAGCCAGCCAGCTTTACCTAAGATAGAAACATACACTATAATTAGAACAATGCCTTTTCGAAGTGCATATAATTGCAATATTGACAAAACAAATGTTGATCTATAGCTACCTTACTAACCAATTATCCTTAAATGCCACTTACCAACCAAATGAGTGCTAATTATTAAAGGCAATGGAAAAATACTTACAAAACAGAGATGCAAGCGCAAGTAATAAAGCTAGTAATGTTGGGCCCTGAGAAGTACTTAGGGCTGTAGAAGGTAAACAAGCACCTTTCAGAAGTATTTGGGATGGGATTTAGGTCTAAGCAGGGATCTAGGTGCCACAGTACAGAGCTTTGTATCACCTCTTTCTGAAATGTCTGCTTCCCATGGTGGAACTTGTAGTCTTGAATGAGCATCACTGTTTCTTATGCAGTGCAGCTAGGTATCTCAAAAAATCTGACCTGAAGAATCTCTCCCACTTAAAACACACTAGGTTTATAGTGACACTCTTAGGCAGCTGACTACATGCTGGAGCAGCTGAAGACCAGTCTCTGCAGCTGAGGAACAGTTGCACATAGAGCCTAGCTGCCTCTCCAAGAGTGAAGATGCATCTCCATCACTTCTGAAATGACTCTCTTCCTTATCACAGGGCTGTCTTGGCACTTATCAGACTACTTTCATAGGGAACTAAACCAGAATTGGCAGTCCAGAAACACCCCTAATGCATTTCAGCAGCTAATGGACATGCAGTGCATGAGACCAGAACAGAGCTAAGCCATAGTGAATCTCCCCCTTAAATGCACAGAGTTGATACCAACTTCTGCTTCCACTGGACTACACTGCTTTCTAGAGCAGGTGTGGCATCATTGTCCTCAACTTCTGACCTCCACTTGGTATACGATGCACATCTAGGGTCACACTGACTTACTGTTTAGCCTCCCTGGGTGGCAAAAACCTCTTGGTGCGTTCCCTTTGTGCAAGGCTTTGACTTGAAACAACTGCACCATTACAGCAACTCCAACATCACCAAAGCCATGAGGACAGCTACTTACAAAGCAAAGTCATGCTGAGTTAGAGTCTACACAGGAAACAGGAGGGACAGCACAGTTTTCTCCCCTGCTACTTTGCCTCTATGATTCTTAGTTGGCAAGCTAAAACATATCCCAGTACCATCTCAGTCTAACTTTGTTGGAGAAGAAGCGTCCCACTGGAAGGACTGTGACAAGCAGGTCCCAGAACTAAAACAAATATTTTGCTGGGTCTCTTCCAACAATCTCTATCCAAAGAGCTATGCATTCCTAAAGATGCCAGAACCTTAAACACGATGGAACATGACAAATCCTAAAAGGGGGGCGG
>JAWWEW010000112.1:52422484-52466551 GCA_035583185.1 Anabacerthia variegaticeps
GGTCTGTCTTTTACCTGTGTTTCTCCAAGCTTAGCCTGTGGCTCACCAAGTTCCAGAGTCCCAGAAACTGGCCAGTTAAGGAAGATAGCATTGACTGTCCCTTCTTTAGGGCTGAAAGTGTACCTGGTTGGAAATGGGAAACAGAAATGCATGGCAGTTTTTCCTTTTTACCTTAATTTTCTGAAGAGATACATCAGAGTGCTTTCAAGATTGGAAAAATGGATTTGAATGTCACTATTAATCACCTTTTCACACACATAACCATCTTTTCAGATTATTTATACCCTTTAATAAAATACTATTCCTTGAAAATGTGTTCCAACAAACAAGAGGTAATGGAAACTATTAAAGAACTGAATTTAGAGGTAAGCATCTGTAGTAACTTTAGAACATATGTAACTCACTGCTGCTCAGCTATATAGGAAGGACGTACTTGCAGGACAAGAGAAATCATTAACAGAGAATTGTGGGTTATATTCAGAAAAATATGGTAATTCACATACATACACACACCAACATACAGACTGAAAACATTTAACAAAAGTATGTGCGGCAATAGAGCTTCCACCTTGCATAGCTAGTTTTTAAAAACACTATTTTCAGCAGATATTATCTATGCTATGCCATTGGAAATCTAGTGGCATACCCTTGAAACATTCTTCCCTCCTTCCTTCATTTAGTTACAAATTTTTATTGCTCTTGAAAGTGATTTTACTAAGCGGTCAACAGTTCAGCATCTCCTGGCTAAAGCTAGGTGGCCAAATTTTACTGTGAACAGGAGTAAAAAGCCGCACTGAGACAGAGAAGAGGGACAAGACCAAAGCCCTGATGGATCATTAAGGCATCAAAGCAGTTGCAAGTCACAAAGGCAGAGGGAGGGCCAGAGACTGGCTGTATTTGGTGACTAAACAATTGCTGTTCTCTTCCCATGCATTTTTACCTTAAAAAGAAATGCAGAATAAGCTAGACTGGTTTCCAGTTTCTTCTTCTCCCTTCTTTCTCTTTAAACATCAAGTGACATCAAGTATTCCTTTGTACAGATGAACATTACGTAGCAATTTTATATTTCCAGATTTTTTTTTATCTCTTGCCAACTACACTAAGAAGCACAAGATCACTAAGGAAATGTTTGCAGCCTTCCCTTCAGCCTCAGCACGATCCCAAAACTACAGTATACCTACAGCTTTATTTTTATGTGCAGTTACTTAAACTGACAAAGGGATTAATTTCTCCACTGCATACAAACTAAGACGGTAATTTCTGTAGCATCAAGTCGTTAAGAATTTCAGAGTTTCACATACATTGGTGCTGCTTTACACAGCATACATTTTGATTCAGTAGCCTTACCACACTTCCTGTGTGACCGAGTCGTTCTGTGCTCTCCACGGTTTCGTTCCATAGATGGCCCCTCCGTTGACCTGCAGCCAGGCACCCATCTGCCTCAGGCGCTCCTCAAATATAACAGCGATGCGACCATCGTGAGTGGGCCCGATATTCATCAAGAGATTTCCCCCACAAGACACCGTTTCTACGAGTTGCTGAAATGTTTTTAAACACAGAGAGCATATGGTTACAACTAGTGAAATCACGTCTGAAGTACTCTCTGAAGTCTGTCGTGCTGCTTCAGGCCAATGAACCAAACGAGTTGTGCTACTGCTCCACGTTGAGTCTTTTGGGGGTCATCCCAACAGTCAATACAAAGTTTAAGCTCCCATAAAACAAAGCTCTGTTGACAATTTTTATGTCAGAAAAAAGCCCAAAATACATTCTTGCATATGTCTGGTTGAATCTACATTAGAATCAAATCTTACAACTTTTTAACATTTTGACTTCCACAAGAATGTCATGAGGGTTTTATCGATACAATGGACAGATTATTTCTCAGCACCAGAGTAAAATAAGACTAACAGTTGCCACTTCATCTTTATTGAAGCTCAAAGAAGCAACTTCCTCTGTTCTTCCTCTGTTTGATGCTCTCCCTATTTTACAGACACATCTGTAAAACACAAGGAAGCCTTCTACAGTCTGTAAAATTTGTGTTCACATCCACACTGCCCTCCAGAGATCATGGACTGAGATGCACAAGTCTGAGAAACAGACAGCTGGAGACGAGCTGCTGAATGAATTCAAACTTTCTGCCTCTGAAAAGAGGTTACTTCAATTTGTAATTGTCTTTTGCAAGGACAGCAATAGAAACGGACTTGGATTAAGGAACAATAACAATCAATCTTCCACTCACTAGCTGAATTTTGCAATCAAATGAATTTTTCTGAAAGACTAATCCTCTTCCTTTCATTCAGTTTTCCTAAGCTTCACATCTTTTTTAATACCTTAGCAAAAGGAATCAATGTTGTACTAACACCAGCTGTCTGCATCTGCTAGTCTTTACCTGTATGTTTGTAAGGGAAGTTTCTTGCTACAAGGTAAAATGACTATTGAGTTATAAACTGTTTCTAGCTGTAAAGGGAAGAATATGTAGCCTTCCATCAGGACTTCCCAACGAGGAGCTATGAAACTGCAACTGTTTGCATCTCATCAATTTAGAGTCACAGTTACCTGAAAAACTTAGTGGAAAAGGTAATTACCAGACTGTCCAGATCAGTCCTTGGCCAGTTACTCACAGGGGAAATGGCTTCTAAGAAACTCACTGAATTTTTGCTAATCTTTCTCTTAGTCATTTCTATAAAATTAGTAAGAATTACATGAATATTCCATCCTGCCAGTGTCAGGCTGCAAATGAACAAAACGATTTATTATTTCATCGATCCATGATTCAATTAAAATAATATTTTTTAATAAAAACTGATACATAATAGAAATGTAATATTGCATAATATAATAATTAGGGGAGAGGACTGGAAGTTGCAGGCAACTCCTTTGCCCCACTGTACCTTCACCAAGTCCTCGATTGTGAGGTAGTCACTGAGCTGTGCATCCCTCCGGTACCCCCATGACCTCCTGTCGATGGTCATACAGTTCTCCCACTTGTGAGGCAGGAGGTGGCCAGGGTTGTATCTGTCACTGCAGGTGTAGAAGCCGCCGTGTGTACAAATGCTGCCAACTCCCCAGCGGTCATTGGTCACAACTGAGTCCCGGACTGGGCTGGAAACAGAGAAATGTCATTATTTTTATTTCATAAAACGCTGTCACAGTCAGCATAAACCCTTCCCTCACACACCTCTCCCAGACACTAACATTTTGGATGATTTCTGTACTAGTCATTTGTAGATTAAGTGCAATGTCAGGAACTCAGTTCTTATCCTTTGCTAGTAAAAGGTCCATATCAGCATTTCTTAAGGAAATGTGTTCCAGACTTTTACAGCAGCTCTGCCAGAAATCAGCCTGAACTTCACAAGCACTGCCAGATATTCAGTCTGGATGACAACAGTGTACCCATATTCTCAAAATGTCCTGCTATCCTGTTTCTGTGCAGCAGCAAATATTTAGGGATGACTGTGATTAGATAGAATACCAAATACCATCTTAACTGATTAATTTTCAAATATGTTTCAAAAATGTAAGAGTCTTTTTCTAAAGCAAGCTTTGATAGTTCTAGGGAAGATTCTCTATTTACAAAAAAGTAATGTTTTGTTAAGTCCTCAAAAGTGGACCTAACAGGCTCCATAAAATGAACAGAAAGTGAAACAAACTAGACACAGAACAGAATTTTAGATAAGGAGCTAAGCCAGCATTGTCATGTACCTGTCATTATACAGCCAAGCCAAGAAACCAGTGCTGTTCCAGTAAGTATCTGGAGCATTTCCATTCCCATCAGACCAAATTATTTCTGGATGGTACTTGGTCACGATTTCATAGAGTTCTGGTAATGATTTACTGGTTGGAAACTTTCTCGTCTTAAAGACATTGGCAGCATCTTCAAGGAAGAGAGGGTTAAACCATTCGAACAGGGAATGGTATAACCCAAAATGCAAGTCAGTCCTGTTTCTAACAGATGCTGCTAGTTCAGCAACAAGGTCTTGCTTTGGTCCCACATCAACAGCATTCCAGTTCCATGAATATTTAGACCCCCACAAAGTAAAGCCTGAAAAGAAAAAAATTGAAGGATAAGAAAGAGAAGAAGAGGGGAAGTTATGGTTCCTCTTTCTGGAAAGTGGTTTGGAAGAGTGTTGCAAAAGAATAATACAAATTGTATTTGTAATAATACTGTTATTGTAGTATAAAGTGTGCCTATCATTGTGCATAAACAGATTATAGTAGTCATAACATCAGAATACCATGCCAGATATGTTTATGTATTTTGTTATACATACACATATCCTAAGCACTCCTGCACTGCTTAGGTTAATTACTGCTTCTCTTCACTTCATTCATATGTCCCAATTAAATTAAATAGATGATCTTTAAGGCCCCTTCCAACACAAACCATTCTATAATTCTAAGATTCTATGAAATTAGCCAAAAATACAGCAGCTTCTGAGGCATATACATTTTTGCAGAAAGTATCAATGTGAACTGTAAATACACAATCAATAGTATATCAGAAGTCAGGAGGGATTTGATGTTTCAGACATCCAGCAATGTAGCACAAGCCCTTATAAATAGTGCTGCATTGCAGACTCAGACCACTGCCAGAGAAGCTCCACTCTCACCTTCAAACTGCTTTAGAGTCATTGCCTAATAAATCTTATGATATTTTTGTGAACTGAATATAAGCAATTGTATCAACTAGAAAACAAGCTAAAAATTCATGCCTGAGGCTACAGGACAGAGTAAGTGAATCATGATTCTTAGGAAGTCACTGGGAATTTCAACACAGGCATTGTCAAGATCAAGATTTACGTATGTCAGAGCTGAGATAATACTTTACAAGTCACAAGTTGTTGGCCTTGAACCCACATCTCCCCAAGGACCAAAAACATTCATTGGCTGTACTGTCATATTGCATCTTAGTATTTTATACTTTCTTTGATACCATATTCCCTTCCAGCCACTTTCTTTTTCTTTGCTTTTCTCTGCAAGGCATCTTACAACTACAGTGCTAAAAATCAACTGTGCCTGTAAATTTACAGATCCAGTTCAAGGTTTTGGCTTCTATGAGCTACACCAGGAAAAGCTATATACCCTGTGAACCTTCCTAACTCTGAAGTTGACTTCCGGAACACACACCTAAATTCCTTGGAGAAACCTACAAATCACATTACCTGCCTGCACACAGCAGCTCTCCGTATGTTAAAGAGTGCAGAATTCAGTTTTATGGTTCTTTCAGCAATAAATTGAACAAACATAAAAAATCAACTATGGCTACTGCAGGAAGCTCAGCTGCCACCACCACTTCAGGCTCTCTTACCTACAGCAAGAAAACAGTGGCAGAATCTTAATGTTCCTCCTATGCAAGCTCCACACACAGCTTTTGTGTAAAAGTCAGGAAAATGCCTGCACATTTCTTGGGTGATTTGATTCCCCTTTGGCTGCAGTGGGGCAGATAAGCCTGCCCAGATTTCTCTCCCTCACTTAGCAAGCAAGAAAGTCACCTGCTTTTTTCTTCTGTTGACAGAAATGCAACAATTACTAACATTCACAAAGCTTCCACTTACCTTCATGATGTTTTGAGGTTAAGACAACATATTTTGCACCTGAAGCTTTCAGAATATCTGCCCACTGGTTGGGATCAAAGAATTCTGCTGTAAACAGTGGCCCAAAATCTTCGTAACTGAAGCCAAGTGGGTAATTTGCCTCCATAAATTTCACATAGGGCTCTCTCTTTTCCTTCTGCCAGTACCACCTACAAAATACAGAACAAAACATGTCTGCTGATGTATTTTTAGACAAAGAAAAAAGAATTGATATCATCATCTCATATCTGAGTTAACACTGAGAGGCAGAGGCACTGGAAGTACACGACACTGGCAATAGGTCAGAATTGCTCCAGAACAGTATTAATTATCAAAGATTTGCTTTTCTCTGTCACATTTGTCCATGCTCTACCTCTTTGAAGCACTCCACTTTGGAAAGGTCGCAGGACTGATCCTTGCTTCTCTTCCTTTGTCACATGGTTTGCTAACACGATCACTTCCAATGCTGACATGTTTAGATCCTAGAAACATAATTACCAGCACCTGCAGCTCTGAGGGAAGGAGGCCAGCGTGGCTCATAAGAGAGTTTATGACCTTCCATCTGAAGCTGATAACACAGGACCTCAGCTGTCTGACTGCACATGCTCTACCCCACACTTGCCTAAGGATGGGAGGTTATGGGAATATAAATAGCAACTTCATCAACTACATTAGAGAGTTTTGGAGTCTTTTTAGAACAACAACAAAAACCAAAGCCTTGATCCTGAACCTGTGCACCACTGTCAGAGCACAGCACTCAGACTGAGGTTTGAATCCAAATCTGGCTCTGTCACCCCCTACAAGAATAATTTATTAGGAAATAGACCCTACATTATAAAAGTGCTGAAACCTTCGAAAAGACCAAATATTGTCAGGAAACAGTGGTTTGTTTAGATCTGTGTTTGTTTGTCTCATGAATATTGCATTTAAGGTTCACCATAGATCCGCCACAGAACTGCTCTTTTCCTCATATAGTAAATGATAATGTGACTCACTTGAAGTCACACAGGAAGTACTTTGGTGGAGCATGGAAAGACGACAGCAAAAACACGCTTTTAGCCGAAGGGCCTGAACCAGTGAACACTCACAGAACAGTGGCTTTATTGAGCCTCTGAGCTAAAATTATTTGCAGGATCTGAACCTTGGACTCTCTTAAGTGAAAAAGCACTCTTGAATATTAGTAATAGTACTAGTAAGAAAGAAGAAAACCATCAGGACCACAGAATGTGCACAGGAAAATAGCAGGCTGCTTGCTAAGCAAGGGCAGCAATGGGCTCCTGCTCTCCCCACAGTGCTCCAGCAGCTGCCCAAGGATGCTCCAGGAGCTAGGAGATGCCCTCACCCGTCCCTTCAGGGTGGTCCTGGAGGGGTCTCCAGCCACTCAGCCAACCACCTCTTTCACCAACCCTGTGCAAAACACATCTCTCAGTTCTGTGAGCTCTCTTCATAATTCAGGCAGTCAAGGTACTCAAGTTTTCGGTCTGAGCAAGCAGAGAGATGGTCAGATGCGTTGGAACCACGTCCAGCACCGCTTCCTTTGCAAAGTATGTCACGGAGCCCATGGCCTGGGGTGGGCACACACAGACACACACTCACACAGACACATACACAGACACACACACAGAGACACACAGACACAGACACACACAGACATACACAGACATAGACACAGACACACAGAGACACACACACTCACACACACACACACACTCTCTCACACTCTCTCACACACACACACTCTCTCTCTCACACACACACACACACACTCTCTCACACTCTCACACACACACTCACACACTCACACTCTCTCACACACACACTCTCACACACACACACACTCTCACACACACACTCACACACACACACTCTCACACTCTCTCTTACACACACACTCTCTCTCACACGCACACACACACACACTCTCACACACTCAAACACACACACCCTCTCACACACACTCCCGCTCCAGGGGGACGCTTTGGAGGGGCCGGAACCCACACCGCGGCCGCAGAGCGGGCCACGCTCCCCTCCCCGCCGGCCCCGGGGACGCTGCCGAGGCCCGGCCCGGCCTGCAGCTCACCAGAACCACTCGCTGCCGAAGCTGGGCACCGAGAACACGCCCCAGTGGATGAACACGCCGAACTTGGCCTCGTCGAACCAGGCGGGCAGCGGGCGGGCGTCCAGCGAGGCCCAGGTGGGCTCGTAGCGGGGCCGGACCGCGGGCAGGGCCGGCAGGAGCAGCAGCAGCGGGAGCAGCGGCAGCCACGGCATGGCGGCCAGGCCGGGCACGGGGGCGGGACACGGGCAGGGGCACGGACACGGACAGGGACAGGGATAGGGACACGGACAGGGACAGGGACAGGGACACGGACACGGCCCGTCCCCGCCCCGGGCCCGCCCGGCCCCGCGGTGCCGCTCCCGGCGCTGCCCCGCCCGCCCCGCCGCCGGCACCACCGCCAGGGGCGCCGTGTCCCAGGCTGCACCCGGGATCGTCAGGGTTTGAGGACGTGGAGCAGCTGGCCTCCGCAGGAATGGTGCTTCCCCAGGCTTTCCTGGACCGTGTGGGTTTTGCCCCAGCCCCCAGACATCACGGGACAGCCTTTGTAAAATGGTTTAATCGGCAAATACTAACTTTCCAAAGTCGTCGCCGTGAGTGGAGATTTCTTTGGTAATCTCATCAGAACACCTGAAAATGAATGAGCAGGCAACTGAGTTCATCTCTCTCCACCTGGGAAGGATGTGTACTTTGCTGCTGTTCAATGGAAACAGAGCTTCAGTTTCCACAGCCATTAACCACAGTTCTTACATCTAATTCAAAACATATTTAAAGGGCCGAGAAAACAGAATGTACATGATTTTGTAATGTTTGCATTTATAAACCTTGATTAATGCATTAAATTACAGGCAAATAAAAACCATTGTGACTTCTATGGTATTATTCTTTCTGACTGACTGTTCACATTTACTCTGATTTACAAAAACACTTTGACATTACAATAAGAGCCTCTTCATATCTCTTTTATTTTCAGTGTTGACCTACTTTATGACTTTTGTCTTCACCCCTTTAGAAGTCACTTTGCTCCTCAAAAGGAATCTTTAGATGCCTTTGACCTCTTGCTATGGTGTCTTTTCTAGTTTATCTTTTGATTACTTCGTGTTCTCCTTTTTGGTCACACCAAAGGATTGCAGACACTGAGCAGCCCCTTAATGTGGGTATTTTGAAGCATACATTCTGTACAGCACGATAAAGTTACAACTGCTCTGTGGCTCAAAATGTTTGGAAGGAAAAATGATTTTAAAAAGTCTCAGGGATGTGACCTGAAACTCACTGACCTGCCGTCAACTTTGTGAAGGTTTAGAGCAGAAACTGTGTATTTAAATAATGAACTTGATCACATCTTTAAAATGTAAAAAAAAAACAGGTTCAGAAAATGTCATTAGCCCACACACGCCCAGCTACTGAAATCTCCAGTGGGGGAAAAGGTCCTTGGTGTACAATCACATCTGTAGTGATGCAAGCTGCAAAGGATAAATAACAAAAATAGCACACTTGTAAGATTTTGTGAATAACAAAATCTCTGCAAAATGAGCTCTCTAAGCCTGGGTACAACATGCCTGCCTGCGCGATGCTGGAGCCTGTGGGCCCCTGTGGGAGGGTCTGTAAGCACGGAGCTCACTGCTGTGCCCTGCCAGGAGAAGCCCCTGCCTCTCCCTCTGACACCACAGTCCCGGTGGGAAAGCTCTGTGGCTAGGGAAGGAGCAGGCTGGTCTGCCGGCAGAGGGAGGGAGAGGAAGGAATGAAGGCAATTCCCTGGGAGATGCGGAGCAGAAGAGACCTTTTGACCTGACTAATGGCTGACATACGAGACTCCTGTACTGGATCGGTTGCCTGGACAAAGGGAAGGATGCCTGCGTTGTGTGACTGCTGGGAAGACGGCAAAACCACTGCGCCCGGGATGCTGCTCGGGGCTCAGCGCTGAGAGGAAGGCACCGGCTTGCTTGAGTGGAAGCAGAAACCAGAACACTGAATTTCGCATGGACAAGTTTCAGACTTGATAGCTTTTGATTCAGACCCGGGGAGTGGTGTTGCTAAAATGTTTTAACACACTCTGAATGGAGTGGATAGTTGGATAATGCAGTACTGGATGCGTTAAAAATATAGGGTGTAGTCCTGTCTGTCTTCGCCACTGTGGCTTCAAGGCAGCGAGGATTTTATTCAAAGTAGAATATAATATGATTTGCCTTCAAAAAGCAGTATAAACATTAACAATCCTTTTAGAGATGCATATTTTTGTAAGTTTCTGTAAAACACCAGAAAATGAAAGCACGGAACTTGATTTTACCTCTGCCTCAGTCTGTGTGACTGATTTGAAAGGCAGGAGAGTACCTTTCTCCAAAAGTTAGTTGAGGAAAACCTCTAGCATGGAACCCAATCCTTAAGATGGGGGGGGGAAGTACACCGGAGGGGAGATATTTGACTCATCACCCTCCCCGCTCTTCTTCAGGGATGCGATCCCTTGTGCAACCTCCTGGTTTTGCGGGGGGGCGGACACCCTGTTACACAAAACAGAAGTGATGGTGCGGGTTGCGTGTTTCTTTTTAACTGATTCTTTTCTTTTTTTCCTTCCCCCCCCCCCCGAGAGCTGGAAATGACAGGAGCGAGGAGCATGAAGACACCCCGGGCGATGGGTGCATCCGCGTACCTACCCTCTGCTTTGCTTTGCTCTGCTCCTGTGCAAACATAAAATTTATGTTCCCAGAGACCCAAAAGCGCCGACGGCCTCCCGGCGGGGCGGTCGGAGGAGAGAGGCGGCTCTTCCTCTACAAACTTTCCCTGTCCCCTCCCTCGCCGTCTCTCTCCCTCCTCTCCTCCCTGCCCCTCTCGGCTCCCCGTCGGCGATGGCTGAGGGGCCGGGGAGCAGCGGGGCAGCACCGCTGCCCGTCTGGTCCTTGCCCGGTCCCCGCGGCCGCTCCCAAAGCGACATCTCCTCCTTTTCCTCCTCCCGGAGAACCTGCCTGCTGCGGTCCATCGTGGGCGGCTCAGGTAAGCGGGAGGGAGGGAGAGACCTCCGACCCGAGCTGAACTAGGGAATTTGGGAAAAAGCATCCTCCTCCACACCCTATCCTGCTCTCCCAGACCCAGGACTTGACCTATCTCGGTGGGCAAAGCGTGCGTTTCTGGTTTATGTGGTGCTTAGTCTGCCCCTTGAGATGATGTTCACAAAGTTCCTGGCTTTTATACCCGTGTCCTCACATTCAAATTAATCCTGGTAACTTTGAGGGTACCCACCCATTTGCCAAAGCATCTTTGACTGCCAGGGCAAAAAAGCTGCAATGTGTATTGCCAGGACATCAAAACTCCTTGTCCTGCTAGTTCACACATTACACTTCAACTGCATGTTAGAATTTTACCTCATGCACTTTTATCTGTTTCTTGATTTACATCAATATGTGAGGCAAAAAATCATGTAAGTCAGTATCCCAACCATCTCCCTTCAGGAGGTAACCACTGCAAGCGCACACAGGATGATTTGTGGGTGGAAGCTGGCTCTTTGGGACAGAATAGGCTTCCTGCAGAATTCAGAGGAGTTTTGCCATATAGAAATGAGAGGAAGTGAGGGTCCTAGTTTACAGTGCAGAGATTTGAAAGTGGCCAAAGCGTTTGGGCTGTGCTTTACTCAGTCTGTTTCCTGAGGTAAGGCATTAAGAAAAATGAAATTTTGGTCTCCATAGGGCTGAGCACATTCTGAAAATGTGTGCTTGCACGGTTGCAAATCAGCCCTGCTCTACTGACTGGAACAAGGCATGTCCATCCCTGGTGATGTAGGTATTTTGGATGCACTCACACACTACTGCACAGAGCCATAGCACTGCCAGGGAAGCTCCAGAGCACACTGAGGGACCTCTTGTGCCGTAGCGCAAGTAAGGCAGTGCAGTGTGTGTTTGAGCCTAAAATGGACCACAATGTCCTGTTATGTTTGCTCCTCTGGGAATCTTAAGATGAAGCAGACCATTTGCTTGGGGAAGCTCAAGTATAGAGCTATGCCTGCCTGATGAGGAGAGAGGGAGTGAAAACTTTCATAGTCACATCAAAGCAAGTAGATTCAACTTGTGGGGCCAGAGCCTGCAAGCAAAACCAACTCTTTGTGTCAGTTTCTGTATAATTTTCTGCTCTACCTTTTTCTATATCTATTTAAAAGTGACAGTGAAGGACATCTGGGACAGAGAGGAGGGAGAGGGTCCCAGTGTTTTGTCCAAATCAGAAAGGACTTTTAGGTGTAAGGTGTATTTCAGCACTGCCTGGAAGAGTGTTGCATGAACAATGCCCTATAACTTGATGTGTACACCCCTGGATCCAGACGGATCACCACAGAGGGATTGCCGCAGAGGTTGGCAAGATTGAGACCATGTCAAAATTAGACTATGTTCATTGTTGACTTGCCTACAAGGACTACTAACAGTGAGCTGGGCTCGTTATGAGAGATTGGCAAATCCAGTGGCAAATCCAAGTAAAATGATGGTGTTTTCAAAGCTGTGTTGTTATTTGTAGTTTCTTACACACAATATTTAGGCCTCCCTGTTGGCCTACTTGATTTTTTTCTTTTAATTTTGAGGATTTGTCACTTCCTGCCAGTAAGTGACAAATGCTGCTCTCCCTGGTTTTTATTTTTTTTTTCTTTTTACGTCTTTTCTTTCATTCTGTATTTTCTCCATTGCTGCTTCCTGTATCTTTTTCTGGCTGCTTATTGGATGCAGCAAAAACACTTACATGCTGCCATGCAACTGTTGATTCCCTCTTTAAAAAGGAAAGTGTGCATTAAAGATGCAGAGCTGTTTAATTTTTAATGCTGGTTAGAGAATTTGTTTTATACTGAGGTACCGTAAAAATAACCTGCGTCTTCATTCCCCCACTAACCTGGAGAACAACTCTAATGGGGACAGAAATGTGAAGCACTTAGAGAAACAATGAGAGTCATTATTTTTGCTTCTACCTTTTTCTCTAGCCAAGCCATTTGATTAAAGTAGATCACTCATTTACATCACATGTTACCTGTGTTCCAGCTGCTGCATTTATAGAAGAACAATTTGCATTTTAAATAGCCTGCAAAATGTTTGCTTCCTGCCTGTTCCTGGACTGAGTCACTTGCAACTGTTAAAGTCACAAGTTGCAGTTTCTGTTGCATATTTGTCTTAATTTGCTAGACTCTGACACCAGTTATGCTGAGAAGATGCTGTCTCCTCTCACTCCATCAGTAATGGGTTGGTACTTCTATAGATAGTTTACACTGTTATTTATTTTACCACCTCCTGATTCACCATTCTCAATGCAGGATCTGCAGAGAGGCAGTATTTTTGGATACCCTTCTAGCTAACAGAAATATAATACCTTTTTTTTTTAAAGCAGCTTTGGCAAGGGCTCATAAAATGTATCTATTTGTTATTCCAGGTCAGTACTGTATGCATCTTGATAATGAAGTGAGTCTGGCCAGGTGGCCCCCATGTTTATGCTGTCTGTGCTTTCTTACCCCCAGTCCTTCTGTTACTCTTATACACTGACAGAAGCAACTTCCTGGTATCACTTTACAGCATCTCACTTCATTAGCTGCTATCCAGTATCTAAGGACAATATAGTTTCAGTATTTTCTTCTTTGTAAAGCTGGCCTTTTCATCTAATGTTAGTGGTAGAAGATTACATAATTTCTCTCTCTGGGCTCTCACCTCAACCACTGTTTTGTCAGGCCCTTACCTTTCAACCCTTTTTTTATATCTGGTAAGCCCCTAGCAGGAATAAGGTGATCCTCATCATGAGTAAGAATACCATGATCTAGAATTTTGATTTAGACCCTGAAAAAGTGCCATGTCAGCAGAGTTCAGAGCCTCTGTGGCAGGCATAGCCTGTGCATCACTCCAATGTTGTGGTATGCCCCACCTGAAAACTGGCTGGTTTGCCAGATCATCTGAAGGAGATTGGTGAAATAAAACTTACTCTCCAAAAATTTCAGAGCAACACCAGAGCCACTTGAAGAAAGCTGCTTGAATTACATACCTTTAAGCAGCCTTCCATGTTTAGTGACTAGATTTAAACCCACCTTGAAGGTGGATCAAGTTGAGTTTCTTGACTTGCCCAGCATAAATGGGGACTGAACTGCAACTGGAAAAAAGTCATGTTCAGATGCTTTCCCACTCCTCCAAAATCTAGATTTCGTTGTGGGGCTGAAGGTGTCTCTTAGCATGAACATTGAGTCCTGGGGTGCAGGGTGGAGGAGGTATGCTCTTTTGTATCAGCCACCTCTGTGCTCTGGTTGCGAAGTCGAGATGGTGGTTCTCTTTGTGACAGCCCTCAGGCACCAACCTCAGCTGCTGCGGTGCCTGCTCTTTATCTGCATGTCCACGTAGACAGTTTTCAGTTTGCTCTCTTTTTAGTGTTGTGGGTTTTGCTATACAGCCTTGCATTTTGTTCTGAAGGCAGTAAGGTCTGTGGTGAGGTACATCTCAGTGAAAAGGGAACTTTACTGCACAGACCAGAAGTCAAAAAACCACCCATCTCTACTCTGGGATTGACACTGTTATATTGCTGCAGTTCCTCTTGTGGTCTTGCAAGATGGAGAAGTTTCAGATAATTTGTTCCATTTAGTAAGAAATGCACCTTTCAGATAGAGAGGTGAGCTCCTCACATGTTTCCATTCCTTTCATGTGTTTTTTTGAGCCTTTCTGGTGTCAGACAAAAAAAACCTACCTGAGAATTCAGACAGCAATTCACCAATACCTCAGGCTACACCCCAAGCATTGCATTGAAGAAGTGAATGAAAGCCTGAGAGCAAATGACGGTCCTGCCTTAAAACTTGCACATGCCATGATTATTTTGGGAATTTTTGCGGGTTAAATTATTCAAAATGATAATGAGTAACAGCTACAATGCCATCTGCTGCTGACTCCACAGTAGGGTGGGTGAAAACATGGTTTGAAATCCCCCAGTTAAGTGAAGAACTGGGGCAGCTTTCATATAGTGATCAGAGCATTGAAGTGGCTGATATTAGATGAGAAGAAAATTGATGATTTTTGAACTGATTTTAGATTTTCATGATTAGAGCGCTCCACTTTGCAAACTTAACAAATGTCAGATGCTCTTCTTAATGGGCAAACTTTCTGGTTGACGCAAAGGAAACATTTTTTTGACATCTGAAAGTATTTGCTAATCCAGAAATAGTGAAATCCAAAATACTCTTAATCTAGATATTGGTAAACAAGGTACATTTTGGATGGGTATGTGGGTAGCTATTAGCCTGTACTGGTATTTCCCACTGCACTTGTACTCTTATTTCCCCAATGGCTACAGATTCCAGTCTTCATATACACCTAGTCCTACCAAGGTCTATGGGAGTTGAATTCAGCATTTGTGGAGAAGACATCAGATTTTCGAAAGCAGTTAGAAAGACTGTGTTTCTTAGTCCTAAGATGGGGTTGAAGAGGGAGAAGATTGTTGCTGTGAGGGAACACCATAACTAAAGCAGCTGATTTTGGTACAGTGTGAAAATATGAGGAGTTATGGGAAAATATCATTCTCCATTGTATCAAGCAAGACTTGTTTGCAACATAAATTGAAGTATAGAATTTTTCAAGATGGCTTAAGGCAGATAATCTGAGGTAGAAAACTATAGCAGAAGTAAAAACAAATAATAATTTTGGGTGATTTAGAAAATAGATTCAGCATGACTGTATCATTTACAACAGACTGTGCATCCTGTCCCTAAGTCCATTTTATTACTTTTTTTGGCAATTTGAAAATCTAAAGTATCAAGAAGAGGCAGCAAGCATAACCATATGAAATTTGACATATGCTTATAGAATTAAAGCTTTTTACTTCTTTGTAATAATCTGCCTAGACCATCTCCCATAATGTTGAATCCCATCCTGCTCAACCTGATATGCAACTTCAGAATGATGCTGAGGAAAAATCCAGGAATCTTAGAGCATTTTGTCCTGCATACACTGACAAAGTTTAAGTCTGCCTAAAAATCAGATTCGTTTGTAAGGGCGTGCAGGGAAGAAGCTTGTGTCAGAATATAGCCAACCATTTCTAATTTGAGTTTACATCATAATGCATCCAAAATAAGAACCTGCCTGTTTTATATTGGACTAAAAGATATTATTCCACACCAACTATTGCAGAATAACTGGAGTAGGTTCTTGTTATTAGCCTAGCCTGATTAAGTGTGAAAGGGGAAACCCTGGGAGCACTGTGGTTTACAAATACAAACCATGCATTCTATGCCATTTACACATGACCCAGTTTCTAAGACAAAAACTTTATAATCATATATTCAGGCTTGGACTCAGTCTTAAAAAAAATATTTCTAAATGTGACCATAATCTTCATGGTTGGCTAAGTAGAAATTGAACTGCAAACATTTGCAGCATGGGCTTTATGTTGTGTTTTGCAGCAGCTAATCAGTAGCTGACGGGGAGCAGGGGGATCTGTTCAGTGTTTTGCTGCTCTGTGTGTTTTAGTTTCTCAAGGCCCTTTGGCATTTAGCACTTCCTGCTGCTGTGTGGCTTCTAGCAAGTAACCATTAAATATCAGACCACAAGTCAAGTAAGGAGGCTAAAGAAGTGATCTGAAGAGTAGCTGAAGAATAATTTTGCTCCTATTTTTACTGAATATAGGCAACCTGTTCAAAAAAAAGCATTTGTTTTCATTTTAAACCCTAACCATTTCATTAGTCAAATCCATCATTCACATAAATAGTTTATCTTTCTTCCCCACCCCATTCCCCATGTCCTCTTTTTGCCATTATTTCCTGAAAAGGCAGACACAAGTTAAGGTCAAAAGGCTATGGACAGCTGACAGATCTTTTAAAGGTTGGTGAAGAATTTACATTTTTATTTAATTTTGATTTTTGAACTCAGAATCTTCTCAGTGCCAGAAATCCTGTAGGATTTCAGTTTTCAGTAACATCAGTATTAGTCTGGTTTCTGAAGTTTTAGTAGTTCTCATAGAAAGTGCTTTATCATAAGGGAAAAATATCTTCAGTGACAAACTTCTCTTTGCCTTTCTTTTCCCCTAGCATTTTACCTGGCATGTTATGGTTTTTAATACATAGAAAAATTAGTTTTTCTCAGGTACAAACCAAGCAGCACAAAAGAAAAAGTATCTAGAAGATAGAAAATCCTGACTTTAGTGTTGTGAGTTCAACCACCTCTCACTTCATTTTTGAGATTGTCAGTCTTAAACCCCACCACAACAAGGGATGCTCTTGCTCTTCATTCACGTGGAAAGCTCTTACTGAAATACATGCAGTTTTCAGGCAGCCAGCACTTTCCTTGGTGGTGAGCTGAGAAAACTTGTTCAGCATGATGCAGTTTTGATGCAGAATTGGACTTTAAGATGTTGTGTTTAGGTTTTACAAGTGCCTTTGATGTTGTTACAATTTTTGAACTTTGAAAGGCTGAAGCAGTGAAATATTAGTAAATTTTATCAGTATCAAGTATTATGGTCTCAGAAGTGTTGGCCCTGCTTTAATAAAGCCTGATGCTTTAAAGCCACAGTGCTTTGCAAGTTGGCCGTGCCCTCAGGTGGAGTGAGCGCTTAGAGAAGAGGAGCTAGAGCAACTTGAACCACTGCATGCTTTGGTGACAAGACACTTTTCTACCTGCTCTCATCCCTCTCATGTTATTTATATATATGTGGCATATTCTGCATTTCCCTTCCCCTTTCTCATATTGTTGTTAAAACCACTTGGCCATATTCAGAGAAATACAGCGACAAAAAGCAGTACGTGGCTGGGAGGGAAGTGTGGAAGAGTAAGCATTCTACCAGAGATGGGTAATGTGGCGACACTTCACATGCTAAAATACTGTGTGTAAATTGCTTTCTTTTGAAATAATGTTCATATTTTTATTAGATGTACTTTTTTTTTTCAGGACATGTAGCATTTAATAGTTATTTTGAATGAAATATGTATTTTACAACTAGATCTAAATTTTTTAACAATTGTGTGACTTGCAGTAACCAGAGGAAAAACTTGTTTAGACAGAGTGGACTTCTATTAAAAGGAGCTGCTTTTTCATTCCTTTAAACTTCAGACATGACTTCAGTCTCATACACAAATTGTGTTGGCTCCTGCTTGGGGAATTCACCCAGTTGTACAGTACCACACACTATTTCCATTAGATAGGTGCATCATTTGGTAGCTCAGTTTTGTTACCTTTACTCAAGTTGCTCCTATGCAAACTATATCAGAAATAAGAGGCACTCATCTCTTTTCTTTCCTTTCACCTTATTCCCAGTCTTTCCCTCCCCTCTTATCTACTAGCTTCTTTTCTGTATTCTCCATAGCTTCCAGTAAATCGCATTTTATATATTGTGTTGATACCCTACACTGGTTGAGTATATGCCTTGTTACATTCTACCTGTTTGAGTCTGATGCACTGAGATGTGAGGGGACTAGGAACCTCTAATTAATAACATTAAGTTTATAAACTAATAATGCAAACCCCTGCAATTAGTAATGTCAAGTAAATAAACACTGGTTTTTTTCTGACTCACAGGGAGATAAAGGTCAGAATTTGTACAGTCTGAGCAGAGATTCATTCAAGTTTAAGAATTCATTGGGAAAGGGTAAAATATCTCCTAATAATTCTAAAAGAAAGAGTTGCTAAATATTAGGAATGAAGAAGTGCTTCAGAGCCTTTCTAATACAAAGCTTTGCACAGTGGCAAGGATCAGGAAACAGATGAATTCTGGAACAATCCTTACTTTATTTGAAGTTATCAAGTTACCTTAAGTTTCTTAGAATGCAAGTTTTCCGTTGCAAAATAGAAGTTTCATGAAGATACTTTTGCTTTTGGCAGAAACAATCCTGATTTCAGGCACATTTTTTCATTTTAAGGAGAAATATCTGACAAAATTTAAAAATAGTAAGTTGTCACATCAAAAAATTAATCCGATGTTTTTATAATTTTTGATCACACAGAAATTTGGTATAGGAGGGGGTTTTTTCCCTGGTTTGGGTAGCAGGAACAGAAATGAAGGCTGGAAAGAAATGTCTGAATTTCTTTGCCACAGAAATGTGTTTTTCCGAAGGGACCCTCTCCACCTATACAAGGCAAGTGTAACCATTGCCGCTTTCCTTCCTTATGGCTAAATCAAAGGTGCAAATGCCTTCTTGAAAGGATAAAGATGTTCAGTATATCACAGAAACAGACTGCAAAGAGCATGTTGAGCTAAATTCTCCTTCCAGAGAATGTGTGTTTCCTTTTCCTGTTTTTGGGGGGAGAATCACATCTTTAAATATGTATCTGTGACTAATATACACAGTACTGAAGAAAATTATAGGCACCAAGTAGAATTAGTATTGAGGTATTGTTTTGCATCATCTACAAGCACAGTAAAGAGGGGGTTGTGGTGGATTTGCAGTTGAATGTGTCCTAATTGCAGGCCTTCTTTGTGTTCAAACACAAGCAGCTATATTTAAACTTCATGAGTGAAAGGATAATTAGCAGACTTCTGCTTGCCACTTTTTAATTCAATTCCTCTGTTGCCCCTTGTCAGGGCTGCCAGTAAATGTTAGTGGTTTAAATCACTGATGAAACTGTGAGCTTTTTATCTGAAAGAAAGATGAATGCTACCAAAACGTAGCACAAAAATGTGCCATCTGCAAGATATATTTCTGATTTTTATTCTGATTTAAAGCAGTTTTGGCAAGCTCAGAAGGTCTGGATTTGAAATAAGTCATTTTGCTTACAGAGCCAGAGCTAGTGTAATTCATCAGGGACCAGCGGACATCCCAAGCCATGATATGAACTGCTCTAGCCCCAAGGATGAAGTGTGGCAATGCTGCCTTTGGTAATTAGGCTTACAGGCACCTCTGCCTGTGTTTCTCTGAGTAGACTCTTGACTCTGTGTCCTTAGAAATGAGCCAAGAAGGAAAGTTACACCTCCCCAGGGGCATGGCATCTTTCTTGCAGCCATTTGACTTTTGAGGCCCTAACATTTTTTTCTTTAAAAAAAAAAAGTCTTCCTGTTATGCTTTTCTGCAAACAGAAATGAATGGCAATATTTCACATGATGTTTATTTTAGTGAATAGCAAATTCAAAAAAATAGGCTGCCACTCATTTATTTAAGCATTTTGAGACACATCTGCTGTGAATTTTGCCTTATTCTCTGGATGTTGAGATAAACAATGTCTTTCGATCTACAAATAGCAAAAATCATTTTGGGGACAGATTTCCAAAGAATCAAAGCAGTAATTTTCAGAGCTTTCTCATATTTAAGTAGTCATCTTGCGATTTGTCTAAGGGCAACTTCCTATAGCAAATAGTGAATGTGTATATAATTTTGAAGGTGATAGTGGCTCACAGGCCAAGACCTGCTCTGTGGTACAGATGTTTATCACCGGACACATGGTAAATGAGTGCATTGTATATGCTTGTGCCTTCAGTGGTCTATCTGAAATAGACTCTGAAAGCTACACCCTTGCAGTGCAGGACCTGCCAGACCTGGAGGGAAACAGAAGAGTGAATGACTTTCTTTCAGCTACAGGGGTGAAAGACCTTGGGGAGAGCTTGGGGCTTCAGATGTGCTGCCTGCCTCTTTTTTGGCTCTGTGTCAAGTATCTCTCCTGATGATCACCAGATCCTGGAAGAAAGTTCCTCCCCTTGCAATTTCCAAGGGGGAAAATAAAGCCTTTTGCTCAGTGCCTGCTGTGGAGACAGTGTCAGGCAGCTCCACAAGTTTGCCTGTCTTTGGGAAGGCGGCACACCATCTCAAATAGTAAGGTCATTGCCAAACAACATCTTAGGCATTGCTTTGAAATCACTTTTGATTCAAGAGGGGTTAAGTGAAACAAAAACAAAACTAATTATTTTTTATAATGTCTAAAATAACTCAGTTACCTTTCTTTTAAAAAAAGAATGAAAACATCACTGACAGAGTGCTGGTGAGATATCTATAACCACTATTGAGTTCAGAGAGGAAAGACCCATCAGACTTTGCCTTGGTGTCAGCAGTTTAAAGATTTTCTATGCTTGTATGCTTCTTTTCTTATACCTTCTATGAAGTTTGTAATAATACTGTCTGTTTTGGATGGCTTTGCACTTCACTAAAGATGTTGTAATTTATTAGAAATAGAAATTATGTATTTCAGGCAACACAGACATTGTTATCACGTAAGTTCCTGGCAAGTGGAAGTAACTCAGCGGGGCACACGGCTTTTGCAACTTTATTGCATTATTATGTAAACTCTGTGGGGAAAAAGATACTTGTTTCACTCATTCTAGGCCAAGATGGGAAAAGTGCTGCAAACACATGTGTAAACGAAGTTTCTTGCGAGTGAGATTTATCAGGCTGTGGAATAGTTTCCCAGGAGGAGCAGTGAAAGCTGCTCAGCTTTAAGTGCTGGAAACACTTAAAACCAGAGATGGAAATGCACTAAAAAATATGTCAAAGGAAACTTTTTTTTTAATCAATGGGTCTGTGGCAGATGTGAGGTTTCTGTTTTGTTTTGTTTTTATTGCTCTGTGTTTGGGTCAAGTCAGGATTGACAGCAGGGGGACAGAGGACTGAGCATGCAAGCCATCCTCATGCACCAGACTCACTGGGCTAAGGAGATAAAGATGGATCTTGCTTTTTGTCTGGTTGGAAGAGCCACTTCTGTCTGTGGCTGAGTGTCTGCTTTATCTCCTTTAAAAGTAGAGGGAAGTGAAAGAGATGGGAAGGAATTCTCCCAAACAGCAAAAATAACCGACAATAAGTTAAGTGAAATGAAAGGGCAAACCTAAATTCTCCCTTAGTATCTTGAAGATGAGTTCTGTTACATGCACTTTTATCCTAGGCTTAAGATAAATATATATGTAGATGATTTTAGGTGAATATTTAGAGCATTTAGATTAATTCTAGGCAGCAGTGTTTGGACAGTGAGAAGTGCATCAAGTAAACAAGTTTTGTCTGCTTTCTAAGATAATCGCCTTTAAAAAAGAGTTATATGAAGGAGATTTTAATTCAGGCACTAATTAGTGAAGTGAATTCTAATATTTCTGCTTCAATGAGTTTGTTTTAGTTATATATACCTCAGAGAGAAAATAAATCCCAGAAAACTAAACTTCATGCATACCATGTATGAATTAAATGAGAATTGTTCCAGATTGTTTTCATGCAAAAATTGATCAGCATAATGATGGAAAGGAGGGGGGGAAATCCAGAAAGAGCTCTGCAGAGGGCAATATGCATCTTTCTCAGACTCCAGATTAGATGCTTCAAGTTTGCACATTTGTAAGAAGGACACGAGTTTTGAAAATACAATAAAATGATTTCTGATTCTAATCCTTTTACATGTCAATAAAAGTTATCAAAATATGTGCACTTTTCAGTAGTCCTAATCTCCATTTGTTAGTGTGAGCTTAATCTTTTAGAAACAGAGTTGTAGGAGTAATTTTTTTTGTGACAATTTGGGATCCCTGTGAAAGGGATTCAGCCAGTGTAATAGTTATACCAAGGAAAAATCAGAAGCCAAGTTTAGTGGCATTTGGTAGATGCCATATAACTGTGGGATTCATCTGATGTGGAAGACTCCTATAGTAAAGACTGGTGTGGTTCAAGGAACCAGAATTCCTTGTTTGTATTCTAATGCAATACCTTCCCTCCGTGCCACTCTGAGGGATGTAATGTCCCTAAGTGGATTGCTCTGAGCCCTGGAATTTCTGTAATAGCACGGAACATGGGCTGAATCATGTGGTTAGCAGGCATTGAAATAACTACTGTCACAGAACTGCAGGGCAGTTTTTAGTTGGGGTGCATATTTTTTTCTGTAAAACTGCAGTACAGATTCTTCTGTTGAGAATTCATGCCACAGAATGAATAAAAGCATGCCAAATATGCCCTGTACGTAGGCATTGAAGAGCTCTTGGGTATGGTGATGTGTGTATATATGAAAAAATAACTACCCACCTTCAGTTCAGTCCAGTTCATTTAAATTACAATTTTCTAAGCCACGGAAATATAAGCATATAGCTATCAGACTGCTGGAGCCTTGCTTTCTCTACTAGAAAATAAATGTACACAGCCACAGGGAAGAAAGGAACGAGTTGGTAGCTACTGGGTGTCTCCAAGAGGAATGCTGAAGGCTGGACACTGGCTATGTGGATCCTTGCCCAGAAGAGCAAAACAGGCTTCAGTCACTGCACTTGGAGATTGCCATGGGAGGAGAGAGAGCAAGGCATCCCCTTTCTTTCCTCTTCCTGGCTGTGCTGCTATTTCTCTTTTCATTTTTATGACTTGGAGTAGTGTTAGTAGATAATACAGGCATTTTGATCTCTCGGCAAGTGCATTGACTTTGAGAAAAGGGAGGAGATCAAGCACTTCTAGCAGACCAAGCATTCCTCAATGGAACAGACCACTCAGACTAAACCAGTGTAGTCCTGCCAAGCCATCACTGTGACTACGTCTCACCCATGTTCCACCTTCAGCTGCTGTGCAGCTCCCTTCTTTGAAATGCAGCAGTACACTGCCATTGAAGTCTACTGCAGTGTCTCTGGGCTTGTGATTTCACTGTGATTTTCCCAGTGCTTAACATTGTTTTGGTTTGGCTCTTACAGTCACATTCTCACTTGCGTTTTTTTCTTTTCAATGGCTGCTGGACTTTGGTGTTGAAAACTTCTGAAAACACAATCCTTCCATGCCTGGGGATTCAGAGGTTAGGAGAAAGAGGCAGAAAAAACTACTGTTTGTTGTTGTTGTTGGAAGGTTTTTGTTGGGTTTTTTTGTTTGGTTTTGGTTTTTTTTGTTTGTTTGGTTTTTTTAATTTCTTTTTTATTATTATTATTCAAAAGGAATTTATAATATGCTGTCTATGGCATCCTCATGTTTCTGGAGGCTTGATTCATGATGTTGGCGTGCTTGTGGTTGGCAGTGCTGCTATTGACTTCATAGGGCTTCTGTCTGGGCTGGAATACATTGCTGCAGCTTTTATCCCAGGAAGGCCCCTTTACAACACTTCACAAAGATGAGGTGACCTGAAGTTCAATATCACAATCCTGTAGAAGAGAGAAGTTTTTCTGGGAGCAGACTGGATTTTTTTCAGTTCCAGTCTCTTAAGGAAATCCTGGTGCAAGCAGGTATGAGATGCATTATCGTGTTTTGTGATTGCCCAGGGTCAATAATGATCAAAATAAATATGAGATTGTTTTCCAAAAGAAATGTTTTTAACAGTAAGTTAAAAAAAGAGCAAGTAGAAAGCATCTACAGCAATGTCACAGAAGGTAACAGTATACAGTGACTTCTACCTTTATTCTGTGAAAGCCCTATGAAGGTACACTTGATGATGTGGGTGTCTCCAGGCAGCTTACCTTGACAGAAGAGAATCTCCTCATGGGATGAAAGCCCTGCCTGGGCTCCTTGTTACTTGGGTAAGGGCAGGAAGAGGAGGGGATTGCCCAAGATTGTCCATGAGTTCTTCCAAAGTCTGCTGCCTATGAGTGGGAGTGAGGAGTGTGCTAGCTCTTGCTCTCTGATGTGAGGGATATTGCCTCCCTTTACCTCCCTCCAAGCAGCTAGTCCTTTTATTATAGTATCAAAAGGAGTAGGAAGGGCAGGGAGGAGAAAAAAAGTACTGACTTAGATAGCAAAGGAAAATGGAAAAGGGTTAAAATGTGAAAGGCTCCCACCAGAAACAAAAGAAATTACTTAAAGTTCTGATACTGGGTTTTTTTTTGTTAGTCCTACCGTTATGTCAACAAACAGACCAAATTATTTTTTGGTCTAGAAAAGTCTGCTCTGCTTCTTTCAGTTTATGTCCAGCAAACTACCTTTTGACTCAGCATCTCTGATTCCTGTTCTGTGGAAAATCTTTATTCTCCAGATCTTTTGTACTACAATGTCCACCAAATGTGGGGAAAGTGGGGATGCTTTCCATCTAGTATCAATTGCTGTAGGAGTCCAGCTGCCTGTGGTGGCCAGCAGAGCTGACATGCTGGATTCTTACCATTTCCAGCTCTGCTCTGCTATGGATATGAGGAGAATTGTCCATGGAGTGGCATTTTCCAACAAGTCTGTGAAGGAGCCCAAAAACACTGACTATACAATGGAAAACAGCAAATTAGTAGATTGGTGGCTTTAAACAATTTACATTATAGTAATTGCTTGAAGAAAGCCTCACTCATGCAAGCAATCTCTATTATTTTTTTCTCTATGTAATGAATATATGAGGCAATGGAGCTTTCATTTGCCATTCATTATATTTCCTGTTCTACAAGGCCCAACAGCTTTGTTAGCCTTCCTGCTGCAGGAGGAGGTAAATGGAAAACGTTGGAAAAGCCAAGATTTAGGGTTTTGTGGTGGTGCTTAGGTTCATCAGTGTATGGTTGAAATGGAATATATTGCCCATCCATAAAGTAGGATTAATCCCCTTGTTGCTCTTGTTTTGTTACTTTTTTACTGTATCTAATTTTGATAGGACTTCAGAGCATCCTCGCAATTGGATCAGCATCTGGCCTTGTCACCGCCAAAGTAGCCCATCCGTGCACCTCATAAGCCTCAACACCATGTTCTCCCAACAGTGCCCTCCGTCTTCTGACCATTGGCTGCACCTCCCGTCATCTATCACCTCCATAGCTTTTTTAGGTGCTGGCTGCCGGGGGCCTGCTGTGGGAGGCTCTGTGTCTCAGGGCAATGCTGCCGTGTGAGGCTGATACACTAGATGGGGCGGTTGTTATGCTGATCAGCAAACACTGTGTCTCCGGCACTGGATTTCTTGCAGGAGGAGAGAACGTGAAATACAGGCTTGTTTAGAGGGAGCGATCAGCCCTCCTGCAGCAGAGTTGGTAGCTTGCACTGAGCTGGTTTCGCCCGGTTTCTTCTCCTTCCCAGATGAAGTCACAGCAGGGTCGTCATTAGTTTTGGTGCCTTAAACGCAAACTCAGCTGTCTTTAAAGGCACGAAGCTGCAGTGGGATGGGACGGTGTGTCAGCCTTTTAAATTTCCTGAAGCTCGCCCCACCCCTTTTTATTTTCCCCCCCCCCTAATCCATAAAATGTGTATTTAAACAACACAAAATGTTATTATCAGCCATTGCTCTTCCCATAGCCAAGGTAATGCTGCAAGCTTGAAATTATCACTTGTGCTAGTGAAATTGGATCTCCTTGTCATATTGATTCTGATGTACTTTGGTTGGGGCTTGTGGGTTTTGTATTGATCTGTCGAAGAAACTGCTGAGGTGTGGGTGAGCAAGGTCTGTTGTTGTTAGTTTGGGAACGAACAGAAGCTCTTATTCTTTGCTAGCAGCCTGTGGCACACATGGGCATTGATCCTTCATGAGAGAAGCTGCCTTTAATTAGGGCCACATTTTCCAGTATTTCCACAGAGTGCTCTGACCCTCGTCCACAACAAGTTCACAAAGGGAAACTCTTAGGCTGAATTGTACGTTTATTATGTAGCCTTCTGAGAAAGAAATCATTAAAATAATTGGACTAAGATTTTTGTATCTGCTGAACCTGAAGCAGTCTTTTCTAAAACAAAACTCAAATTGATCAACAAAATGTATTCAGAAATACACATCTACTCGACTGACATTGTGCACTTAAGAAATAGTTGTTTACCCTGATGTTTCCCTGGTCTGCTAGAAATTTAGATTTGTTTTATGCAGCTTTAATGGCAGATGCAGAATCCTTTGACTAGTCTGAATGAGCCTGAAGACAGTAATTCCTTCTCCCAGCCTGATTATTCCACCATTTGGAAGACTTTTCCCAGAAGCCTGAAAGAGAGATATCACTCATTCTTTCCAACTTCACAAGAATATTATTGCAGGAAAAAATCTTTTGTTTTCCTTGGTTTTTTTTTGTTGTGGTTCTTAGAGAAAGAGGGCCTGGCTAGATTTTTGCTTTGAGACTGTATTTCATTAAAAAAAATAGTAAGTTACTCATATGCAATCAATAAGTATCAAAGCTGTCAGCAAAGTGGTCATGTATGCCAGTATGTCTGCAACAGGATTTTTTTTTCTGCATGAAATAATAAAATTACAGATACTAGGTACATGACTAAAAGTAAGCTAAGGGAGTTTTCCCATGACATATCACCAAATGAAACATGAAAAGAACACTCTTACCAACTTATCAAAATACTTTTCTACTATTCAATCAATACTGCCTGAAATGATCATGAAAAGTGACTCAGTAAAAAAGGACTGTGTCATTTTATAGAATGTAATTCATGTCCAGGAAATTATACCTGTAAGTTCCAGCCATCTCCCACACACAGGTGCAGATGAATAGGGGGAGAGGGGAAGTGACTAAAAATAAACGCCCTTATGATAGCTCTTATTAGCCAAGTACAAGCCTCTAGCACCATACCCTTCCAGCAATGCCCAGTCAGCCTTTGCAACATCTGCAAGACTAAGGAGCCAAAGCTCCCTCACTCCACAGCACCCACAAGAAATGCTTGGTGTGTTTCACACCCAGTGGTTCAAGAATATCCAGGGCTGCTTCAGGCTTTCTGAAAGCTTTGGGTCAGGCTGTGTTGCTAGAGCAGGGTGGTAGAAGATCTTTGTGTCCTGGATTTTGGGGGAGGAAGCATGGTCTTGAAACATGTAATTGATAATATCCTTATGTCATGATGAAAAGTGAGTTGGTTGTTTTGGGTTTTTTTGGGTTTCTTTAATGAATTTGAAAATTATGGGCTAATTTGTTTTGTTTGGATTCATATACAACATTGATCTAAAGATGCAATAAATAGGGTGGTCTAGTTCATTACTAGCTGAATCCTTAGGACAACATAGCATCTTAATGCTTCCTTTTAGGTTAATTGTTTAGCTTTCTTTCAAAGTGATTTCATTCTGGATTTGGACTTAAAAATCTGTGAGATATATATACCAGAGAATCTGCAAGTTCTGGCTAGTACATCAAAAAGTTTATCTATTGCACTGGACTTCCATAAAATAGAAATGTGATCATTAAACCTGTCATAGGATGGTCTTTGTGGACTGGTCTAGTCCAGAAATTGATGTACTTTTCTTAGTTATCTTTAAACATCATCTTTTTTCAAAAGAGGCATGGCAAAATGGATACAAAGTCACTAAAAATATTAAATTACTAGAATGTTATAGAACTTGTATAACTGTGCAGAGAACCAGTGGGCTGCATGGCTGATTTCTCACACAGATAGGCATTGACAGGATTGTTTCTTTAATTTAATTGGGGTCATTGAAATGTGGGGTCAGCATAGTCTTCTTTTTAGATGATCAACTTCATCTCTGCCATGTCATCTAGCAAGCCACATATCAGCAGCTTGAGAACAAGAACATCCTTAACTGATTTATATTTGTACTTTTCATAACAATTTCACTGACACTGTTTTCTCACCCTGTATTTGTGCATTCTTGAGCTTAGTATGTGGCATTCTACCATCCTTGTCAGCCCTTGCTCAGCCAAGCAACTCTCTTGGCCTGGATTGTCCTTGCTACATGTGGAAGAAGCTTTTTCCTTTTGAAGTAGCAATACAACACTTTGTTTGGGGGTCCCTTTTCCCAGGATTGGCTGGCACACAGTGGATGAGTGAGTGCACCATGCTGTCTGCCCCCATCCCTGAAAGCTGGACAGGGAAATGAATTACCTGTGTCTGTGTTAGAATTTCCATGCATGGCTTCCCAGAGCAAGCCACAGTCATGCTGGGTCTGTCATGCTGGCAGAGCTGCTGCAAAGCACCCCATTGCAGTCTGGAGGAGCCAAACTTGCTGCCTGGGAGCTGATGATGGCTCTTTGGGAGGGTGCTTTGCAAGTCACTGTTGCATGACAGTGTCCTGGTCTCAGTGTGGTGTTTTATAAAACAGCCAGAGACCAGTAAGACTAAAATTCATGCTAGGAAGGTTCCAGAATGAGCTATATTGAACAACTGGCAAACACTTGTAAAGCAACTGACTCAATAATTAAATGAGATAAAATGTGTGGTAAATGCATTTGATTTTCTGCTTTGGAAGGCTAAGTTGCCTAGTGAAAGAAAACACGAGATGTATCTTGATTTGGTACATCTTGACATCCAAAAAGTTTTGAGACTGTTCCACAGGACCGTGTTTTACACATAGCCACAGAAACATGACCTGATCTCCGTGAAGTAGGTGTACAACAGTTTGATAAATTGCTTCCAAAAATATTTATCAGCAGTTTTCTGAAAGTCTAAAAGGGCACCTATGCAGATCTTGTACAGGGCAATCCCTCACCCAATTGTACTCAATGCTTCAGTTTTGATTTGAATGTAGGATTACAGAATATCATTGCAAATTTTGCAACTATTACCAAGCCAGGAAAGTTGCAAGCACTGGAGAGGACAGCACTGGGAAGCAAAATGGTCTTCATCAATTCAAGGAAAGAGGTAATACAGCTTTCTGCCAATTGGCATACTCCTCCTTTGAATTGGTTTTCATATAACTATGGCATACAAAGAAAGTCTTACCACAATCCAGATGAAATTCTGAAGCACTTGAGAGGTTAATCATTGTCAAGTAATTTATGCCCAATGCTAAGGTTTTGTAAGGATTTAAAGATATTTGAAAAACTGCTTTGGATAAATGATGACACTACCACAAGAAACGTACCATTTCAAGTCTTCACCAAAATGCTTGGAGTTTGGGTGTTTGTCAGACTTGAAGACTGTGACAAGTAGAGAGCAGAAGGGTTGCGAGGTTAAGACTGCATATGATTGTGCCATTTGCCCACACTACTATACTGTAAGCAAATTAGAGGAAGGAAATTATCAAAAGGCAGCATTGTAATCCCATTGTCCAGGCTGACCACAGTGACAGAAGTGACAAAAGAAAAAGATACCAGCAGTAAAATAATTAGCTTTTCCAAATTCATTAGATTTTAGTAATTCAAAACCCATTAGAATTGCAAATAAAAAAGAATATTTAAAATATATTTTTGTCAGGGTCCTTCTATAATATGCTTTTTCTCATTGAAGGAAAGAAGTTTATACTTCTCACCACCCTGCAATTGAAAGAGAAGGACAAAATAGCTGTGAAATACCGAATCACCTTTTGTAACAGCTTTAATGAGCTTTTTTTATGTTGCTCTCAAGAGGGCACCTTTCTCCACGTATCTAAATATGCTCTCCAAGTAAATTCAAGCAGCATGTTCTTGATGAAATATTGTTATTTTTAGAAATAAATGAAGTAGGATACATCATTTCCCCTCCTACACCTTTGTTGATGCTTTAATAGAAAGACCTGTGTTCAGAAGTTAATTGCAGCATCCTAGATTGTGCACCAAATAGGCACTGCAACTGCAAGTGAGTGCTATTGTAAGGGGAAAAGAAAAGGAACAATGCCATACAAATGTAGCTTTGGAGTTCTTTGTATGTCTGATTACCATCCCAGAAAAAGAGCGCTGACTTGTTTGCCACAAAAGGGATTAAACTGCCTTGCATGACACCCTCGTGATGGATGCCCAGGTGAAAGGCATGTTACAACAAACAGGTTATTTTGAGTAATAGCTAAGGAAGGAAAGAAATAGCACAAACCAACTGGCCATGCGCATTTGGTTCCATTTTGAGCTTTCACGCAACCTGGTAGGCTGTTTCACTTATGAGGAGAAATTGATAATAGAAACAGAAATGCCTTCAATTTCTTCATCTGTTTGTGCATCAAGTTCTGTTTCCCTGAAGACAGTGGGAGTCAAACAAAAGGGCAGCATTTCACTGCTAGCAGCTCAGTCTTTTTCAGCTGGTGTTTGGTCTTAGGTTTTTCTTAGCATGTTTTTCCAGAGTTTCCCTGGCTTCCTTGATGCCTAATTCTGCAAAAGGCTTTCAAAACAAAATTAGTGGGGATAGACAGATAAAGTAGCCCCTTTATTAGAAACTTCTAGGTACACAATAAAAGTATGTGTGTGCCAGCTGGATGTTCCAGTTTTTATGATTTTCAGTAATTAACATATTTGATGACTATATCCAACCCGTGGTATCATTTTCCCCTGGGGCCCACTCTCAGAACTCCTCAGAACTGCCCATTGCAGCCCCTTCCAGGGCTCTGAACTTACTCTCCTGTTTTGACTTCAACCTATCTTATTGTCTCAGTTGCGGTTGGTACAAGTGTTTTTCAAAGCATCACGGACTTAGTAATGTATGTCTAACAGAATTTCAGAAATGTGTGAGAAAATGTTCAGTAACTTTTAAATACCACCTAAAATGTGAGTGACTTAGGAAAACTTATTCAACTTCTATAACTCTATGAAAATCTACAAAACACAGATTAAAATCCTTAGACATTATCCTTGTTACTTCTTTGGTCAAATTCTCTGGTCTTTCTGCCCTTCTGCAGTTCTTACCCAAATATGCATAATTCTATGCAAAGCAACCAAGCAGTTTGAACCAGATTTATAGCATGTTGTTATGTTCATCATAATACACCTCTCAGCACTGGAAGTTTTTATGTTGTATTAACAGTAGTTTACCCTTTAGCTTCATGCTGGAGTGGAGCACTGTTGGAGTCTTGACTCCAAAGAAAAAGTTTGGGCTGCTGAATTATCAGCATTATTACCTGAAATGACTCCGGGGTTTCATTCTTCTTTTGATATACTGGCCAGCTGTGGCCTCATAAAACACAGCCTAGGGTAACAGAGTTGCATTCTGAGCTGAAAAATATTTACCTTGTCTATTCATTCAGCAAAAGCAAACTCCTTCTAATGCATTTTTCCCAATACCTGCATATTGCACATCTCCAGCTTGCCAGTTTGCCTGATGTACTTTGCTGATATCAGTTGGGCTCTGTGTTTGTCACATGCATTTTACAGTAAGTTCTGGCAAGCATATTAGCTGCCAAATTGGAATAAAAATTACTGGCGTTGTTAACAAGCCTCTACAGGGAAAGCATGTATTTTATAGTAATTAAAACATACCTGTCCTTTCATTACCTTTGAGGTGCATTGGAACATCTGTTTTGTTGCTGGTATTAGAAAATCATCAAGTTGTACAAGGTAAAGTGGTCCTCTGTGTGGTACCTAAAGCCATTAGGGACAAGGGTTTAGCAGAAGTCAAAACGAACAGACATTCCTGTGACTGATGAGAGTACAGAGAGTTAAATTACACATACACCAACAGACAATCAATTTACCACACTTTCTGCACTTGAATAAATGAAGTCAATCTCTGACTACTAATCATTAAAAAGAAATATCCTTTGGTGCAAGTATGAAGCACCTTGTATCTGGAGCTGCAATTCTAGTCTAGCTGGATCCCTTGAGCAGGTTGGTCATGCAGAGAAAGTTCTCGTTCATAAATATCTCACTTTGAGTCAGGAAAGAGCAGGTGAAGTGCAGAGAAAGTTCTCATTCATAAATATCTGATTTTGAGTCAGGAAAGAGCAGGTGCAGTAGATACAGGAAAAAAAAATAAAAGAGTGTTTTATTTCAGGGGTCTCTACTGGCACAACATAGATGGATCCCGTTTAGGCACTCTGGACATGTTTCACTGTTACACAGCCCATTCAGCTTGAGCTCCTGCCCATGAAGGAGGAAAGTAATCCTTGCAACTCCAGGGAATCTTGGGGACTGAAGTAATAGTAACCCTGAGCTTGAAGAGATGAGACATAATTCCATCAGACCTCGTACAGATACCAGCTGTTCATATGGATAACATAGCTTGGACTACAGGTGTGTAAAGCAAATCCCTTCTGCATGGAATAGAAGTTGAAGTAATTGAGAATGCAGTCCCAGTATGGTAAAACAGAGAGTAAATTTATAGATAAATAGATGTTTTTAAAAGTTATTTGGGAAAACACACTCAAGCAGTATCTTTAACTCTGCTTTAATTAAGTACTCCTGCCATTCTCCTCTACAAATATTGCAGAATATCTGGCAGCATCTAAGAGTGCTCCTTTATTTGATGGTCACTTCTGGCTGATGGGTATTACTTGATTATGTGCACTATGGAGTTCAAAAACGATACAGGTTAATGGTGAGATCTATATGATAACTAGCAGTACCAGAGGGGAAGAGACCATAAGGTAGCAATTTGTTCCTCTCTTTGGTGGATCTTGTCAAAAGTCTTTGCTGGTCATTTCCAGTTTATGTCTGATCAGATTTCTGTCTCACAAATTAAGTTACAAAACAGTAACCTCTAAAGAGATGGTCAAGTGTGTCTGGCTAAGCGTACAGTGCATCATGTACTGTGCATGACCTTGCACTAGCAGTTATTTGTCAGCCTTCAGAGTTTGAAAAGCTTATTTTTCTTTCTCAGTATTTGTTTAATCATTTTTCTAGGGGTGGCATTTGTCATTTAAGTGAACAGTATCTGACTCTTACTTGTCTAAATTTTACTTCAGGTGAGGGAGAGGGTTAAGACAAATGCACTCTTGCATTGCTAAAGACTTTCTCATGTATTTTCACTCATACTACTCAAAACAAACTGAAGCACCCAGAATCTCCCCTATACTTAATATAAGCCTGGCCACATGCTTTATGTCCAGAGATGAGGTCCTGGCCCAAATGAAGTGGAAATTTTGCTGTTGGCTTCACCGTAAATTGGGTATTGCCTCAGATCCTCAGATCAGGATATATTGTCTTACCTTGTTTTTTCTTTACTGCATTTTCTGTTTGCAGATTGTAAACAGAAACAGACCTTTTCTTGAGCCTCTCAGCAAGGTTAAATTCCCTCTCTTTTTATTGTACATAAGATTGCAAGAGAGAAATCTTCAGGACATGCAAAAAAGCAGTGGTCAGAAAGTAAGAATAAGGTTCCACGATAAGGAACAGGATAAAATGTTCTGTAAATCTATATATGCAGTCATTAAGGCATGATAAAATCTGGCATTTCAATTCAGCAAGGATAATGAAGACTGGGCTTTTTACATAGATTCATGGCATTAATGCCAGAGGGGTTATTAGGTCTGACTTGTGCGATACAAGCCCTTAAATTACACTCATTTACCCTTTTGTTGAGCTCAGTAACTTATGTTTTATTGTTGTCATCCAGAAAGACATCTAGTTCTGATGTGATGACCTCCAGAGACAGAAAATCCACTGATAGCCTTGGTAGTTTAATCACATTTGTTGTTGCAATAGATACATGTGTTTGCTTGAAAATGCCTATTCTCAGTTTTCAACCATTGTTTCTTACTGTAACTTTCACTGACAGAATAAAAGGCCTTTTGTTTCTTCTTGGTGCCTTGGTCCCTATGACTCAAAATGTGTGCTCACTTTTTATGTTGCAATGGAAGGCTGAAGCATTTTTGCCTGTATTAGCCATCCTGATGGAGTCAAATACTGAGAGGGAGGTGTTGTTGCACCAGCCTCAGTACAACTGAGCCAGAGACAAACTGAGATCTAAAACTGGCTGTCCTTCTATCCAGAGCTTTGGTTTGGCCTCTTTAGAGAAAATCTGTTCTAATACAAATACTACATCTAGCCAAATATCATGATGGTTTCAGAACATTCAAAGATGTTAATAGATTTTTCAAAGCCAGAGCATTTTATAACAGGCTTTATAACTGTTTTAACTCAGGTGTGTGAAGCCCACAGTCCATTAAAAGGGGGTTTGAGTCTGGAACTTTATTTCAGGGTACACATAGATGCAAATTTTCTATTCCTTGTTATTCTCATATAATTCTGAGGATTAGAGCAGCCTGCTACCTTAAAATGACACTAAAAAGTCTTATTTTTAACTGATTTTCTCTGTTTCCTGATTTAGCCTGGCACTCTGAGTAGCAAAGGCCATACTCTGAGGTAAGGTTTTCGTTGGAGCTCGTCTCTGTTTCCATAGGAATAGTAACTTGTTTCAAAGCACTTGTTTGTGATATTTAAAGAGAAAGGGAGAGAGGTTATTTCAGTTTGCCTGACAGAATTCACTTAGGTGAGCATTATGTTATATTAATGCATGAACACCCATGCCAGGGATTGTAAATGGCAGTCCAGGGCTTGTAGCCTTTCTCGCGGAACATTTACCCAGTTTTCTGTGACAGAGGGGAAAATATCTCTTCTGCACTTTCCCAAATCACAGCCCTGATGCCTTTACTAGCCATTTGCTTTTCAAGTAGTTTCCAATTTTGGGAGACTGTAAAAAGCAAACAGAAGGGCATTTTTGTTTCTGACAGCAAATACTTGTCAGTTCAGTGGAAGATGCATGGCAATTTCTGATTTATACACCTTCCTTCTGTTGCAACCTCCCTCTCTAGAAGCTGGCGCATCACAGGGTCTGAAAGTTTGACTTCCAGTAATAGCAGAACTAACCACAGCCTAGTTTGTGTGTGTACACGTGCTCATGAGAGGGCAAGATGAGGGAAGAAATGGAAGCAATACAGAAGTAATGGCTGTCTAAGAGCACAGACAAGTCTGAGACTCAGAGCATTTTTACCAGCATGTCGATTAGACCTGACTCTGAGTAGATTTAATTGTTCTCTGAAGGCAGACAGCCTGCCGGTAGTTCTGAGCTGGTTTAAATAGTAGTAAAAATTCTTGAAACCATTAGATGTCTTGTTTCTGATGCTCCCATAGCCAGCTGTGCAGATGTGCTCATGGGGATACAAGCAAATAATTAGTATATATTTACTTTTGGTCATGTCAGGGCATGGCACAATTTGTTCAAGCGCATCCAAATCCAAGAAATCCTCTAAGGATTTCCAGGACCAAGTAGGCAGCTAGGCACATGCAGAGCCTCCATAAAGGGATCAGTGAAAAAGCTAAAGAGGAAAACTGTGTTCATTTTTCTAGATATTTCAAACTGAACACATATCATGCCACTTTGTAGATATGAGTTCACTAGAACCTGGGGTTCAGAAAAAAGTTACAATTTGCCTAAATAATCAAGCATTTAGAGTTTTTTTTTCTTGCTCATGCCTTTGTTTCGTGCTGAGCACCTCTTTCATGATATGCTGAAACCTCTTCTTCACCTCTCCCCATGTTCCTGTTCTCCTCTCCCACTTCTTCTGTTCCTCCTCTCACTCAGCCTTGCCACACTTTCCTGCACTGAACTCAACATATGCCCAGCCCCTTCCTGCTCCCTCTGAAAACCCATCTGTGCTGTGAAACTCCCCACCTACAACGACCACATATTGCTGTCTGGATCCCACTCTCTTCTTGTTTTCTATCAGTTTAAATCTGTTGACTTCAGAGGTGTTGCTTCTCCCCTTGCAGATTTCAGCAAGAGTCAGAACCACTGCATCTGGCCAGGCTGCTCAAGGATAAAGTCTTCGCAGGGAACAAAAGACCCATGTTGTTTGCTCAGCAAAATAAAGCATCCTCTGCACTTGTAGCAGTGTATTAACAATATTTGCAAATTGAACTGTAGCTTCTCCAGAGGAAAAGAGCATCCTTGTTACTGTTCTGCTCTCAAAGTCTTCTCCTTTTGTGGGTAAAAGATATTTGGTAAAACCTTCTCCCAGTGATGCTGGGGATAGTTGCTGAGGTTTAGGGAAGGCTTCTGCTAGAAGTCAGTCCTGCATTATGCTGCACATTCTGCCCATACCCAAGGAAGTCTCTTCCATGCATACTACTCAGCACTTCCTCAAGAGGCTTTCCCTTTTGCGTAGCAATTTTCAAGAATGTGCCAGAGGAGATATGGGTTTCATATACCTAAACCCTGGAAAATGTGCATCTAAAAACTCTGCATTTGTAGAGATGTTATTAATCAAGGGGTTTGGTCCAGTTTATACAACATCCTTTTCAGTAAGAGGCAATCATCATTGCTGACTGAAATACTGGGATTTGTCTGTAGCAGAGCCATTACCATGCCTTCAGAGTGTCCTTCCTTCCCCCACTGTGAAACCTCCTCACCACTGGTGGGTGAAAGTGGACTTCACAGAAGGAAGTATCTTTTGGAGGTCTGGAGATCCCTTGTACTCAGCATGCTTGTTGCCCTGGGACTTAGTGGATACTTAGAAGAATTGCATGAAGCTGTATATTTAGAGTCTTGACGTTAACTATTCAAACCCACAGCATCTAAAAACAAGTATAGCTTCTCCCAGAGACACCTGCATGATGATTTCTGTGTGGGAAGGAACAGACACAGTGAAAGGGAAGCGAAACATTTTGCCCGAAATGGCATCTTATGGAGTCAGATCTTTGCAGTGACAAATCTGCACCGAGCAGAGCCAGATTTCATGTTTTCTAAATGTGTTCTTAGGCGTCTTTGTCATGACCAGAAACACTGCAGCTGAAGCTGTACATTGATTCTGCCGGTTTGTCAACTCTGAGTGTTTTTGATGGCTGGCTTTCTGTTTACCCTGATTTCTCTATTTGCTTCTTACCTGGGCAGATTTATGTGCCTCTGTGAATCCTCATTGATATTCCTGAGAGTGATATGTTATTGCTGCAGCAGGCTGTGTACATCAAGTATGTTGGAGAACAGGATCATTAGGGTTCTGTGTCATTAACAGTGCTTTTAATGTACCCCATAATGCTTTCTTCTCTAGGAGGTGGCACAGATTATCTGAGTTAGCTACTTCATCCACTCTTAATGCTGTACCACTGGTGTCTCACACAACCTCTGAGGTGTTTATCCTCACACAGCGGAGGTGTGGGAAGCAAGCCTGGTACAAGCCATTCTTAGGTCAGATGTTGGAGGAGGAGCTTACACAAAATCATTCAGAAAGTCTGTGGATGAGTAGAGAATTGAGCGCAGGTCTTAAGGGCCTATGACCAAAACGGACTGTGAGATGGGACCACCTCAAAGCTGAAGAAAACTGGGATACAGTTTGATGGAGTATGAGATTTTTGGAAGGTGAATAGAGAGCTTTTGACCTGTGCAGATCTGATCTTCTTAGTCATTACCCAAAGTTATCCTTAAAAAGACTGAGGCATTTTGGTGTCATGAAGGTATGGATTGTGATGGGGTTGCTCTGCACTCACAAATTAATTAAGTTTATGCCTGGAATATATGTATATTTTACTTTTAAATAACAATCACAGTCTGCTGTTGAACTCCATCTATTATCTATATCTTTCTTTTCCTACATGTTCAGTGAGGGAGACGTTGCTTGAGTCGTGCCATAATGGCAAAGATCATACACATTTCTTAACTTCTATACAAAAATCTAATTACCTACAATTTAAAAAAAAAACAAAAACAAAAACAAAACCAACCAAACCAAAACCCAAGTCATGTATTTTGTAAAGCTTTCTCTTTTTTCAAAGGTTCCTGGTGAGATACTTTCTGATCAAATTGAAGAGATTTATATCACATATCATATGAAATTTCCACTTATAGGTAGCTTTCAAGAGTTAATAAATGTTTACCTGTCACAGAGCTGTGATGAAGCATCCAAATTCAATGCTTATCAAGCTGTTGTAGTTGGGACTTCCCACACTCTAGTCAGCACCTTAAAATCCTGATCCTCAGCTGAGTTGAAGCTGTGACTATATCTGAATTGCATGTCACGGTGGGACTTGACTACACATTACCATCTTCTAGGGCATCTTTGGAAGAAAACTTGTGACTGTGGGTGAGAAGGGACTGTGTCATGTTCCTGTAGGTCTCCTCATCTGCGTGTCTGAGGGACCAGCACCCTGATGTACACCATGAAGTCCATCTGCCCTGCAGCTGAGGTTCAGCCACGGCATGCACACTAGGACTGCTCTGCCACGCAGAAATAGTCACTATCTGGAACTCTTCACTTCCCTGAGGTCTAAGTAGGTGTAGCTTTACATCTTCCTTGGGCTCTCTGACACAAGCTTTTGCCCACCTGTATTCCCCAGCCACAAAGGTCAGTATTGGTTTCCTATAGCTGCACCATTGCCTGGTGGCTTATCAAGTGAAGAGCTCCCCATTCCTGACCCCCAATGAAACTCAAAGGAAACAAATTGGATTAAAAACCAATCTCTCTTAGTTTTAATCAGCACAAGACATTTGCATATTCCTAGGATTTAAAATGTGCTTGTGTCCTTCTGCCCTGTGGTGGCTTTGGCACCATGCCTCAGAGCAGTTTGAGCTCAGGAACCTGTAGGGTTTGCAGTTCTGCAGAGCCCCATTTCTAAACCAGGGAATCTCTTCCTTTTATGCAGGCAGCTTGCTGTTCCCATGGTTTGGCTCCATACTAGAGCAATAGCATCCTAGCACAAAGGCACAAGCCTCTGCCCGTCTCTCCAGAGCAGTCTGCCAGTGCTGCAGTACATCCCCCAGCCCTCTCCAGGACACGTGAGAAGCTTTGAAGATACACCAAGAGCCTGCACTTTCCTTCCTTTTCTTCAGGAACCCAGCACTATCCAGGCAGCTGTTTCCCAAAGAGGAGCTGAGGAAAAGTGATGACCTCTATCAGGTGGCCATCTCACAGCCTCCAGTTTAGTGCTCCTCTGCAGCTAGATTTCATCAAATACACATTAAACAATTACCCAAATTGGCACATCAATCAATTGTCATTAAGTGATACAGAATCTAGTAAATTAATAAGCTCCTTATCGGTCATATTTAACCCTTTGTATTAATGTGGTTGTAGCTATCTGTGACATGTACTAATGCAATGTGCTTATGCTAACTTCTATTTTTTATAAGCTCTTCATAAGCCACTTATAAATAGAAGCTTAATATGAAGTGTGACAGATCTCTAATCTTTAGTCTCTCCTTAGCCCTCCAAGCGCTTCCTTTATGGAAATACAGACTATATCCAGTATGCCCTAGATATTCTCCATTCTTGCTGATGACTTTCACTCTCAGCCATTGATTTTTCCACCTCTTAACCAGTGTCAATAGATCAGTGCTACAACTGACTTTTTAACATTTTAAAAAGACAAATAAGATAAAAGGGGAAGTGAAGGGGTGATGAGTACAAAATATATTTTGTTGCTCATGTGATGTTGTGAGGTGGAGGGGTGTTCATGTCAATATAATACAGACATAAAAATCTGTATTTCTTTTCCACTGTAATAAAGAGGATTGAGGTAGCTAAGTGAATTGTCCAATAGAAGGGGAAAATATTGAAAAAATACTGTGTGTCATTTATGTAGTGTCAGCAGTATGTGACATTCTCTTTTATGAAAGGCCGTGTGCATAAGGGTATCCCTGTCACCACAGGGCAAACACTGCAGCTGAAAATGCCTGGTTTAGGGTTACACAGCAAACCAGTGCCAAAGTGGGGGATGGAGCCCTAATATACCAGTACCAGAAAATGCTCATGAGTCTATACTGGGTTGGTTTCTTTGTTTCTTTGTTTGTTTGTTTTCTTCTGTGGGAGAAAGCCTGTGCATCAGAGGCTCAGGTGGTATGGAAAATTAAGAAGTAATACCTGTTCATTTCACCATATGTCATTCAGATTTTGTTGAGTACAATCCCTGCAGTATCCAGTGTTTTTATTTTGATGTTAAAAGAAGCAAAGCCCTGTAGTTATATTTCACCCTCTCCTTATGTTCAGCTATGAATAGTATAAAAATGCATGTCCCCAGGCAGTTAATACATTGATATGCATTCACAGATAAGCACATTTACATTTTTGTGTTGCTCACAAACAGGAGAACACCTGATGTAGGGAACATCAGGTGCAGAACTTGTAGGATTTAAAGCACAGCCAGAGGTAATGACTCCAAATTGTAACCTAACCTAACACTTTCTCAGCCATGGATTCCTCCTCCCTTTTTCTTCTCCTTAAAACTTTTGCGGTTGCGTCACTGATAAATAACAGCCCTTTGCTCTGTCATATATCCTTTTTTTATTTAAAGTTGTGCCTTCTTACCCATTAAACCTCTCCTCATCAGCATTATTTTTACTTTTCAGAAACGTGTATTCAATATTATAGGCTAGGAGTTCTTTTGTTTTCTCCCCGAGGATGTAAAACCCTGGGGGATTTAAGTATCTACTTGATAGGCTCACACAGTCTTAATCAGCCTATAATGGAGCTAATGGCTGTTTGTCATCCTTGGAGATATAAATTTCCTGGTGATGTCTACTGCAGTCAGTACATGAAGTATGCTCTGACTGCCAGCAAGGTCTAATAACCAGGAGAAGGGCAGCCAGCTTCATTAGTGAGAGCGAGACTGAGACCGTACCGGCTGCTTTTCTGGGGAACTGTGCTTTTTTGAATACCGAGAGGGAATAATGGATAATACTGGTAAGTGAAATAAAACAGATCTTCCTTCTTAGTGGAGCTACGGGGTTCGTTTCTATCCTGTCTCACTTGCTGCAGGAGATGTGTTTCTTTAGCTTTTGTGGCTTCTTCCTTTTAAATGTCCTTTATTAAAGCAAATTTTTATGTGTGAAACGTGACACACTTCAGTTGTTAACCCTTTAATAGTCTGGGTTTTTTCTGGTTTAAGTCTGTTTCCTGGAAATGTGAACCTAAACTGTAATGTGCGATCTGCCTTTTTAAGGTTTTCAGTGTTAATTTGGAAGCTATATGCAGGAAATGTGGCAGGAAGGAAAAATACATGTACTTCAGTACGGAAATATCTCTCACAGTTTGCAATAGGTCTGGATCAGGTAACTAATAAAGCTAATGAAAAGTAGATAATGCTTAGCTCCCATCTGTCTTATTTCAAGCTGCCTCTGTTTTCTCTATATAATGCCTTACTCTCTTTTATACTTAGTATGTGAAATACTGAATATATTTGCACTTTTTACTTCCTTTGATGTTCCAACTTTAGATCATACATTTCCATCCCAAATAATTCACTTCACAGTTTCTAAGGAGGTGCAGACATCATTGCATCGGTGATGAAATGCATTATTTGCATTTCCCTTTTGCATTACCTAGTATCACAAGGCAGAGCAAAAAGAGAGCTCTTTGGGATGTATGTTTTGCATGCTGGTTTGATTGCTATGAAACTTGACCATGTCAATGTCTCACTGATTTATTGGTACTAGTGCAAGATGTATTAGGACACAGAATCTGCAGTAGAATCAGTGCCCTTTGAAACCTGCTCAGATAATCAGATCTGTATAATGTTGACCTTAAAAGTGGTTATGACCTCCACATTGTGTGAAAAGATTATTCTACAGTAGATTTCAGTCATGATACTTTATGTAGCTTTAATTTGTGTGGGTTTGTGGGTGTTTTTGGTTTTTAATAATTAAAGCAAAACTCTTATTTATGTCTGCCAAGTTGTCCAGGTCATTCTTATCTCACGTGTAATGTTATCAACTTCTGTGACAAACATATAAAAGGATCTTGCTGGGTGTTTTTAATGAAGTTCAAGACAAAAAAAAAAAAAAAAAAGACGAAAGTTTTTCCAGAATTTGAAATGTAGACATTATGGCAAATTTCATTGCCAGCATCTCTGAACTTAAAAACTGACATAGTCCTAGTATGATGTTCATTTTTGGAAATAAATAAGATTAGCAATACTCTTTGCACTTGGTGCTTTGGTTAGCTTTTTAAAAGCCTTAACATAATAAATGATAACAACTTGTGTTTGATATTGCATGACAAAGCAGAATTTTCTGCTGGAGGAGAAGGATTCCTGCTCTGCAACACAGAATGTCTGTGGCCAAGAGATACCCTGGCAGGCAAAGCTGCTAATTCCTCCAGGTTTTCACACTCTTCAGCATCAACAACTAATACTATTGAAGTCTTGACAGAGATACCACTTTAATCCAGCTATAAGAATCTGTTCTGGAATGAGTCACTTATCTTAAAGGCCAGTTTTGGAGGGGGTAAAGGGGGAAACAAGTATCTGAAAACCATAGAAACAGATTTTCCTGTATGTGGTGTTTGGTGTGCGGGTTTTTGTTGTTTTTTTTTTGTTGTTGTTGTTGTGCCTTTTTTTTTTTGTTATGTTTTTGTGGAATTTTTTTGGTTGGTTGGTTGATTGGTTTTTGGTTTGGTTTGGGTTTTTTTTGTTTGTTTGTTTTTCTTTGCCTAAGGAAGATTCCAGTTTGGTTGCTATCTGCAAAATTTGGAAGTTAAAGTAAGTAAGTAAAGTAAGTAAAATAGAGTAAGTTGGTCTCTGCATAGTTTACCAACTACTCTCAAAGCCTCTTACAACATCATTTTGCTGAATAATTACAGATATTTTTTTTCCATGCAGAAACTGATACTTTTTGTTTTTTTAGAAAACACCTACATACCATTGAAATTGGTTAAAATGATCATTTTGGATGAGAACTAAAAACCAGTTAAAAAAAAAATCCCCAAACTAACCCAAAAACAGATGGAACTAAGCCTTTTTGAAGCTGTCATGGCAGAGGGCATGGCCATGATCCATCTTCTACTCCGGTTACCAGTGATCTTCTCACTGCCTGCACTCAGCTTGGTCAGTGAGTTTGAGCCCCACGTGTGACATGGACACGATCCCTTCTCCAGACGGCTCTTCTCAGAGTCCTGTCACTTCTGTACTTTGAGAACTGTAGGGAATACAACCATTTCCAAAGAGCCTATGGGATGCTGGATAAACACAGTCAGGCTGTAGGTTACTTTTAGGACTCATGATCTCTAATTGCAACCAAATGGAGTTGGGTGCCAATGTGGGGACTGTGCAGCTAAGCACCTCTAGATATCTGGCCTGTGCCCTCTGACTTCTACAGGGATGTGAGTGCACCTTTGAAAACCCAAGTAAACAGTGTAATCTGGGCACTTACAAGACCAGACAGGAGGAGGATATTTGCAGCCATAAACCTAAATGCCTGATAAATTTGTTCTTCAGCAGCTTGCCAATTGAAATGTAAACACACTGATGTATACAAGCTGGATACCTGCCTAAATTCTTCCTAAAGACATGCTATTTCTGGCAATAAAGAACTGCAGAGTATTAGCAAAGCTGTGGGTTTTAGCCAGTGAGTGTTAGAAATAACAATTTAGTATCAGTGTCAGTGAATCAGGCCTATGTTATTAAACTCATCATGCTGCCTAAGAGACTTTCAAAGTCAGACCATGGATAATTGTTGGGCAAAACTCCATCTTCTGCTCTGCATAACAGAAATATCTCTATAATTTGTCACTCCTCTGCCATCATTAAAATAATTTCCTGGCCAAAACTGTCATTTAAAAAGATTGTTGCTAATAGGTCACCTATATGCACTTTTTAGTTCTTATGGTCTGTGCTATTTTGTGGGTTTCAGAAACAATGTTTTCATTCAAAAAGTCCTTTAAATGTTTGATTGCTTATATTTTTAATCTGTGTACCGAGACAGTTCCACATAATTGTTGTGTCATGTGTTCTTTTAAAAGCCTTTCCTGGAATAACAATAAAATATTCATCCATCTGTGTAAGGCACATCAGGACAGTTCTAGTTGTATTTTTTGCCTATTTTGGCATCAGCTGTTTGTGATGGGCTGGCTGCAGGTATTCAGCTGCAAGGCAGCCTGCTGTTCTGGGCAAGAGAGGGCAGCCAGCAGTCCCCATCTTGCCTCCACTGGCAGGTCCTGGGCTCCAGCCTTGCTGCACACATCTGCTTTGGGCCAAATACATCAAGCCTGGTGGCAGCAATGATGTAATGGAACTCGTTTTAAAAAACCCAGGAAGGTCTAGAAATAACTCATGGGGGGAAAAAGGTGAACATAATATAAAAGTAGCAAGAAACTTGCAGTAGCAGGAAGAGAGAAGCTGAGGAAACAGACGTGCTCCCAAGCGATGTGGGTTTTTTTTGTTTGGGGGGGGGGGGGG
>JAWWEW010000112.1:52476118-52518550 GCA_035583185.1 Anabacerthia variegaticeps
GGAAGGTTTCACTGGCTAATTCCGGTTGTTTAGGAGGTAAATTACTGCTGCTGTTGCTCTTCATGCTGCAAGGCAATACTTTATTCAGTCTTATTACCATTACTTTATGCAGGTAGCGTGTCTTTCTCCTCTGTGCTCCAGTGCTTTCTTAAATTTTCTTTTAAAAAAATTATCAAACCCTCTAAGTCCCGTCCTTTCGTTTGTGATGTCATTCTTTGTGTGGCACCTAAGAATTCTACACCACAAGGGCACTTACTGCCAGAAGAAGCCTCCTGGGACAAAAGATCTGGAGGCAGGCAGAGCAGGTTGTGGTGAGGGTGAACACTGTTGTTGGAGCACACAGACAGTGTCTGCAAGCTCCAGAGTGCATAAAATAACCAGCAGTTCATTACACCTTAAATAGACTACGTATATGATAATGCAACCTACTGATTAGGGCCCTCACCTGTCCTACTCTGTACCAACTTAAAATGCAGAAATACTTTGGGTTGGTTTTTTTTTTTGGAAGGAGAATTAGGAGGACTAGAAACAACAGCCCAGCCCCACGCCAAACTGCTATATAGAGGTGCTAACACTGCTTTATTCGCCATGCCAAAACATCACCAGTGTTTCCCTCTAATCCCAGCTGGCAGGACAAAAATCCTCAAATACTGGTACTATACCAGCAAACAGATCAGGTTATTTCCACCGTTGGAATGTCAGAGAAGCAGGAATTAATCCCTTCAGGCAGTAAAGAGGAATGAGTAAGAACCCTCAAACTGTTCTTCATCCTGCTCAAGCTACTGTGTGGATGGATAGAAAAGGTCCTCTCCACCTAAATGCTGGTCTTGTATGGGATTTGGTCTGGAAACAGAGCTCCTGTAACACAGACGACAGGCAGTCTCGCTGTTGTCTAAGCTCATCTCTTGGGAATGGGAACCCTGAGGAGAGAGAATAAGTTTTTGCCCAAACATGCCTTCTTTTGACAGCCCAATATCACTTGAAAAGGCTCCTCAAAAAACCCCACATCCCTCAGACTGCACTCCTCCAGGCCTCTCTAAAAGGGAATAGGTACCATTTCTCCAACAGTGTAAGTGCTAATGGGATATTGCTATGGTGCAGACAGCTGTGGTGGTACCCTTAAGCAGATGTTTAGTTACCAAGGATGAAAGCTTCAATATATGGGTAATTCTGGTGCCTGTGTTGCTGGGCAGCAATGAAGGAGGAGGTTGAAGACTGTGGAACTGAGAATTTGTGGATCCAAGCATATTTCAATTAAAGGAAATAATTTCTCACAGAAATATCCTGTTACCCCCTAGATTATGCCCACAGCAGATCTGTTTGCTGGGTACTGGAGGATACTCAAATATTGTAATGATGAGGAGCCTAAGGTTCACTTTACACCGTAGCTGGACACTCCCCACTGAACACACTGTTCCAGCTACTTGGTGTTTTCAGGAGAAATGCACTCCTGCTGTATCTTCTTCTCCCCTGGGATGCAACAAATGGCAGAAAAGACTGACCACAATGAAAATAGCTACCACACACAACATGTACAGTCTTCATAGCAAAGGGAATGGGAGTCAAGGAGTCAGGCCTGGATCAGGGTGTTGTTGTAACCTTTTGCTCACATTCACAAACAATGCCCTATTGTGATGTTGTTTCCTGCAGATTATCCTAATAACTAGTGAGCAGTGAAGCATGAACATTTGCTCAGGTTTCTTAGATTGAATTCTAATGTAATAAAATGTGCCAGCTTTTTAAGGGCCAATCAAAACTGCACAAGAAGAAGAATTGGAGAAGATAGAGCATGGGAAATTTTGTTGTAACTCTCAAAACTTGGAAATTTCCAAAAAGAAATGAATTTTATACCAAGGACCATATGGTGTGTGCTTTCTTTTCTTCTATTTTATGACTTGGCAATTATATTGATACATTTAATCTCTAAAAATGCATAGTTTGATGTTGGGACTAGAGCTTTATAAAGGCTTGATTGCAATTATAATGGGGGTGGGATTTTTTGTGTATGTGAAAAATACACAGCCCAAGGCCCTGTGTGGTATGTGAGCTGATAGAAACACTGATCAAGTACCTTGCCAGGGAAACAAGGAGTCTCAGAGTGCCTACACAACCACTTTATTGCACAAGTGCTGAAACATTACAGTCATTTACTGCACCAGCAAATTTGTAATATACTAGGTATAAAAATGATTGTCAGTGAAACACATTTTAGTGACTTCAGCAAAACAGCACCAAAGAGGAGCTGAATGATGTCTCATTTTAGCAGTTCTGTACCAGGCTATTAGCAGCAGACTAATGACGTATGCACGTAAATGTTCTGTCTGTGGAGAAGGTCATGCTCCTTGTATTCTGGGTTGTCTTTTGTCCTTTAGACTGACTCAGCTTTTACTGAGCTTAACATGGAAGGTATGTAGTTGTCACTTGGAACAGCTTGCAGTCAGAATGGCCTTTCAAGTCAGACAAATTATGTTTGATGTAAAAATTAACATACAGACAAGGCTAAAATAACTTCAGAAAAGGTATGGATTTTTCTTAATAAGGTGGTATAGTCCATTAGTTAACCAATGTTGCCAGGCAACTTTTGCAAATAAAAAATGCCTTGCGTGAATTGTGGATCCAGTTATACCACATTAGTTTAGTCAACTTGACGGGGTAAATTACTTATAAAACCAACTAATATTTATCATACTATATCATGCCAGATTTGCATACGTTGCTACCACCATAATTTTTCACCTACTATTTAATAACAAAATGCCTCAAAATTCAGATAATTATTTGCTTTCTATTCAGATGGTAAACAGACCTCTTCCTTTCTATACATCTTACAGTCCATGGATTTGAACTGCAGGAAGTCTCTGTGCTGGAATTTCTATTCAGAGTTCTAAAAATTTTGCAGGATTAGTGGGGTGGTTCAGTACAAACATCTACACGCCAAGAAAGTTTTCAGTGGTGCTGGCCACACAAGAAAATTTGTAACTTTTTCAACTGACTTGAATCAGTTTAGCTTATCTATACATGGATATATGCAAGAATAAAGAAAAAATTTCACTTTATAAATGATTTTACTTAAACTAATACAGCCCCTGTTGGTCGACATGAGCTGCCTTGTGAGGCCAGGAGTTAGTACTGAATGCTGAGCAAGGGTTAAGTCTCCGTATCTTTAAAAAAATTAACTTAAAAAAATTAACTCTGAGGATCTGATCCCTGACAATGTCATATGATTTTAACCACATTTTGTCTTGAGTTGATTGGAAGTCTTCCTGGACTCAGGTGTAATACCCTATGCTGGGACATTTGGCTTTAGTGGAATTCAGCTGCACAAAATGAAAGTGGCCCTATTTTACCCCTTAACCAAAAGGCGATCTATCTTAAGGGCTACTCTAGAAAGGAAGAACTATCTTCTCCATATACATTATTAAAAAACAATTAAAAAGCTGCTCGGTGCTTTCCTCAAAGGTTAAATCTGCACACTGCACTCTGATTTATGTTCAGCATGTCAGGATAATGGGGATGGAAAGCACAGGACACACTTGACCACATAAATATGTTGTAAAACATTCTGAAAGTTTTCAGTCTGTCTCGAGGAGGAGAGGAATAAACAAAGAAGGGACCATCGACCTGACCTCCACATAATTTACTTAATGACTGCCAGCTACATTCATAAATTTACAGGCACTGGGTTTTATCACCATGTGTGAATCAAGGTTGTGGTTCATAATTACTCTGCATGGGAAAATGAAGATTCTGACATCTTGCATTGTATTTTAGTAGTTTAAGTGAGTGGGATCTGTGCTTGAGAATGCTTAGGAGCACCCATCCTCCTGCTACATCACCTGAGTAGGTGAGACTGTTTTTTATAGACTTTTGATTACTGTTTTGGGGTGAAACAATTATTTACTGTGGCACACAGCTATGATACAAGGAAATGTCTCAGCTTTTCTGGAAAGGGTAACTGTTTAAGAGTGTGTGTGGGTGACTTATGTAGGGTATCTTTTTTTCTTTTTTTTTTTTTTTTTCCCCACCAGATAGCACAGCAATCTAAGTGACTTTACAGAAAATACTGAAGTATAATGCCAAGCTGGATTTTATGGATCGTACCCCACAACCAAGGGCATTTGCCTTTCACCCAGAGAACCCAGTGGATGCTATTTACAGTGCCCATGAAGGCACTCCTGCATGGCATGGGGCTGTACTTTGCACCCACACAGGTTTTTAGAGGGAGCTTGGCATTGCAGCCTGGCTCCCAGTGATGCTGGGGACTGTGGAGGAGGCAGTGAGGGTTCCCTGAGCAGGTCACGTTTTTGGAAATGTGTATTTTCTTCCTTTCACAATGGTTCTTGGGTTAGTGTTCTCTACAGTCAAATACTTACAAAAACCACTGTGAAATTAAGTCCTTTTTCTCTCAGTAAGCAACATACCAGTAAAGGTCTTATTACTGGCTCTCTCACGTGAGCTTTGCCACTTCTGTACAGGAAAGTAATTCAGTGAGCCACAGAATCATGAAAATATCTGAAATACTATTTCTTTTAAATGGATTTTCCTTACAGAGAAGCTATCTTCCTGAGCATTTCTATAAAAGCTTCTGTCTGCCCGATTTAATTGGATTGTAGCTGAAAACAATAATATTTCATTTGCATGAACTTTAAAAGTCTCTGCATTTTTCCCCCTGCAGCCCATCTGGCTTTAATGTTACTGAATTGTAATTTAATGATATTTGTACATTTGAACTAACTAAATGTGCTGCATTAATGATTGTATTAAACAGGTAGTTAGGAAAAAAGTGTCATATTGATGCTTAGTCTTGGAAAAAGCACTTTTGCCAAGAACCATATGGCATTCCTGCCTTATTTCATATAATTGTTTTAGTTTCCTTATGTGTGGGGCTTGCAGCTGAGTGAACCCGAGCTAAACATGATATGGATCAGCACAAAAAGGACCCTCAGGACTAGTGGAGTTAAAGCATGCTGGTTCCTCTGATCACCAGCAAGTCAATGAATAACACACAAGAATTTAAAAAGCAAAATGAGAGTCATAGATTGACACTTGATTTATGCAATCAACATGTGAAGACAGAATGCCACGCATATGGGAGGAGATGGAGGCAAAGCTGACCAGGCTTTCTGCCTTGTTAAAATGCTACCAGGTTACTAGATCAGTGTTCTGCTACTGCATGCTGGCAAGGGTTCAAAACCCAATCCTTTATAGCCCTCTCCACACACAGCCATGTACACTTGGTCATATGGAAGTTAAAATGGGATATATTTCCCAGCATCAAGGATGGCTTTAGAAACTAATGGCATGTAAAACCTATTACAAAGATAGCTATCTTCAATTTGGAGAACTAAAGCGTCTGAGGGTTTGGAACAAAACCCCAAACAATTGCTTGGGACAGGGGAGGTAGATGGTGTGCATGAAGCATGACATTGGATCTAATTGTGTCTTTGAACCAGTCACACCTTCTTGACGTTACCACTTAAAGCACTTTTTGACATCTACCACCTCTCTGGGCTACCTGTTCCAGTCTCTCACCACCCTTATACTGAAGGATTTCTTCCTGACACCTAATGTAAACCTACCCTCTTTCAGTTTAAAGCCACTCCCCCTTGTCCTATCTCTACATGCCCTTGTAAAAAGTCCCTCTCCAACTTTCTTGTAGGCCCCCCTTCAGGTACTGGAAAGATCTCCCCTGAGCCTTCTCATCTCCAGGCTGAATAGTCCCAGCTCTCTCAGCCTGTCTTCATAAGAGAGGTGCTCCATTCCTCTGATTTTCTATATGGCCCTCTTCTGGACTTGCTCCAACAGGTCCATGTGTCTCACGTGCTGAGGACCTCAGAATGAGTCACGGTACTGGAGACAGTACTCCAGGTAGGTTTTCACCAGACCAGAGTAGGTGTTTTCTGTGATAGAAAACTGCCCAGGGCCAGGCCAGGAGCAGCTGGAAGAAGCAGACCGAAGACAGAAGAAAGAGTCTGCCAAGGAGGAGGGCAGCTGAGCAGGATGCACTTCATGCTTTTTGTAGCATGCTGCCTCCTCCCATCACTCCAAATGAAACATAGAAATTGTGCCTTGGGGATAATAACACTTCCCTAGGACCAGTGAGAGGGTCTCACATGCTGTAATAATAGATGCTGTATAAGTGCTGCAGATGGAAAGTGGATATTGGCTCAATATTTGCAAAATGGGAATAATAAGACCAGTCTTCCAGAAGACCATTCGATGAGTTTGGTGCAGGAAAGAATGTCTGCCACCAGCCCTTTATTCTGTTACTCTGCAGACACTGATGAATTAAGTGTATAGTGTCTTGCTTTGAAGAAGAAGTGGAACAGACACAGGGAGATGTCTGACACATATTTTGAGGTGTATTTAATATTGCAGTGCTTCCGGATTCCACTAGCATGCTAGGGGTTTTGGCTTCAAACCAATGTTTGCAGCAGTACCATGTGTCTCTGGAACAGCAGTGCTTACTTTAGAGCTGGCTATGAAAATAGTTTCCATTATAACCCCTTGTTTTCACATGCTTCTTTTATTTTATTTTGAAAATCCTCTTTTGAGTAAAAAATTTCCATTTGTATCTTTGCCAAAAGGTGAAGTTTTTTCCCCTTCTTTTTCTTGAGCTTGGAGGAAGAATCTTTCAAATGTTTTTGAGTCATGGGAGAGTGGAAAAAATGCATTTTCCCAGTAGGGTAAAAAAAAGTCTACATTTTCATAATAGTAGAAACATGAAGGGAAAAGAAACTGAAGGCAGAAACTCGTATTTTTGTCTAGATATTTCTGTAGCAAACCAGCTTCATGGGGAAGCACTTTGATTTGCCAGAGGCAGAGATTATTCTGATTTTTGGAAGTTAATCAGACATGGGTTAGGGTTTAAAACTTTGCTGGCATTCAGGATATTGTTCAAGGTAGTGTCTTTACAGCTGCCCATTTAAAAAGGAAAGAGCTAGTCCCCCATGGACTTCTGCCCTTCAGAGCTAATTATAGTCCAGTAATACATTTAAACTCATTCTAAAATCTGATTGAATGGAGAGGAACTAGATGAACAGTGGTGCCAAACATTTTTAAAATTTTTTCTCAATTCTCACTCAAGTCAGCAAGAGCAAACTGATGTTGTTGAAGTCGTGGACAGGCTCAGGCACTTTGAAATGGCCAAAGTGCATGACAGGGTATGTACACACGACTGAGTAAAGCAACTGAGAGACTTCATTGAGTGTGCCTGCCAAATTTTTTATTGTTGTCTTTCCCCCTTCACAGAGGCTAGGAAGCATCGGTGCAAAAATCTGCTGTGCTGTGTGTACTTACACTGCATCAGTTAATAAATAGAAAGGAAAAATAGAAACAGAAAGAAAAGGAAAGGGAGAAAGAAAGTAAAGGGGTAGGCATCTAACTATCATGCTGAGGCGTGATCCTGCACCCCTATGCTGCTTTCTATTACTGTTTTTTCCTGGTCAAAGCTGTAGTGGATATATTATTATTAAGTCCCCTCCATGTGTTGCAAAGAATATAAAAGATCTGAACAATTTTTGGGGCTAATGATACTGTTGTAATCTTCAGTTTCATATTTCCTGGCTCTTTTGCAACTTTTAGCTACACAGCCTGCATATTTCATTAGACCTTTTGCTTTCTATCATTCAAAACCTGCTCCAAGTGTACATACGTTTGGCAAAGACATCCAGAATGATGTGTTTATTTTGCTTCGGTGCCAAAAAGCAGTGATTCATTAAGGAGCCTGGAAATGTAGAGGGAAAGCCACAGCCAGCAACCACCACACATGCCCTGAAGAGGAGAAATCTGTGTTTTTCCAAGGCAAATGGTTAGTACAGCTGGACCAGTATCACGACAGACTTCTCTGAAGCAAGGAGGCACTGCTGGACAGGCTGGAGAGCACAGAAGTTCTCCCAGATAACTGGGCTTTGCTGCAGCAGCAGCCAAAAGGCAGCCAGAGACTGCTGTTAAGCCCAGACATGAGACAGAAAAAGTGCCTAAGGCCAGCTGGTCCAGCTGGTTGGAGCTCTCCTTGAAATGATGAATTAGGGAGCTCCAGTACCATGACCACTGCTGTGATGAACACAATGAAAGATGCAACAGGCCTTGAGAGAAGAGGTGGAGGAGGAAAGGTGGTCTGCAGTAAGAACTGGCCTCCAGCTGCCTTTGGCTGCACTACTTCACTTTCTCTGCTGAGGACATGCCAGCTTGTGTCAGCAAAGGGGCCTGTTCACTCTGTTTATTGTAGCTAGAGATGCAAACTTGAAGGGGCCAAAGCCTTTGAAAACCTGGCAGAAACCTGACTATTGAGGAACTCTAGACTCTGGCATGTCATTGTTACACCATTGCTTTCTTCTTCCCCAGATGCCTGAACTAGGACAGGCAGAAGACTATTTATAATTTTTAATGTAGTCCTTTTTGTCTTTCATCACAAATCTGTAACCCTGGACAAAATTGATATCTGGTGACAAACACACTGTTGATTGGAAAATGTCTGATGGTTATTTTCTGCCTGAAAAGGAAATGCTGCCCTGTGCTCTCAGAGCTGCCACTGCAAGACAAAATGCCATGCAGCAGGAGGTGCTGGGATCTAGGAGTCAGTGTGAGGCATGAAGGAAGTGATCATGTATGAATAACATTAATATCAAGAGGTTTTGTTATTAACAATCACAAACACGTAGAAGAGTTTTTGAAAATTTAAGGTTTAAAATTTAAACCAGGACTGTGTAATTTAAATTATTAAGTATTAGGATGGGACCTTAGCGACTTTAGGGGCTTCTTCTTGTTCTCAGGAATACCTGGTCTAGAGTGAGGGACACAGTGTGATCTGGTATGTCTGTTCCCCTTGGTGCTTTAAACAAAGACAGGAGGTGGACTTTTTCAGCATGAACTGCACAATGCTCAGCCCTTCTTAAAAGAAGACAGGATGCTTACCCTGAAGAACACATGTATCTTATAGCATCTTCATTTTCAGTAAATTCAAATTAAAAGAGCCCAGCACTTAGTGTCAGAAGGATCTGATTAATCAGGGTCTGAATCTCTCATTTGTTCACTTTTCATAATATTGCACAAAGAGTTCTCCAAAATCTGCATTACACCGCTTCTACTGCTTACATTGGAAGTCTTTAGGCACCTGATAACTTTTGAAACAGGAGATGTGAAAGTAATAATACTCCAAATAATTAGTGAAATACTCTGAGTCTGTGAGAAAATGAAGGTTCCTGCATAGTCCAGGCTTGATGAAGTGAAGCAAAACAAAGACAGGGAACTGACTCCAGATCATCCCCAACAAAGTAAACAAGTATTAGTGACAACTGTGGGATGGAGGGAAAAGTCAAAAAACTCAGAAGGATATAAAGTTCTAGAATTTGCCTTTAAGGAACACTAGGGAAAGAAACATTTTTGAAAGATATTGTGCAATAGAAGTGGGGTGGGCATGAAGCACGTAGAAATTAAAATATAGGAATAAAGTGCAGAAGGGGTGTAGGGCAGTTTCTGAAGCTGAGGAGCATGCACAGAACATGAGTATATCTGCTCCCTATTATTCCCAAAATGTTTGTGTTGGGACCATTTTCTTTCTATTTTCTGCCTTTCAACTGCACACATTATGTAAATTACTTTAAAAGTTCAGTGCGTACAGTACCACGAGAAACTGCAAGCTGCTACTAAAGTGAAGATTTTTCAACATACTTGCAATGTTCAAGACTGTAGAAGTCTTTCCTAGAACAATTTGCCAAGCAGTTACTTAATATAGGCAAGAGGAATGTTAAGTTAAAGGGTGCAACAGCAGAAAGACACAGATCAGATGAAAAAACCACATGAGTAGACCCATAAGCATTCATTACTAACCATTTAAAATCATATTGATGTGCTGTTGTGCAAGTTTCTTCTATGTACAAGTAAAACTCCCAAGTCAGAGAGCACAAAGAGAGGCCCATGGCTGAGGGCCCCTAGCACACAGCCTGGATAATAAATTATTGAACTGCTGTTGCCCTGAATTGTTTACCGGCTTCCCAGTGTCCAAAACAGGCTTGCAAACTGTTATGGTAAATAATTTAGAGTAGCAAACAGGTTTGCAAGTGTAGAACCTATTTGCAGATAATTCGTGAGCAGAAAGAAAACCTGCCTGTGCCAAATCACCAGGAATGAGTTTGCCCAGCTAAACTGCTTTTCCTGCCTGTGATGGAAAAGAGCTGGTAAGGATGCATAACAGGCACTGAAACACGAGTCAAGATCACCTGAGTACTAAACAAGTCTGAGCCCCTCAGATCTTCCATAGGTAAGGGCCTTGCTGCCTGCCATCCAGTGCAATCTTAATGTGAGCAAGCAAATCTCATCCAAGAAATGTCTGTTACATGTTTTAATCAGAATAGCCCTCATTTGTATATTACCTCTTCTGATCCAAGGCTTTGAACCTCTAGCTTTTTGCTCAACCACAGCTGATGTCTCATTCTTAAGCAAACAAACTGATTTTGGTGGTACCCTCCTCAAACTCTTCCCATTGTAAATGCAGATTCTCTACAAGTAGATACAAATTCAAAGTCATCATAAACCTTAGTGTCACCCATGACTAAAAATATTACCTTGCTTCTTGCTCGTGTTTGCTCATGCCATAACCTTTGCTTTGTTCATTGAATCATACAGCTCTACAGCCTGCTGGACACTGTGCTGCTCATCTTCCAGCAGTTCTGCACACTGACAGCAGTTGTGGGTGGGAGGGGTGGGAGGACCACCTGTCTGCATTATTTCTCTTCTGGACTCAGTGCCATCCTCTTGGTTTGTCTCGATAAGCACCCAGCTAACAGATTTTTCCTGTTATAAGACTGAATGTGTTTGCCAGTCTGGCATCACGAATCCTGGGATTAAATGTGATAGCCCTTCCTTATAGCTTTTGTTATATTTAGTGCCATAAATCAATCTTGGTGACTGAAAGATTAAAAATACAAATTCACCTTCCTAAAATGCCTCTTTTCTTTACATGAGCCTACAGAACTCTATAGATCAGGCAACATCATCCTACAAGCTGTAGGTCATGTATTGCCATCCATCATCCCAGTATAGTAAACACACTGAAATAGAGCTGTCTTTGAAACTTTATTGTTGGGAAGGAATTTGCTTTTTAACATGTGAAATAGCTTACTGTGTGTACTATTGGAACAATTTGGAAGTCTTATATCATCTTCTGTGAAGAGGTCTTGTATCTGCCATTTAGACGAGTGCAATATTCTTGTTTTACAAACACTTTTGAAATTCATGAAGAACCTATGCTTCCTCTTTTGGTGGAATATTTCAGTTCTTGAGGGTCAGCAGAGTGTCTGTTCATCGGTACTCACTATAACACTCAACACAAAAGCTTGGGACAAGAAGGGAAGGACTGTGTGTGTAGTATGAGGCAATTAAATAACTGCAGTATTATTACTGACACTTAAATCTCAAATCTAACTGGGACATTAGGTCCAGAAACTACATTAAAGGTGATATGTCAGAACAGTTTGGCATGACTTAGTGGAACCTGTGGTACCCATCAGCTGAACCTCTGCTTCCCCACCTTCCTCACGGTGTTTTAGCATCTTGTTGCAGCATTTCATTCAGTACAAGACTAGCCCTGGATAAAGTGGTCTTGGAAACTTTGATCTTGAAATTCTCACTTTCATCTTCCCTGACCATTTTTGCTTTGCTTGCAATTGTGGATTTCCAGAAACCCGAGAAGACTACAATAACTACAAAATGCTGGGCAGTCCATTTGTGTGTCTTATCCTCTTAGTTTTTAAAGGAAAAGTGGAACATACATCCTAAGACATCATAGATAAAGTCATCTACATTCTAAAACAAAGAAAGTATAGAAATAAAAATGTATTTTATCTATGTAATAGTAGTCTCAATCTCTGCTAGAATCACTTGTTATCAAACACTATTGTATCCTTAAACTTTTAACTGTCCTAAATGCCAACTACTCACACAGCAAAAAATTTAATGCACAGATGAGAACACTTCTATCATACTGCAGAATAAAAGTCCACAGACAACTAAATATTAAATGTATGTATTTTGTGTGGATGCTCATATGAGAATGTCAGTAGGGTGATAGAATTCCTTCTGTGTGGAGGCAATTACATAAATAAAGCTCTGCATATGAGAAATGTAGTACATCTTGGCTTTCAACAGCCCAGTTTCTCTTATAGGTAACATTGGTAGACATCTTTTTGTACAGTGTTGGGAATTCAGGGTTCATTCCCTCCTATCAGTCACATGCTGAATTCTTAAATCAAAAGGTTTAAAAGGAAGGATCTAAGCAGAAAAGTGCTATTGTTTTTTCTGATGTGATGATTTTTAATGACTGAGTACTTGAGATGTAGACATTGCTCCTTTGCCTCTTTAGGTAGGAAATAAAGCAGAAAGAGACATAATTGTTGTATGCACCTGTACTATCTTATACATTCAACTAGGATTTCCAATTCAGGATCAAGTATTTACTTTTGCCGACTGTACAAAGGCTGAATAAAGAATCTATGACTATAGTATTGGATGCTCACAGTTATCTTGTTTGTCATAAATAAAAATCCCATTAGGAAGAACTTTAAATTTTCTAATGCAAGTAAATTGTTTCTTTTTTACAGTTGCTCTTTTGGGTAAACTTTTATAAGCTGAAGCTTCATTTTATGTTTCCATACAGCATAATGTCTATAATCTGTTAGTGCTATAAATCAACACTGATTGTTCCCTACTAGAACTTCCATCCCCTACTTTCTAAAGCTGTAACCATATGTGATTACTTCTACAACATACCATGGAGCATTGCTGAGGTATGAAGACAGAACTCTTAAAAATGAGGTGGCTGTATGGAAAACATATAAAAGAAAGTCACTACCAAAACAAACAGAGCAACCAAAACAAAAGAAATTGGCAACTAATTCAATTACATGAAGGATGTAGTAACTAAACCCATTTTATCAGCTCACGAATCGACCTTGGGGAGTTTATTACTTCACGTGAATCATTGCAGACAGATGATGTATAGTTTTGCATTGTAAACTGGGCTTTTACGCAGCAGGAGAACACAATTTCCTTTGATAAAATTAATGAGATTCACTGGAGGCACACAGGAACACTTTTATGTTCCTGTTTACAGTGACTCCAAAGAGGTAACTTGAGTTTCTCAAAACAAACACTTTAAAAATAATTTTTCAAGAAAAGAAAAATAAATGTGCCAAATTGCATGCAGAAAAATTCTGCTATATAAATGACAGAAGTTGTCTGTTCAACAAGCTGCCCTTCTGAAAGCCTTCCCTTGGGTTGGACAAAGTGACCACTAAGCCATCTACCTCGCCCTTGGCTCCAGCTGCATAATTCAGCCTGGTGTCTCTGTACTAGCATCACTGAGTTGTCTTCAACTCTGTGCTTTGTATGGGGCCTGGAGTAGAAGGTGTCAGGCAAAGAGTCTTTCCCTCAGTGTTTGAACATCCAGGACTGTTGCAATGCTATTCTCTCCTTGCAAAGGTGCTGTCAGATTCAAATGCAGCACATCAGTCTTTCCTGAGTTCATTGGCACTAACTTCTTTCACACCTTTTGTTCAAGACCACTTTCTGCCATTTCCATCTCATCTCTTGTGAGCTGTCTCCCATCATCCAGCAATTTTTAAGGGGCAGATAACACTGGACCTAGGAGAGCACTTTTTGTCTGATAAAAAGCACAATGATCTAATGGGATTTCTACCTACCCCTTTCCTATTTGCATATCCGGATGTGGATATCAGATCCCTTTTGTATCAGCACTAGCTCACTAGGAGCTCATGTTGAATTTCGCCAAGCTCCTCTACGGAGCAACTTTCTAAGATACCCTCCTTGGCTCTGTAGGTAGTGTTGCTCCATCCTGCAAGTCTGGCTTTTTTCTCTTTCTGACTCTATTAAAACTTAACTTGTTTGAAAGAGCTGACTTTATTAAATAATCCAGATAACTCTGTGACTGCCTCGTCCTCATTATCACTCTGGTAGTATTTACTCTGTCTAAAATTGCTGCTGCTTGTGATTTACTTAGTCTTTTAAAGCTGTTTGAAATAACACTTTTCTGATGAAAACACTGATGAGCCTCCCCGCAGCTCCCTAACAAAAACAGAAACACCCTCATTAAATGCTATTGCTACTTGGACAATTGATCTGCTTTTCATTTAGTTCTTCATCTGTTTGTGCTTTATTAATTTTGTGTTGCCCTCACTTTTTTCTCTCTTACTAAATCAAGTACCTAGCGGAAGTCTATTATACTCAAGCCTCTGGCAATTTAACGCATAATCATATAAAAGAAGGAAATAAAAGATCTGTTTACCAGGACCTATTTTCTATTAGAAAAACATGAAGATTAGCATTAGTTGTATTCTTCTCTATTCACCATGTATTAGCTGACAACCACATCTCTTCTGCCTACTACACAGACCACAGCTACTTGTGGTGCTCTATTTGCATCCTTAGTATGGGCCCTACACTAACACAACTCTCCGTCTCCTGAAACGGTCACCACAGTGCCAACACATGCAAAGAACAGCAGGTCAGACATCTCTTTAACCCTCTAGGATTTCCATCTAGGATTTCCAGACCACTCAGAAATATGGTAATTTCACCATATGTCTCACTGATAGGTGTTCTTTAGATGAGCCTTGAGTGTCCTCCTCTGATGTATATGCATCTCCCTGATTTTTCCTAGATACTGCATAGTAATAGCTATTAAGCACTCAAGGGTTCTTGTTTGTTTGTTTGTTTGTTTGTTGGGGGGGTATCTCTTTTTATTTTTTTTAACGACTGGTAACAATTACTAGCTCTAGCTCTAGCACTAAGCTTGCTCTAGCGAGTTCAGCATTAAATTGTATCACTGCTTAGATTATGCTCATGCATTAAAGATTATGCTCATCCGTTGTTCCTTTTGCCCTAGCGCTACATGCACAAAGCTCTATTTCCCCCGATCTTCCCCGTCAATTTATCCAATTGATTCTGTCCCTCCTTGTCACTTGTTACAGCAAAGTTCTGTCTGGATGCTGCTGTCTTTGACCATCGTCTTTCTTTCAAAATTAAAAGAATCCTGTCTTCAGTTACACACCTGTGGATGAGGCGACGGTCGGGCGCTTTTCCAGACCTCAGTCCGAGCCAGACGAGGGCTGGTAACTGAGCCGTGCCCTGCCCAGGCACTCTTTTTCCACTCGTATGGTAGCGCAGCCCTGAAAACTGCCCTCCGAGCAGGGCGACGGGGATGGCTCCCTGCCGTTCCCTCTCGTTTCCCCTGTGTCTTCGGAGGGGATGAGAAGGGGTGGGAACAACTGTGTGTCTGGGCTAACCTTTCGGACCTGGGAGAAGGGCGGCGGTGGCAGACACCGGGACACCCTAGCAGCGCCGGGAGCCTCGCCGCTTACGCGCCGGCTTTTCCAATCTCCGCGTAACTACGGGTGGTTTTCTTGCTTTGTTTTGTTTGTTTGTTTTGCTTTGTTTTGTTTATTAAAGACTCCTGCCATCCCCCCTCCCCCGGGGCAGGCAGCGGAGCGGAGCGGGGCGGGGGCAGAGGAGGAGGAGGAGGAGGAGGAGGAGGAGGAGGGTCCCGGGGCAGCCGGCCGGCGGCCGGGCAGCTCGGGGGCGATGACAGGCAGCCGCCGGCCCTTAGCCGCCCCCCGCCCGCCGGCGGGGACCGCGGCCCCGGCCCGCACTGGGATGGCCCCCCGCGATCAGCCGCGGCCGAGGCTGCGCGCCCGGCGGGCGGCGTGACCGACTCCCGGCCAAGCCATGGGACAGACCTCGGTGTCCACGCTGCCCGAGCCGGCCGGCGGTGAGTACCGGGGGCGCCCGGCGGCGGGGACCGGCGAGCAAGGCGCTGGAGGCGGCGGCGGGGGCGGGAGAGAGCGGTGCCCGGGACGGGAGGGGAGAGAGCGATGCCCGGGACGGGAAAGCGGTGCCAGCGGCGCCCGGGACGGGAGGGGAGCGGTGCCAGCGGTGCCCCGGACGGGAAAGCGGTGCCAGCGGTGCCCGGGGCGGGAAGGCGGTGCCAGCGGTTCCTGCGGTCCCTGAGACGGGAGAGGGGTGCCCGCGGTGCCTGGGACGGGAGTAGAGCGGTGCCCGTGTCGGGAAAGCGGTGCCCGCGGTGCCCGTGCCGCCGCCGCTCGCCCGCCCGCCCCTTCGGACCGCGGCAGGGATGGGAGCGCTTTTCCACGCTGCCCTGCCCGGCTCGGCAGTCCCTGGCGGGAGACGGGAGGCTCCGCGGTGCCCAGCACCTCCCCGGGGGCTCAGGGTTCCTTTTCCACCCCGTTATTAAATAAATAAGTGCGAAGGGGGAGAAAGAAAGAAAGGGAAAGGAAAGGAAAGGAGCTCTGGCATCTCGCCCAGTAGCGCGGCTAGTATCCCGCCCAGCTGGTTGCTTTTGGCTCCAGGACATTTTATGTGTAAGCAGACTGTTGAAAATAAATAAATAGCGTGTGAGTAGAACTGGTTTTTGTTTTGTTTTGTTTTCAATAAAGCAATCCTAGCTGTTTGCAACTTTTTGAAGATAGTACAAACTACTTGGGAATGCTGTTTGGAGGCATGTTAGGATAACCTGGTGTGTTTTAGTTACTGAAAAACAGAGTGTGTCTCTTCCTACAATAATAGGATGTAGAATCTAAATTCACTCCAGCGAGGTTTGAAGTTTCCTGCAAAAATATCACTGCTTGCGTGTTTTTCCTCGATGCCTGTTTCCTTTGCATCCATTTAAAACAAATAAGAAAATCCTGTTGTGGACTTTAATTCTGAAGGCTGAACTTTGTCTTTAATTTGCTTTTATTTTGCTGTTAATGTGGGAATGTTTTTTTCAAATAAGAGACAGTGGAAGAAACTTTCTTTTCCCCCCTTTTTTTTTTTCCTTTTTGGGTGTTTCAAAAGATAGATTTAATAATAACAGATACATTTTCAGAAGGTCTCCATTATGTTCCTAGTTGTACCATCCCAGTCAAAACCTCGGATAATTTCCTCACCTGTCAGACACTGCAAGAGAGAGAAGTTGGACCGTTTCCAAAAAGTGTCACCATCCTGTTGAAGGTTTCACCCAGTAGCCAGTGTGATAGGATTATTCCAATGCAGGCACCGGGAAACAGATGTAAGGAAACAGATGGACTGGTTAAAAATTTTCGGTCACTTTTTTGTACAGGAAGTTTAACAAATGCTTATGTGAGAAAGTCTATTGTGAGAGTATTTTGCCCTTGAGGGGGGCCCATATCTTGACTAAGGATAGCTGTGGTGCCTGTGTTCCCTTGGCTCAATGCTAGTGAACAATTTTACCTAAAAGTCAAAAAGTCGCCCTTGAATTCTTTCCTAACTGAAACCAAAATTTTCAATCAGAAGCAGTAAGAGACAGGTATATAAAGATGTAGATTACAAAGATGCTACCTCAACATTGACAAGTAAATTCTAGTTTCCTCCATTTTAACAGCACTTCACTTTGTGAGGAGACAGTGGTAATGCCTCCAGGAGGTTCCACAGAAGAGTACTCCCACTGCACTTTCAGCACTGTTGAAATTGTTGGCAGGGTGTATCCTCAGCAAGAAACCATAGGGGCAGGTGGGTTTCTGGGGTGGCATGGATTCTTGGCGGTGCAGTCATTTGTTTTCTCTAGTCTGTTTTGCTGGTATGGTCTGAACACTCGATACATTGCAAAATTTAGGAAGCCCTGTTCAGCTGTGATCAGGGCAAGAGAATGACTACCACTGGTTCCTGTTCCATAGGTTGCCCCCTAGACAAGCAGGCCTAAATTCTTCGTTGATTTTGGCGTGCCAGCCAGCTACAAAGCCATTTGAGTCTTTGACAGCTGCTAGAGATTAGAGTTGAAGGAGATATCTGTCTTGCACTCGCATGGGCTACAAATCTGTTTTAGTGCTAAGGAATCAATAGTGCATTCAGATCCTCAGTGAGCCACACAAAAGCAGCTGTGAGAAGTTGCCTGCCTGTTTGCTCCCTTTTTTTCCCCCAGCCATGCCAGCCTGCAAGGGCTCAGACCCTGCCCTGTGATCTCTGCAGGCCTCAGAGGGGCTGTCTGCTGGGCACAGGGGAAGACACCCACTGTGGGGACTTGGGATGGACTGGTAAGGTGAACATGGTTTGATGTAGAAAACTAAAGTAAAAGATTTTTCCTGAAAATCACAGTGTGTTAGAAGAGATAAAATATATGCATAATACAGTACTCAGGATGGACCCCAGCCAGTGTCCTACAGGGTTTTTTTTTTTAAAGGTTTCCTTTAAATGGAAGGTTTTACCCTTGGAAAGGAAAATATATACTGAAGTACTTAAACAGATCAAGGTCTTAGTGTCACTTTCCCATTGGGTTCAGGGGAAGACTAGGCCTATCCATAAAGTTCAAAAGTCCTTCTCAACTGGGCAAATACAGACTCATACCAAACAGATTAGCATGTCTATAAAGAGAAGAAGAATAAGATTTTCATACCCCGTTGTAACTTTATTCAGCAATGCTGTCTTGCTAGAGTTTGCCATCAGCTGTGTGTGAGTGGGTGTTGAAGTGTTTTGGACAGGAGAATCAGGGCTTTAATCATGAATGGGCAGCAAAGCAGGTCTTAGATTACCTGGTGGGTGTCCACAGGCAGCTTTTGCTCCTTCTCCTCGGTTACAGCTTTTCAGTCATTTAGATAATTTTTTTAAAGCTTGTTTGTTGTTTGCTGTGGTTAGAAAATGTGAACAGTGATCACAAGAGGAGCTTGGGAAGACAGTATAGATACATGGATAAGAAGGAGCACATATTGTCCTTGTTCATTTTCCTTCTTCTTTGATTTTCCCATGCCTGGCAGGATTTGATTAGTGTGTTCTCTCCCCATTCACTGGCTGGAGTTTAGTGCTTTGGGTTGTTATCAGCCATCATGTGCAAAAGCTATCACTTCTGCTTTCTGATCTACAGTTTATCAATGGGCAGCAGAGCTGTACAGTTTCCAGCAGTCTTTATTTTTTTTTCCCCTTTTGGATTTGTTCTTGGGTAGTTCAGTACCAGTCACAGTACTGAGAAACCACAAAGTCCTCAAGCGAAGGCATTATCAGCATGTTGGGAAGGTAACATTTCAAAGCTGAACTAGTTAGGTGGCAAAAGATTTTTGTTATTTCTTGAATAGCAATGCCTTGTCGAGAAAGAAATTTTCAGGAAAAACAGACCTTTTAGTGTTCCTAGGAAGAGGTCAGGCAGCTCAGCCTGGAGTGTGAAGCACAAGTAGAGGATATATGGAGGGGAAGGACAAGTTGTGGAGAGGAAGGTCTCAGGAAACTCTTGCCCTGATGGTCAGGGTGCTCCTAAGGGCCAGTTGAAGACTGGGGTTGAATCCCTGTGCTGACCTCCTGTGCCAAGTATGTAGTCTGTGGGCGGGAGTTCCTCTCATCGTATATGTTTTGTAGAAACAGCACAGACTGTCAGGCTTGTTTTTCATCCTACTACAGACCCAAAGTTTTTTTGAGGGCATGAAAATGTACTTCAACAGCACAGAAAAACCATTTCCCACCCAGCTCCCCCCATGAGATGAAAGCAGTCACTAGTAGGATCCTGCTGTTTGTTGACCTTGGCACTTGGTGAAAATATTCTCATAGGTCAGAAGTGAACATGTTTCTCAGACTGGTCCTTTTCATCTCTCTTGGCTTTATAGGATTTCCTGCTCATGGACAAGGAAATATTTGCAGCTTCACCTGTGTCTGTGCAGAGGAATTGTAATTTCCTTAACTGGACAACTTTGTCCTAATCCTGAAATGAAATGGAAAACTAATATTTGTTTCAGCAGTTTTAGGTGTTGGTAAACAATCTAATTGGTTATCAGTTGAGCACTTCCAGGACTTGTCTCATAAGAGAAGTTATTCCAGTAATGCTCTTCATTAGTAGCTGCTTGTGAGCCTTAATGGGGGTGCTGTTGTGAGGCAAGCCCTTCTGTTCCTGAGAAGCTGGACATGGAGATACTCAGCCATAAATTTAAATCCTCATCCTGACTCAGTCCACTATGAATCTTAATGTACAGAAAAGCCCCTACAGCAATAATTCTAAATACTTTGAAAAGTAAATTGATTTTTCTCCTTCAGCTACTTTTACTTTCAAAAGTGGAAGAACTTTGACATCGTTGCACTTTACAGGAGGACATTTCAAAGCATTTACAGGTGCAGTGAGCTACTCCCAGCGCACCTATCAGATGGTCATTTCAGGTTTTGGTGCACTTGAAAGAGTGGAAAGCAGAGCTGTTGAGCTGAAATGTCAAGTCCCATTTGATGTGAAGCCCTAAATGACTTGTCCACAGCCACAAAGGACATTCTGGGCAGAGAGCCTCATCTTCCTAATTTTTTTTTCCCTGAGATTTAAATTTGTTGAGGGCTTTGAGGCTGAACCCTCATTGTATTTCATGGGGAATCCTATTCCTTTTCTGCCCTTTTTTTTTATGTTTTTGTAAGTACAATGCAAAGGTGTACTGTTTTCATTTGCTACTAAATTTACATTCAAAGCTTTTCAGTTTTTGGGAGACATTTTCTTCACTCTACCAGTGTTATCAGATGTTGCTACAAATGTGACAGCTCCAGAATTTGGATTAACTAAGTATGCAACGTTCCCCAGACTTCAGGTTGATAGAGTGGACATTTTGGATATCTAGTCAAAGCCATAAAAAGCCCCTGTTTTCAGACAGAATGGGTAGCCATGGATTCGCCTGATGCTAATGGGAACTGCAAGAGCTCTTTTTAAATGTTGGTGTGTGTGTATCTTGAGAAGTTTCTGTGAAAGTAATGCAACTGCTGGAAGTGTAGGTCTCAGCTCCCAACACCATGAGTCTTGTTTGTGCTGTTGATGATGGTCTGAGTGTAAAAGTGTGGAGTGAATCACTATTTCTAGAGGAAAAAATTGTGCACACTTTTAAGTACAGCATTTATAAAATATAAAATGTATGTGCTGCCACGTGCTCTGTGATCTGCCAGAACAGAGCAGGGCCCCCACAGCTGCAGCAGTTGCTGCTGGCCGGGCCAGAGCTCCTCAGCTGCAGCAATAGCTCACTGCAGAGGAGGCTGCAACCTGAGCCAGCACCACAGGGCATGGCCCAGAACACAGGTCTCGTAAGGATACAGGGGACCAGCCACACCACAGGGACCACATGTGTGTGAAGATAAAGACGTAGTGCTCAACAGGTTCCAGGTTGGTGTCTCACCTCTTCTTGCTCTGAGGCTGCTTCAAGGATGACCAGGAATTCTCCTCGTTTAGCTGCCAGGGTATGTGACCTTTCATGTCAGGCGTGCCAGCTGAGGTATCTTCTTGTGCTGATGTTTGGTAGCCATTAATCACCTCTTCACACTATTAATCATCAGCTTCCTCATCTGCCATGAGGAGACCAAGAGCTGGCTTCCCAGGAGCCAGCATGGGCAGGGTGGCAGAGTCCTGCTGGCTGCCTGGGTTTGGGGGGGGTGGGTTGTCTTCTCAGATGACCACCCTGATACTTCCCCCAGATGAAAAGCTTATGGAAGATCTTGTTTCCTGCTGAGCCCCCTGTGCTAAGCCCCACTGACAACTGATCCCACGCCACTGGATCTCAGCCATGCCTTGGATCAGTTGTCCTTCCTTCCTACAGCCTCTTCCTTGGCTTTCTTATCGTTTCTGAGTAATATGGCCTTGTTCTTAGGTGGTGTGTTCTGTTACATGTTTCAAAATGCTTTCCAGTCCTTTTTATGCTATTCCTGGATTTAAATGGGAAAACTTATCATAAGGAGGCAGGACAGCACCTAAGACAATCAGGAGGAAACTAAAGAGCTCCCAAGTCCTCATCAGTTTTTGAGCCATATCACAGTCCAATCTGTGAAAAATAGAAAAGACTTAGACATTTATATCTTTCTTTATATGCTTTTCTTTAAAGTTGTCTTTTATAAATTTTGGACACTGATGCTTTTTGAGATTTAAAAAATTTAATGTTGCTGAAAAATACTTGTGAATCAGTGCTGTTATGGATTTGTTTTTTACTTTATCATTTTAAAACATAATGATGAGTGCACTTAATGCCTTGGGTCAATCACTAGTAGATTTTTAAAACTACTTCAGCAAAGAGGCTGCTTTCAGAATTTAGTTCTGCTCCCTGTATTTAAATTGTAACAGTGGCTAGAAAAGTATTTCTCATATACTGAAATACCCCAACCGGCTGCTATTCAGTCCCATATGGAGAAGTAATTTCTGAAGTGTCCATTCATTGCCTTCTCTAATTGGCACACAGGGAATTCCTGGTTCTGCTCTTTTTCTGATACAAAAGGATTTTCATTTGAGTAGGGCCAGTGCTAGCCATGGGAAAAAAGAGAGGAGTTAGTTTGCTGGTGATGATAGAATGTCTCTAGTAACAGGCATCAGTGGGTCTGGTCTGTTTTGCCCCCAGCAGATCCCAGAGGGAGTCTGGCTGCTGGTGCCCCTGCTGAGACAGCAGCCAGGGTGTCGGTGTGTGTCAGGGAAGTAGGCAGTGAGGTTCTGTGTGTGTCCCCGGGCTGCCAGTACTCAGTTTTGCCAGGGCTGATGAGAAGCTTTCAGTCAGGTCTGCATTCAAGCTACATAAAGATATTGATGTGTAAAATATGTGCAAAACTGGGAAAGAACCTGTGGGTACAAACCATCAGCAGGGAAAGTAGGCAGATAGTGAGGGGTTTTTTTGTTATTTTATTTCATGCCTCCAAGGCAAAATCAAAGGCAAAGTGGAACACTGAGTACTTTATATCCCCCGTACGTGAACTCTACAGCTCCTAGACTGTCAATTGTATTTTGGGACAAATGTAAAATTACAGTGAGGTTCCAGAGTGTGCCATTTCCTACAGTGTCTTATCACAGAAATGTTTCAGTTAGGTGGGAAGGCCACTATGAACATCTGGATGATGCAGGGTGTGAATATGGACTTTTTTCTTCTCTCTGTCTGTGACTAGAATGACATGCGTGTCAGTGCTGGCTGTCCTCTTTTCTGGGTTTGGTTTTTTCCCCCCTGAATTTTTCTGGATTCAAATATTACCATATGGGAATCAATTTATCCTTGCCTATTTGCAGTCCACAGAGTCGTTTGGGCTAGCAATCAGCACAGACCATGCAATTACCTCTGTTACTCTCATGCTGGTTCATTATTAGAAAATTCGATTTAAGACATGAGTTTCTTGCAAGGCTTGATACAAGGTTGCAGCATAGGCATATGAATTTCTTCTGTCCTTGACTTGGTTTTGGTGCACTTGGAAATAAAGTCTCTATGTAAAGGGTAAGCCTTAATTACTTTGTTCTCTCGCTGCTTTGTACAGAGATGATGATCAGTGTAAGTGGGGAAAAGCTAGGGAGAAATGAGAATCTATGGTTTCCCCATCATTGTATGGAAGTCTAGGGTATGCTGTCAGGTCACATGCAAGTAAAATGGGATAATAATAATCTGTGATAACACTTGTTAATTGACAGATCAGAGTGTTAATACTGAATCTGTGTCAATGGTAGCTTTGTGAAAACGAAGGTTTATATGAAAAGATAAGTTCTGTGTTGCCTTTTCCTTCTCTAATTGCTGCATTGGTTTCATATGAATTGGACTGATGTTTTGCCCAACAGAATTAAGACTGTGATACAGCTGTCCTAACATTTCAAACCGTGTGAGCACCAAACCAGTGAAGTTCTCTCATGCAGCAGCATCCCGAGTTAAAAATGTGGTGTGAGTGTGAATAGCAAGGAAGGGTCCAGTTTGTGACTCTTCTCCCGATTGCTCTCTTTGCTTGTAACCCCCACAGATCAACTTACCTGAAGCATTTATGTAATAACAAGCAATATAAAGTCCCCCAGGCTGAAAACTAATCTCCTGTGGGCTTTTTTTTCCTCTCTTTTTTCCCCAAGATCCTGGATGAGTCAACAAAGAAATTACACTTTCATTGCATGCTTATGAAACAGATTTAGTGGGATACAATCAAGTAATTTGAGTCACATTACAATCTAAAGTCACTGCAAGCTGGTGGGAAATGATTTTTAGATACTAGCAGTCTTTATGAGGAGAAAAAAACCCCAACCAGTTCATTGCCAAGAAGTTGGACGTGATTAAATTATACATTTGTAATGTGTTATAATTTATTTCATTGTTAATAATTCAAAACTGGCTGTGCATTTCCTTCCCTGTAAATTCACTCAATGTGTCTGAAGATTACTAGTTTGTTTCTTGGAGTTTTATAGGTTTATGGCATTTCTGAGGGGAAGGAAGTGTTGGTTTTGGCACAGATGCTAAGAATATTCTTGTTCTGAAAATGTGAAACAGTGTTCTAGTGAACTGCTAATCTGGCCTCTTTTATGTTGATACAGAGAAGGGTGTAGTGGTTTTCCTGCCCTACACATTATACCACCGTGCATGATTCTCCTATTCTCATGAATTGTCCAAGTGATTGGTAGAAGGAAAATACTAGCATTAATTAGTGTTAAAATCCGTATGTGATTTAAGATAATTGCATTAATTGCAAACTAGTTCCTGTGCTTAAATTCTTGAAGAAAGGTTTTAGGAGGCTGGTCTGACTCTTATAAAAAGGCACTAGATTTGATTTCTTGGAAAATGATGCTGTTGTTGATTCTTACTTGAATGTTGCTGCTTTTGACACATAAAAATAGGGTGTGGAAGAAATATGTAAGGCCTGATGGGGAGACATGAAAAAAGACTGTCTATGCAAGGGAGTGAACAATAAACTGGGCAGCTTAGACTGTGGATAAAGCCAGCTTACCAAGAACTGGACAAGAACCAAGCAGAAATACTGTATACTTTAGCTGGAGGAGAAAGTAATGGAGAATAGCAAAACATGAGCCAGCGGGAAAAAGAGATGTTAACTCCAAAGCATTGCAGAATTTATGTGACTATGACACTCTGCTTTTAAAACCTTTTGTTGGACAATACTGTCATGTAACTGTATCATGTTACAGAGAGAACATGATTCTGAAGAGAGGAAGAAAGTTTTTGTTGGAAAAGCATGGGGGAATTCACAGAAACCTGAAACTGAAAAAACAAGTGTCTTGGACATTTACAGCAACACCTCTCTCTCTTCACTCCCCCCGGCACTTCTCCTCTTGCTGATTTAATTTTCTCATTGCTACCAGAGGCAAGGGGGGAGAAGAGTAGAAGGGCATATTTTAGTCAGATCCAGCAAGATGAATAGTATGTTTCTGAAACACTTAGCACACCTGGAAACTCTGTAGCTTAGTTTGAAATGTATAATAAAAAATGTGTTGAAGAAAAAAGGTATTTAATGTCAGTAGTGGAACTCTAGGAATGTGTATTTTTGATGGAGAAGAAGAGGAAAAAAGAGTGTACCTTTCTAGCTGATGTCCATGAACGATGAAAAAAAACTGTGAGAATACAGGGTTAGGCCACTAGAAAGTATCCAAAAGCTAAGCATTCTTTTCAATACATTTTAACCATTAACAAAAGCTTGGCACTTTGCAGGTTTCTCTAGGTACCAGGAGAAGCTGGACAAAAAATTTGAGGTGTAGCACTGCCTGCTGTATCTATTGCATAGATCAATTAGTAGTATGGAAATGGCTGCAGTAGCTGAAGATGCACCCATTGACACCTTCCCTCAGACAGAAGTTACTCCACCTCAGCTCAGCCTTGCTAGGGTGCAAGCCTTTTCCAGCTGCTTCAATGCAAAAACAGCATGTGAGAATAAAGACCACAGATAATCACCCTGGCATGATCTGAGAGAGCTCATGTCTCTCAAATCCTAATTAATCCATGAGCATTAATCAGTCCTGAAGATGGGTGTTGTGTGATAATTAAATATTGTTATTCCCTCACCTTGCTACAGATGGAGCATGCCCGTTCTGGATGCCATAGACCAAGGACTTAAGGGAGCACAAATGATGAAATTCAAGCGGAGAATCTTTGTGTGTGTACCTTTCCACCAGCTGTTCTTAGGGGATCTGTTTGTAGAGGAAACATTATCTCTTTCTCTTGCTCAGCCTGCAGTGCATTCAAGGTTTTCTCAACCACAGAAGAGAAACATTGCAGGACACATCACCACAAGATGAGATGAACCAAAACACCAGTTAAAATCCTTTAAGTGAATTCACCATGGTGAAGGAATCCGCTGAAGACAGCTAGTGAGTTATCCCACTGCTGTGGCTAACTCTTTAGCCTTTGCAGAGGAGCAGCTTCCTTAGCCCCTATCTGCCTGTGGTTTAGCAGCTAACATCATTACACCCTGACAGTCCCTGGATGGAAATGCTACTGGTTAGCATGTTTGGCAACCTAGTTTTTTCCCCGAGAGCTTGTTTCAGAACTGAGACCAGTGTCCATTTGTCAGCAGGGAGGTGCCTGGTGACACAGATGAGTTTTTCTTAATCCCCTCAGAATTGGTACATCCTCTCATATATGGGCACAGAGGTTTCTGTCTTTCAGTTTAACTTTTTTCTTCTTTATGCAGTAAATTGCACGTAAGATTGAGAGGAGAGGAAAGGAAGAACAGATGCAGCACTGCTAATTAAATTAACTGTTTCCTAAAAGCAAATACGAGGCAGCTCAAGCTCGTTAAAAAATACCAGCATGGTGCCCATTCTTTCTGACTTGAGTGATTACTTGCATGTCCAGATGTCAATGCAGGGAAAACTTGTAAATGTAGAGTGGTTTATTTTGCCTTACTTTGTGTATTTGTTTATAATTCAACCTTTGAACCTACTAGTTTTGACTTTTTTTAATTTATTTTTTAAACATATGGAGGGGTAGCAAAAGTTTTGAGACAAAGCAAAAAATGTCCTTCTTCCAGGATGAGAAAAAGGACCATGTTTGGGGTGAGAAAGAAGGAAGGGAAGTTGGGGTAGTGCTGTCATGGTGCAGGAGATGACCCTTCAAGGAGATGGGTAGCAAAGTGAGAAGTCTTTTATGAGGATATCCCAGTAACCCTCTCTAGCTCAGCAACTTGCTACAAAGTTAGGTGAGAAAGCCAACCATTAGTTTATCTCAATGCAATTCTTGTTGGTATCACATTGATGGCTTTTCTTCTGACATATTTATAGGAACATTTTATTTTCTACCCCAGAATTATGGCTGTGGTCCCACAGGGTATATGTGTGGAGTCACATATACTTACAACAGTTTCTAGCATCAGATTATGGCTTATGTGATATTTTGCTGTACATTTCTGTAGCACAAGAAAACTGGCAATTTTTCAAAGTGTTTCTTCTGTCAGTTAACATAGAGAAGCTAGAGCTGTGGTAGTAGCAACTGTTTGCAGTTGGAGGATGAGTACATGAAGTCACTGGACGTGAGAGAAGGTGAGAGATGGAACAATGCTCCTGAGAGTTCCCTGGTAGTAGAATATGGTAGATTTAGGATATGGGGTGGGTTAAGATTCTCTTCAAGAGCAGAGACTTGCTCTGTGCCTTCCCAGTTCTGAGTAGGTGCCATAAGAAGTAAATTGGATCCTTCCTTTTGGTGGATATAGCCTTACACTTTCTCCAGTGTTTCTGTATTTACCTGAAAAGATAGCTACCTGCATTCAAGTTTTCTTTACACAAAACATATTTTTCCTTGTACAAAAACATACATAATATTTTGTAGTTATAGTCCTTCCAGCATTGTCACCAATTACCCACCTGTTTCTACCAGGAGGTAGTTTTGTGCTTATAAAAACAATATCCAGATAAAAAAAAGTACTATGACTTCATATAAAATCAAGATTACATTCTTTGCAACAGCTTAACCAAAGCACACCAAGGAGAGTATTCTACCACTGTACATTTAGCTCTGGGTTGTTTTACTAGTGAAATAGGTGTGTTTATTAAAATATTATATGCAGTCAAAGGATCTTTCTAAAAGCCAGTGTCTAGGGCCAGGCACTCCAGAGCATTGCAGTAATAAGGCACTTTCCTCTGCACAAATAACAAGAGCCACTTAGTATTTTGTATTTGTGTTTTTCTGTGCTCAGTTGGCTCCTTGGGGAGCAGGTGCTCAGCCTGGGATGCTGCCACTGCTGGGGAGGGGAACTGTGCACCCTGGTGAGCTCTACAGCCCTGCCAGGGGGCCATTCCTAGCCACCGGCTCCTGTTCTTATGCTGGTTCTTGCTCCAGCACTGGTCTACATAAAAATGTGCAGTATTAGTGATAAACCGTGGTATTCCTAGCACATGAGCAAATTAAGAGATAGTCTTATTTTGCTCTGAGCGTGAAGAAAATGATGTGCCATAGTAATCCTTTTTTTTTTTCTTGTTACTCATTCTTTTCTCCTTAATTTTTCTCAAAGCTAAACTTCCAACAAAATTCAATTATACTTTAGAAGTCTGTGTTGGAATGAAAGATAATTAAAAGTCCACTCAAACCTTTGCTTCCCAAGTGGTTTAAAAGGCAGAAGTTTAAAGTTAGCATAGAGGCTGCCTGAAGTGGGAATGCATTGTGGGTGATGGAGCTGTTTGGATTGGAAGCTTTGAGATGGCATCAGGAGGTTCACCATCCTTGTCAGAGTTGGTGTTACCAGAAACAGGATCATGCTTTCCTCGGACATTGGCATACATTTCTTGTAATATGCATTTGTGTTGATCTGCAGAAAATCTCCTACCAAATGCAGAAATCTTCTGTTTCGCTTGTGTCCTCTATATGTTTCATCATGATTTCAGGTTTTTCCTTCATATGAGCACAGCCTGTGAAAGGCAATGCTTGCCCAGGGCAAGGAGGTGCACCGTGTAACGCAATGGTCTCTTTTTGGGTCTCTCCTGAGGTGAGAATTACCACTCCCTCCCAGAGTTCAGCATTCAGCAGGAGAGAAAAGTGAGCATAGGGTCTAAAAATGTTGAATATGTGTGCCAAGTACTTGAATGTTAGCAAGAGTGGGAGGGAGGTTTAAGGGAAATTGCAAACCTTTTTCAAGGCAAGAAAAATGATTGAACCCTTTATCACTTCTTTTCATTTCCAAAATGTCACAACCGCTCCCCTAAGCTCAGCAAAGTTGCCATCATTTGTTTGTAAGCTGCTTGAAGGCGCTCTTTGAAAGAATAATTATTAACCTTTGTTCAGTATGACAAAGAGAATTTTTCAGAAGGTATTTTCTGTGGGAGGTAAATTGCCGGGGATTGCGTGAGGGCCCTCTGCTCCTTTGGTTGAGATTGAGGCTGAGCTGGCTTCCAACCACACAGCCAGAGGATGGCGGGTGGCTGCAAAGACACTGTGCTTTGCAGAAGGGTACGAGGACTGAGTTTTACTCTTGGTTGCCAACCCAGGGCTCCAGTAATCCCTCTGCACCCACCGGCACGGGAATGAGATCATCCATCATTTGTGGGATCTCTTCTTTCCCTCCTCGGATCCCTGCAGCAATGCTGTTTTGGGTGCCACTGAGCAGCGGGAACAGGGACCCATGCAAGCCCTGGCTGCCAGGATGGGCTGTCCCCCTCTGGGCAAACCCTCAGAGAAAGACCCCTGTAGGAACATCACCAGTGGCAGCAGTGTTTGCTCGTTACTTTGTGGGAGACTATGTCCACGCATAGATTCATTATTAAATAAGCATATAAAGAGCCCTTTGTCTCCCTTGTTGGGTGCATCAGCTGCTGTGCAAGTTGCAGAAGGCCCAGGATGAGAGGATGAGAAACAGTTGGGACAGGCAGAAACTGCCAGCAGGAATTTCTGAAGTATTCCTGTGGGCTTTTCTAAGAAATGGCTCACTTTCCCAGGGACTGATGGAAACATGCGAGCACTCGGTCACATAATGTTCCCTCTCTTTGGTAGTAGTTTAAAAAAGAAAACTTTACAGAGCTTAAATAATGCCAAAGATAAATTTGGTGAAGACTGATGCTGTACATACATAGGAGGATTTTGAATTTTCAGTGCTGCTTGAAGTTGCTAGCAATAGGTCCGGGGCTTGCCAGTCATATTTGGGTTTTTTACACCATCTTTTTTATTTTAATCAGGTTATTATGGCACTTTTAAGCACACAGCTAAATGCTAAACTTTTGTGTTCAGTTGACCTGTATCAATAAGGTCATGGCACTTTTAAAGATACCACAGAATTTAGTAATCATAAAATTAATGAAATCCTAATAGTTGTGAGAATGCCTTCGATTTCATTGTTTTTAAAGTAATTTATGTTTGTGTTTTCATTTGTATTCTGGCTTGTAATTACTCAGGAGTCATGTAGCCTAGTTTTCCTCTAAAGTAATAAGGAATAATAAAAATATTTTTTAATATAAACTAATTTTTAAGGATTTAAAGACAGTCTTAAAGGAAACACAAAAGACATTGAAGTGTGTTGTTCCATACAGTGAGAGTGGCCTCTGTCAGCATTAATCTGGCTAAAATAGGCTAAATCATTTGTTGTCTGTATTGGGTTTTGCACAAAGTAAACAAAGCAGTATCTGATTGACAATCAGCCTGAAAGCATCCTAGTGGTAACTGGAGGGCTGAACATTTGTCATTGCACTACAGCGACTGCCAGCTCCTAACTGAGCTTAGAACCACAGTGGATGGCGATGCAGTGGTGTGTGCTGACGTAACTGGGTGGGCTCAGATCCCCCCATCAGGCAAACAGGTATCTCCTCTGTCACTGCTTGAAACTCCTGCTGTGTGTGAACTCTTACAGGTGTGCTGAATAGAAGTACTGAATGAATATTGTGGGGCCGTGTGATAGTGTAAGTGCTGAAACACATTGTTGGGGAAGAGATAGGATCTGGTATTTTTTCTGTTGTTCATTGCTTTCCAACTTAAGGGGTGCTCACCCAACTCCAGCTAAAGCAATTCAGTTTAAACTGGCACATAAAAGTTCAAGCTGGTGTTTTATTTTAGCCTACAGACAACAGAGATGTATTTTATGATTGCCTAATGCAGGTGTCTGAATGAGAGAGGAAGTTAGGAAGAGACATGCTGCAAACAAGATCAGAGGGACTTGCAGATAGCTAAAAAATTTTAAAAATGCAACAGCTGAGCAGGTGGCAATGAAAATCAGAAATCTGTTGTTCAAGCTGTTCTCTTTCATTTTATACTTAGAACTGAAGCAAGAAGGGTCTTTCTGGTTTTTGTCTGTACAGCTCTTGTTACAAAGAGGTCCTGATCTATGGCCAGCCCTCTTAAGCACCACAATAATACAGTCATTCATTATTAACAAAGAGCAGAGGAGAAGTGGGGACCTCAAATACAGCATGAAACAAGCAAGTGGGGAAATGAAGGTATCAATTATGTATCTGTCATGTTGATGATGCTCTTATAGAGCAGTTGTTTTCCCCTAGGGAAGAATCTACTGGGAGAGCAGAGAGTATTTTCAGTGCCTTCTCTGACAACAGGAAGACATCTCCCCACCTGAAGCTACAACAAGCCCCTCAACGTGATGCTTTGGTTAGTCCTGAGCTGGTGCTTGGACTTAAAAGGAGAGCACTGCTGGCTCTCCCGCAGGGAAGTGGTATCCTGGTTTTTAACCCTATCTCCACAAGCATCTGCACCCCTGGGATGTGCTGTAAACAGGGCAGGCTCCAACACGACATCCCAGTGCAATGAGCTGAAGGGTAGCAGCTTTCTCATTTGTAATTTGTTCCAACTGAAGTTTTTTGTTTCCCACTGCATCTCTTCCATAAACACTGATTTCTTGGAAAAACTGAAGATCAAAATGTGTATGAATACAGCCTTCAAAACTCCATGAAGATGATACTACAATTCCCCTGGGTTTTGCTGTAGTGATATATGGTGCCATCAGCTTGTTTGATGGAATTTCTGTTTCTTGATTGTGTAGGAAAGGAACCATGCTGGTTTTTAAAGTGTAACTGAGTCCTATTACTTTGTACACAGACCTGTCCTTTTACATGAACATGCCCCTGAGTGTCCAAGTTTAAACTGGCAAAAGAACGGCAACTGGGCTGAAAAATTTATCAGCTAGTGCCTGATTTTTCCCACCCTGGCCCTTGTAAAGAACAAGATACAGAGAGTAAAACAGCTGTTTGCTGTGTGGCTGGGGATGAAGAGGGTAATGAAACATGATGCGGAATAAAAGTCAGCTGCAACTTGGCAACTCACATTTCCTCATAGCAAAGAAGATAACTTAGACTGCATTCAGAATTGTGATATTATAGGTACAGAATGATGTGAATGATTTTTACATGCTGTGGTTATTGAGTTGACAAACTGGCATTTTGACTGAGAGGGGCTGTATTTAATGATTAGTAGGCTCTTCTGAGCATTTTGGAGTTTTATTGTTTATCCAAGATGGTATCTAGCAACAAAGACAAACATTTTAAAGGCAGCTAAAAACTGAACTTAAAAACAAACATAGTTTGCTTTACAAAGGCGGCAGAGCTAAAAGTCTGTACAAACATTTGCAATGACAGCAACAATCAGAAATTTGCTAGTTGGATTTAAAAAATATTCTTGACCTCCCTGGCAGGGTTCTGAAGCCAGAGAGGTCATAAAAAGACTATTTACTTTTGGTTTGACTTACACACAGTTGGACAAGTGCAATATGCTGTTTCCTGTACTAGAAAAAAAGGTGTTGAAGTGGTGCCAGTATGGAAAAAAGTGTTGCTTTTCAAAGGCAGCACAGTGAGCTCTGGGCTGTCCCGTCCCAGGGATTTAATTACATGACTGATCAAATTGCTCCTAAGGTTTTGGGTATATAAATGTTCTGTTATTTGTAGATCAGGAGTTCCTCGTCATAGTACTTAAGAGCAGGGAAGCAGTGGTATGGAAGTTCACAAAACCAAACCTGCTTTCAGATGTATAAGCATGTTAATTGTGAAAGATTTGGTTAAAGATAGTAAGAATAAAGGTAAGGACACATGTAATGTTCATACAGAATTGTTTTTAGCAAGGGGGCTGAGTGGTCTGGAATGAGATGGGGAGATGTGTAACTCCTTCCTTTCATGCTGAAGAAGAAAATAGCTGGTGATGTTAGCACTTCACGTGGTCACTGCTTTAGCACTGGATGTGGCGAAGGGGTCAGTGCATCTCTTGCACCCGCTGGTGGTGAGCTCAGGTGGTCACCCTGGCAGAAGTCTTCATTCTCTCTGCAGACTTCTCCCCCATTCACTCCTGTTCTCTTCCTCCCCCAGTTCAATGACACGCTATCCAGCTCAGTCAGGTCAGTAAAACTATTTCTCTGACCCTCTGGTACCAGTAGTAGGACCTGACTCAGTTTTAAAAGCCCAGGCAAAAGGTGGTTTTTCTTTTGTCTCAGTGCAGTGATAACATGCAGCCTTACAAATGGTTGCCAGAATGGTTGGTGGTTCAGCTAATGTTTTCACCATGGTGGTGCCAAAGCAGAGGCTGAGATGACTGGAAGTCCACTCGTGGGCAGCATCTCTGTAAAAACGTACCTGGATGCTGCCTCTGCCAGCAGTGGCAGTGGCTTCTGGGGACAGCCAGCCATGTGCAGGGAAGCACCTTCATCTTTCCAGGTACATCAGAGGGATGGCTGAAAGGCATTGGAGAAGGATCAGCAGCTGGGTGAATATTACCTGGTGAATATAACAATACAGAATTTTATAAGATGAATACATGTAGCTTTCTTTAAGATGAAAGTACAAAATTATAAAAAAAAAAAAATACTATTGTACCCCAAGGAGATATATCCCTTAAGAACACAAGAAGCCTTAATTTTCAATGGTTAGCTGTTCAAAGTAGTTTGGTTGCAAAGTAGTTTTATTTACATTGCTTTTAATTGTTTTGGTTTTTTTTTCTGTCCTCCCACATCTGTTACTGTGCCTGTGAATTTTTTTTCCCCCCATTTTTGTGGAGGATTTGCTTTGACCTTTGACCTGGTGCTTCATATATCTGGAAAATATAACTGTCTGGAAACTTTCCATTTGATGTTTTTTGCTCAAGTATTGGAGTTGAGAAAAAAAAGGAATAAGCAGCCTGCATTAAACCTATGATACCTTTCCTCCTGGTTGGAGCCAACTCTGTTCAGGGTTAGAGAGGAGGTAGCAAGATCACTTTCAAACCCGTATAATACGGTGGCTGAGTATTTGCTTACTCCTTCTGTAGAAAGGTAAAAGGATGGAAGTTAAACATTTCATTGAAGAGGAGGAAGAAGTTTTGTAGGTGTCCTAATAAGGACTGCATGTTGCCAGAGTGTAAGCCATTAATTTACAAACACATGCTTGTGGGCATATTGCAAACATAAGGTCATGTCCTTATTTTTATTCAGACCTGAAGTAAATCCCTAATGTGTTTTGACACAAGAAACAGATGAGAAGAGAGGTGGTGTGATCGTAGAGGTATGACTACAGTGCTTAGTGCACTGTAGAACCCACTCAGCTCACCTGCCAATGCAGCTGTAGCAGAGAAGAGCTCTGCGCAGGTTCCTGCATGAGAAGTGTAATTTAGCAAGGCTGGATAGCCCTGACTGGCTGTATTGCCTGTGACATTTCCAGTGTCTCTACAGAGTGCTCTCCAACCATAACTTTGCTTTTTTTTTTTCTGTAGAATTGACCTAGCGGGATGAAAACTGTACTGTGAAGTAATAGTGAAACCGCCTGTTACAAGTGTGTTATCTGCATTTGGGTTGCATTAGCAAGGGACATGTGGTAGCCTTTAACTTGACAAACCACCCAACATCACTTAACTTGATGTGGTTATTGTGAGAAGAAAAAAAAAAAAGCACAGCACTTATGATAACTCTAAAGCAAAGAGGTTCTCTGTGCTTTACCCCAGTGATGCAGCAAGCACATCTCAAGCCTTAAAGTTAACAGTGTTTTAGGTCCTCTTTGTTGAGTAAGGTAGTAGGAAGCCAAGGTAAGGTCCCCTCCTTGCTTGCTGGGGCTAGGGCATCCTCCCTAAGAGACAGATAGCTAAATAAATTTTTTCAGGCCCTGAGCCAGTTAATCCCAGATGAACACATGAGAAAGTGGGAACTAGAATAAATGCATCATTGTTTGGGATTCTGGTCATATTCCTCCTCTATTCATTGTAGAAGAGGACAGTGTGGCTGAGCATCTCTCTGAGCCATGTGGTTTTTTTGTCTGAAATATGGAGCCCTGGGTGTCTGTGCTATCCCTTTCAGGAGAAGCACAGGCTTCCCTCTTTCCCTTGTAAGTATTTTTTTGTTTGTTTGTTTTTCAGAGCTTAGGTAGAGGCTCTTCACAGGGGCAGAACAGAATATGGTCTTTTCAGATGAATTTTTCACTCTTGCAGCATTTGACTTTCTGCAGGGAGCTAACATTTTGCTTGTGGAGATATGGGAGTTACAGGGTTTGAACTCCTGAAGCCCTTTCTGGAATTTGGCACTGCTGATCCAAGTGTGACTCCAACAACTCAAAAGGCATTTGTGTGTGTATCCTTGTAGAAACATGGAGGTATGCAGGCAGTCATATCCATCCCTGCTGTAGTTTTTTCCAGGAGGATTCCCTGTGGCTGTTTCAGGTCAGCAGCCAGCCTCCATACGAAGTAGCCTCTATCCAGCCTGTTTAGCTCATTGCCAGCAGGAGGTCCAATTAACATTTTGAGATATTGTCAGTTCCATATGGAAACTACCATTCAGCCGCCTACATTTGAACTTCAGCTTTTTCCTTTCATTTAATTAAAACACAATCAAGTCAATTAGCTCATGACGGTTTCTCCAAAGTTAAACTCCAGATGTATGGCAAGGCAAAAGCATGCAGATGCCAATTCATTGTGCTGCTCGGAGGTAGATTATAGCTCTTCCATTTACCAGTTTATCCACTGGGGATTAGCTGCACTTTTTCCCATCCAAGTAGTTTAAAAAAAAAAACCCAAAACAAAACACAAAACCAAAAAAAAACCCCTCAAAACAGCAAAACAAAAACGGGAGAAAGAAAAAAGACCCATCTTTCCATCTGGTTCTGATCAGGAAAAATAGAACATTACAGAATTTGAGATACTTATTGAAAATGACATCAAACATTTTACCATGCCATGTCTTGAATTTTGCCAGTAAGGTCTAGGAATAAGTAGCTTATCATACTCTATAGCAAGTTGATGAATTATTGTTCTTGTTGCTAATTGGGGATAATATGCAGCTGCATAAACATGTTGATTTTGCTGACATAAAACCCACGACTTCCAACTCTGTGCCCTTTGGCAAGAAAGCATAGAAAATCATAGCACTGTAAGAAGAGGTTTTGAGATCTCAATAAACCAAGATGGCTTTTGCAGCACATCCCAGCAAGGCAGCAGGGTGCAGTAAGAGGAAGAGAAAAAAAGTAACTGTACCAGCTAACTGGTAGTTAATAACCACAGAAATCAGATCCAAATCCACACATAAGGTAGCTTTTAACTGGGACCATGGCATCTTCTGTTGCATTTCTCAATTGGTTAGATGTGGCAATACCCTGAGTCACCTATATTCTGGCAAGATGAAAAGGTATTGCTCGCACACTGTAAGGGTGGTGTGGTGATACTCTGGTAATATTGCAAGAGAACCAATACTAGTGAAAGTATTAGGCCACTTTAATGCCTTGATATTGGTGGAGCACTTGACTCTGTGTCTTTTCCCCTCTTGATTGCATTGTCCAGTGACAGGGAAGAGGAGAGGCTGGAGACAGACCTTTCCTTTGTCTAGCCACTCTACACGTTGCTGTATGACAAGGATCCAGAGAAGAATTGCAGTGCAGGTGGTGAGCCTTGGGAGATGTGTGTGGGAGAAGGGAATGCAACATGAAAGGTGCATAATGGTGGGCAAAGAAGAGAACTTGTTGCTCTACTGGTACCATCATGTACTTAACAGTCTTGATGTGAGAAAGAATCCCTTAATTGTATATGCCAGTGCTCCAGGAGGATTAGATGAGTTGTGTAGAAGGGTGCTGGTGAGGGGTGTGGAGAGACAGAGGAAAGGAAAAATGCTTCTGAGTAACTGTTCAGAAGGTTTAATAGCAGTGCAATCCTGTAATACTTTTTTATTGTAATGTAAGGAAGTTTCAAGTGAAGGGTTTCAACACTATTTATTCAGAAAGGGGGAAAACCCCAAGTTTTCCACCTACCCTGTGAATGCTCTAGGCAAAAGCATGCTTTATTCTGTGGGCTCCTCCAGGTGCAGGCACATGGTATGTGCCAAGCTGTGCAGCACTGTTAGGTTCGTGGCCGCAGTGTACTGCTATCCTGACTGCAACTGCAGATCATCTTTAGGCTGTCTGCCCAGTCCAGTCCCCAGCTCCCACCCTGTGCAGCAGCTCCTCACCTGGTCCTGGCTCTGGAGCTGTTTGTAGAATTGTACCGAAGACTCAATCACTGAAATGGCCCAGATTTAAAATAATCTCTTAAAAAAAGGAAAGGGGGCAGAAAGGGGGAGGCATTCTTGGTCTGGATAATTCAGAGATCTACTTGCAATGAAGCCCAATAAACAGTTGTATTTTTACAACTGAAGGGATGGCATATTTTTCTATGGTTACAAATGAAAGTGCGTAGAAGAAACTTCCCAGCCTTCATCACCAAAGCCACTCTGCTGTGAAATTTCCGTGTGGCATACTGTTTGTGTACAGACAAGCAAAGACTTCTATAGTTCTAATGGCATCTGTACCTTCAAAGTCAGGGAGAATTTCTCAGACTCCTAATAGCGAAACTTTTGACATAAGCACATAAATTCTGCCATATTTCTTTTCTTCTATGAAGTTCTAAGTGATTTTAATCCAGGATCTCAAGAGTCTTTATGACAAGAATAATCTAATTACAATAATCATCTCACTCATGGCTCATGCAGCATGATTTGGCTTTGAGGTGTCTCTGTTAACCATTGTTGCTGGTCTTTTACAAGATCTCCTCTTCGTGTGACATCAGCATGCATGATTCACATACTTCTTCTTATCCTTTTTATGTACACGTTTTACCCAAAGGACTGGAATATGAAAACATAAACTATGCAGGTAGTATAGTCAAAAGTCATAATGTCAAACTTAATGATGTTTATTGAAGGCAATGAAGTGACACACTGGCTTTTTGTAGACTGTGGGAAGAAGGCAGGACTTCAAGACACTGTACAAATAAAAGAATAACACAAATGACCAGGCCCTTCAAATCTTGGGGAACCAAGATGTTTCTTTTCATCTCAATGAATATGTATAATGTTTACAATGATTAATAGAATGTAGGTGAACTCTCTGAGGTGAAAAATCTGAGGTGAAAAATACCCTGCTTTATTCTTGCGTAGTACATAACCTATAAACCAAATAGTGTAAATCTTAGACATCAATTTCCTGCTGACTGTTTCAAAGAAGAGGAGTAATAGATTTTGTAAAGATCTTTCCATAAATGCTCTGAAGTGTCATTGCTGAAATTGTGGATTTTTTTTCTAAGTAGCTTATTGTGCTACCTTATGAATATATATATATAATACATACAAAATATGTGGTTTTGAATATAAATAAGTTATTTTTCTTAGAAATGTTACTTTATCTTACATTATGTCTAAAATTAGTCTGTGATACTTGGCTATGCTTAGTCCTCCTTTCCAGATACATATTTGGGTCATTTTTTCAAATTAAGAAATTGGTACAAGGTCCATGGATTAGTAAACTCCCAATTGTGAGCACTTGTTGAACTCAATTTATAAATCAACTCCTCATCTTTTATTGTCAGAAGGAGTTAATGTTGAAGTCTGTTTTCAAAAGTTTCAGTCTACCTGAACAGAATTATTCTGCATGAGTTTCATGTGTTAGCTCATCTGAAGCAGACAGATTTCTGTAGCTAGGATCATTGTTTTGGAGTTATGTTTTCATAGCTCCAGGGACTGATGCAAATCCATATTTCTCTGTGGGGAGCTATTGGAGCCCTAATCCTCCTCTATTTCTGCTGGTAGACGCAGGAGGAAAAAATCTAGATGAGGCTTTTATGAAAGTGGCTGCCTGCAATAGACTGGACTCCATGACAGCGAAGGATTTGAAAATATCAGTGTTCTAGTGTTTGTAAGACCATGCTGTCTATCACCAGGATGCAGGCTCTTCACACCAGTTGCCCAGCTTTTCTAAGCCACTGGAGACAAGAACATGGGTTTTGTCCTGCTGCGTCAAGGGATGGGCAGCCTCTCACTCTACTGAGCTGATAGACTGCTTCTGCCAGTGAGGTAATACTTGGCTCCTGTTCTGGGATGGAACTCTACAGCCAACACATTCTAGTCTTTTCTTCACCACTTCACTTCTGATTATCTGGATTTACTGGCATTGATTTCACAGAGAAACCATGTCTTTCCACATCCCTTAGCACCACGGGAATCTTAACTGGGGAGGGACCTTGGAAGGTCGCTCAGTTCAGGACTGTTCCTGACAGTAGGTGAGGTCAGCCCCAGAAGGAGCTTTGGAGGCTCGCCTGGCTGAGGCTCCAAAGCCTCCCAGGACCTGTTGCAGTGCTGTACTACTCACCTCCTGGAAGTGATTTCCCTACCTCTCACTTGACTCTTCCTGAGTGCAGGCTGTGGCCCCCGTCCCTTCTTATGTCAGCTGAAATTGCCAAGACAAATTTTGCTCTCTGTCTTTGCAAGTGCCCTTCAAGTAAATGTACTTCCCCCTTAGATACACAGTTTCCAGCAGAGGCTTCCACAGGGGACTGCATTCCGTAGGCAGTATCTGCAAGACCAGGCAAAAGTGCAATCCCTAATTTCAGGCAAGCATCCCCACGGCGCTCCTTCTGCTGTCTTATGCCTCTCTCTTTCTACAGAGCTGCTCACTAGCTTTGGTGGTTTTCTCATCCCTCATCTGGCTTGTCAGGGTGTGTAGGGGGCAACTGGTTCATTTTAAGGGAGTCTTAGCTTGAAGCTCTCTAAAGATCGACTTGTTCTCTAGAGCACACACGTTAGGAAACTGGGATTTTGTACTCCTGCAAGGGGTAGACATAGCAGAGTCCTACCAGAATCTTGGCATTTTACATTCCAAGTCCATTTGTGTGCCTTTCTTCTATCTTATGTCCCTGTTATGGAACAGAAAATACCAAAAGTGAATGAATACAAGCTTTAAACCCCCTTGTATCTTACTAACAGTAATTTATCCTGGAGAAGTTTTCCATCTCTCAGGCAGTAGAAAATTATTAAGTTTTATGGCGTAACATGATTAGATTTATTGATTTAAATGCTCTCATTTTAATACAAATTTATCTCTGATTTTAAGTTTATAGCAATGAAGTTATACAGTGCATCTTTCTTCCCATGCTTTGTTTCAAAACACTGGAAATAAAGTTTCTTGGACTCTGTTTGCGTTACATCAGCTTTCTCATAGAAGAAATTTTTGTTTTTGTTTTTGTTTTTTTTGGTTTTTTTTGTTGTTGTTGTTTTGTTTCTTTGTTTTTGTTTTACCATCCTGGGTCAATCTAAAGCCTAGGACAAATATAGGACTCATTAAATTCCATTTGTCTGAGGAACAGAATAATAAGATTGCACCATGATGTTATGTGGCTGAATATATATCTTTTTAGCAGCCAAGACACAGGACCAGGCTTCAGGAAGCCATTTGGCAAACATAGAATTAAGCACTTAACAATTCTGTGCCTCATATTTTCCATCTGTAAAATGGGGACAGTGATATTTCTTTCTTTGAATAGCATTTCTGATTTAATGATCTATGATTATCATTACTACTGTTCAGAGTGGCATCAACTCTGTTCCGAATTGGCTATAATTAGAATGTTTAGATGAATGAAAGCAATTACAGAGCCTGTATGCCACAAACAGTTAAGGTCGTGATTAATTTTGTGTCTGTAAGTAATTGCAGTTACTTTTGTGCTCTCATGAGTAAAATTCAGGACATTTGAAGTGTTTGCAGGACTATGAATAGAAGGCTCTAAGAAACCTTAGTTCTTAAATAGAAATAAATGATAGTAGATGTTTGAGGGAAATTTCCAGGAAATTTATTTTAACTGTATGCTATAACATGTTGTGGGATCAGTCTTAATTTGGTTCAAAAAACTTGGTGGTACAGCCACTGATGATAAATATTGGCTTTCATATCACTCAATATGTTTTTGCAGAGAAGTAATCCTTCTTTAAATTCTGGCTGCATTTCAAAAGCTTATTGTTAAATACGTTTTGTTAATAAGAAGCTTGACTCATGGCAGGCTGCACTGTGAATGACTGATTACCAGGGATATCAAACGGACCTGTTTCTATTCCACTGCCAGAACAGCTAACTTCAGAGCTTGTTTAAGAAAAAATTCATTTCACCCAAAAGAAATAGTTTATTTTTTCACATTGCAAGGGTTTTTTTTCTATATGATGACAGCTAGTTATTCAACTTCAGCAAGGACTGGGAAAAAGTCACCCAAATATATGTTGAAAGAAATTCTCCAGCAGGGAGGGAAAATCATAGGACCGCACAAATGTGCCAGATGTCCATCATGAGAAGCAAGTTCTGGCCAGCTGCAGTTAAGATAGTGAGAAGCAGTGAAGCCCAGGACAAGCTGGGGTGGAGACTGGCTGGTGACCACAGGTTGAGATCAGATGCCCCTTGACTCATTTCTGGAATAGGAAGAAAATTACATGAACACACACGCAGCTTGTTGCAGTCTGATAGTGTAGGAGTTTAGCTGTCAGGTACCATTTATTTTTTCCATCCTTCAGTTAACTTTACTTGTCTTCTTTGCACAGTTGATGGTTTGGACAAGGCTTCAATTGCTAACTCAGAAGGACCAGCCCCAGGATCCCAAACTCCCCCCTTCAAGAGGAAGGGCAAACTCTCCAACATTGGCAAAATCTTTAAACCTTGGAAATGGCGGAAGAAGAAGACTAGTGACAAATTCAGAGAAACGTCAGCAGGTATGTCTGTGGCCCTTTGGTGGCAAATAGTAGGAAATGCTGTGATGGTTTTGCAGAATAATATTTGAAAACCTCTTTGAGCCTGTTAAGTGGCAGGGATTATTTAGGCATGGTATTTTGTATGTAGAAGAAAACTTTGATCCTTGGCAAGGAAAAAGCTGTCCTTGTTCAGCTCATGTCTTGAACCTATCACCAAAAATATGCAGCTTATTTGTTTACTATACATATCCTCAAATATGCTGGAAATGTCTTTGTCCTCCTAATAGTCAATGACTTGGATTAGAAAACAAACCTTGCCTTCATGGGGACAGAAGTTTGGGGGAGAAGCAGATGTGGCCATGTGCGGCAGAAGAACAAGGATCAGATTTCTCTATAAAAATCCCAAACTTCTGGCTTGGGATTCAGACATTTGATGTTGGACTTTCCTAAACTTGAGTCTAATTAGAGTCCAGGGATTGTCTGTGAGCTCTTTAGATTCATTACTGCAGTGCAAGCCCTCTCTCTACTGTCTTCCAAGGCTGTAGGCAATCAAACCAGCACTAATCTCCTGAGGAATTTTCAGTAGGCTCTCCTGAATTCTTAGAAGTACACTACTTGACATTTTAAACCCATAGCAACCCCTGACAATTACAGCAAGTTGCTCTATGGTTTTGTAGTGAAACTTCTAAAACATATTTTACACAAAAGGCAAAAAGAAACCAGCTTCCTTGGTGTCTTCATCACTCCAGATGCCAACTGAAGTTTTGGGCAGTCTAAGATCTCTGTGTCTGTTCTTTTTCCTCTTGGGGGGGGGGGGGGGGGGGGGGGGGGGGGGGGGGG
>JAWWEW010000112.1:52518560-52528886 GCA_035583185.1 Anabacerthia variegaticeps
GTCCCCCCCCCCCCCCCCCCCCCAGTTTTCCCATGTACCCTGCCACAACCCCCCCTAATTTCTTCTACTACTGCAATCAAAGAAAATCCCCTCAGTCTATCTCCTTCATTGCTTCCAGTTTCCTTCAGCTTCCCCAGTACTTTTATCATATTGCTAGAGCAAAGTTATTGCTAGTTGATGACTCCTGAATATTCTGCAGCTACTCCTGGATAGGTATGTGATTTTATATGCAATGAATTTTTCAGAGTAATGACTGTTCATAAGTTGTGAGTACAGACGTTCCATAAACTTTCACAACCTATTAGCATGTGTTAAATTGTTATGCCATTAAATAATACTGCATGTGTTACTTTTCAATTATTTTTAAAAAATTAATATCTGGTAAAGTCATGTTAAACATAGTATTACTTATGTTGTACTACCTTTCTTTTGAGGGCCTGAGTCCAATCTTACAAGCATGACACATCAATTCTTATAACACCAAGGCAAAGCATGTGTTCATATCTGTTCTACAAAAGAAGGAAATTAAGCACAAAGAAATTAAGATCAACACTTTCAAAGGTGCCTCCTTAGTTTCTTGCTCGTACTTAATTTGCTGGTCTTGTTTATGATGGTGTGGTTCCTCAAGATAGTCATTTGCTTTTAAACTGTGTGTGAGATCACTAATGTTTGTGTACGTGCTTCACGTGAGGCTGGAATTTGAAAGGAAAAGTAGCTTGGATGGCATTTATCCTGCCTCAGATGGTAATTTCAGAGAGGACAAAAAATAGTTTTTCCTGTATTTCTTGAGGAAATAGACCCAGGACCAATAGAGACTGAGAAGACACATTTACGTGGCAAGTTGCCCCTTGTTGCATGCTTACTGACACAAGAGAAGAAACTTGCTTATCTAACTTGAGAAAGAAATGGGAAGACATCCATACCAAATAAAAATCCTACAGGATATCCTCTTCCTCAGACTAGAGATGTATTTACATTACCAAACAGGGGCTCTGTGTGTGTGTGCACACACATGCAGGAAGCCCGTTTCCTGGCCTGAGACCATGGGAGAGAACATGATGGTCCTCATTTACTGCCTATTAACAGAGCTACAACTTGATAAATCTGTATGCAGCTGAAGAAAGAGTTTCTTCTAAGACAGAATGTGGGCTGTTGGAAAGAACTCCTATAGCTTTCTCTGGGTTTTCAGTAGACTTTTTGAAATAGGTTCTTGCTACAGCCTTGCCAGGCCATGTACCATGGAGTGCCTTTTGTCTTAGGAGCAACTGAAAGATGTTCATAAACAGCAAATACCACAAACATCAAAAAAGGATGGAGGTTCAGACGTTAGATGCTAGTATCTGGGCCAAGGTAGGAATGGTGGTTGGAATATTTTTCCTTTAGAAACATATTTTCCATGCTCTATCTCAGAAAGTCTGTTCTCTGGGAAATGGTTTTTATGCTTTTTGCCTAGAGACTTTCAACATTAAGTAAAAACAAACAGAAAATGGTATAATCTCAAGGGTTTCTCTCCTCTGCAGTGTTTTGCTGTGAAAGAAAGGAAGGCAGCACTTTGTGTCTTGGCACAAAGTAGATGCCACTTCAAAGCTTCACTACAAGAGTATATGCAGACAGGGAGCACAAGGCAATTTTAGCTCAGGACAGAGAAAAATTAATAATTGGAATTATCCCAAGCTTCTCTTATACGAACAAAACTAAATGCTAGAGAATATCCAGAATCTCACAGCACTCTTTGAGTCAGAGAATGGGTTTTAAGACTGCCTGAGGTTTAGACTGCCTTAGCTGCTGAGCATCACTAAGTAGTATCATTTGAGGGGATGGGGAAAGAGAGATGGAAACTGCTTTTTGAGATAAAATGTTCTTATTACTTTTACTATTATTTATGTTGAGCAAAAATGCAAATACTTGTGGGATTCCCTGGAGGGCAGTAGGAATTACTCAAGTAAATGAGAGCTGCATACAGCACAAAAAATTCACATGCTTTGATGGTTATACCTGAAGTCAGGGCAAGATTTGCTTTCGACTGCAGCAGGGGAAGGATTTTGCCCTGGGATTTTCTGATTCTTCTGGAGCATGAGAGTGGAGTCTGCCTGCGTGCCTCTCCTCAGCCTTCCTCAGCAGGCAAGGACTGATAACCACTTCTCCTCACAGTCAGGACTGACTTCTTTGTAATTGATCTCCTTATATACTTGTATACAGATGGTAAAGCTGTTCTTTTAATTTTTTTATTGCTTAATGTTATAAACAGTATGTTGCTGTTAATGTTGAAATGTTATATATATATTCATATTCTCATATATACATATATATCTATATATGACAGACATATTAAGATATCTATATTCATAGACATATATGCATTATTATAGACACATTACAGAAAAGATTTGTAGTAATAGCATTGCTGGTCACTCAGCCTGATTTCATTGAGGTTTAAGAGTCTCAAACTACTCCGTTGAGCTAATTATTTTTGACTGCTGTTGTGTTTCAGTAAGCTCTCCTAAAAGATCGAGTTACAAAGTCAAGCATTCAGAAGTCAGGAAATGTTTGAATGACGGTTGCTGGGTGTACAAATGGTACAAAATACTTGACTGGGTAAATGTGAAATATATTGTATAGTCTAAAGTCTGTAATTGTCAATAAATTATAATGATGAGTCCACACGGGCTAAATAGCACCCAGTATAAGTTCCTAAGTTGACAAGCTACTCATTCCTCTTATACAAGGGGACTTATTTTTGGCCACTTTGATTTAAATTAAAATTCTGCCTTTTTCTTTGTAGGAATTAAAATTATGATACTCATAGTGAATACTAGCATGATTTCTAATGTTTTTTCCCTGGGCCAAATAATATTTAAAATAAATTACCTTTTTAAGCTGAATTAATTGAGCTTAATCAGTTTAAATAAAAACACCACTGGGCTTGCATTTTAGATGATGGAGGACTGGGGCTTAAGCTTCTTATCTGTTCACAAATTTTCTAGTCTGTGAAATGGAGATAGTTATGTCTCAGGGATGTTATGAAACCTGTGTAATTTAGAAAATGCTTTGAGGTCTTTCAGCAAAAGTGTAAGGAGTTCATGTCTTCTAATGCCAATTGACACTTGCCATGATAATTCGTTCAGTACAGTTGTTAATTCAGTGTTATAGAACAAAAATATATATATAATCCTGAAAACTAGAGACACATTGATGAGGGAGTCTGGTTCAATGTTGTTAAGCTTAATGGAAAAAGCATTATTGTTTTCAAGTGGCATTGGATTGTCCCACAAATAAATATGAGAGATCATCTCATTTCACTGTACTCAAGAAAACAGTTGTAAAAAGGAAGCAGAGAGGAAAAAATAGTAGTAGTTAAATTATACTTGTAACACTGAAATAATAATAAAAGAACTTTTATATTACCTGCAACAAAACAAGTTTAAAGTATGTGTGTAAACTGTTCATCCTTGGTGGCTCTGTCAGAGGAGATTCACCCTGCTTGTGAATACATCTCCTTTCTAGGAAGACTAAGACAGTCCATCCATGCCTGCCCACATAGTCCTCTGTCCTCATGATTCCTGATCTCTTTTAAAAGAGTCTTTGTGGGACTGAGTGTTCCCCTGCATGAAAAACTCTTTGCAAGACTAGGGCATGCTCCTGTGCCAGTGTGTGATGCACAGTTGCAAAGCATATACCTTAAAAAATAATTGGGAAAAACTGGAAGAGCTTGTGAGTAATTTAGGTTTGGGACCCAAGGCAGTCTAGCCTGATCAGAGTTCATGCTACCATACTCTCCCCAAGGAAGATGGGTTATACTGAGAGTCTGGAGCCACACTCATGGGTTCCCTTATGTTGTCAAATGCAGTTTGAATGCCACAGAGGTTTGACCTTTAATGAACAGATCCTACAAAGTACCTGAGTATATAGATACAGACTTAGTGTCAACTTACATGTTCTTGAACCAGTACTGTTTGCATTTGTGAGCTCTTGATCTCACAGGCATGAGTAGCTTGAACTGGACTGGTCAAAGCATTTACTGCCTTCAGGTCTTCTGCAAGGAGTTGATGCTATTTTGACAGAGAAATGCATCCTATGTTGAGCAGTTGCTGAATGCTTGTACTTTGTGGAGTGAGAACTAAACCTGATGCTGTAAATTTGGAAAGTGTGGAATCTGAGGGACTTTTTACAAATGCATGTAATGATAGGACAAGGGTGAATGGCTTTAAACTGAAAGAGGATGTGTTTAGATTAGGTATTAGGAAGAAATTCTTTACTCTGAGACTAGTGAGGCACTGGGACAGTGAAGTTGTGGCTGCCCCATCCCTGGAGGTGTTTGAGGCCAGGATGGATGGGGATTTGAGCAACCTGATCTAGTGGAAGATGTCCCTGCTTGTGGCAGGCGGATTGGAACTAGATGGTCTTTAAGGTCCCTTCCAACCCAGACCATTCTATGATTCTGTTCAACCATCACCTTCCCTGGCAGAGGAGGGGAGTGGGAAGCTGTAAGCAGTGATGCCTTCAGGCATCTGAGGTCAGCCAGCCCGGTTGTGTCAGCAGCTGGAGTTACCTGCTGCTGGCAAAGATGCTTTGCTATGCATGGTGGGCAGCTTTCTCAGAAGAGCCAAACTGCCTCTCCATGTGCCTTCATAGGAGCCATCAGTTTGCTCTATGGCTGATTGACTCCAACTGGGCTGGCACAAGTGAGATTGATAATACTTTTTGCAGTATTTCATCTGCATACAGCAATTAGACTGACCAAAGAGAGTGTTTGAATTAGTTGATATGATAAATAACCCTATCCCATAGCATTAATAGGATGAAGTCCAGCACGGCTGAAGCTTCACCACATGCCCTAACTTGAGCTGCAAACGTCACTTGGATTTTGATGTCCATATGTAAACAGAATCAGGATGGGAGACTAGCTTTTCATAACAATGAAGATGGAATTTTACAAGTCATGCTCGCATTTTGTGGACCATGCACCATGGTCCCATGGATCATTACAATGATCTCCCAGATCACTGTATTGGTTTGGGGCTGGAGTGCAGTATAAAACTATTCTATTTTGACATCTGTCAATTCTTTTCCTTATTAAGCTATTTAGCATTTTTCCCATGGGAAATAAACATAATAATTAAAATGCTTCATGTCACAGTCTTTCGTGTGTGTGTGTGTGTGTGTGTGTGTTGTATGCTGCTTTTTTTTAACCTAAAAACAGGATGCTGCAATTTTCCACGGAAGCCAACCAGCATCAATGAGGATGTTATTTCCTTTTGGAATACAACTTTCTGGCTTCTGTTAAAGGTTGTTTTTGTTGTTTTTTTTTATCCTTTAAAACAGTTTGCATGTCACAAAGGCTACTTTGTGAGCTGCTTGCTCTGAGCAGGTTTTGTCTCTCCCAGCTCAAAACTTCTACAAAGCAGATGGAGGTATCTTCAGCTGAGCTAGTCAGTCACTGCAGTCAGTGGGAAAGAGGTGATTTTACATGTTAAATACCTATTCTAGGGTGAGTTCAGTTTCACTCTGAAAGTACCTTTTTCCATTGGCTATAAAAGAAACCTCAAGGAGCCTTGCTCAGCTACAGGATCATATGAGTCCCCATTTTCTGTGCCTGAAATTGTAGGATGATATTTTCAGAGAGGGTCCACAAAAGTCCAGACCACTTCAGCAGAATCAGAGAAAACACGATTTCTCAGGGTTTCTGTAAAATAAAAATATTTTTGTATATTTTTTTTCACAAGCATCAGCAGTACAAGAATAAATCTATTCTTAACTGTGCTTTTTCTTTAGTGTTGGAAAGGAAGATTTCGACAAGACAAAGCAGAGAGGAGCTGATAAGAAGGGGAGTGCTGAAGGAAATGCCTGAGCAAGGTGATAACACATTAACTAGAATTTAGCTTCTAAGCATTAAATATGTATGATAAAGCCACTATTGCATTGTTTCCCTGTAGTATAAATAGGTATGAGGAGGCAAACTGAGGAGTGTGAGAGGTGATTTGGGCCAGCTGACAAAGAACTACACCAGGTGACTTCTGGTCATATTCTGGAGTATTTTAATGCTCTGTGTAAATAATGTGACTTCTGTGGTTCCTACTTAGTTCGCCAGAATTTTTTTTTTTTTTTTGAATTCTTGATAAACCTATTTTTTTTGAGTCAAGGTCTGCTGTCTAAAGCCACTAGAGTATAAAATGAGAAATTTTGGCTGAAAAGTTGGAGGCTCGGGCCTCCAAACAAATCGGTATAATCCATTTCAGGTATCAAAAAGCACCAGTGATGGGATTATATGGATCCCACTGCTATCACACAGACCACAAATGGCACAAGCATAAAACTTTGGGAAGGACATCACTTCTTTCAAAATGCTCTAAGGTATAGTAACTGCTGTGAGGCAGAATCTGTGTTTTGAAAAACATGAGTAAGCCAAGGTTAATACCTTTGTGCTACATCCGATTATGTTTCTAGTGCTATTCTTTTTAATATTCTTCATCTTCTATAAATCTAGATTAAATAAAAGTCAAGTGAGTAAAATAGTTTTCTGTAGGTTAAAATTAAACCATTTTTCATTTTATCAAGGAGTCTAAGAACTCCATGTTTTCCCAAAATATTTTTCTCCTAGAAATTGTGTTATTCTGTCTGATCAGAAGAATCAGGAAAGTATCAATGTGTATGGTTTGTATTGTACACATAGATATTTAAAAATAAAGGGCTTGTTTGTTGACATGTGACATCATTTGCCTGTACAGTGTTTGGCTAATTACCAGACTATGGCATTCAGCATAGCTGGCTTCTGCATTTGTCTCTGCCACTGTCTATGTCTTAAAACAAGACATGTCAACTCTCCATACCTCAGTTTGTTCATCTGGGGTTTTGTTGTGGTTTTTGCCACATGCTTTACTGAGGAGCTGCGTGAAGGTTGTAAATTGCATTTACAGTTGGGACACTTAATGAAATGTGTTAACTTCTCAGGTTGGTTACAGCCTGAACATAAATACTATCATTTGTGCTAAAGGTATGAATATTTTGGTCATAGGTGTCCTTGGCCCTCTCTTCCATCCTTAAAAGGGGGTGGAACTTCAGATTTCCTTACAGGGATTGAGCAAAGTGAGAAAAGGATGTAAAGATGAATAAAGATGAATAATTTTCTCCTCTTACTCCCATATTAATCTCTGTTACCACGTTGTGCTTCATGTCTGATTAAAAATTCTAATTTTTAAGGACCATTTTGAAAGGATATGGGATTGTTTTGAAGGTGCTAAAAGATGCAGGGGTAGGAGAGAAGATGGTTCAGGAGTGTGAAAGTAGTAAGAAGGAATTACTATGGAGATAAAAGCTAAATGGGGAACTTACATGGAGTCTTGAAATGTGAGCGGTAAGAAATGTGAAGAACTAACAGTGTTTCACATGGGATGAAAAAGAACGAAGTGAAAAGTGGCAAGTGCCACTTGGAGGCACAAGGTGTTTGCAGAACCAAAACATGGAATAAGAGTTGGCAGTGTCACATGTGGAGGCAGAGAGGAGCAAGTGGATTTAAGAATATCTGGAAGAGAGAAGCGGAAGAAACTGAATGTTGCAGTTAAGGTAAGTGCAACTGCCAGATAAAGTGAAAGAGACAAGGTTAGGAAGGCAGAACTTGCTTTTTACACATCAAGTTGCTGTTAGTGTGTGGATTACAGTCAAAGAATTGGCTTAACCCATGGGGCACCCAAGGTGGCAGGAAAGAGGCTGCATAGTTTTGTTGAAACCAGGAAAGTGTCAAATATGCAGGTCTGATAACACACAGCAAGGAAGAGGAGTGGAATTGCCACAGTTAGTGAAGAATCAGTGGAGAAATCAGAAGAGATGCCATGTAGATTTGCATAATTTTTGGATTGACAGCACAAGAATCCTGCAGAAAGAAATTACCAGAGAAGAAAATCAGCAGCAACTTCAAAATGCTTGGACTAGAGAGAGCTGTAAGCCACCAAGAGTATGTATGTAGGTAGCACTTTTCAGGACAATAAAGACAAATAGGGAAGAGAAAGAAGCTTTTTTCAGGATTAAAAAAACTCTCAAACTGAAATAGTCTGGGTAAGTGAGTAAAGTATCATCAGGAAAAGAATTTAACTTGCAGAATTTAGTAATGGTATGATATGTGATACAGGAAGACTTCACCTCGGTTCTTAAGAATGGATAATGTCTTTGTGACCTTTTTATTAGTTAACTGGGCACACACATTCTGGGAACTTTTATCTGAATTCCTGGCTGATTTACCTACTGGGATGCACCATGCTAGTCCTGCAAATCTGCCCCCTAATTGTCCTTTTTTACGATATGTTGGGAGGGGAGAGAACAGGATGCTGATGTGTACAGACACGAACCTGTACCTGAAAACCAACATGGACTTCTGTGCCCACTACTGCAGAGGTGTCCTCCCAAAGAACATGGAAGCTTACAGAGTTACTTTACAGTTACTTTTCAGAGCAGGTCTTCAGCCTGATCTTTCACATTTTAGTAAGTCTTTCTGCTTTGCTTCCATGGGAACTTGAAAGCAGAGGGATGCTGTGTGTTGTCAGTAGGTGCTAAGTAAGCAGTTAAATTAGGCAATAGCTTTTTAATTTTCATTTCAGATGGTGATGTAACAGTAAATTTTGAAACTTCAAATGGACACACCATAGCCATTGGTGAAGAAACCATACAGGAAGAAAATGTGGTAAAAGCCAGTGGAAATAATGGTACTTTATCAGAGAAAGCATCAGCATCAGAAGGAAAAAAAGAAGATCAAAAAGGTAAATGAACACATTCTTCACAGGTTGTTTTTTGCCTACTTTAAATGTTAACATGTTCTTCCATTAGCACCAATACATGCTGTGAGTTCTGTTTTGCCACAAGGATGCCAACAGAACCTGCTGAGAGGATAAGACTTGTGAAACACCAGCATTTCATCACTGGTAGGCATGCCTTTTACTGTGCATATAGTAAGGTCATAAAGATAAGCATGGTCTGAGCATGAAAATGTGTGCAGAGATGTTTGATTTCTAAATCCAATGTGAGCCTTTCTTTGTAGCCATGGGCAAGCTTTGAGTTCAGATTTTTTTCTTATGAAAGAATACACTAAGTGCATATGCATCACTGTGCAATATCATTGTAGAAGTGGCTAACAGGTTGAATGTTCAAAAGTGTTTAAGCCACTTCCACATATCATTTTGAAAGTAACCTGAGCAACTCACTCCTATAGGTTTTCCTTGAATCTTAAACACTTGCATTCTGGCTCTTCAGAAACATTCAAGGGCGTTTATCCACTACCACAAACTGAACCTGGGCTATTTATGGAACTATAGGGTTTTCTATAGATGAACTGTAGTAAATACTTAGCAGTAAATATTTAGCGGTCCCAAGGTCCATGTTAATTTTGTTACCTTTAATCAGATCTACTTTGGTAACAAGAGTTTGACTCAAAAAGGAAATGTAAAGATTAGTGTGGAACCACAGTGTTTGGACCAATTTTATTTTCTGTCTCTAACATCCTGAATAATGCATCACTTCTTTTCCCTGTCAAAAAGTGTGCTTAAATACTATTCCATTTATTGGATTTTCCTAGAGGAAAGATCAAGCATGCAAAAGATCAAGACCTTCTTGGCTGGCTGTTAGACTGAGCAGCCTTTCCAATGTCTTCTATTAAACTCTACCTAGTGATAAACGAGCCTCTGGAGGTTGAGAGGGTCACTTTGGCTAAGACAAAAATTTGAATTCTTCTCTGAGCTACGTAAATCACTTGACTATGTAAAAAGTGGCTAGATGTCCAAGGAGAACAGCTTGTCTTATGAGATTTCTAGTACTTCCTGTCTCCCAACAAGACAGAAACACAAGATTAGCCTTTGTCGTGACATTTAAATACATCTATCTTTTAGTGCCAACTAGAACCAGATGTGCATTGGGTCAGGGGAAAAGAGTTATAAAAGCCATGGAAAACTCCTTTAAAATGGTTCAGTTTAACTTTGAGGTTAGATCAGAACACTTATTATTTTATGCACCATTAAATACAGCCTTTTGGAACTTTTAGGTTTTGGAAGTTTTTCTAAGGTACAGTTTATTTTAGAAATACACACTTCTGACTATGTTGAAATCCCCTCTAGCTGACTTTGCAGAATGTAGAACTCCAGTGAAGCAGGAAAGGTTCAATATCTATTTCAAACATCTTATTAGACTTTACACTCCTTATATATTGTGTTGACCTTACAGGGAGAAATCAAAAATGATTGCTGTACAGGGGTAGACTCAATACAGAAGAATGTGTAGCAATGACTCCAGTCCCTCTCAGAAAATGAAGAATATATGGAGGAGGGAGGGGAACAAAAAATGAGCTGG
>JAWWEW010000112.1:52528986-52567368 GCA_035583185.1 Anabacerthia variegaticeps
ATGTGTAGCAATGACTCCAGTCCCTCTCAGAAAATGAAGAATATATGGAGGAGGGAGGGGAACAAAAAATGAGCTGGTATTCTAGGCTTCATAGAATGTCAATCTGAGCATACAGAAGATGCAAAATACTTCAAATATACTTTCCTCTTGCATCTAAACATAAAGTTCTTCTATGAGTAAACATCTTGAGTCTCCTGAAATGGAACCAGATAGATTTATTGCAGAGGAGTAGTCTCCCCCAGAAAGGTGTTAAGGAGCAATTCCACACATCAGAAAAATTGTTACATGTGGAAAGCCAGTACAACTCAGCAGGTATTCGTCATGAATACACTTCAGTTATTTGTTTTATGGCACATTAAGCAAGAAGGTGAGCCAGCCTGTTGATCTCAGTGTAAGACTAAGGCCCACTCCATCTCACAGTTGCGTCTCACCTGACAGATTAGTCTTGGGTGATTTTTTTATGGCAGATGCAGTAGGTATGCATTATACACACACACACACACACACTGGCAGAATGGAGGTTTGCTTTTGCTCACGGAGCACCGAAATCAGAGCTGAAGTACACATACCCAGCTCACTGTCTTCTGCTAAGACCATAAAACATGCTGGTGCTTCAGATCACAATCCTCCGTCATGAGAACTGAGATAGGTGGAGTGAATACTAGCTCACAATCAGGAGTAATGGCTGCAAGGAGTTCATCTCTAGAAAGGCTAATGTTAGGCTTCTTAAAGTCATCGACTCTTATGTGTAAATCTTGAAGGAAGATATATACACTTTCCATGTTTGTAAGACCTGAAGACGGGATTAATTCCTGCTGATTAGTAGCATGTTGTGCTGCAGTTCCAACTCTGGCAGGATCAAAGTGTTCCAAAAAATGCATCTCAGCCCCTGAAACTTATGAAGTTATTTTATAATGCTCTTATGAAATGGTGGTGGTCTTTACTTGCTCTCTTGTTCAAGTGAGTCTTGAAAATGGCCTTCTCATATAAATGATGACTACTGGAGCCAGAAGCTTAAAAAGAACAAGGGATACAGGCAAATGGTGAGAATATGGTGAGAACTGGCAGCAACATTTCATAGAATGTGGAATATGACAGGAATTAAAAGAAGTTAAAGGAACAAAGTCATTTCAGCATGAGCTATGGAAATACAGTATCAACAGGGCAAACAATAGGCTCAGCCATGCAATATAAAAATGAGTTAAGCAGAAGCAAGTGAAGAAGACAATGCCTGAAAGCTGTTCCTTCCTGCTAGGCAGTTCCATAAACGGTGTACCCAACTGCTGTCTGTCACTCACAGATGCCTTTTGTATTTGGTGAAAAACTCCCTTTGGCAATTTAATAGTGTAACTGTTACTGTTTGTAGTAATGATGACAGTCATTCAAGCAGGGTGTCTAAAAGAAAATTTCTCCTTTACAGTAGGATGATAAGAAACTGGCAATAGTTTTACATAAAACAGGTAATTGATGTATAAATTTGCTGATGAGAAATCAGAGAAATCTTTTTCTGAGATCATTTATTCACATTATGTTTGTAGTGGGTTGACTTCTGAATTCTTTTGTTTTGACTAAGAAAAGTCATTAGCATTTTTTGCAGAAATTGAAGAGCTAAATGGTGGGTATTATCAGTGAGCCTTGCGAGGGATACAGAGCAGCAAGTAGACAGTCTGTATATCAAAGAACACTCTGGTTGTCTGGGCAGCAGACTAAACTGTACCACTGTGCCAGGGCTCCTGACCCATGGTGCTGGTCTGCAGTAGTCCCAGCAGTCCCCAGAGCTCCAGGTTTCAGGTGTTGTACAAGCATCACAGAGGGGATCCAAGGAGGCTCTCTGCCTCCTGCCCCCTACAGCAGTGTTGGAGCAGACCAAAAGCCACATCAGGAGATGTCAAAATTGCCTCTCTAGGCCTGGGGACATAGCTGGTGATGTAGCATGGTACTGTGTCAGAGCTGCTTTTCTCCTTTGTACTAGAGAATCCTGGATTTGTATCTCAATTCAGTTTGTGAAGTTGGGTCTTATTAATTTTCATCATAGCAAAGCTAAATCATTTAATGATTCTAGTCAGATGCTTCCACATTTCTTTGTCAACTTGGGCTTGAAGAAGTGAAAGGCTCAGTAACCATTAGCAAGATGGTGGGAAAAAAGTAGTAAGTTTTGTTCTGCATGCCATCAGTCAGGTGTGTTAGGTGCTGCTTTGCTAAATAATTGTATTTCAGGAAGCCAGAGTTCTGTTGCAGGTGTTGTGGGTGACATGGAACATAAGGTTCTGGAATGTTCCAGACTGTTTATAGCAGATTGATCCCCTCAGGTTTTCTCATGTCTTTCAGTGAAAGGAACAGTTTGTAGTCCTGTTTCCAAATGGGCTACATGTGCATAGTTTTTTTTGCTCACAGGATAACTCTCATATGAGAGCTGGCAAAGGTTCGAGGTCTTAGTATGTTGGGTTCAGAGGTCTCTTCCTCTGTATTTTTGTCTGCTCTCCTCAATTCTGCCATTAAATTTAATCTTTTCTTTTTCTTATGAGTAACCAAAAAGAAGATTGGAGGTACAAACTAGTCTTATGAGCATGCATCATTACTGGCTGACACTTTAGTTTGTTTACCAAGAAATAGTCTTCAAAGTCAGATTTTCTAGGTTCCTTTTCTCAGAGGTCTTTATTTTCCCAAAGTAGAACAAAACCTGTTGAAATTTAAGATAGCAACCCTCATCTCCCAGGGTCTCAAACAACAGCCTGCTTTGTCCCAGAAGATTAATCCTGCAAACAAGTCACTGTGAGAGCCAAGGCATACTTTCCTCCCTCTTGTGTGCCTAGATGGCTTCCTACACTCCCGACCTCTGTAGATCATCAATATGAGCAGCATACATAAAAGGTTGTGGGGTGTTTTACTTGACTCCCTAAGAATCTCTCACTCCAGTGGAGTTATTTTCTGGCTAAAACCAGTTCTAAGAATAGCATATCTTCAATTCATCACCTGAACTATGTAAATGAGGTTGAATCCAAGTCTTCTTAAAAGGAAAACTACTCTAGATTAAGCTGTATTTGGGCAGAGCCTGTCCACTAAGTCATCTGGGCTGGCTCATGCTGGGAGGCTGACGTGAGAGGAATGGGCTTTCACCCTCAAAAGTTGAGTGCCAGAGAAAGCTTCTGACTTGTAAAGCTGCTTTGTTGTTGTTGTTGTTGTTTTCTTTTAAAAGAAAGATATCCTAATGTGGCTCCAGAATTAAGATTGTATACATTACTTTAGTAAACTAACTATTGAGCATATCTTTAGAGAAAGTGTAAGGGAATGTAGAAGCCTACATGCCTCTCATCTTTTAAGTATGCAGCTGACAGTGAATGCATTTTAGGTGTTCTCTCTTTTTTTAACAGCTTACTTCTAACACATAGATTGGGTAGTTAATGTAAAATGACAGTCAGTTGGGTTTTTTTCTCTTTTTTTATCTTGAAACTAATACAAAATAGATCAACATGGTTGCTTTAGGTCAGATGTTATACCTGTCCCTTTATCCCCTCTCCTGTTTTTTACACTGTCTCCATTACAAGACCTCTTGAATAGGTGCTGGCTGTTTTTTCAGCAGTAAGATCTGGAAGTTTGTAAACATGCAGATCAATGTTCAAGAAAGATGAATTCAAAACTGCAAAGAGAGCTGCAAACAGCATCATGAGACAGCTGTTCTTGTTCAGTCTAGCAAAACGGAGCCTGAGAGAGCCCGAGTGCGTTTGATGAATGTAGCAATCTGGTATATAGCCAGGAGAGAGCATGGCTGAAGGACAATGCTGGCACAAGTAGAAAGGAATAAACAGTGGCTTGAAATACAGTTAGACTGGAAATTAAAGGAAGCTTTCTAACAATTAGAATGGGTCTTTTCTTGAGCAGAATTTTAGTAGCAATGACAGGAACCAAAAATGGAGCTGGTCAAATCTGAAGTTTATGAAAGGATTTGTCTGAGTTGACCACCTGCAACAGCACAATCAATGAGTCCAAAAAAGTGACAAAAGACACCTTGTCTTGCGCTGTGTCACGTGTTTCTGAATGACAGCTTCCTGGGTTTTGATTAATCAAAACACAGCTCTCTGCATAGTCTGGAAAGGAAAAATCATGATTTGCAAAACTCAGTAAGAGTTTCATTGTGCGGGGAGTCATCCTGCAAAAGACAGCAAATCATACATTATTTTCATCTTCCATTTTACATAGTTTTGCTCCACTGAGTTCTGTTCATCTTCCAGGAGAAGTGTGCTTTACAGCTGATGTGGATCATATGCTTGTGCTTGAGCACTGCTGGTTTCTGTGAGCTAGCTTCATGGCTCCGCTCCAGCTGGAGAAACAAAAATGCTGGTGCTGTATGACAAAGTCCTCGTGTAGAAAGGCTTTGGCCTTCTGTTCCTCAGAAGTTCACAAAAGTAAAGACAAAAGTCTTGTATTTTACAGCCTAGCTTCTAAAACTATGCCTAGAATTTCTTAGGTCCATTTGGTTCAGAGTTTGCAAAAGGTCCCACTTCTGGTCTGCAAAATCAGTCATCCGATTTTCCAGTGCATATGGCACGTCTCTGAAAGTCACTGAGACTTGCTGAGTCCCCACAAGACCTGTTGTATACTGAGTACTTTGTAACTCTGACTGTCATTTAGATGTTTATGTGTGAACAGAGCTTTTTTTTTTAGAGTCTGTCCTGAATCACAATTTCTGGGATCAAGCAAATCTGGTCTCAAAGTGAGCTTGAAAATCTGGCCTTTGGAAAATTTATTCTAAACATAAACATATTATTGATCTGAATGCTTAATGAGTTACTAACATTTGCTTTGCTTTCCTGATTAAAGAGTAAATTATGGGCGGGTTGCTTTTACAGCAGATGTCTTCATCAAGACTGATGTATTTTGGAGACCTTTTGTTAAAAGGTCAGTTCTTGATGAACAGATGTCTCCATTGAGAAAAAAAACCCAGCAATAAAAATATGTTGCAGCTGGTACTGAGGTACCTGGGGAATTGAATAGAACAAATAGAGGGATCTGAACTGACTCAGATGCCTCCTTGTTTTGGCAAAAGGAAGAGCAGACATGAAGGTCCATGTTCGAGCAGAATCATGTTAGGGAGGTACAATTACAACATAATTGTATCTGGAGCCAGTTACAGACATCAGCCCATCCCTGTCGCTGTTCAAGATCAAGCCACTGTTGCTGTTATTAGTTATTTGTATTACTACAGTGTTTCTGTATATACCAGAAATCTATTATAGTGTCTTATAATGATGCAGAAACCCACAAAAGTTTCCCATGGACTTGCAGTAAAAGAAAGGACACTGATTAGGCACTGGAAAATGAGGGGACACCAGACCAGGGTAACAAGCACAATACTGGCAGCCTAAACATTGTCAGCTTTGGCATCAGAGCAGAGGGTAGTTTGAGGGAGGGCAGTCAGTGAATGTTCACAAAGCCTGAAGGGCAACAGAAGAAAAACTGAAAAGCGTCTGCTTCAAAACTTGGCTTGTCACTGGCAAAAGCTGGTATAATGGACTGGTCAGGTAGGAATTGGAAATCTCTATCTTGAGCAAACGAGAAACAATAGTTTGGGCAAGATCAGACTGACATCGAATTAAAAAAGATGAAGCTAACAAAGATAAAAGCAAAAAAGCTAAGATGCTGAGAGGAACAATATGGTCAAAGGCAATCATCTTCACCACAGCTTTCATCCTGGCTATGAGTAAAAAGGAGATGCTTTGGTCAAGGCTAAGAAAAGGGCATGTAGCTAGTCAAGGGGCAGTCAAGACTCCATGAGAGCTGTAACTGTCTGAGCAATTGGACGCTACTGTGCAGGAGGAGTCTGCCAGTCTTTAGTACAAGGTACTTAACAGTATGAAAAGAACTGTCCTAGATGAAGGTGATATCCTAGTGATGGCAAGGCATTCAGATCAATGCCATACAAATTGCCAGTTTTAATTACAACTGAAGTCTGCAAGCAAGAACTTTTATGTGAATGAACTGTTCCAATTTTGGGTTTCATTATAGTTTTGTTATTTCTCTAAAGAAAAATACAAAATTATCAGATGATTGTCACTAAGGTGTGTTTATTTGCAACTAAGTAAAGCTTTAGCCTGATATTTTGTTGTATTTTGTACTTTTTTTCTTGAGTCAGAAGATAAATTCTGATATACATTATTTAATCAGTCATATAGTTCAATGTAGATTGACTGTATTACTTTGGAATATGGTGCATGGTGTATTACTTTACTAGGTTATAATTCTGTTTTTAATATCATCTCTACTACTGTGACTGGAAACAAAACACAGTAAAGGTGTATAAGTACACAAGTTATAAATTCTTTAATAACTAAAATTATGGCATTCTGGATCCATAAGTAAAAGGTATATCAAAGAATTGTTTACACTTAAAATTATTTCTGATGATTGTGCCCTTCAAGATCTTTGAAATACGAAATCAAACCTTCTCTTGCCATGTTTATTATTAATGGAATTCAAATTTTAAAATGTCCTGCTTTTTCAGAATTAAATCAGCTTTTCAACTTTGACTGAAGGTAGGTAGAATTTCACAAGGAGACATTTTTGCTATAGAAGAGGAGACCAAAATGTAACAAAAAAGCATGTTTCTTTCTCCATCCAAAGTCTTTCTCTGAAAAACAAAGAGACAGTATTAAGAATCTGCACTTGAAACAACCTGTTTGAAAGCTGTAAAAGGTTGCTATGATATAGTTCTTCCAAAACTTTAGCAAAAATGTATGAGTCTACAATAGGCTGGAAATAAAGGAGGAAGACGCTGGACAGTTAATTCCTTCGGTTCATGAAGAGACATATGTGTGCATGTTGCTGTTAATAATGCAGGTGATGCATTAGGTTCATGTTAACAAGCCTTAAGCTAGAGGTTGGAAAGGCTTTGTTTCTGAGATGAAGAATGTCTTTGTTGTTCAACACATTATTTGCTTTTCATCTACTAATCTTAAAATAAAAATGTGCTGCTTATCTCTTGGGAATCTTTTACATGGGAAGGAAGAGAGATGGGAATCTCAATTTAATGTGCATTAAAGGCAAGGCTCTAATAGGAACATACTGCAAGAAATGAAATGGTTTTCTCTTGAGTGATGTAAGAGACTGTTAGAATTCCTTGCAGTATTTGCTTGTCTCCTTACTTCCCCAGCCACTGTAGTTTTTTAGTAACATGCAAATAAATCCTATGTGATTCTGATTGTATGCTCTTGTTTTTATAATATCCTTTTTCAGAAAGGTTTGGGAAGGCTGTCTTGAGACGGAACGGGCAAAGAATTGGTATAATTGAATAGATAAAGATCCCCATCTGGGAACACCTAGTCTTACAACCATAGTGATTATGTTGCAAAGTTTTATGTTTGACCATAGATGGCTCACCTACATTAACATTACAGCTAGCATTTGGCATGCACTTTTGAAGTGAATTTCCTGGTCATCCCCACTTACCCTTCTTTGGTTTGCAGGGCACATAAACCAGTTTACTTTTGGATGAAACTAAGCAAAAAAAGATCCACTCAGGAACTTTTGCTCCCACCACCACCAGCCATGCAATCTACAGAAAAAGCCTGAAGAAAGTCCAAAGTCACATCTCCTGAAATGCACATTGTGGACATTGGGTCCTCAGTGTTACCTCTTTCACTCTACAGAGCCATTCCTGTTGCACAGCACAATGTAGATAAAGTCCAAATTCCTCTTGACTAATGAACTGTTGATTTTTGAAAGTGTAGTCATGTAACAGTACCCAAAGAACTTGCAGGAGAGGAGAGCATTCCCATGCCAAATGATATCCTGTCTGAATTAGCTTCAACTGTTTCTGAAGAGTAGAAATACCCTGAGGAGATTACCCAAAATGAAGTTGCTAAGAGCTAGCAATCTGCATCTTAAAAGAATGGCTTCGTTCAGGGGAAAATTTCAGCTGCATGGCCATATTTGAACCCGTGGCTGACAGAATGGCCCTGCTCATATTCAGATTCATATGAATCTGAGTTTTATAGCCTGTTGATCTTGAGGTGGGTAGAGTTGAAAATAAGCTGAGGAAATTTGTTAGAGGAGTAAATGGCATTTCCCTTTTTCAGTTTGTAGCCAGCAGTCTAGTTTAGAATAATGAACATAAAGGATGATCCTTGGAGGTCTAGAATAAAAGAGACTGAGAGAAGTTCCAAGTGAATATCTTCCATGAGAAGGACTTGAACTGTCTTGAACAAGACAGTAATTTTTTCTGAGGTAATACTTAATTAAGAGTCAAATGCTTAAGTCTCTCCTGATTCCCAAGAGCTCAAGCAGCAAAAGTAGTCACTGTTGTGGGGCTTGCTGTTGAATTTACATGCTGTATGTCTGTGTCAGTTGGCTTCTGTTCACTTTCTTATCCATAGAGAGCACTACTGATCACTGCCCAGAAATACCGACATCCCATGCTCCACCACTGCCCAAGCCTAAGCCTAAATCTAAAAAAGCTCCGCTGCCACCAAAAAATGCCATTGCTGCTTCCACCACCACCAGCCATAAGGGTAATGAAGCACCTCATGCTAAAAAAAAGGGAAAGGGTCCTGCTAAGCAGCCTCCTCTCCCGCCACCCAAGCCAACAGGTCACAGTGCAAATCGAGAAGCTGGTGAGTACTGCCCATGCAGTGCCAGTTGTGGTGGGTGCATGTGCATGGGGTGCTTGGCTTGGTCTTATGATAACTCCTGCCTTGGTACCTAGCAGTGTTACTAAAGAGCATGCCATGGATGTTTTTAGCTAGCTTTGCACTGAGTTCTGGTTCTGCTGCCACAAACATCCCAGACAGATCACTTTGCTGTTTAATGAACGTATGCACAACACCAAGCACATCAGAGACAATATTGAATCTTCAGTTCAAGTGTGAAAGGTGGCAATGAAATGACCTGGAGAACTGCTGAAGAACAAGCAGGGAAATAGGTGACTTCTGAAAGCAAACATGAGTTGCTCCGAGGTAAAACTACTTCAGTATTGCTGTAATTTTCTGCTGGAAATATCAACTGTTCCAACTAATTTGAGCATATTACAAGATCACAAAGAGGTGAAGGATAAGGCCATTAAGACATCTTAAAAGACTGTTGAGTAGTAGTTGTTTTAGCTGAGAAAAAAAAGGAAAGAAAAAAGAAAATAATTACTACTATTAGATAAGACCAGCCTTCTCTCAGCTAGTTCATGGCTTGCTGTGATTCTAAGTACACACTGGAAATGGAAAATGTCAATCATCAGGCACATCCCACCTGTGTTTATCATCACACTTTTAAACCAAAAGTCAGCAGTGATGCTAGATCAAATCTTATAGGTAGATGCTCTTGAGGTACTGATCTTGAGTTTGAATGGTTGCCATGTAGACAGTGACCAAAATTAAAACATCTAGATATAATTTGAACACAAGCAGTATTGTGATAAATGGGCTCCATATATGCATTGAAAAACTTACATAAGCCTTGTGTTTTTAATCCTCTGTGTGTCTTTGAAAGGCCTTCAGTCCCTTCAGTTTTCTCTGCAAGTATGCCTCTTCACAGCTTGTCCTTTTTGGCACATTTTGTATTTGAAACGTACAGAAGAGGACTGTTTGAAAACATTGCAAGACTTCTACAGTTACAGTAATAACTTTTCCATAAAATATCCATTAACTTAGTATTAACTGTCCCTTCTACATCAGACAACTGCAAGAATAAACATTTTGAAAATCCAGAATTTGCTGCTTGTATTTCACACACGGCTGGAAAACTCGGCTCTTCCTAATTGAATGAACCTTATAACAGCAGACCTTTCAGGAATAAAACAATCCATCACATAAAGCAACGTTTATACCAGTGGGTGGTAACAACCTGTCAGATATCTGACTTCTTAAATTAAAATACACTCAGATTCCAGATTTGTCTTTTAGTAGCCTTGCTGAAATGTCATGCAATACTTGAGACCATACAGGTGTAAAATATATCCATGTATCCCTTATTCTACTGATGATTTCTTCCAACATTAAAAACACATTGTGTTCATTCAAAGTGGAGCAATTCTTTATAAGTGGAGCTGATTTGGAACAGTATTAGTACAAGAGGTTGTCAGATCTCCATGAAAGCGACCACATGATACAGCCAGTGATCCAGTCCTGTGAAGGAGAGGAGGACTGTGAGTAACAACTGAGTCATGGCTCTCTTGAAGGCAACACAGCAGGTTTCCAAACTGAAATAGTGGAATTGGGAGAGTGGGACTTAAATGTAGGCATGGACATATGCCAAAAGGCAAATAACAGCCATAAAATTTTTCATTTAATCAAAATTCAAATCTTCTACTGAAAAAGAGGCATGACCGAAAATTGTCAGCCAGCCCAGTCAAAAGCAACAATAGCAATAGTACTTTTGACCCATGTGGAAGCATAGGGGAGTTTTTCCGTGGGAGAAATCTTTCAAGTTTCTGTATCTAATTGCAGGTCCAGAAAGGTTCTGAGAATAATGTAGGGATTTTTACAATGGAAACATCTTTTGACATTTTCCCAGCAACAATTGTGTGGCTGTATATTTGTATTATGCTGCAGTTCTTAAGTGTAAGCATGTAACTGGTTCTGTTGACCTCCAGCCTGCACTGAAGTGCTTTGCTGGATCAGAACCAGGGCCTTTTCTTTCTGCCATCCACTTTCTCAGTAAGGTTTCTGCTAAATAATATGCAGGTTGGAACCACCATTTATTTCCACTGCAATTATGAACTGCTGCTTATACAATTTCTTTGCTTCATTTTGTTTTGCTTGTACGTTAAGTCAGTGATTTGTACCTGATGTGGAAGATTAGTGCAGTATCGCTAGATTTGGGATGCTGCCTTTTACAGTCACCTTGCAGCACAAAGAGGAACAGTGATTTGCCTGAAGTTTCTATGGATTTTTCCAGAGGTACTGAAAGTCTTAAAGCACACTAAGTATTTATAAACTGTAACACTCAGCTACAGAAGAGAACAGTATAATGTGTCTTTTGAATTACTTTCCATCTTCAAGACTGAGAACAGTCTCACTGTGAAAGCTATTTTTATATCATGAACTTATTGTGGCCAGTATCTGTATTTTGATTCTCTCCTAATCTGCCAGGGTTTTGTTTTTATTTAAATGCTTGTAAGTAAAGTAGGCCTTTCAGCAGATTTCTGTTACAGCTTTCTGTTTCACTCGGTAAGCTTAGCCACAAGGCTGCTGTGTAGCTTTATAATGCTTTCATTTGTTCTCTGGAGGTTAATGCGTTTTTACTGCTGCAGAAGTGTTTGAGTTGGATGCATTTTGATGAAAGGGACTGAACCGTAAGATGGTTGTCATTTTTATTGCTTTTTAAATGAAAGTCAGAAGTTTGAAGCTCCCAGCTCAGAGGATGGAATGCACCTGGGCAAGCAGGCTAGCTGAAATCTCTTGTGAGCTTGGGCATTATATACGTACACATATATATGCTTCAGTATGGTAAGTATCACAGGATTAAACAGCAGCATCACTGGCCAGCTTGTACAGCTAGTGTCAAAACCTTGTTTCACTACATTTTCAAGACTGCCAAGTAGATCACTGGTAATACAAAGACCTCCAGTACTTACAGGAGGCTGTCAGTGCCTCCTCCCTTCTGATGGTCATTGGTGCAGAGTGAGATTGGTGGTTTCTGCCTCTGCTTTGTGAATATACCCACCTGGACTTGAAAAGACATCTTGTTCTGCTGTCCCTCTGCTGTTTGCTATTAAGTAAGAGTACACCAGTTGCAATAACATTGTGCAAGGTAATTGACTGATACCATAACAGTCCTCAGATGTTCATTGAAAAGTGTAAGGAAAATCATATGGTTTCCTAGTGCTCAGACCAAAAATTCCTGTAGTAGAAAAGGTCAGGCAGTATCCTCTGTCAGGGAGCATTTTTTTTAAGTAGGACACTACACACATTTGGAATAGGTAGTGGACTTTTTACATGAAGTCCAGACAAGTTGTAATGGGCCAGTGCAGAATGCTCAAAACCAACTCTCACCTGTTTGTAAGGTTGATCCTGTCTGCTGTTCTCAGGTAAGTATTCAACATTTCAGTTTTTTCCCACTGCAAAGGTGGGAAAAAATTAGAACTGCAACATTTACTCATCACTGTAGAAGTATCAAGTGTAAGTTGTTCATTTTTTAAATACCAGCACAAGTCTATTCATGCAGAAAATACAGTGCAAATATCATATAATTGCAAGACTGTAAAATCCATTTTCTTTTCTTATTTTAGCTGGTTCCTCTCACTCAAAAAAAACACCAGACTCCAAGTCCTCTTCATCACCATCTCCTTTGTCCTCATCATCTCATCCCAAAGCCTCTAAGGAGACTTCCAGCAAAGCAGGCACATCAGGGACTCCCCGGGGCAAGAAAAAACCTGGGAAACAGTCAGCCACACGAACAGCACCAGATGGGGCTGCTTCTTCCCCCTCAGCCAACAGTTTGGAAGTGAAGGCAGAAAAACCCAAGCCTGAGCAACCTTCCGTAGTAATTTTTGAAACAGAGGACACAGACCAATTGAGCAAGCTTGTTGTCCCCCCTCCTCCTACCACTGCCCCTCCTCCACCTCCACTTCCACCTCCTTTCCCTGCTGCAGCTGGTCAGCCTGCTGTCTCCTCAGATGCCCAAGATGCGTTAGGCAGCTGTGTGACGGGGCCATGCAGCCCTGGATCAGACAGTAAACCTCTTCTCCAGACGGAGCATGGCACAGACGGAAGCCTGAGCAGTACGGCCCTAGGCAGCGGTCCAGATGCTGGTGGAGAAGACAAGGAAAGGTAAGACAGTATTGCTGTCCTGGGTCAGTGGTAAGACCCACAGCCCAGGAAGCCACAATTCTTTCCAAGGGACACTGTAGGCACACAGGGATCTCTTCTGTTTCTTCTTCTGACCAGTAATAGTTTGTGTTGCATCCCAGCACAATTTGTTCCTTTCCACTGCCTTTGAGCCATTCACCTGCAGTACCTCATGTTTCCCCAGATGGTCGTTGCTCATAACCTGCCTTTTACATCACTGTATGGCTGACACTGCTGCCAGGAGTTCAACTAGTAGATGGTGACACTTCTGTTTATCTCTCGTAAAGGCAAACGAGAAATTATGCTGAATTATAAGGGGCTTATACTTTTTTTTGGTGGATGTCATTAAATGTCTCCCTCCTAAAGCTCTCAATTCAATGGCTGAATTTACTTGCACACTTGAAAATGAGAGTTTCAGGCTCCAATTAGTAGATGTTAGGTCTGTCTCTGACTAGTAGTCTGTCTAAATCTCAGGTACTGTAAAAACTAGTCAAGAGAAAAGTCATAATTACATTTTTTAAGCAAAATAGTTGGCAGCAAAATGAAACCGGCATAATGATCTATCTTCTCCCTGCCACAAGAACCAGTGTCTTTTATATAAACCTAAGAGAGTTTAGTCTAGATGCCAGTGGCCTAAAGACCTTCCTTTAAATTCTTGCTGGTACGTCTGTACTAGCATTACATTCCTGTGCTGCATCTCCCCTTGCTCTACACTTCCTTTACATAAAGATTTTCCCAAGGCAAAGGGCAATCTGCTGCCAGTTTCCATGTTCATCAGTGATGGGTATGAACATTTTGGACTGAATTGCTGTGAAACTGTATTTGCAATAAATAGGGTTAGACTTCCAGAACAGGAAGCTTTGCACTCCTGTTTACTTTCCGATTTGCCTCTCTCACCCCCAACTTTATGAACTGTTTTTCTCTCTCTGGTATGCACTGTTGGTCCTGTCCCACAAGAAATAAAAAAAAATTAGGATTTGCCTTTATACAGTGTTTGCAGCACATCATTCCAGATTTTTCCTAACATACATACATAGCTACATATACACATCTGCATATGTTATAAATGTCTTGTATATGTACATTTTTTAGAAAGGAATTAGTTTGAATAACATTCATACTGGCTTATACAGTCTGTCTCCCACTTGTGTTCCGTTCTGCTTGCACTAATGTATCACCGTGTCTGCATGTGAATTACCAGCTTGGCTACCAAAGAAGACCAAGAAGTGGAGGCTCCAGACCGGGCACACTCTGAACCGGTGGAGGAGGCTTCTGACACTGGTGCCCCTCCTGAGAGTGAAAGCAGCAGAGAGAGCCATGGCAGTGACTCGGACTCAGATGGGCCCATACTGTACACAGATGATGATGATGATGATGATGATGATGATGATGATGAGAATACAAGTGCTGAAAGTAAGCATCCTGCCAAGAAGCTGCAGGCTGCCTTTTGCAGAGTGTGTTATGTGAACATGCCTGACCCACGCTAGTGTGCAGGAAAGAGAGATATGGCTGCAGGGGATGGTTTTAGGGGAATTAGTATTTTGTCACTACTGAGAAATGAATGTCCCTCTTCTCCCAGACAATTGTGATCAGAAACCTGCTGGGGCCTGTGCATGGGTGGGAGGAGCAGGTTCAGAAGAACATGAGAGTGGAACAAGGGCCCCACATTAGGACATCACAAGCCATTGATTTGGCTTGCCCCTGTCACGAGTTCCTTGTGGGACTTACAGGTGGATGACAGAGGAAGCCCACCAGTCAGCAGCTTCACTGTCTGAAAGTCATTTATTCCTCTTTGATCAGGACGTCTTAAACACTGGAGCAACCTTAGCAGACAGAGCAGATCACAGTAGATTACATCTAAGTTTTACAGCTTTGAAGTTTCATCTGGGGTCATGACCCTATCATATCACCCTAACTGGGTAGAAGCCCTGCTGCTGCTGAAGGGGTTGTCCTTTCCCCATTCTGCTTAATCCCTGCTCCCAGCTGTTCACTCTTCCCTTAGGCCAGCACTCAAGTTTATTTTTGCAGCAGGTTGTTGTTGAGCTGATTTTCAGCAGAATTGGTTCCCTGATCCAGCTCACCCAATGGTTGCTCCTTTCCTTGGGCAAAGAAGGAGGTAGCAGTGGGCTTTCAGGGTGGAGAGGAAGGCAGCCCTACCTCTGCCCTCTGCAGGGTGGCCTTATGTGAGTATAAAATCACAATTGAGCAGTGGCTTGAGAGCCTTGCTCACAGCTGTTCCAGAGGAGGTGCTTTGCTGTACTCAGTGAAGAAGTTCTGAATAACAAAGTGCTGTGTATCAAAGTGGGATGAGGGGAAATGGATGTGTGTTTTTTATCTTGGCCACTGCTACAGCAGAAGGTGAAGTGCCAGGTAGCTCAAGAGGCTGAAGTCTTCTGCAGTTCTCTGTTGGGTTTGAATATGATCCAATGTGATAGAAACCAAAAATTCATGTATTCAGACAGCAGCACAATATCTTATGGGAAGTGAGCTGGGAGCCTGTGGTCTTACCAGACTGCCTTAAATGGTGAAAATCTGCCAGCCTAGGGCATATATAGCCCACCTTAGTCAGAATGTAAAGACACAAGGGAAAGACTATAAAGGCTGTGAAAAATACCCTTTTTTCCACAGCTGGCTGGAGCTAATGCTGACCAAGCTGCAAGGCCCTTGTCCCTACTGTGTCAGTTTTATGGATGAACAGATTGCTTCAATGTGTGAGGTTTTTTGCCTAGGTTACTTTATAAGCCCTCAGAGCACTTTTCTAAGCTGTATTTTTTGTTTTAATTTACAAGTAAGTTTAAGATGAAAAGCACTGTAAAAAAAACTAAGTGGTAATTGATGGAAAAAAATTAAAGAATGAAGGAAATGATGATAGAATGAGTCTAAAGCATTAAAGGCTGAAGAAAAAGAGCAGCAGGTTGCTAAATATACTAAGCTGATAAATAAGTCAACCTGTAATGTATTAGACTTCAAAGACACTTAAGTGTAGATTTGTCATTTTTATCCTATCACTTCACAGATGACAAGTGATGTTTGTATCAATTTGGCTGGTAGCTTTTTTTCTCCAAGCCTTTTAGCTTTTTATTTTTGTGAACTGAGGTAAAATATTTCTTTTGATGTTAATTAGAATTCCTCTTCTGCATGTGGGAACAAGGTTGCTTTGGGGAGGTATTAAACTTCTTACTCAGAGTTTGTGTCTGTAACCTAAGCATGAATGAACTAAATCTACCCTACTCCTCCTTTCCTCAGGCTCTTTGGCAAGTAAAATTCGTCGTAGGGATACTCTTGCTATCAAACTTGGCAACAGACCGTCTAAGAAAGAATTAGAAGACAAAAACATCTTGCAGCGCACATCTGAAGAGGAGAGGCAGGAAATCAGACATCAGATTGGAACCAAGCTAGTGAGGTATTTCAGTTGCAGGGTAAATGTAGTTTCACGGGGTGGAGGTGGAGGAAGAGAATTGAGAACACTGGGTTTATGTTTTAAATGCAGACCAATATGAGTTGCAGGATCTTTGTGGTACAGCTGTCTGGAAAACGGTATTTTTATATCTCACAAAACTTTAAAATGTCAATAATACATTTTTTGTCCCGCCAGAAATGAATTTGAGAGCTTCTGGGGTTTTGAGTTGTTTGGTTAAAAAAGGAAGGAAGAGGAAGAGGATAAGAATGAGTCCACAACAGTCAGTGCTATGGTTCAGGTTTTTTCTCAAATTGGTTAGCAGGAACTTTCACTTGTGTGTCTCCCCGTCTCAGACAGAGTAGTAGTTCCTGACATAAAGAGCATGCCAGTGCATGTTCATCTCTTCTCACCCTCCCCAGCCTCCTTCTGCTCTCAAATTCCTTCATTATTGATGTGTTGGTTCCAGCAAAAGAAGTGGAAGGAGGCTGACTTTGCAGGTCAGTGTTTGGTGTTTTACTGTGCCCACCTCTTCAGCATGTCCTTCTCATGCTGTTAAACTGCTATGGGATATATATTACTTTCTCTTTCTGGACTTGAGAACATTGCATTAAAAAAAAATTCACTTGCCTTTTTACAAGCTTTTTTTTTTAAAAAATCCTCATGTTAATTTTAGCTTTTGTGATCTCTGAGAATAGACTACAGCATGTCTTTATTTTGCCAGACCTGTCCTTGTTTCTCTTGGGCTCAGGAATGTTGTCTAAACAGAACTGGAGGATGTCTTGTGTGTTTTGGACATTTTCAGATATAGGATAGTCCAGTCGGTACTGCTCCAGTACAGAGTAAAGCAGCCCTGCATCAACATGTAGAAGATGAGCTGGGTTTCTCTGTGAACTGGGAGGCTGGCTAAGGCAGCTATTTCACTGCTTAACAATAAGAGTGATGCATCTATTGTGTACAGCCCAAGGGTCATTTTTCTTCCGCTAATAAAGTGGTGTGGCTGTTATCACCCCTTTCCTGACCAAATCCCAGATCCGGCGATCACGTCCTCCTTGTCAGTGCTCCCTCAGGGGCTGGAACTGCAGAAGCTGCTTTGGTTCCTGCCCTGAGCTCCTTGCACAGGGACATTGCGGTTTCTGCTGGAGAGCTGGCATGCTCCCCACACGGCTCTGCTTTGGTGGCAGGAGACAATGTCTGTGTGTGTCAGGGCTGTGCTCATACCCAAAATCAGAACCAGGTTTGAAGGCAGTTCCTTAAAAATTCCCAGCGTGGTGATCAACACCTGATAGCATCAAGGTCTGGTGGGAAAATCTCTTCCCACAGCTCAGTCAGGGTCCAGTTAGGTCCCATCCTGAGACTTCCTACAGGACTGGTCACCTGTGTTAAATATGCCAGTACTCCAAGACACATCTGAAAGTCCAAGCATGATTTGAGTCAGATGAGTTTCATGAGGCTGAACATAGTCCACAGTGAACTGTGTGAGTGTTGCTGGACAGAGAGGCACCTATCTATGACACCTATCTGCAAAATAAGATTTACTGCTGAAATTCTTCCTACTCCTTTTCTCAAGTGAACAAGTGAACTTGTTTAGTAAACAAAGAGACAACATCAACCATGTTCTCTACTGTACAAACCAGAAAATTAAAATCTTGAGTTGTTTTTTTTTTTTTGTAATGGCAGTTGTTATATATAGATAACTAAATAAAGTTTCAGTTAAAGCTCCCAATTGTATTCTGTGTGCAATTCAGTGACAAATGAACAGTTTGTGGGTTTTGTTGTTGATTTTTCTTTTCCAAAAATCATTAAGATTTGCATTCAAAATGTCTGAGAATAATCTTACAATTGCACTACGTATCATAATGATGGTGCTTGGAAACAAAAGGAGATTTATGAATTCTTTCATAAAATGATACCTGTGAGGAATTTAAATTTGTGGTACAACTTTTGTAGTATTATTCAAGTATCAGTTATTTATGTGTTCAAGTGGCAGCAGTACATTTTTTACAACAAACAGCCACTCAGGACTATGGTTACATGTGCAGTTCTTTTAACTGTCTGGAAATCACCTGTGCTGGCAAAGAACAGCACAGCCATACAAGAAATACCTTTTAACATTTTAAAATGTATTCTGTATTACAAATCTGTATTACAAATCCTAATTTATTGTTTGGATCTGGTTTTAAATCAGTCACTTTGTTCTCACAGGAGGCTTAGCCAGAGGCCGACAACTGAAGAGCTAGAGCAAAGGAATATCCTGAAGCGTAAGTATTTTACTCAGGCTTCAGCTAGTGTTTACTTAGCAAATGAGCATATGTTGGATTCATATTGAAGCCTGTCATTGTAGTTCCAGTGTTAAATCCATAACTGGAGAGAAATGATGTTCTAGAAAATAATGTGTCGACACTAGATTTATATACTAAGCTGTAACTGTAGCCATGAAAAGTGCATATACTCAATATGCCAAATTTTGCTTGTCACAATTCCACTTCTTGAAGGTGGCCCCAAGGACCAGGAATGGCTTAGATACCCCTTAGAAGTAGTTCTAGGCTGGTTAACCTTCCACTTAATTTTTATGAGGAGGAGGAGGGAATATCAGTAGGAGGCAAAGGTGGGATATAAGGGCAGAGATTGGAAAGAGGAGTAGAAAGAGGTAAGGCAAAGTGTTCAGGGAAAAGACAATAGGTATATGTCAACTACTTCATGCTGGCCTTCATATCCACTTCTGACACAAATGTCTTCTGGGCTGAAACCTGCATGAGTCATTCTCTTCGAATATCTTCCCATTGATTAACTATTTTCTCAATATCCCTGCTGGAGAAAAAAAAAGTCTGTAATTAAAATAGTCAAGGGCAGAGGAATGAAATACATTGGATCCTTACCCTCTATACCTATTCTCCCATTAACTTAGGTTAGTTTTGTTCTTAGACTGCCAAACTCTTCAGAACAGGAAGTTTTTTTCTTCCTCTGTGAATCTGTCCATAATATGGGTGCTACCTAAAAGCATAGTGTAGCAGTTGCCATGCCCAGCTCCATCTAGCCCTGGGTTCATTCTGCAGGACTAGCTAGTACTTGACGGTTAAGTAGAAGAAATAAATGAAGAAAATGTACATGTGGGTCTTTCACACAAGCAATAAATCAAAAAACTCATCTATTCTTAAGGCATGATAACTTTTCACACCTCATGAAAGAGCAGGAATAATGCTGTTAATTCCAACAATCGTTCAGAAGAGTTGGATCTCATCTGTGCAACCCTGGTGTGCAGCATGGTAACGGAAGGAAAGAAAATGGGTTGTTTGTGTGAAAACATCCATGGACTGATGACTCTGTCCCTGTATCAGGCCAGCAAATCAGGAGTCAGCAATTACTGGCTTTCAAGCTATCATCCATGCTAATAACATGTTACTGTGCACTGCTGCTGTCCAAGCTCTCAGATGCCAAATAGTGCCATGTCTTATTGAAAAGGGAAGCTACAGTTCATGTGTGCACAGAAGAGGGGTCAGGGGACTCCTATCCAGCACATAATGTGAATAGACTTTCTAAAACTTTAATTTCTGAATCTGCAGATTGCATAAATAAATAAAGATAAAATTTGGAATATGAACATTTTTTTATATGACATACTGCTTATGCTGTACTATGTGAGAAAGGTAATTCCAAAACATCTTTGGTGGGCCAGGATATGGCCACTGAGCTGGGAGCACCAGCTGGCCTTCCTTGTTGCCCTTTCTGTCTCGCTTATCTCGAGATAACTAACCTAGCAGCAAACCTGCAACGTATTTAATATCCCTTTTGCCAATGTTTATTCTGTTCACTGATTTCGCAATAAGTAGCTGAAGACTGGAAAGCAGTTAATAGATTTCTTCTCCTGTTTCAGCTTGTTTACTTTAAGCTTTTGGCAGCGTACCAGGCTTTGCGCTCAGTGCCTCCCGCCGTCCCCCCCTGCTGCTGCTGGGGGGCTGTCTTAAGGAGGCAAGCCAGAGCAAAAAATACAGGCTGGGGAGCACAGTTGTGAATCACAAGAAGTCACAGAGTCCTTGGTGAGCACACGGAGAATCCAAAGCTGCTTTTTTTCATCACTGAGGTTTAAAATATTTCATGTTGAAAGTGATCTGTAAAAAGCAAAGCAAACCAAAGCAAGGCAGGGTTTGCGGTGACAGTCTGACTCAGAGCCCTTTCAGGGTACAAGTTCTCTCTCAGCCCTAAAGGCACTCATTTTCAATCATTCCTGTGATTTAAAGCATTCCCTTCCTGTGGATCATTTGAAAATGTTTACATGTCTTAAATGCTTTTGTTGGTGTAGTCAGCTTCTGTGAGTAAGTTGGGATTTCTTTCATAAAGTTTCCTTCCTCCTATATTAAGAAGTGGATGTGGAGAAGGGGTTATATTATTGCATGTATATAAATTGCAGCTAAGGGGAAGTATTGTTTTGAGTAATATTTATCATAGACTTTGAGGTTACATTAAGTGGTAAAGGTCCAAATGTTTACTTTAGGATTAAGTTCAGCCCAAATCTTGCAAAAGGTTCACAAAAAAAGAAAATCCTTTCTTTTTCCTTTTTTTATATTTTTTTTGTATTTTCAGTTAGTGAGGAAGTCTGTTTTGCAAGAAGTTTTGTTTTGATAGTATTTCCAGATAAGCTAGTTACTGAAAATCCTATTTCCAAGTATGATCGTAAGGCATCGCAGGCGGATTTCTATAAAAATTGTATACAGACTTCTGAGACTTCCCATACTAAAACAAAGTTACGATAACTCAAGAGTCCACTTGAAAGAATACGTAAAGCCCCATGTGTTTTATAGAGACAGGCTTTGAACCAACACTATTTATAGTATTGCAATATGGCAAAGAAACTCTTCAGTCTTCCAAGAATTTCAGATTAAGATAACTGTATTTTTTCCTGTATTTGTAAGGGACAGCGAACTTCATGTACAGTGCACCTGCGTGCCTGCCAGTAATGGCTTTGCAGAACACTTGGTTTGGCTTTGCAGAAAATAGGGTTTAGCTCTTGATGCTAGTTAAGGAATATTAATGTAAAACCAGGAAAGAGAAACCGCTTTGTGTGTTTCAGAGCACTGCAAGGAGCAAATGCTTTGTTTGTCTTTTCTTTCTCTTTCCCTAGCAAGCCCACAGAGAAGTCTAAACATAGCTAATCCCATAGGGACACAATGGAAAGTTCAGTTTTACGCTCCCGGAGTACTTTCTGGTCAAGAACGGAGCAGTCCTCAGGCAGCACAATTTCTCTCTTCACTTTTCCCCTCCTGCTACAAAACAAATGTCTCACAGAACAGAAGGTGACCGGATTTAATATGGCAAAAGTTGCAGGAGCAATAATGTATGGATGCCAGGGAAGCTGCTTTTTTGGCTTTGGAGGGTGGATTGTTTAATTTGGTGGCCACAATAATTGATGCTAAACAAAATGGTTTCAGTCAGAAGTCAGAACTCAGTCTGACCTCCTAGGAGCTGCAGGCAGGGAAGAAGGGAAGCCATGGTTTTGCTGGGATCTAACCAGAGACTTCTGCAAGCACAGAGCGCTTGCTGGGCTGGTCCTTTGCCAATAAGGCAGCAGCAGGACATCTGAGGAGGAGACTTGCAGCTGGGAACGCTGTGTTTATATTTTCTTTCTCCACATCACAAAGATTAGATCTGCTTTTAAGGTGGGAAGCAGTCAGAAGTGTGTTCCTGTGCATTAATGTGTTCCTGTTTGGGCAAGTGAGTCACCTGCTGCCAGATCTTGGCCCTCTGGCTGGAATTTTCCACAACACCTGAAGGATCCAGGAGCACCAGAGCCATTATTTTTAGCACCACACATCTTCTTAACTCATTACAGCAACTTTCAAAACATTTACCTTAAAAGACCAAAAATACACTGTAGGTTTCACTGTTTGTAGGAATTTGTATCCAGGCAGTGTCTCTGTAGCACCAGGCTTAAAGCAACACTCTGCCCAGCAGGCTGGAGGTGGGAAATCGGTGCTTGATGTACGGGTCAGTGACAGAGACAGAGGCCAGTTTGCCAAGCCACAGATTCAGTAGATTAGCAGCAGCCTTCAGATTTCAGTCCATTTCCTTTAGCTCTTGAGTTTAATTCCTAGAAGTAAACCAACTTGAATGTATAAAACACATCCTGTCCCCTGACCTCTCATGCAGAAGACTATCGATTGCCCATGGCTTTGAGCCCCTCCTGCTTTGCCCAGGAGTGAAGGGAGCTCCTGGTGCCTCCTGATGGTATTGTCCTCCAAAAGATGGGCTGCCAGCTCTCCCCAACAGCCTGCTCCAGGACCTGCCTGGACCCTCTGTCCAGCCACTATGATGATGGCCTCGCTTATTGCCTATTTTTTGGTGTTTTCCCTTGTCCAGCATCCCTTTGTGCAGTCATCTGGTACCCCCAGGGAGGCAGCTTTATAGTTTGGGATAGGCAGTTAAACTTCAACCTTCCTAAATGTCCAGATCAACTTTTTTAAGGTATTGTATGCTCCCCCAAAGTATTAAAAAAACAGTATTTCGGGTGGCCATGATGTTGGTAGTTGTTCCTTAAGGTATGCATGGAGTAGTGTGAGCCCTTATTTCTTATGTGAAGCCTCTTATGGCTGCTTCTTAGGAGACACTGTAGTCGAGATAGCAAAGAAATGCCAAGATATGAATAATGCACAACATATTTTGCAAACTGAACTAAGGAAAGGGCAGTACAGTGATGTGTAAATTCAGCTGCTTTTATTTTCTACTATATCTGCTACTGGAGAGTTTCCGAGGTAGGGCTTAAGCAATTCCATTCATGAAGGGACAAAATTTTTTTATGTCAGATGATTCCCAGGTGAGTGGAACCCCACATTAATAGTTTATCTTTAATTACCTTAGCTACTGTGTCTATTGATTGCAAAGACAAGATATTTAAACAAAAGCCTGCAGATGATTTTTCTGTCCTAAAACAGCTAGAAAGCTTTTGATTTTTTTAGGTGAGGATTTTATGAAAAGAGTTCTCATTTAGAGTCCAGAGTCCTTAAATACACCCGACTTGTTTATTGATAGATATATTAATTAAAAAATTAAATGTAGATTAATCTCTAACTCTCCATTCTTTGGTTTTAGTCCATTTACAGTTCCTCTATGGAAACAGGCCATCCATTTCTTTTCCATTTAAGAGAAAAGCTATTAATAAACCATAAATTACATCCATGTTTCAGTATCTCAGTAAAATCACCACCAACATGAGATCCAACCTAATCCGGCAGCAAGCCTGTGAGATTGCATCTTGCTCTTCAAAACCTGGGGTTGATGTTGGACTCTTCTTACAGAGCAGATCTTGGGCTGCAGTTGCCTTTTTCCTACTGGATCTTTCTTTTTCATTTTAATAATTTGCCCTCTTCTCTTTTCCCTTGTATACTTCTTACATGAAAGCCTTTGAGTTAGCAAAGGAAATCTGCAGTACCACAAGGTGTCCTGTCATAGCTTTGCCTCCAGGGTATAAGTCATGATACAGAAACTCTTCTGTAGCCAGGTTACCTATACTAACACAGCAGGCTGGCCATAGGACAGGGGGTGAATGTGACTATACCAGGATTTAAAACTGCCTTTTCATCTATACAGGTTGGCTGTATCCAGACTAAATTAATTCCTTTAAATTCATAATTAGCCTTGAACTGTAAAGAGTCCATAATCGCCAGCCATGAATAAAACAGAAGCAGATTTTTATGGATATTTCTGGGTGGGATGTTTCAGCATATAACCATCCTAGGTGGAGTGAAAGTGCAAATAATGTTGTTTAAACTGTACATCAACTGAAAAACATGCTGAGCCCATATGAACATGTCTTTGTAAGCGTGCTTTTCACTGACACTCAAGAAATCAAGTTTGGTTAGCACAGAAATTTGTTAAAACCACATTTCAGTCACATGGCCAAATACATTCAAAAAATGCACATGTAATTTTCTGCTGTACTCATTCATTTGGTCTAGACAGTGGCCCTTAACCAAGAGGGCTTGACTGCTGAATCTTATGCTCCCATTATAAAATCAGAAAAAAGTATTTAAGTAATAAAACCAATTTGCACTGACAAATGACAGTGAAACAAATCTCATTGTATCCTGTAGCAGTAGAAGACACTTGGCTGATTCACATACTCAGAGCAAACTTTTTTCTTGATGCTTATGATTGGCTAGACTCTCACTCTAAATAGATGGCATGTTGGAAGTAAAAGCAACAGTGAGTTTTATGTTAGAATAAGTAATTGAAACATTAGGCAGCTCTTTCAGGATACTTGCTTGCTGATGCACAGAAAGGGAATGACAGACACCTCCTTTTTGCTCTGCTCATGACCCATAGTTGACTTTAGATGTCCACAAAATCAGGGGAAATGTGGATAGGGAAAAGAATGAGAGCACACAACAGCCAAAAAGCAGACAACATATGTGGCACCAACCAGAAATATGAGGAAACGTGAGCCAGGACTTGAAGTTCTGAAGCTTTCAACCAGGAGAAATACAGTATGTGCAGTTATACTACTTAAATATTCATTCCTTTTTATCTCTTCTGAAAACAGAGAAGAATGAAGAAGAGGAACAGGAAGCCAAAAGAGAAATAAAACGTAGACTCAGTAGAAAGGTGATGATGTGTTTTTTGTATTGTGTATTTGTGTACATAGAATTATAAGAGTCTAAAAATTAGTGTATAGACATTATTGCAAGTGTCTATCAGTTGTGCCCACAGATTAGAAATCTGCTTAAAAAGCAGTACAAGCCAAGTCCATCTTGGGGGAAACCCCATCCTGTCCAGTTTCCCATGTCTGGAAAAGCATAGAGTCTGGCCAAGCTTAATATTTGTCTGTGTAAGCAGGGGAGATAAGTGACACATTTCCTCTGTGAACCTGACCACTGCTGTCATGTATGTTCGAGGGCAGCCACACCTATAGATCCATTCTTCCCTAGAGCAGTGGAGAGGGCAGAAAAGCAATGTGAGCCCTACGAAATCCCTTCACTGCTCTTCTAGCCACGTTGGTGGTCTTAGCTTCTGTAGGTGGGATCATGCTCAATGCAGCAGTTATGGGTCTGCTGTCTGGGAGAGCATGTGGGGATTTTTCATAGGTATCCCTAGTCTGCCCTTCTCTACCAAAATACAGTTTCCTTAATATGATCGTCCTTTGTTAATTAAAATTAATATTGTTCAATGTGACTGAAACTATTTGGCAGCATAATGACCTCCAGATGGTCAAAACTGGTTTCTTTAGTTAGGCTGGTACTTCCAAATCCTGCTTATTTTCAGTATTATAGTTTAACACAGCAGACTATATAATCATTAATGCGAATGGTCTAGTGGGGCAAATGCTGTGTGACAGTTGCAAAGTCACAATTAATATTGCAGGGATAACAGTCATGATTCTCTGTGACCTGCCTGACAAAGACTATTTTTATAATTGAAGAAATTAGGTTGTGCTGCCTCCCCACCCCTGTGCAGCACTCCCAGGATGCTGCCTTTTTTTAGACACCTGAAAGTGACCCTATTTAGAAATACCATTAAAGTTCTCTTGAGATTACATCACACCCTCGGCTTTTATTTTATTTTATTTCATCTTATTAAGCATACTATTTTCTGCCTCCTGCTTACAGCTCAGTCTGAGGCCTACAGTGGCTGAACTTCAAGCAAGAAGAATCCTTCGATTTAATGAGTATGTGGAGGTCACGGATTCTCCGGATTATGACCGTCGTGCTGACAAGCCTTGGGCCAGGTTAACTCCTGCAGACAAGGCAAGGGACAAATGCAGATTATAAGAAAACACTTGCATCTGTCACTTTTGGGGAGCTTTCCTCTGGTTTATGTTCTCTTGATGCGAATGACAAATGATCACAAATGACATCTGCCGGAGACAGTGAGATTGTCATGGTAGTACTGTGAATCTGCTGCTTGCAGCTAAGAAAACCCACTCAGGTGCCTATTAAGAGCATATCTGACACCTCTTCTAAGACAGTTCAGCCCAGAATTCCTAATTTTTTTTCCTAATTTTTCTAATTGTTAAATCCTTGCTAAGCCAGATACACGCTTAGCAAAGGTGGCCCCAACCTGTGAGATTCAGGCAGGTTTTTGCAGGCAGAAGCCTGTGCCACTGCCACGAAGAGTTCCTTTTGCAACTCATTTAAGTGAAAAAAGGTAGAAGCTGCTCCATCCTCCTCAGGGTTCTTGGCCACAGCCACCAGTGCAGGAGCTGACCATGTGCATGCAGCACATCTTCTTGGGAAGTTTGCCCCTAAAATGTGCAGTTAATAGTTCCTCTGTGTAACTACAAAGGATAAGGCAAATGTTCCCATGATTCTCATTTGAAAAACACATCAGTCAAAGATTACCATAAAATACTCTTCCATTTCCATCCTATATCCCTTAATAAAAGGAAAGCTGTAGGATTTAGGTAGCAAAAAGTGCCCGTCCTTTTAGCAGTGGTTCTGAACTTACTTTTATGGAAGTTCTGTGAGATGTGGTTGACATGAAAAGTGATACATGCTGTCTTTTAGCTAAGCACAGTGAAGCACTGATTTTGTTTCAGCTTGTATTTGAATATTAATATTTAAAAATTGCCAGCTCATCTGACGATCAAATGAGAATCTCATATCAAGTCAAGGTGAAGACATTAAAAACGTAGCCAGAAGTGTTTGTAGATGTTGGTTCTGAGAGGTGCTGAGCACTGTCTAGTCCTCACATAGTCTATGGGAGATTAGAGCACCCAGCTCCTCCACTTTGACCTAGGTCCAGCCAGGGTATTCTGCACTAGGAAAAACGATGGAGTTTCCTACCTACTTCAGTGTGGATGTTTTTAATCTCAATTCACTTTGTAATGAACAGGTGCCCAAGGCTGATTCTGTGAGCCCCATGTTTGTTGGCCTTAGCAGAAAGGCAGACCCAGGGTTGCCAGGAAACTCCCTCACCCTTTTTCTTTTTTTTCTTCCCAGGGAAGTCATTCCTCTAATTCCAGGGGAGCAGAAAATTGTACTGTAACTAAATTAAGGAGCTGGAGCTCTGGTGTCTTTGCTGCTGATTTGGTGCTCAGAAATTGGTGCCCCTTTCCTAGCTATAACAACAGCCTTGTGTAAGCATGCTGTTGTGGCTAAACAGAACCATCCCCTGCTTAAAATGAAGTTTCTCATTTATGAGACTGCAGACTGGTGATGCTATAATTTTATCATGCTGCTTTTCTGTTCTGCATGGGAAGGCATGCACACTAGATGACATTTCTTTAGGGCTTAGTGAAATGATACTGCCTTTATCTAAAATAATGAAAAGAGTAGGAATAAACTGCCATTTCCTTTCACAGTGAAGGTAGGAAGGCATGTGGCTATACGAATAAACCCCCTTGTGGTATATATTATAGTATTTCAGAGATTATTACTTGATGAAGTAAATTGCTTATCAGTCTCTTAACATTAGCAACAAAGCATTTACAAAGTCCACTTAATTTGTGCTGTTCCTTAGTATCTGCCAACTGAAAACACAAGCCTAAAATATCCAAATATTTCATGTAATTTTACATAAAACTAATCAAACCAAGTGACTAATTCCACTTAAGAAAAATGCTGTTCATCTGGTATTCCTGAAGTCCTATCTCTACTGGGAAGATAGATACAAGGCCTCTGCCGTGTGCACAGTGCCTGTGCAGGAAAGGTGACTCACCAGCTCCTCAGGGGCTGTGCCTAGAGACACAGTCCCCTCCTGGCTGCATACTCAGCATGTGATTGTGAGGTAACCCAATCTCTTGCCCATTTTTGTCTGTAGAAAGTGCCATATTTCAGTGGGGCTTGGTGCACCCACTGCAGTAGATTTGGTGTTTCTTTACTTATTGTTGGTGCTTGATGCTTTGGGTTTCTTTGTAGTGGGTGACTGCTTCGAACAGCTGTAATCGAAAAAAGTAATTCATGACAATCAGAAATGTATGAGAGCTGTGGATTACAGTGAGGGAGACTGAAAACACAAACTGTAAGGAACTTGCAAGAATAAGTTCCTTTTGTATTCTTTACTTTCCTTTAAATTCATATTTCTTATGGTTGCATATATCATTATTATTTATTAGGCAGCAATACGGAAAGAACTGAATGAATTTAAAAGCACAGAAATGGAAGTACATGAAGAAAGTCGGCAATTTACCAGGTGGGTGAATCCCTCTTCTTACGTAAGTGTGAGAAATGAGCATCACAGGGACCCTCTGCCCTCTGCAGTTGTGTCATGATTTGTGTCCCCTTGAATCCCACCTGTGTTTCTATTGGAATTCCCAGTGTTGCTGATGCTGATGTTGATACAGCAGGGAAGGTGACTGCAGTGGATTGGTTGCTACACAGAAAAAGATTGGGGAATCTGAAAGAAAGAACTTGGTTCTCACATATATAGTTAGTAGTCCTCAAGCACACGAAAAAGGGGATTTCCTTCTCTGGCAGCTCTCCTTGCTCATGAAAGTATACATTTTTGTAGATGCATTTGCTAAGTGAAAACTAGATGATGTGTTGAACTTCAGAAAAGCTTGGCAGTGTTTTAGCAAGCTTTCTAAGGGCCACCTATGCTCCTGGCAGTAGTTTCTGGGGAACTCCCTTTTTGCCACTTTTAATGTGTTAATCTGGATTTTTTTTGTTCTCTGCTTTGGATAACACCAATATGTTGTCTGAAGCATTATTACTTTAAAGAGCTCTGAAGTATCCACAGTTTTTAAAAGGCCTTGAAATTTGGCAGAGTTATTCCCAGGGGGAGGGAGGTCCTTTCTGTCATCCCCATGGTATGTGTTCCTGTTTTTTGGAAGTTACAAAGGTTGAAAATGGACACCAGCAAGCAAGACGATGTTAGGATTGGACAAGATTGCGTACATAGTATTATTGTCTTTGTTTCCACAGAGAGCTAAGTCAAATAAAAATAATTGCCTAAGACTGGGTCCTTTCTGTTTCTGCTACTATTTCAACCAAAGACAGGATCTGAGCTAGTGAGTGTGAATCTCGTAATCGTAAGAGTGTGTCACAAGGAAAATTCAGAATGGGATATGGGTGTTTCGTGCATCTCCTGCTTCATTCCTTGATTTCACAACTTCAGTGATTTCTTTCTCACCAAAACATAGAGGTTTTTTAATAATAATGTAAAGTCACTTCTGTGTAGATACAACCTGAAAAAAATCCATTTTCAAAAAAATCAAACCAGTTTCACAGACAGCAAACCTAAGGCAACGTTTTAATTTCTGGCCATTAGAAAATGTCCTTTTCAAACATTGAGATGTATGTTTTCATTTGGCTTCTGATGTAATTTTCTCTTCAGCTAGTAAGCAGTATATATTTTTCAGAGTATACAAAAATACTACTTTTAAAGAAAGGACATCCCAAGGGAAAGAATAAAAATAGCAAGTATAGAAACCAACCCCCTGCTTACATTGTTGCATTTTTTGAGTTGCACTGCAGTATCAAAGCATAAGTAAAGATAGGCATGAGTCATACAGAAAGAACTGTATATTTTTTCATGAGACTCAAAAACAGTTGAGACTTACTACAATTGCATTCTTGAAAGCTGAACCAGGAATCCAGTGCAGTGACAAACCAGTTAAAAAGTGAATTATTTTTTTCGAGGAGGGCCTTGGAAAATAGAATAAAAACCAGGCACAGCCAAATCGTGGTAAATATAGGCAATGTTCTGTAGAGTCCTGAAAGAATTTCAACATGAGAGAAATCAGGTTCCCTCTGTTCCCTCTCCACTCTCTTTTTGTTTCACAGATCATGTTTTGGAGTCACTGTACAGGAGTCAGAATAACACTAGAAAAAGCTAATTAAGCACAAAATATGGTGCAGATGTTTTAAGTCAATTGAAATTTTGAAAATAAAAAGAGATCCCATTTCCTTCAGGACCTCTCATTAAAAATTATGTGGTTTCTGTTACGTTTGAATTGATACAACAAAAATGATTTAAGAAAGCCATAGACAGAAGTCCGTAGCCAGAGAGATTAATTCTTTTCAAGGAGATCACTGAGATAATGCAAACCAAAAGGCACTTGCTTTGGCAGCTGGTTAACAAAGGCTTATTCATGAAGTTCTGTGATAGAATGAGACAATGAAGCTGATTACTAAACAAAAATAATTTATAACATATGGTTTCCTATATTGTTACAGATTAAATATAAGATGCTTTAATATTATAATCAGTACTTAAAATATATTTGAATTGTTAAAATTTATATTAAACTTGGAAAATTAAAACCAGTGGTTTTCATAGTTCGTCATTTACAGTAATGGTTGTGAGTTGAACTGTTTTTCTACTCCTGGTAATTTAGACTGATTCTTTCTGTTATGTCAAAACAGAATCCAAGAAACTGAGTTTCTAAAAATAGAGAATAAATAAAAGTTTGAAAAGAGGATATTAGTAGATGTCTGTGAAGTGTTTATAATGGAAATGCTATATATAGTCCAATATATCATTGTTCTACACAAATACAAAAAAATCCCATGTCTTTTTTGCAATCCTCTGTACCCTCACTTAGCAGATTAACTGCATACTGGTGAATGTCAGCTTTTGTGTACACCTCCTTTATTTGAGAAATGCATCCCTATATTGCACTGAATCAACTTCCCGGGGTGATGTGTGGCTTGTTTTCTCTTCTCTGGAACTGTTAGGAGAAAATACATCAAACAAAAACGTAGGTGAATCTATTGTATTGGGTGCATTATTACCTATGCCTTTCCCAGGCTACCGCTGCTTTTACTGCTTCATGGACAGATATATTTTTTAAAAGCCATTTAAACAGATGATGTCCCTCATACCACTTCCCTTTTGTCCTGTGCTAATCCCAACCATGCCCAGGCAGTACCTCAAAGAGTTGGTTGACCCAAGCCAAACTATGCCAGGGTCCACAGTGACAGGTTAATGGTATGGACAGACAGTGATTCACCAGTGCTTGAGCCACACCAAATCCCTGTTTGGTTTTCTAAGTAGAGAGAGACAGACAGCAGGGTATAATAGGTCTGTCTCTAAACCCCCAGAGACCAGGAAAATCAGGAATAATTCTGTTAAGGCCCCGAAAGCAAATAGCTATGAGAACAGGAACAAATATAATTCCAAATTTTTTAATTTATCTTTTCAGGTTTCATCGTCCATAACTGTTTGACAGCATCCTATATTTCATGTAACCATTTTCTTTGGGGAAATCATTGCATCCTGAAGACCTGAAATTGCACTGGAACTTGAGTATGAGTGTGTGCTACAGCTTACCCTGAGGTTAATGAAGAAAGTGGCCCTCACTTTTATCAATGGACAAATGATTTGTCTAGGAGGAGAACCCACATGAAGTGTTTGTCCTTGTTCAGACAGGCCATGGTTCTGTGGCTAACCCACACAGGCAAGTCAGTGGACTTCTTCGTCAGAACTCCACAAGTCAGGAAGTGCTGAAGACAATCGCTTGAGAGCCTGCTTCCAGGAACTCGCCAGACTTCACAGGGTTGTGACTGAGGGTAACTAAGAGGGAGGGGGTGTGTGAAAAGGACTGAGAGCTGGGGGAAGAGAGTCTTCGCTTGTCAGTCGACAGAAAAGAGTGGAATGGATGGGACTGCTTATTGATGCACTTGGACAGTGGGAAGAATTATATATTAAAAAAAAAAGAGAAAGAGTGTGAGCAACTGTGCATGTATTTTTTTTTTAATTGGCTGCAGCCTGTCTTAAAAAGACAGCAAGCCGTAAGTCCTCATGTCATCAGTACTTTAATGAAGAACTATCATTTTCTTTGGTGCCAGTCAATACAGTTGCCAGAAATTAGTCCTAGTATAACTCATCTGTCTTTTTTTTAAATCCCAAAGCGCATGCTTCAGGAAAATACATTGAACATTCATACAGAACAAATCATATATTTTTTGGTTTTTAATGTTGACATACTCTGGATCATCAGAAAGACATGAACAGGATTTGAAGGACAAATAACGTGACACTATGAGTGCAATGAAATGCTTCATGTTTAGAAACACTCCTTGCTGTCTGTCACTTGCCATTCAAACCAGAGGGATCATTATTTTTATCATCTGTGACAGGAGGTGGTGACTTTGACATCATGCTAGTGTGAATTCAAAATCAGAACTGAAATTAGGCACACAAGTCTTTGCTAGTAGGCTTGAGCAGTGATTATTAATGTGACTTTTTACAATTGAGGATTCTTGCACTGCTTTGAGGAAGAACTCACAGGTGTATCAGTATGTCTTCAGCCAGTGGTCCTGTAAAAGTGAAAGAAAAATCCTTGGAGTGTCTGCAGCCTGTTTTTGTTGAGTGTGAAGAATGCTTCATAGAGTCGTAATTTTTTATACTATCTTGAAATTGTATATGTGAATACAGTACTATTAAATGGTATGGAGTGTGAAAGGCAATACATGGTTTTTCTAAGTTGGCCCAAAGGCCCATTAAAAAGCCTGTGGCATTGTTTACACTAAGAAATTCTCTGTCTTATATTAGCACTTATTTATCCTTTGATTTATGTACACAACATTTGGGGGGTGGGTCTGGAATTCACATATGCATACATTTAATGCAGTATTACAATATATTTGCTATTTATCCTTTCTAATGTGTGTACATATTACAATATATTTTTGTCTTTTATGTGCCCTGTTCAGTTTTTAATTATGAAGTGTAAGTATTTCTTTTTCTGGCAATAAAAGGTCTGTGTAGATGTGATTTTTACCTCAGTAAACCTGCAATATATTCTTGTGGAATGTTTTCAGTTTATAAAGTTGAAGGTTGTTGTTTTAGATGTCAGCCTAAAGGCAGGAAGGCAATTTGGCGGCTAAAATTAGATAACCCTCTTTAGTGCTATTTACATCAAGACCAGGTTTGCATAAATGGGGTGGATTATTTTAGCAAAGAGCACTTCTAGTAACAGGAGAGTGCATTCCAACAGCCATCACTCTATTATTTTTAAAGAGATTGGCAAACCTTTTTTAAAAAAAGATAGATTTATATGACTGCTAGGACCCCTTACATTTTAGTAAAAAATCTAAAAATGTACAAGCCCCAAAATATCAATAACCAAATAAAATAACCATCTACATGCTTGTAGTAAGAAAAGCAAGCAGCACCTTCCTTTTTTAATGGAATCAATAAGAGCCATTAGGATTCCATTTGCAGAAAACAGTTTAGCTTCTGGGAGGCCCATCATTTTATAAATATAGAAACACCACTTTGACATTAAGGAAGCAGTGAAAATGTATTCTTTGGCACTATATCATGCAGGAATTATCAGACCATTAGAGCTAAGGTTTGTGAGCAATTCTGGTACAATGCTGATCTTTATTTTTAGAATTTGGTGAGTAAACTTAAAACTTACACTAGAATACTTCTGCTTTAACTTTTTTTTCCCCGATATTGCCAAATTTAGATATGTGTGTCCAAAACCATGTAAAGATCTACCCTGTTGACTTTGAAGTATAAAATACAGCATTTCACTTCAAAGGAAGCAAGTGGAGCAATTAAATAGACCTCAGTGTTGCCTTAATCACATTGAAACACTTGAAAGCAGCCAAGATACTAAAGGCAGAAAGATAGCTATTGCACAGGCAGAATAACTTGGATAAAGGTAAGGTCAGACTATATACACTTTATATAAGACAGTAGCTCCACTGACATGGCAGGGTACATATGGGTTACACAGGCAAAGTAAAACTTTAACTCTTTAGGATGAAGTGAAATAATTGACTTGCAAGAAGATATTCCTCTATACTAGGCCTGGAGCATGGATGGAAAGTCATGTGCTACCTTTCATTTTAACAACTGAAACACAAAGATGAGGATACAACTTCTGGCTCAGGCTTCCTCAAGCTGTGTAATGTCATAAGAAATAAAGATACTTAAGTGAAGTATCACTTAGGCCCTTCCCATCCTCCTTCTGGAGTTGGAGGGGTTTTTTAAAGTATTCACTGCAAGCCATTGCTAGAGGCAGAACACTAGCCTCGACAGAGATACTGAGTTAATTTTTAATTTCTTATTATTTTGATGATAATCAGATGCATTCTCTGGCCCACAATTTAGCAAACTAATTAAGCAAATTTATGTGACTGGGCAAAAAGACTTCCCTTTATTGGAACTTATGTAAAAATGTAGTATACTTGCAGAATTAGAGCTATAAACTATCCATTGTGTATTATACCCACGCAGATCTAGAATTGTATATACTATTTTTATATTCTAAGTATCAACTGGCAGAAAAACAACAGCTGTTAAAGTGTTATCCATGCAATAAAAAATAACAAGAATCTGGTATGTCACTATGTGAAGTGAAGTAAGTTTACTTTACCATATTATGCTGCCTGAAGTTTGTTTCTGCTGCATCTCCTAGTCCTCTGTATTGATGATTTCAAATGTCTTCAAGTTGCATCAACAGCCCATTGGAAATAATATGCCATATATCTATGGTGCCACGTGCCTGTTAGAAGAGAAAAATCAGGAGTCCTGAGAAATTCATGAGTGAGTAATCCTTGAGGAAAAGAAAAAAAAAGATGTTAAAAAGGCAAAGGAAAAATAACACTTTCCATGCAACACATAGTAGAGTCCAGCTGGCTAATAGGGATCAGTTTGCTAATTTTTATCAAGCTGGACAAATCATTTAAATGTCATCCACAACACATGACAAACCTTAAACATATTATACCTATGTTCCACAGAGACATGCGTGAATTCAGATGTCTACATTCACACAAAGAGAAAATGAGTAGCTTGAAGTAGTGGTTTCTGAAAGTACCTCATATATCACATTTATCAGCAGAATCATGCATCACAGCATGTTGCTGTGGGTGAAAAAGAATGGATGCTTAATCAAATCCTAATTTCTTCTTCACATAAAAAATTTAAATGGTTCTACAATGTCTCTTGTCTCTCTCTTCGTTCATGTAATACGTGTTAGTCTTTATAACTGTCATACAGTCCATATGAATTTTCTCAAATTATGTGCTACACATTGAGTCAACAAGGAAAAAAAAATAAATAAAAAATTTAAATGCTAATGATTACTTAAGCTAAATACCATTTCAGCTGGTGATTTGAAACACGTTAGGACCAGGAACACAGTCTCTTCAAAACCACTGAATGTATTCATAGCCATTTGTAGGTCTACAAAACTGCATTTATTTGTTGGGTTTATCATTTACATGCAGTTGTCCATGTCACTTGCTGTGATGGCCTTTACTGATCTCTGATGTGGTATGGGGCAGGACAGTCCCACCACCTGCTTTGGCTACACTGAGCACCTCTTAGAGAAGCACTACAGCCTCAGTGGTGACATGTAAAAACCGTATCAGGTGACCACTTCTTATTTTTTAACTTGTAAACCAAACGAAAGCTGTGAAACAAAGGGTTTCCTAAGTAACCCTAAGTAACCCTGATATTACAGAAACTAGACCCCTCCTTCCAGGTGAAATCAGTGCTTGGTTTCCTGCAGAGATGCTTTTCAAACTCAGACCTGTAACTAGTAATACTACAGCTACATCAGAGAATTTGTTTCAAAATAGCAGTCATTTAGTCCTACTGTAAATTTAATCTGAGCCCCAATTTTGTATCATCATAAAGTAGGAGGAAGATCCAGCCAGCACGGACTGAAAAAACATCTAATATGGTCTGGCAACCTTGGAATCAACTGAAATCCCCTCATCGGCTGCAGCTGGCAGGGGTTGGAGCCAGGGTTGGAAGAGTCACACTGTCACCTGGGTACAGTGACAGGACAGGTCTGTGTGAGCACTGCTGGCATCCTAAGCAGAGACTATCCACCCATGTCTTAATGTCTGTTAAGGCTTTAATGATAAACCAATCCAAAAGCCTGCATTTGCATGAAACCACCAGACACACCTGAAGCACATCTTTCAATGCTTTCACATCATCTCTCATATCTTGAGGAGTTAAGACCTGTGCCACTGCTTCAAACTGAAATAAAAACATACTCAGGGTGAAAAAAAAGGATAAACTTGCCTCCTGCCTTTAGGGGCCACATTTAGTTCCATTATTTTTTGTCTGTATTCTTATTGTACAAAGCTCAGTGCAATGGTCACTGCTGGGACCTAGATTTTGATAAAAAAGAAGCTGTTCTGAAAGCTTTTATTAGGTTGATGAAAAAATATTTTGAGGATCAAATTTAAAAAAAAATAAAAGTTCTGAGAATAGCTTAAAGTTTCTATTTAACAGAAATCTGGAAAAAAATACAAACACCAAAACTTATGAAAGTGCACCTATAGAGAGAGGGAGAAAAGGAATGAAATTAACATATTTTGCTGTAATGTTTCAACAGGTTTCTATTTATTAACTTTAATAATTAGTAAGGTCATGTTTCACTTTGTCAGTGTTCCCATCTTGTTTCAGGATTTTAATGGAAATAGAACTCATATGAACTAGATACAGCATTTCGCCAATATTTTCTAGAAGCTAAATATTGCATTGGATAGAATCAAAGAAAGCAATGGTATTCTCTGTATCTCCTTGTTCAATCATTAATTCTTTATATAAAAAAGTCTTGCAATACTATGTCAAATTTAACAATATTTGAACACTATTATAGTAAAATTTTGCTGAACAAATATCTTCCTTTCACTACTTTGTGTGGTGGTATATTGATTTGTAAACTTGCATAACTTTTGGAATTAAAAAAATACTGTGTTTTGTTTATTATTTCAGCTGGTGTGATTTCAAACAAAAATGTATCAATGGCTTGTTTGAGAGAGCATCTGACTGTATGAGAGGGCTGGGAAGGGTGTGGAGATGGCTCATGCCTAATTGCCCGTAACTATTTAAATAGCTCTTGAGATTTATTTCTTTTTCCTTAAAAGAGAAATAGAATTCCATTTGCAACCAAACTGCAAATCTGGGAGAGGCACAAGAATGCTGTAGACCACATTGCTGTCCTCTCAGAAGCTAATAAATTTGTTACCCCTCCCAGCGTTTTACGGAATAGCTCGAACAGTAAATCAAGAGATTATTCGTATGACATTATTATCAGACCCAATTGTACCTTAAGCACTGAGCACTCAAGAACATGTATTTCTCTGGTAGAGCTGCAATTCGCCAGGGCAAGGTACTACTCAGTGGTAGGGATGGTTGCACACATGCCTCTTCCAAACAAATCCGCAAGGACACCTCCAAAAGACTGACTCCAGTAAGGAGGGCTTGATAACTCAGCCACACCAGTGCAGGGGGCTAAGCTCCAGTAGGGTTGTAGAAGGTTCCACTAAAGCCAGAAGGTTCTTACGTCCTGAATATGCTCTTTAGGTGGCCACAGTCACCTGAAATTACACTTTCACATGAATTCACTGGAGTTAAAATTTTGCAGCATGTAATGGAGAGTATCACCTATTTCTTAAACATTATTGTTTGCATTAATTTGCTTAGAAATAGAAACAAGGTAACTTGTTTGTATTTCATTAAATGTTCCTATTCAGAAGTAGACTAAGGCAAACAAAATTCAAGCCTTGCTTCCCCCTTGCCTGGCATGCCAGATAGTTACTATTAACTACAAAAAAATTATCTGAAACATTATCAGCTTAGAACTGCTGTCCCTTTAGAATGTGCTTTTCAACTGTTTCATTACTTTCAAAAGACTTAAGGCTGTGGAGAATCAATACTGATAACTTTACAGCTTATGCAGGGTATATTTTACATAATAATTGTAAAATTAATGCGTCTACTTGTATTTTGGCAGCTTGACTCAGTGTGATTGAACATAGTAACTGTAAAGAATTGGCTGATCTGATACCACATTTTACACAGGCTCATTGATATCTCTGAATATAAGTAACTGGGATTGCTACAAATGAATAGCTGCTTCCTGAGGTTTTATCTGTAATGTAGTATGTATATACACACACAAATATTCCAATACCATAATCTGAAAAATATAAAATATATATTGGGGGTTTTATGCAGTATATATATTAGGCTTGTTCTATGGTGCTTTTTATTTAATAAGGAAAAAAAATGTGCTGCTCAGTTGTACAGTACTGTAGGATACTCTGCTGTGCACAGTTCCAAGTGCCAAAGACAGCTGTTTAGATCTTTGAATTAGAGATAAACATTAATAAAGATATACAAATAGAAAATTAAGAAAATTGCTTCAGTAAGATTGTTCAGAAAACCTTTACAGAAAATATTTTGTTCTTGAATCTCTAGTATTTACATGGGCATATATAACAACATTAAATTCAGAGAACCTCCAGAGACCAAATTAAAAATCTCTCTTCAAGGATATGAGATGAAGAAAGGTTCCTGAAA
>JAWWEW010000112.1:52569390-52647338 GCA_035583185.1 Anabacerthia variegaticeps
TTTCTTTTTGAAATGCAACAGAACAGGTTTACATCATATTCCTAAAACACCAAGCATATTTCTCTTTTTCTGAGCACTGAGCATGTTAATGTGTGTGGGCACAGCATCGCCTGTGCCCTGCCCGGCACAGGTGGAGATTCTGTAGTCTGTTCCAGTGCATGGTCACCCACCCAGTAAAGAATTTCTTTCCCATGCTCAGGTGGAACTTCCTTTGCACCAGTTTCTGCCCCATCGCCTCTTGCCCTATTGCTTGGCGCCACTGAGAGGAGCCTGGCTCCGTCCTCCTGACACCCTGCCTTCACATGCCTGTAGGCACGGATCAGATCCCCTCTCTGTCCTCTAAAGGGCTCCCTCGTTATTTCCTGGTAGGAAATAAGCACTTAAATACGAACAGCTTTATTTACCCCGATCCCTGAGCTCCATATCCCCCCCGCCCCCGGCCCTGCCCCTCAGCCATGCCCGCCCCGCCCCTCCTCTGGAGCGGCGCCACGCCCACTGCGCACGCGCGCTGCCCCTTGGCCGCTGCCATGCGCGCCGCTGCGGGCGGGACCATTTTTCGCCAGCTCGGGGGGAGAAGGGGAAAAACATATGTCTGGCGGGAAGCAGGAAGCACCCTCCCCTGCGTCCAGTCTTATTAAAATATTATCTCACCCCGAGAAAACGCTCGTTGATTTTTTTTCTCTGTGAATTAAAAAGAAAAAACCCAAACCTGCCCGGGCTGGCAGCCTGTCGCGTCCCCCCCCCCGTTTGTGAGTGGCCTATCCCAAGATGGCGGCGGCGCGGCGGCGGTGACTGCCGGCCCGCGTGGGAGCGAGCGGGGCTGGCGGCACTGGGAGCGGCGGGAACACTGGGAACAGTGGGAGCGGCCCCCGGAGCGGGGGGACAGCGCCATGGTGAGTGTGCCCTGCGGTGTGCCCGCAGCTGCCAGGTGGACAAGGCAGGTTGCGGCTACAAGGGTAGCCCCTCAGGTTGTGTGTGTCCGCTCTAACGCGTTTGGATAGGTAAGTAAAGCCAGAAACCTCGGCAGAAGTGTTCCCCCCCGGGTCGGATGTGGTAACCTGTAGAAAAGGCGTGTTTTGGGTGTTAGAGCCGAGTGTGGTGCGGCGGAGAAGCCCCCTTGGCTGGTGCTGAATTGCTGGCCTAGGAACAGCTGTCTAAACAATTTTCCAGAGGGTAGGTGTGTCTGGATGAATTTCCTCACGTCAGCTCCCCGTGCTTATTGGATGAAGTTTGGGGTAGTTAGTTCAGAATTCCTTTCTAGGGTTATATATCAAACTGTATATGCTGTTAATAAATATTTATTGACCCGATGTATTGCCCTTTTGCAGCTGAATAAGCGGCATGTGCTGTTAGGACATACAAAGTGTCTGCTGTGCTTGTGGCGAGATGAGTTAAGCTGCCTCTAGTCTCATTTTGCTTTGCCTCCAAGCATATATTTATAAGGTGTTGTTTTAAAACGAGTACGGTAGCACATTCCAGGCAGAAGATTTGTTTGTATGTGCGTTTAATTTTTCATTTTGCACTGATGGTTAACCAAATGTCCTTTCGCAGCCTCACAAAAAAAAGAAGCCCTTCATAGAGAAGAAGAAGGCGGTTACATTTCACTTAGTGCACAGAAGTCAGAGGGATCCTCTTGCTGCTGATGATACTGCACCCCAGAGAGTTCTGCTGCCTACACAGAAAGTAAATACTTTTAATATTGAGGTTCATCCAGATAAATGCTGTAGACAATAAAGTTGGTTTGCAGTCATACAGTATTAAAAAATACTCTGAGAAAAGGTAGTATTTAGTCCAGCTTATTAAAAAAAAGAAGGGGGTGTTATAGGGTATTTTAGAATGGTGGGTTACTACCTGATGGTTGAAGGATGACTAACTGGCATTAGGGATTTAAATGTATTTTAAAAAAAAAAAAAAAACAAAAAACTTGCCTGACCCACTGTGATAAAACAGGCATTGGAAGTTATGTTGCTGATGGAGAAAGTTGTTTAAGGTCGTGCTCACACAGCATCCAAACACTAAACCAGCTGATTACAATGTTCTAATTAGTTGTGCACTAGGATAATGGCTGGAGAGAGGGCTACAAGGACTTTAGAATTCAGGCATTCTCAGTAGATGTGTTACTCTTCTTTTTGCTAATAAGTTTTAAATGGACTTAAGTAACTAAATGTATTTATTTTTATTATTTTTCATACATTTATTTCTTAATTATACATTATCTAAATGTATTTTTTTTTCTGTTGTCTTTTTGCCCCCCTTCCAAGGGGCATGAGGAGCAAAGAAGGGAAGAGCAGCGGAAGTATGGCGTCTTTTTTGATGATGACTATGACTATTTGCAACATCTGAAAGAAGCCTCTGGTCCCTCTGAGCTGGTCCCTTCTGTGCGTGGACAGCAAAGCAGAATTGTTGTCACAAGTGAGGGGCACATAGAAGAAGAAATTCAGAGAATTTCAGTATGTAGTATTTTTGCTATTGATAATGCTGGTCTTTGGAGTTAAGCATCCTGTAGGCACATTAACCATGTTCAACAAGGGTTACTGTGACAGTGATGTCTCTCTCTATAAGGATCCTTTTGGCACACAATCAGACTTTTCTACAAGTAAAACAAAAAGTTGATAAGTCAGAGTTTATTGATGAATGTTATTTTGCTAGTGCGGTGTTAAAACACTTCATGTACCCGTGACAAACTTTACAGAGGTGGCTTACAGAGGTATCTTTTTGAACAAGTCATGTGTTTTACTGGGGTGGACATTTGTTTTTAAGGTTTTTAGAACTTCTGAATGCTCTGGGAGTTATCAATATGGCAGGTTGTATTAACAGCACACCATGTCTTTAAAGTGGAATGTAGCAAAATCCAGAGGAAATAAAACCAAACTTTTCAGTTGCTGGGCTAACTTGTAGAATTTCACGATGCTGGATCACATGGGAATGCAAAATCTGTAACTGCTTTGAAGCAATTATGCCATTATGTTATGCTATGCCATTGCCAGTCATGTTTAATTGAGGGAGTTTGATTTAGCCTAGTACTGTAATTTTAGTCAAATTGCTGTTCTTAGTCAGAAATACCTTTCCAGTACAGTTTGGTGATGCTACATAAGATTTGAAGTTAGGTTAGCTATACATGTTACGAGCCTTTTAATAAGTGTTTCAGTAAAGGGGTGATTTCAAATGTGTGTTAGCATTCTCCAAAACAAAAAAATTACAAATTTCACCGTGTCTGATGTACAACCATTCTCTAAAAAGCTTCAGAGATGCAAAAAACACTTTGCAGTTGTTCAGTGGAGAGCACTGACATGAGAATTAAAGCTACTGACCCTTTACCTAGCTTTCATTGCATAGCTTTGAAAATTTGCCACTGATTGAGTAGTGCTTATCTTAATACTTAAGTAGGTACTCACAGAGTTTCTTTTGGTCACATGGGTATCCACATGTTTTTGTTGATGTGAGCTCAAAGGAGAAACTGAGAATAGATATATTGTGATGATTTTTTTCTTGTTTCCTTTTCTAAGGCTCCATCTATTAAGTTGCCTTCCTCAGTATTTGCCACAGAGTTTGAAGAGGATGTGGGCTTGTTAAATAAAGCTGCTCCTGTTTCAGGTATCTTTTACCTTTCTCTTATGTGAGTTGCCATGTAGGAACTAGATGGTAATTACGGCTTCGATTGTGGTGTCATACTTGTTTTGGTTTAGAACAGGCTGAATAGCAGATGAAAAGAATGATCTGTGAGAGACCCATATTTCAATGTGAGACTTATTTCTGTGATTTGCTAGTAAGAACTTTGTTTGCTTGGAGAGGGTGGAATCTTTGAGCTCTTACTACTGTGTAGCAAATACAAGCTAATAATGGGAAAACTCTAGATAATACTATTAATTTATTACTCCATCTGTTTGAATCCAAGTCTGGAACTGGACTTTCACTCAAAATTTCTTTTGGAATGATGAGGAGTATTTACATTCCTTTCTTAGTATTATTTTGGTGTTACAGACTGTGAGTACACTTTTGCACTCTTTTGTACTCGATAGTTGTCTTCATATTTTATAACAGAAAGGATTGTGGCAGTTCTTTGTGTCCTGACAGAAGGGTACTAAAGACACATCTGTTCATTGCAGTAGAGAAACACTTTCTAACCTTCTGTAATGTGGGAAGCTTTAGGATTGGGAACTAGGGTTGGTAGTTGATCATATGGTGCTTGGATATTTTTTCTTCTACAGTAGTCTATATTAAAATACATTTATGGAAGCTTAACACCTCAGGGGAATGTTTTTCTCTGAATGATAAAAATTGACAAGACACTGGTGACTTGCCTTGGCTTGTATCAAATTTAGAAATACTCTTGAGGAATTTTGTGATTCTTTGGTTTGAGCTTCCCTTACTTGCAAATTAACAGTCTAGCTGGAATGGTTTTTATCCAGGAAATTAGCTAGTAATGTCAGAGAAACTTACATATTTATGTTTTGTTTTGTTTTTTTAACTTTCCAGGACCACGACTAGATTTTGACCCAGATATTGTTGCAGCTCTTGATGATGATTTTGACTTTGACAATCCAGAAAATATCCTGGAAGATGATTTTGTTCTACAAGCAAATGAACCACAGAAGCGGTAGATAGAGCTTTGTTGAACTGTTTGTCATATGTAAATAGGAAAGGTGCTGTTTCATGTGGTGGTGTAGGGAAGCCAGAATGGACTCAGATTTCAAATTGAATACTTTGGTGTGTTAAAAGAAAAAAAGCATTACCTTGTGTTATGGGGATGGTAGCTTACAAAATCACATTTTTCTGTGTTATCCAAGAGATGAGTTTCATTTGTTGCTTTGAGCTCATGGATTACATACAATGTTTGGAATAATGGTATTCTTAAACTACTTAAATATTGCCATCTGACACATGTAAAATACATCAGTAATAGTATTGATAAAGGCTAGTGGTTATTTCTGGAACCTTTACAAATGCTTAGTGTGGTACCCCTCTGCATTTTATTTATTTAGGTTTCAATATAATTTTCATAATTTTATGAAGCATGAGAAATTTTGTTCATTTTAATATTCAAGAATGCAGCTAGTATTTTTCTACTTTGACATGTACAGCTGAATGTAAACATAACTTCACTCTTGGTGCACAGCTGTGTGATCCGACAGTTAGCAGAAATGTTTTCAGCTTTCACACAAAAGTATTATAATGCTGACCTTGGCAACACCGTTACTGCTAAACTTGTTTTTCTTTCACTGGCCTGAAGATAATCACTTTTTATCTTTCCACATTTAAAATTGTTATTGCCAAATGGTTTCTGATAGCCTAACATTGGTTAGAGCTATGGAAAGTTCCATGTCTTATTCTAAAACTGTTTTATGCTTTTGTTCAAGGGAGTCGGATGCTGAGGATGAGGATGAATGGGAAGATATGGAGGGCGATAGTGATGAAAAGGATAGTTGCAGTAATGATAAAGACTGTGATTCAGAAGGTCCTTTATCAGATGATGGAGTTAATGGACGGATGAAAGAATTTCTTTTTATGCAAGAAGAAACCAGGAGCCGTTTCACAGAATATTCTATGACATCTTCAGTAATAAGACGGAATGAGCAGTTAACCCTCTTGGATGACAGATTTGAGAAGGTGAGACAGCTCAAGAGTGTAACTGATAAATGTATTAAATGCTTCTTTGTCTGCTGATTCATTCCATTAGGTGGTGTCCTGTATATCCATGCAAATTTTTACTGCCTTCAGTAGTCAGGGCATCAAACAGCTGTTCTTTGTGTGTAGTTCACATTTAATACTATGTACATTAAGAGGCTTGTGTTACCTAGCTTATAGTGTTAATTGCTCTTAAAGGTCTGACACTGATGGAATTAAACAAAATTACTCCAATCACTATATGAGCATTCATAGTGTTACACTTTTGTCTGAGAGGCTCAGTTCACAGAACCACAGAGTATTCTAAGTTGAAAGGGACCCACAAGGATCATCAAATCCAGCTCTTAGGTGAATGGCCCATAGGGGGATCAAACTCCCTGCCTTGGTGTTAACTGGCACCATGCTCTAACCAATTCTGCCCTAATCTCACGGCTCAACACAGCAAATCATGTACAGGTGCCTGGTAAAGTATACGTTAATGAACAGAGTAGTGACAGGATTCATAAGGTACAGATTGAAATAACGCATCAGAATAAGAAACATTTTCTAGAAGCTCATTTATATATCATTATTACAAGATAACTTTGTGATTCCCATGCCAAAAGAATACTGACAGTAAGGAGAAAATCCTACTGCAGAAAATCCTATGTTTGACAGTTGTTCAGTAAATGAGAGAGAAGAGGAAAAAGGGGCAAATAAAAAGAACTGTTTGGATCTTCTTCAAGCTGTCAAGAAGTTGCACAACAGACATGGTCTAATTACAGATATCCACTTCTTTATTTTAGTTTTATGAACAATTTGATGAAGATGAAATTGGAGCCTTAGATAATGTGGAGTTAGAAGGCTATATTAACACAGACAATGCTCGATTGCAAGAAGTCCTGAATGATTACTACAAAGAGAAAGCAAAGAAGTATGTATTCCCAGAAGTACTGCTTCACATAAGTCATTAAGTAATCCTGTGTTTATATTGACGTTTTGGGCATGTTGTTTCAAGTTCATGTACTCAAAGAGTACATCCCACAATAAAAGCAGCTGCATGTGAATATTGTCCATTTTTTTGATAAAATTAAATGGAGGAATTTTGTTGACTTTAGTGAGCTTATGCTTCTTTTTTATAATTGTATTGAACTTAATGTAAGTAGTATCTAGAGGTATTCTTCCTTTCCCCTTTAAGTGTAACTTATCTTTCTCCTTATACAAAAATTAGTGCTTATAAAGCAACCCTGTGTCAGTTTAAGGTTGCATTTCCATGGTGTATTTTGTCTTAAAGCAGGTGATATTATCCCAGAGATAAATGGTTAAATGTTCTCAAATTAGTCCCGTGTGATCCCTTCTGCTGCCTTGCTTGAAAACTTCTCTTTCTGCCCTCCAGTCACAAATATGGTATGCCACATACTTTCAAAATGTAGAAATACTCCTTTTGTTGACTGTGTCTATTGTTGTAATGTTTTTAGTTATTTCTGAGGAGGCTTGCTTAGGAAACTTAATTTTTCTGCCAGTTTCATTGGGAATAGCTTTCTTGGCCTTGGGGTTTTACTAAAGGGAGTCTGGGTTTACATCATTATGCTTTTTCAAGAAAAGCTAAACTGTATTTTTTGTCTTCTCTGGTCTTCTTTTAAGTTGTGTGAAATTGGATGCTCTTGAACCCTGTGAAGATTTGGACTCTCCTGCAGATGAAGAAAGTGAGGAAGAAAAGGAAGAAATAGTATCCGTAGTTATTGAGGAACCGAAAGAGAAGTGGGATTGTGAATCCATTTTGAGTAAGTATTCTGGAGTTAGCTTGTTTGTCCCTAGGACTTCACAGTAAATGATAGGTGATCTCAGAACTCTTCTAGCAGTGCTTTCGGTAAAATGGTATATGCTCTGAGCGCAACAGCCGGAATTTCCAAAGCCTAAGTACTAGTACAATTCATAATAAACTTACCTCATTTCTATTTGCGAGCTTTTCTTCACTACTTTCTTTTTGTTTATCACACAGGTACATATTCAAACTTATATAATCACCCAACACTTATTAAGGAGCCATCAAAGGTAAAATTATCAAACTTATTCTAATGAATAGCACTAGGAAAACTTGAAAGAAATGTATTTTTCTCAATGGGTAGCTGTTTTTAAAAGAAGGAGGGGACAGAAAAGAGGGTTGGGGAGGGTGTTAGACTCTGGTATTATTTCTTCTCTAGTGAAGGGTTTGGATGTATTTTTTTCTATTAGAAGGAAAATTGAGTTAGTTCAAAATTTCTACAATAGCAAGGCAGAAGCATACAGAGCAAGGAATTTGCTTCATTGTTGTCTGTGATATACCTCTGGGTAATGTGTGTCTCACAACAACATATTAGTTTGGGGTTTTTTCTACAGTTTGAAACAATTTATTCTAGTTCTTTGGGCTTCCAGATGTTCCCCATCATTAGAGCACAGCTTGATATTCCAAAGTTTGAAAGGAAACCCTTTTTTTCAAGCTTACAAAGGAATAAATACTGAGTGCCTACTGAAGTTCTTTTTTTTTTCACTAATATTTCAGTTAAAAGGAAAAATGTTTTTCTTCTTCTAGGAGGCCAGATTCTGTTCACAGGTGTTTGATTTCTTCCTTTGGGATTAGTGTGCCTTTTTCTGAGGGAAGAAAATAGTGTGGGGAAACTGACATGTTTGTTACTGTCAAATCAGGATCTAATGTGTTTATACTGCTAAGGCAGTGCAGTGTGCACTTGTGGAGAAAAGTAGGGGCCATTAATACATATGCACTCTCTATTTTAGCCCAAGCCAATAAAAATTTCTCAGAAGACTGGAATTCCTCTACATGTCTTGCCTCAGAAAGGTCTTACAGCTAAGCAGGTTGAACGCATGCAAATGATTAATGGCAGTGACCTGCCAAAAGCATCAATGCAGCCTCGTTCCAAAGATGAGAGCAAAGAGGATCGCAAGGCTAGGAAACAGGCAATAAAAGAGGAGAGAAAGGTATGCCTTATTTTGAGTAAAAACTTGCAAAACCATGTTATACTATGTGTCTTACGAACTTTATCTAAAGCTAGCTTGTTTTCATGTCTGGAAATTATGGGGAAAACTTGCTGGTCTCAAAGGACTAATTATTGTTTCTTCAAAAGAAAAATACCTGCTAGAAAGAAGGTTAAGATAATTTTGTCATTCTCATTTTTAATATCAAATCTTTAAATCTGTTATTGTGGCCACTACTGCAGATATAACTTTGGGAGGAGCTTCAGATTTCCTTACTATCTAGAATAGCAAAGGAAACATTTATGATGTTTCAGATCACACAAAGTGAAAAGGATCTGAAAGAAACATGGAAAATCTAATTGGCCACAATTAAATACTAGCTATTTTGCTTGGGAACAGAAATTGTCAGCATATTAAAAGCTTCAGCTAACTAAAGATGTTAATCCTGGTGGCACATGTATCAATTGGACTACTAATAATTAGTGCCATAAATAATATTGTCCAGATTACTCTTGTTTCCATGATCTAGAACAGTTAATTAGAATGGTTTGATTTTGCATGTTAATTCCTATTTTGTAAATCTCTAATTATTCATATGCACAGGAACGCAGAATGGAGAAGAAAGCCAACAAGCTTGCCTTCAAATTGGAGAAAACGAGGCAAGAAAAAGAGTTGCTCAATCTGAAACAAAACATTCAAGGACTGAAGCTCTCTTGATGAAACTGAAAAACTTATTGTGGAAATATCCTTACGTTTTCATTTGTATTGAGAAGGGAACTGGCAACTCATAGCTCTGCAAGTCCTGCTCAGAGGGGGTTGTTCACGTCTCACTGTAACAAGACCCACTAACTTGTCATTCTTTCTGAAATGAAATTCTACATAAAACAATGTATTAGTGATGTCTATTCTGCCATGAATGACATGGCAACTGTTGCAAAGTTTCATTACAATAGAAATGTATTAAAATTATAAAAAATATTTTTTTCTTACAAGCTATCACTGAACAGAGTTTTTTATATATATATTTGTTGAATGTATTCAACAAATCAGCAGAATCCTGCAGATTTGATCTGATCAGATTCTTCTATTAAATTATTTCAGTTTACAAAGCAATAGTTTCATTTATCTCTTCCTTATTGTGATGGTTGAATATAGTGCCCTGATAGAGCACAGTTTTGTAAGTCAAGGAGTTTTCACCCACTCCTCCTCGGTTCTTTTCTGGGTAGGTTATTTATTGTTTCAGTACTATTAGGAAAGCTGTAGAATAACCTTTTGTAAGCAGGGGTGTGTGAAAACCTGGTGTGTACCTAGACATCCCTGTTACCTAACCTGGCTTTCATGTTTCATGGCAAATAAAATCTGTTGCAACAGGTGTTGCAGTTACAGTAGTCAATGACCCCTTACTGTTGCCATTGGAATTGGCTTTGCTGAAGTACTGTTGAGTAGTATGGCAAACAAAACAGGGGTTACTTAGAAAAATATGTTGCAGATAGTCATGCTCTCGATTTTCCTGAAATACTGTTCCTCAGGTCTGGCATTCAGTTTGGTTTCATTGAAATACAAACTGAAGATCCACCACAATCGTTGCAGACACTTTTTGAAGATGAGCAGAGGGCCAGAATCTGTAGGCTTGGTGTGATCTTAAATGTTTGTACTGTGCACATGAATTACTTTGATTGTGACCAGTCCATCACATGTGAATGAAAAGAACAGGATTTGTAGTCAGTCCTGAATCCTTCTGTATTCAAAAGAAACCCTCATGTTTTGGTCTTTAGACTACAGACTGAGCAATCTTCTGACTTCAGGTGAACAGTTAACCATTTTACTGTAAGGAACACAGTAACCAACACATCAGTGGAGTGGCCTGACTACTGTTGAACTCAAAGCATCTTAAATATTCCTTAAATAGTTTTGCGAATACTAGATGGAGACAAGCTAACAGAGGGACTGATGAGGCCGTTTAATTTAGAGAAACAATTCAAAGTACTTGTTTTTATTGGAAGGAAGTTTTTATAATATATTTCAATTGGTAAAGTAACATGATTTTGGAGAATGGAACAAAGAGGCATTTGAGTGTACAAGTCTCTTGATCACTGCTCAAAACTAAAGTGTCAGTAAAGTATACACATCTAGATTAAGTCTTCGTTTCCTAAAATAGTTTGTGTTAACTGAATTGGTAGAAATGATCTGTAAGACTAGAAAAAGTTTGAGAGTTATCTTTGAGCTGATACCTCTGCTAGTTTTCATGTGTTTTACAAGCTTAAGCAGGGTCTGCCTGTGTCATAATTGCTAATTATGTAATCGCTGATTCTATGGTAGCTTGGATGGTGAGCTTTTGAGTAGCGAATACTAACCACCTAGTACTCCTGACTCCTGACAACAACACAGAAAAGGAAATCTGAGAAGCAATTCTGTCGAGATGAGTCAGATATCAGGAAAGAACTTAAATGGAACAAGTGAGTAACCGATGCTGTTCAGTTGTTCGGGTGGAATGTGTTTTTGTGATTTACCAAAAGGGACAGTGCGCTTATTCTTTGGTAGATTTCTCATTGCTGATTCCATGATGCTGTGCTTGTACCTAAAGTCCTTTTGACAAAAAGAAAAGCTCCTCTCAGTCAAAACCTTGAGGGAATGAGAACAGAGTAAAGAGGTGGGGGAGGCAGAGGAAGACGCTTGAAAGGAAGAGTATAGTCCAGACTAAGGGCAGACACAGTTGTTGCTTGGGAACAAAAGTGGAAAGACATTTAAACAAGGGCAATAGAAAAAGAGTCAAAAAGGTTATAGATTGCTTTGTTCCTCTGCACTTGTAATCAGTGAAACACTGTAGTAACCCTAACTCTGAGCCTTCAAGTATGGAAAAATCCTAAGGACAAGGTAAGAAACAAAAGCAGTCACTCATCTGCTTAGCAAGACAAGGATTTTTTTTGTTTTAGCAAGAGCAGGTAAGGAACACTTAAATGAGAAGTGCTTACAGAAGTTAATTCAGAGAAGTACCTCTGTGGGGTTACAAATCTAATGAAAAGGAGTTATTCAAGTTTTCCTAAAGGCTGTTTTTGTTTAATACAAGTCATGTCTCTGCTCTGAAATGAGAGTATGTGACTGCCTTGGTTGTCAGAAGGGCCTAAGACTACTTTCCCTGTAACTTTAACACCTATTTTTTCAAAAAAAATTACTGATTTAAAAACAGAAATCCCAACAAATCTGATATCTACAAAGTAAGATTATCTTCGATTGCTGTGTAGCATATAATGGAAACGTTCTGCCTTAGCAATAAAGATCATGTCACGCTTTGCATGACGCTTTCTTCCTTCTGTAACAGTGACAGTTTATCGTGAGCCATTGCTGGGTGTCACTGGCTCCTGCTGACTTCCAAACAGAATGAATCTGGGTGCACATTGCCTGCTCTTGCTTCCCAGCCCCCCTCCCTGAATTTAGGGAGCGAGGAACTTAAGTACTGTTCCATCATCTCCTCAGCCAACCGTGGTGTCATTGTGAAAGCACATACCTAAGCAGTCATGTGGAAAACGGAATGCTGTCTGTCATAGTAAAGGAGAGCTTGTGCTTAGTAGGAACAGGATAAATAAGGAGGGAGTTCTGCACAAGGGAACCCTGGCACACAACTGGAGGGTTGGATTCGATAATCCTTGTGAGTCCTTTGCAATTCAGGATATTCTGTGATTCTATGGAGATGTCCCTTTCTGACAATGAAGTACTGTTTCAGCAAGGGCTCAGTCCAAGTGCCGACTCTGCTGTAGTCAAGCTGTCCTGTACTGTGTAACAGACTCTTGCATGGTTTGCATTTTACACAGCTGCCTGAAGTCAAGATCTGGCTCTTTCTACAACCTGTGAAAAACATTCTGTACAAGATGTTCTGGTAAAACAAAAATCTTCTTTTTAAGGGGAACGTCAGTGCATTTAGCTGAAAGGGGTAGGGACTACTGGGGAAGGAGGAGGTGACTAGTAGTAGAGAAGAGGATTGAACATGTTTAAAACAGCAAATTATCTATTAACTGCTTTAATTAGTGAATTTGATTAGAAAATTAATGAATGTGCACAGAAATATTGTTACCTAATATTCAGTCTTGCAGTATCTTAACATACATTGTCTAAAACTATGTTTACTGTATATTGAATTTAAAATAATGTATTTTCTCTTGGTGAGGCATAAATCATTAACCTGAAGCTTCCTTTTGGTTTCAGGTTTTTAGGCTGACTGTTATTTGAGGCGTCTTGGGAAAAATAGACTAATAAACCATCTGATAAGTAGTCCCTTTGAGAGCATAATGTGGGCACAAGGCTCTGTTCCAATGCCTGCTGAAGTGAATGAAAAGATTCCCCTTGACCTCCCTGATCCCTGGATTACAAACTGAATGGGTGGCTGCACAGTTTGCCTGGCACAACCCAACTGTAGGGTTTTTCTGTAAGGGGTGGGGCTCTGCCTGCACCCCTCTGCTCCTAAGTTTGTGTTACTGTGTCTCTGTGGTAGGTCAGATCAGCCCTGCAATAGTACCGGGGGCGGGGGTGGTGGAAAAAAAAGAAAAATACATTGGAATCTGAGAGACTGTGGAGCACCCAGACAAAGGTGCAATTTTGCATTGGCAGTTCCGTGTTTGGTATCTCAGATCAGACACGTGAATGTACACAATGGTTTAATCCAGACAAATAGTTTGAAAAGAGATACATCTATGTTTTGAGAGAGGTGAGACGTTTCATGTCACTGTGACTAGTGTGAAATACAAGTCTTTTAGTGGCTCCCTTAGCCCAATGATACAGGACTGGTAAGCTCCTCAGTGTGCAAGACTCAGGTATTTGCTGCTCTTTTGGTTCTGTAGAGGAATATTCCTCTCAAATTTGCTGTCAAAAATGTCTAGACACAGAGTATAAGGACCTGAAGCGCAGGTGTGAAAGGTTCAAAAGGAAATGAGAATTTAGAAGTGTGTTGTAGTAGGATGAGTTGCTTTTTGGTCCAGCTGAGCCATGACCAAAATGCCTTGCTCAGGCAGCTGCTTAATTCCTAGGAGAAGAGAGGGGACAGCACAGAGAAATTAATGAGAGGATCAGGAGAATTAGAAAGGGAGAGTAAGCAAAGTAAGATAGGAACAGGGTCTTTAATTCAGCAGCTGTGATTGGGCTCAGATAGATGTGGTTCACACTACAGGAGAGAGGATGTAGTTTGGTCCTTGCTTCCACGGTGGTCCTCACAAAGAGGATTGCTCATCCTGTTGCAGAAAAGTGAGGTTGATGGCAAAATATGAGACTCTCCTGAACCTTAAAACCTCCTTTGTTGTGAGGCATGGGTCTTCCACAAGTTTGGCACTGAATATCTGTCTACCTAAAATTTTCCTGCACTTCCAGCTGCAGTTGTTATCCCTAGTTTTCCTTCTGTGTTGCCAGGTTATGGGTGCTGATAAGCAGCTGCTCCCGTTCAGCCTCGGGCTGTGGCTGTTTTAGTGGTGTTGGTGGGATGGACAGCACTGCTGTTTATCAGGACAGCCCTGCTCTGGAAAACTTATCTAAACTCAGGGAACTAATAATGTAAATCTTGGCTGCTTGAACAGGGTCAGACTGTTCTCCCTCTTAACCAAGAAAAAAAGAAAGAAAACCAGGTGTGGTGGGGTAGTCCAATGGGACAGCTCCTGTTCACAGACCCAGTTTGTTCTTCTCTGCAAGTCATTATTTGTACTGGCCTCCAACATGTCCCTGAGCAGAACAAACTGGAAATGGCTTCTATTTCTTATTTGTGTTGAACTGCAGCTGTACTTGGACAGCTTTTTAAAGTTTTGATGAACTCCTTCAGGAGTTAAACTGAACCCAAAATAAACACTGCTGCAGCTCCCTGATCCTGAATATAAGTCATTTTAAAGCCTGAAGAAGGAAGCATCATTAACAAAGCATGACTCCAACCCATTAAAAAATATTATTTGCATCCCAGGTGAGACATGATCCAATATGTAAGAAAGCCTTCAACTGGAATTGCAAGCCCTTCAGCATTTTGAAACAGAGACTGCAGGGAACAGAAATCACCACTGTGAAGAAGCAGCCCCCACAAAAGCTATAGTTAAAATTTAAGTGTGTGTGTTATCTCCATATGAAGTCTTTCATTCAGTAATACTATTGTTTCCTCTGAGGACAAAGCCTGGATGTTATGGATGATTCTCACATATGTGCTTGACTGGGTGCCAGATTCTTTCCTCCCCCTCCCTGTGCTGCTAGTGTTTGGAAATATTTCTCTGTTGAGAAGCCAAATCAGTAGGAGTCATGACTACCTTGGGCGTGTGTCTCTGCTCTACTAGGAAATGTTCAAATATCATTTTAAAGACAATGTGAGAATCTTAACAGCCTCGCCTTCACCTAAATCTGAGCGTATGATCCAAGATGGTTGGTGCATGAATGCCCCAGGTTGAACCCAAGAGCTATCAGTAGCCCTTTCACAGATGAAGTTACAGAGGTTCACTGCTATTGAACTGAAGGCTTTAAAAATTTGTTTAAATTGAACTTATTTACATAGATGAAGGAAAAGATGCTTATGCTTTTACTGTAACAAGTATTTTTGTTGTGGAGGAAGGGAATACACCTGGATATGCATATGTATTATTTTACCCAGAGACATCCATGCAGACTGCTGTTGTAAAGTGTCTTTTAAAATCAATTGTGGAAAGAAACAGAGGTGCACGAAGGTTTAAAGCAAGAAGAATGTGAGAAGTGGAGAAGGGAAGGTGTTGGTCAGTGTCTTTTTCTATTTGCTCTTAAGCACCCTTAGGTCTGCCATGACCAGAGCATTTTGTTGGAGTGCATTGTTCTTTTATCCATCTTCTGGTGCTGTCAATAGGCAGTGAAGGGCTAAATCAGCTTTCCTATGCCTTTCAAAAAAAGCACATTTCTTTTGTTTGTAATGTTTTTTCCTTTCCCTCAGAAAGGAAGAACCCTCGCTCCAAGATTTTTCTCTATCCCTTGCAAGGGGGAAGTATAGTTTGTGTCTTCTCTTATTTCCATTACAGAAACAGCTAGGAAAGAAATCCAACTCGAAGCAGAGGATTTTGTTAATACTTTTCAATCAGCCAAGCAGGTCACAAAAGCTCTGAAGGAGGGCCACCCTCTTCCACCTCCCGCCCCGCCAAGCATCAGTACAGGTTTGTGTTCTACTTTATCTTATTGCTGTTCTTGTAGTGATCTTTGGTAAAGCAGTGACCTCTTATTAACCACCGATGGGCTTCAGTTTTCCACCCCCCGCACAACACAATGTGAACATTAATTGCTGCCATACTCTCTAATTTTCAATTCTATTTATTGCCTTGAATTGAGTAGGAGTGCAGTGGAGAGGAAGAGAAAACTAACTACCTTTTAAGTTTAAAGGCAGCAAGCTTGGGATCTGAGATTAACACTTTGGGAGGAGAGTCACGATACCTGTACTGCAATATAACAGAGGGTGAAATACATCCTCTGACCGTACAAAACAACTGTATTGCTCACAGGCTTCCCTACTCCCACATCGTGGCTTTTCCACTGTTCCCTTCCCAGCCCAGCTATGCAGACTGGGAAAGTCTTTTAGCACAAGACAGGCTTGGTTTCCTACTAATACCGGGTTGGTCTCTGCACAGAACTCAGTATTACAAGTTACAGATCCAAAAAGATGGACATACAGCCAATATCTCATGATAGTGTGATTTATAAAACATGGGAGCGATCTTGGAAAGGTTCTCGGTGGCATCCTGCCTGCATTAGGAAGGCAGGGAGCGGAACGAGGGGCTCTGGGCTCACTTCCAAAACAGGAATTCATGACTGATAGCAAAAGCAGCTGCCTTGACTCCAGCCTCTCTCCTCTCCTAGGTGACGGTGATGCAGTATAAGCAGCAGGATACATCTTCCTTCCTTGATTGGGGTCAAGTTCCTCTCTGAATTTCCACTACTGAATTCTTTAATGACTGTTATTTCTTGTCTGACTTCAACTCTAAGAGCAGACCCTCCCTTTCCTTCTCCCTATTGGAGAAAACTGATTTGTACAAGAGCAGTGGTAGTTGTGGAGAAAGGAACCGAAGTACTGCTTTTTAGGAAGGACAAATTGCTGAGTTGGCCTAGTGAGGATGTATATCCTGTACTACAGGACTGTATAACCTCTACTACATGACTGGAGAGAAAGTACATGGACTGTGGGAAGGAGAAAGAAAGACTCTGTTTTCCTCTCATGCTCTTCCAAACAGAGCCCAAAACTTCCCCATTCTCCCCTGAATTTCCAGGTGCCCCTCCAGCCTCCTGAAGGCAGGCATCTGCCCTATCTTGTCCTCCCCTCCTCTGTGTTCAGAACCATTTTGCCTGTGCTGCCTGTCTGGAGCTGACTTTTGGTGGCTGCTTGGGCTGTTTTTTCTGTATTGTTACAGAGAAAGATGATCTGTAAAGATGCTATATCCTTAGTATTAGGATAATGACACTTCGGCTGCATTTGTAAAAAGCACTGGACAGGGAGGAAGGGTCTGAGAATGGCAAGGGTGATGTGATGGCTGAATTTTGACTGTGCTCACCCCAAACTCTGATTGTTCATCGAAGTGAGTCAGACTGCACCAGCCATAAGTGTCACTGAATAGCTTTTAGCAGAATCAGGACTGTAAAACTGTCAAAAAAGACTTTAGAAAGCATGTGTTCTTCACATGCTACTTCACACCCAGAAACCTGGCTCTTAGATGTGCCTTGGCTGGTGGGGCACAACTTCTTCAGCAGTGTTTTGCTAAGTCACAGAATCAATTAGGCTGGAAAAGACCTCTGAGATCGAGTCTGACCTGTGATTGAATACCACCATGCCAACTAGTCCATGGTACAAAGTGCCAGGTCCAGTGAAACACCTCCAGGGACGGTGACTCCACCACCTCCCTGGGCAGCCCATTCCAATGTCTAATCACCCTTCATGGAAAGAAATTCTTCCTAATGTCCAACCTAAACCTCCCCTGGCGCAGCTTAAGACTATGTCCTCTTGTCCTGTCCCCAGTTGCCTGGGAGAAGAGGCCAATTCTCACCCGGCTACACCCTCCTTTCAAGGACTTAGTGAGGAAATCTTCCCTAGCCCCTTTTCTTCAGGCTAAACAACCCAGCTCCCTCAGCCACTCCTCACAGGACTTGTTCTCCAGACCCTTCACCAGCTCTGTTGCCCTTCACTCCAGCAACTCAATGTCCTTGTAGTGAGGGGCCCAGAACCAGACAGAGTACTTGAGGTGTGCCCTTACCAGTGTTGAGTACAGGGAAAGAATCACTTCCCTGGGCCTGCTGGCCACACTATTCCTGATACATACCAGGATGCCATTGGCCTTCTTGGCCACCTGGGCACACTGATGGCTCATGTTCAGCTGGCTGTCAACCAGCATCCCCAGGTCCTTTTCTGCTGGGCCACTTTCCAACCACTCTTCTCCCAGCCTGTAGTGCTGTGTGGCATTGTTGTGGCCAAAGCATAGGACCCAGAACTTGATGTTGTTGAACCTCATGCTGTTTGTCTCATCCCATCAGTCCAGCCTGTCCAGATCCCTCTGTAGAGCCTTCCTACCCTGCAGCAGATCAACACTCCCACCCAACTCGGTGTCATCCACAAATTTACTAAGGGTAGACTTGATCCCCTCATCCAGATCATCAATAAAGATGTCAAACAGAACTGAGCCCAGCACTGATCCCTGGGGGACACCACTTGTGACCAGAGACCAATGGGATGTGGTACCATTCACCACGACTCTCTGGGCATGGCCATCCAGCTAGTTCTTAACCCAGCAGAGAGTGCACTTGTCCAAGCTGTGGGCTGCCAGATAAACCTTCTTCTTCTGTTATCTGACTGACCCTTGAGTTCCAGGGCCTCATACCTCTTCTGTAAGGGCTCCTAGGAAGGTGAGGGAGGCCAGGAGGGAATTCTTCCAGCTCCTCAAGCAGGTGCCTGGTTCCATTTCCCCTCATTTGGCTCTTCTGCCTTATGGCAAGAGGGGCAGGGATGCTCTAACTTGCTGAGCTTCCATACACTGCGTTTGTCTCAGGGATGGAAGGGTGCAAGTCCCCCAATCTCTTTTTCTCTCACACTCCCGGATAGTTCACCTCCTCTTTGAGCTCTACCACCAGGCTGAACAAGTCATCCATGTGTTCACACCGCACACAGGTGTCTTTTCTGCTTTTCTCTGGCACTTGGCACCAGGCTCAGACACTCCGTGCAGCCGGAGACCTGGACAGCTGTGTGCTTCTTGGGGATTTCTGCCACGTTCCTGCTAGCAATGGCTTTTGAGTGTTCCTGAGCTCAAGAAGCCTCTGTACAGGTCTATCTAACTCTCACCCTCAGACTTACCTTGGTTGCTGTGGTTGTGGCTTCAACAAAATAGCAACCAAAATGACCAATCTTCAAAAAAAGTCTTGAAATCATTGGGTTTGTCTACTCCAGGAATTTTTAAAAACCAGTTTTCCTGCAGACTTGTTAATTCTGAGGTTGGGGGTGGGTAGGAATAAGAAAAAGATAATAAAATCTGCTTTTATTAATCCTCAGGGGTTTATTTCTGAGAGCAATTACTATTTGCTGGGGTAATACCATAAACATCTATTTTAGGATCCCAAGTGTTTTTCTAGAGGAAGTTTTTGTAGTTCTCCAAAGTTCGTACTTCAAGAACTGATGGGAATTCATTGTGGTCACCTGCTGGTGGAGCCAGGTTTAGAAGTGCATCTTAAGTGCTCCAGTAAAGCAGGGTAATTTTTCTCCTGTAGCGTATAAACTGTGACACAAGCTGTTCCTTTCTTATTTTCAGACCATATTCAGTGTCCATACTGCTCACAAAGGTTGAGTGAGGCTGCAGTACAGAGGCACATGGAGTTTTCTGAAGAACAAGCTGTTTGCCATACTGCAAAAACCACTGGACAGGCTTTGGTAAGCACAGTCACACTTGTACTGTCCTGGAGGCAGATTTGCCAGGCTGTTGTTCATTCTGAGTAAAGACGTATTAATACAAAACTCTTAAAACAAGACAGATGCTGAATATCAGCTGGGAGTTACCCACACCTGGAGCCCTTTGATTAAAAAGTAACAGAATATGACAGTACCAAAAAGTTGGGACAACAATTTCCTCAGGCTCTTCTGCAGTTGGATTCCAGGGTAATTCCAGGTAATTCTGCTGTAGGGCAGCAGAAAACTGGCAACTTTTGCTATACATGGAGAAAGCACTTCCTGTCCATTGGGGCTCCCTGCTGTTGGAAGGTCTGCTGCTCTCTTGTCATGATACACAAGGTCAAAGGACTGAGCTCCTTTGAGGAATCAGAATAAGTGAAGGTAGTCATCAGTCTCTTGAACTGAGATCCTGTTTTGCTATAGAAAAAATAATGTAAATAGTTCCTTTAGGAGTGTACTTTTTTCCCTCTTTTTTTAATTTTATTTTTGGCTAGGGATGTTTGAATATATTATTATTCTTTCGCCTGTTTTGGGCAAGAAAAATTACTTCCAAGTGGGAGAGGGTGGACCTTTTTCCTGTTCTTTCCTAGCACTGCTTCAACAGTGATTTGGAAAGTTTTCACTGAGCTCCATAAGCATCATGCTAGAGTTGAGTGGTGATTGTGCAACTTCTTTTACTAGGACAAACAACCATTGACTCAGAGAAAAACTCCAACGTTGGCACCTGCTGTGTTATCGCTTCTGGAGAGAATAAAAGAAGCTGCCAACACAGACAAACCTAACCCAGGTAGAGTTCGTTGAGTCATATTTATCTTTGTCTTATAACAAACTCTGAGGTATTTGAGGTGAGGGAGGCATTTTTAAAGCAGGTCCTAGGCTTTGGAATCCAGTTTTCTGATAGAATAATGTAGAATTATCCATTTTGACCCTTTGTGGGTTTCTTTTAAAGTCTTGACATGAAATCCTAAACTCATTTCCATACAATACTTGTTAGAAATGAGAAGGATCAACAATTTCCAAGTGGATGTTGTTGGTATTGAATGGCTTTCCTGGTTATTACCCTGCTCCGTTGCGTGGAGTGTATGCACAGAGGTTTTCATTTGGGTCCTTGGAGGGACTTAGTGTTTTCAACTAGAGGACCTCAAACAGAAGCATTTATATAGACCTAAAATATACATCCTAGGTTTGAGGTTCCTTCTGTCCCATAAAGGACTCCATAACCTTTAGTCTTCAATTTTAAGATTTATTCCAACATTTTTACCTTTTCTAAAGTCCATTTAGATGAAGTGTGAAGCTTTGTATGTTGTTTGTTCCATATTACTTTGTTTTTGTTGATTTAACCTTAAGAGTAACACTACCACTTCACTAAAACAGTTCCCTCTAAGCAGGATACCATATAATGTGTTTTCTAGGACTCATTGCTAGTGGTAATAATAATCCATACTCAGTCTATGTTTAGATGTTTTATAAAGTTATTTTAAGGGTTATTTGTAATATGTGAATGGTAATACAAACTGCTCTTTGTATCAATAACTTTGATCCCTACATTTCTGGGTTTTATGTTGAATTTGTGTAGTTTATCATGTTTTATTCACCAATAAACTTTTTAAATAATGATCTGCAGAGACCTCTTCAGAAACACCGAAGAAAACTGGAAAATCTTTGGATGTATCTACTGGGAACAATTCTTCAGAAAAGTCTGAGTAAGAAATCATTTTTTCTATTTCAACATTATAACATGAAAGGACTTAGATTGTTTTTGTGATATACAGTATCACAGAATAGGCTAAATTGGAAGGGACCCACAAGGATCATCAAAGTCCACCTCCTGGCCCTGCACAGTAACATGCCCAAGAATCACACCACATGCCCAAAAGTATCATCCAAATGCATCTTGAACTCTGTCAGGCTTGGTGCTGTGACCATTTCCCTGAGGAGCCTGTTGCAGTGCCCAGCCACCCTCTGGGGGAAGAACCTTTTCCTAATGTCCAACCTAAACCTCCCCTGACACAACTTCAGGCCATTCCCTCAGGTCCCGTCACTGGTCACCACAGAGAAGAGATCAGTGCCTGCCCCTCCTCTTCCCCTCGCAAGGAAGTTGTAACTGCAATGAGGTCTCCCCTCAGTCTCCTCTTCTCCAGCTGAACAGACTGAGTGCCCTCAGCTGCTCCTCATACAGCTTCCCCTCAAGGCCCTTCACCATTTTTTTGTCCTCTTTTGGACGCTCTCTAATGGCTTAATACCATTCTTATATTGTGGCACCCAAAACTGCCCACAATATCCAAGGTGAGGCCGCCCCGGTGCAGAGCAGAGCGGGTCAATCCCCTCCCTTGACCAGCTGTCGATGCAGTGCCTGATGCCCCCCAGGACAGGGTTGGCCCTCCTGGCTGCCAGGGCACTGCTGACTCTTGTTCAACTGGCCATCCACCAGGACCCCCGGGTACCTTTCCATGGCACTGCTTTCCAGCATCCCATTCCCCAGTCTGTCCATACATCCAGGGTTGCCCCATCCCAGATGCAGAATCTGGCACTTTCCTTCATTGAACTTCATATAGTGGGTGATTGCCCAGCCCTCTAATTTGTCAAGGTCTCCCTGCAGGGCCTCCCTGCCTTTGAGGGAGTCAACAGCTCCTCCCAGTTTTGCATCATCTGCAAATTTTCTTAGTATCCCTTCCAGTCCTGTGTCCCAGTAATTTATGAAGATGCTGAAGAGCACAGGGCCCAAGATGGAGCTCTGTGGAACCCACTAGCGACAGGTCACCAGTCTGATGTCACCCCATTCACTATTACCCTCTGTGCTCGACCCGTGACCAATTGCTCACCCACCACATGATGTGTTTATCCACCTGTGCTGAACATCTTGTCCAGAAGGATCCTTTGAGAGATAGTATGGAAAGCTTTACTGAAATCCAAAAAGATTACTGGTTTCCCTTGATCAGCTGGGTGGGTTACCTTGTCATAAAGAGAAATCAGGTTTGATAACCAGGACTTCCCTCTCATGAAGCCATGCTGGCTGGGTCCAATGACTGCTTTGACGTTCAGGTGTTTTTCAACATATCCTGTTGCACTGTTTGCAGTATGAACTTCTTTGTGTTATTTGAAGCAATCAGTTGAACTGAAACTTTTGCAAAGTATAGGATTCTGAGAATATTAATTTTGGAATTAAATGGTCTTTCATTTGGAACAGCCCCATTCAAGTAGGCAGTGACTATGCTCTGCTGTAACAGGCATCTTGAAAGGATTTGCTGCTTGATAATGCAAACCTCTCTGGCAGATCTTGTCCTCTTAAAATTTCCTAGAACATGTTTGCTGCTTCTGGTCTTCAGACCATGCAGTCAGTGGAGTTCCCCTCCTGGGCCATGCAAAGCCATGTCAGAGCAGCAAGACAGTCTTTCAGCTCCTGTTTGAGGTGGTTGTGGTGCTGTTGCTCGAGGGGATGGGTCAGATGATCAGCATCTTGCATCCCTGTGAAATGTATACAACTGCAGAATATGAAATCCCAGCAGGAAATGTGGCCAAGAATAATTCCCTGTAGCTAGCAAGGTATTTTGAGCCTGGGAGATAAGCTTGTGAGAGTGGTTGGAGTATGGGATGAAGAGGAATGTGCACAAAGCAGTCTGTTGTAGAGTCTCACATTCAAAGTCATTGCAGAGTTCTTTTATGTGCAGTTTTGCTGACCCTGATTGCAGCTGGTCATTGCCTGGTACCTTCAGTTGTGGGGAAGACTGCAGTGGGCATGGTGCCATTATCAGTTGCACCTACCTCCTTGACTTTTCCAACTGCAGGACAAACTGTTGTCACCACCCAGTGGTCTCATCTGGTGCTCTGCACTCCCCAGATTACCTGTATGGTAACTCTTACTGTTATCATGCAGGGTCTTGCAGACCACCAACAGGGACTTATTGATACCATCTCCATTCTCAAGGTTTAGCCACTGAACTCTGAAACACGGGGCTTGACAGGCTCAGGGAGGAGACACCTCTTTTCCCTAGGGATAATGGCGAGCCCAAGTATCACTGGGGTTGTAGTTGCAGCCAGTCTCCAGAGGCTTGGGATAGCCATTGCCTCCAGCAGGACCCCAGGACAGACATCTGCACTAGCATCCAAAATAGAGGACAATGGAACTGTGGAAAGGCCTTGGCCTGGGTGAGCTTGCAGGTGCTGGGCTGTTGGCAACTGCTGCTGCATGTTCTATACAACTCGAACTTTTCCAGGAGCTTTACAGAGCACTTAGTGCAGGGGAGAGATCAGTTTCAGTAGTACCCAAGAGCACTTTTTAGCTGAGAAAGCAGATGTGAGAAACTGGCTTTGAGTGGTGCAAATAAATGTTCTCATCCTTAATGTGCCTGGAAATGGTTTTCAGGATGAGCTGCTCCATCACTTTCCTAGGGATAGAGGTTTAATTTTCTTAGATAAAATGGAGTAAAATGTAAAAGTTCTTTCTATAATAGGAAATAGCAAGTATATTGCTTGTTGCTGCTTTTAGACCGCAAATGGACAGCAGAAAATAGAGTGGCTGGTCAGCAAGGATGTATTAGGGCTTTCTTCTGACACATTATGGAAGATCTTAAGCAACACAATTTTCCAGCACCACTTCTGCCTAAAGTTCTACAGCTACCATGTTCAATAAAACAAGCAAACTGGAATTCATTGGTTGTGAGAGTATTTGTATCCGTTGCCGAGATTTAATTAAATGATTGCCTGCAGGGGATGGCTTTTACCAGTGGTTCATGCAATGGTTTAACAAAATGTAGGAAGAAGGAGTACCATGTGATTTTTTTTTTCTTTCCCCCTAATGCTCTGATATATTGAACAAGACAAGTGAACATTCTGGAATTTCATGTAAGTATTTAATAGAATCTTCCAGTAAACAATAAAATGATTAATGATAGTAATTGATATGTGATAAATGGCCATGTATGCTGTGCATCTTCTTCAAAGCACTTCAAGTTCAGACTAAACCCAAATCTCATTCTTGCATTAAACACTTTAATTGCTTGTAGAAATTGATTAATAAGACAGAAATGTTGTGGAGGCATACCTCTTCTTATTTTTTTGGCCACTTGATCCACTGTCAGCCTTGAATAACCTTGCATAAACTTTTGGGGATGCCACATGTAGGGTTTTCTTAGCTTAATAATTTTCATTAAGGCTTTCAATTAAAATCCATAAGGAGTTTTCATATCTATTAAATTCTTATAAACAAAGGTAAAAAGTAGTTGGACACAGCAGTAGGAAATACCATACTTAACAGAGTTTAATTAAACTCTACTTAGTCTCTAGCCAGTAGTGATTAGATAAATACAGAAAGGATGACACTGAAGCAACTGTAAGTCCTACAGCTAGACTCTTAGAAACAGTGGGCATGACATCATCTCCAATATATTAAGGCAGTGCTGCTTAGTCTTTTTTGCAATCCAGGAAGGAGAGGGGAAAACGAAATTTCCATACTATCCTGTGCAATGTTACCACAGTTGCTTTCTTTAACAAAAAAATGAATCCTCAAAAGTTAGAGCAACTTTTACTGTATTTGTTAATGTGTGTGCGCCCATCATCTGTGTATAGAAGTGTTTGATTTCACACCTTAGTTTCCAGTATCTTACAAAAAATGTAAGGGCAAGAACAGTGTATTGAAGAATCGTACTTTAACAATTCTGCTAACAAGAAATGAACCAATCATTAATATATGGAATGTACCATCATAGTTCAGACCGGCTGTGCAAAACTCTCTGGAATTAACAGCAACTCATTAAGAAAATGAAAAGTCCCAACAGGAAAAGTTGGTAAATAAAACTGAAAGAAATTAACATGGTTTCTGATAGGGGATGGGAACCTAGCAATAGAACTACCTGTGCTTACATAGAGGATGCAGTCTTTTGTTCCATTCAGTATAATTTTAGCTTTGACATTATTTCAGCAGGTTTACATGCCTTTTTTTTCCTTTCATAAAATGTGTACACTTTTTTGTGCAATACCAAATGTTTACTAAATTTCATTGGTTTATGCTACCATTTGATTATATAAATTCTGGGGTTTTGACACCACATGTTGCTCTGCTTCTACAGATTTGCAAGCAGAGTTTAGATAAAAGAGTATTTTTATCTCTATTAGGTTGTGAGGCAAAATATATTAAGATCTCCCAGATCTTTCTGTTTCATTTCTTAGCTGGTATTCCATGGTCTCTCTTACCTTCCCTGTGCCAGCTCTCTGCCCTTACATCCTCTTCTCACATTTGGAGGAGGAATAGGCTGTGACAGAGAGGGAGGACTGGCCACTGCTTGGGCTGCTACTTTCCTCCACTGTACCCCTGGTGTGCATGGGGCTGCCTCTCCTCACACTGGTGCTGTCACAGCCCTGCACGAGCCAAAGGCAGCGTCACCACAGTTGTCCTGCAGCTCTTGCTGCCTTCTCCCATCACTGCCTGAAGTCAGACCTGCCTGCCCACCTGCTGCAGTCCCATCCTCTCAGACACCACAGGTAAGCGCAGGGAGAGCTGGTGAGGATTTGCTGTTGTCTCCACACTTTTCTCTTGGTACTGCCCTGCCTATGATCTTACCTCCACGAATAGGCAACTATTGTTCTTTAAGCAATGTGATATTCAGGTCCGTGCCAGCCTGGTCTACTGAGCCCAGAGAATCTGTTTGCCTAGATATAAAACATTCTTTAGCTACTGAAGGCCTCTCAAAAATGCTTACAGAGGTCCCCCTAGCAAAAGCAGTGAGAAAGGCCAGCCCTACTTACAGTATTAGATGACTCGGGGGTATCTTAAATCATTTTGGCTGTGAAAATTTTAAAACAAAACAATTTTTATGAAAACATAATTTTTTTAAATAGCTTGCCTTCCTTTGTGATGGGACATCTTCAGTTTTCGCTATATTTATGATGTCAAGAACCTGGAAAGAGAAATTTGAATGGGGTGACAGGTTAAGGCTGCAGTATTGCACACATAAGGTTTGCCTCGCTGTTTCACTTGACAACAACATTATTGTGTGTTTTTAAACATTTTAAAATGCATCAAAATTGGTAATTTTCATTTTATTTGAATGAGACTTGGTCTCTTTAACCCATAGCTACATACGCATTGGTAAGAGCTACCTCTCATCCTTCCATATTTCAGAAGAGGCCGAGTTCAGGCAGCAGCACCTCTCTTGGCAGCTCAGAGTTCAGGCACCCTCCTACAGAGTGCTGAAAGAGCAGCTGAAAGAATGTGGGCACCAGTTTAGCTGTGTTTGAGTAATATTTTCTTCTTAACATCACATTTTAGTTCAAAGACAAGTATTTAAATAACTATTTACACCTCTTATTAAAGCACAAATCAAAATGACAAAATGTGTATATAATCAAGCAGTGCTACAAAATTTAGTAGGGTTTTTTTTGTTGTTGTGGTTTAGTTGTTGGGGTTTTTTTTACAAGTACATAAGCTTGGATAAAGCCAAGTGAATACACTTTGCGCAAACAGAGAAAACAATGCAGTAAGTGAATACACACACGTCTTTCTGAGTCCAGATGAAAATAAGGGCCTAGCTGTAGAATGTGCATGTAACATTGATTACAACCTTTTCCCTGTTCTGGAACACATAATTTAAATAACCGCTAACTCAACATGGCTGTGCAGTACCTGCTCTTCCTCCTGCTGTTATCATTACAAGAATGATCTTAAGATTCCTTTTGGTTTGCTTTATGCCAAAAATTTTCATAACAAAAAACACCCCTCAGCACTGTATCTGCAGAACATATTCTTGCATGAGCTGCAATAATACAACCTTTCCTTAATCCCAGTACCGGCAAACTTGTAAGAATATTTGGATCATTATAGTTGTACAATGTCATTGTAGCTCAGTAACATCAAAACAGAAATAATTTTAAAACTATTTTTTATTTGTAGCTGTCTGGAAATATTCCTGTAATTAATGAGGGAGAAGAGAACGTGCTTGCTTCATGCTGTATTTGTAACGATCATTAGGTGCTATGAACTCTCTTTGGATTTAATGTGAGAGTAGCTCTTGGGGTTTGAGAATTTACTCAGAGTCAGAAATTCTCTGTTTTAGCAGCAATAGAATCCATTAGTAATTGCATCATCCACTAAAGCCAGGACTATTTTTTTATAACTATGGGTTAGGTAAGAAAGCGAGTTGTGAAGAGTTTGATTGTTGGGGTTTGTTTGTTTATTTTAAAATAATGTCATCTACCAAAAAATGTGATTTTTGCAATTTCTATTTGTTCATGCCTCAGGTACTAAGATTGTCATACCCACAAACTGTCAACTGGAAACGTTCATGGACAATTTACCCCTGGAAACAAACAGAAGTCCCCATGGTTCTGGATTGGAAGAAACAAAGGCTGAAAGTCCAACTACAACTGTCCCAATGCTACCGAGGAAAATTCTGGTGATCAAAACGGCCTGAACCATTATCAGACCCGCTAATTTCAGGCAGCACTTGTGAGGCAGGTTCAGAACCTGGTTCTGGACAGGGAACAGTGTCAGCTCACCACAGCCCTCATGTGTGTGGATGTGCCCCTGGCCCCACAGAGGTTCTGCTTGGGCACAGGCTCCCCTGGGCCAGGACTGGCTTTCTGAAAGCCCACATTTCAGATGGTATGATTAATAACCATTTCCCAGACTAAACAAAGGCCATTTTTATCAACAAAAGGTGAATAAAGGCCCCTTAGGTAGGAAAAGCATTATCTTTTATTACGTGTTAAATTAATCAAACTGTTGACCCAATGGGATGGCATGCTTCAATTTGAAAAAATGCTTAAGTGCTTTACTAGAGAGAGAGAGCCACGTCTGATACCTTGGCTGATCTGGCTCTAAATGAAAAGTAATGTTTTGTTCTAACCTTTGAGACAATTCACTTTCTATTCTGAAAACTGCATATATACAAGACAGCAGTTCTTACACAGTCGTTCAGAAGTGACAGTGATTTCCAGCCCTAGGAGAAAGGTATGAGATGCACACAACTGAACTGCACGTCAGAAAACAAATTTAGTTAAACATAATCATAACAGTGGTGATCTTCATTTGAAAAAAGTGAAACAAGAAGGTAAGATTTACTCTTGGAATGATTCTGATTTAAATTAAAGATTAATAAACTTCCTTAATTAAGTGCTTAACAGAAATCTACATGATGTTGATAAATTGTTACATTTGCCATGTGTAAAAATTTGCTGTGATTTATGGCTCATTAAAATGATTTTTCTGTGATTTCCCCTTTTTTCCCATTCACCCTAACCTTATTTCTCCTACTGCAGCAGCCATAGTTTTATTGTGCCTGTTATGATACTTTGCTATTGTTGAAGATATTTATTCAGTTGTTTGCATGAAAGGTAACAAACAAAAACATAGAGGGAGCTGAGGGAAATATGTTAGTTCTACTGTTGTCATATGCTAAAAAACTAATAGTAGTATGAAAAATAGAGCTTCTTGTTTATTAACATCCAGAATTTAACTACCGTGTTCATAACGTGCTTTGAAAACATTTGGGGTGATTTTTCTTAAAAACAAAACAAAAACAAAACCACCCCATCCTAACAGATTTAAGTAAGAAGCACAGTCTTAAAAAAAAAAAAAAAAATGGAAAAAACCCCACACAGGGTGATAGTTACTTGAAGGCATGGTGAAAATGAGGCAATGTTACAGAATTTGTAGTGGATGGAAAGGAGCGAGGAAAATGATGCAGCTGGTTTATGGCCATTCCACCAGTTGCTAGCTGAAGACCTTGCTGTTGGGTGAGGCCATTCAGCCTGTGTGATGGTTCCTCTGGGCCAAATGCCATTGTGATGTCCCCAATAGTGTTCTGGTTGTCACCTGGTGGGAGCTGCCAGAAACTCATCACATGAGTGAGATCCATGAAAGGCAGGCTTGTAGTTTCAGTGGCTGCCTCTGTCTCTTTGTGCACTGGGTACTTGTTAGTGTCCCCTACAGGCCCTGAGGAAGCTTCTTCCATACTGATTTTGTGGAGAGACTGAGGTTCTGGTAACGGCAGGTCCTCGAGAAGATGCACGTTGTAACCTTTAACATCCACTTTTATCGGTAGATTCTTGAGGGATCCTGCTGCAAATGAGGTAGAACTAAGGTCATATTTATTAGGCTGATGAAGGTTCAGGTTGGTAGGGACAGATGCTGAACATGGTGTGGGATGGACAGCTGGAAGGTTGTCTGCACAACCCATCCTTTGCAAGTGAGGAGCAGGTTCAAGAGGAAGAGCAGTTTGTAAGCTTGGCTGGGAATGAAGATGCGAACAGTTGTATTCCTCTGATTCTGAACTATTCACAATCCCATTCTGCACAGAGACCCTTTCAGGAAGAGGCGACAGCATGCTGGCGTCTTCCTTCAGTCTGTATGGAAGAAGCTGGTCAAGGAGACCCACTGAGTCACCGTTCTGCAACCTGCTCTTTAGCAGTTCTTGTGGATGAGTCTTCCTGGTATGGCGCGTCAAGTGGTCCTTCCGCCCAAACCTTTGGGCACAAAACTGACATAGAAAGTCTTTGCAGCCTGTGTGAACCACCATGTGACGCCGCACATCTTTACGGGTGTAGAAGTGACGCTCACAGTGGTCACACTTATGTTTCTTTTCCTTCATATTGCCAGTTGGCTTCCCTGCATGACTTTTGAGGTGTTCCAAGAGAACTTCAGTACCGCCAAACTCTTGGGCACATACCCTGCAGGTAAGGTCCCCACTGGTGGCAGCGTGAAGAGCCAAGTGTCTCTTATAGCCTAGCTTGGTGTTGTACTTCTTGCCACACTCTTCACACTTGAAGGCCATCTTGTTAGGGTCATGTGTCTGAAGATGGTTCTTTAGATGGTCTTTCCTGTGAAAGGTCTTTTCACAGTAGCCACATTGGTGAGATTTCTGTGGAGAATGAGTGGCAGAGTGCCTAGGACAAGAAACAGAACACACACAAAAAAAAAGTTATTTGTGTTTACATTTATTCTAGTATATTTACTGTCACAGATTCAAGACTTGAAAACACTGGGACTCTTGAAGGAAGGTGTTTTCACATATAATAAATTCTCAGCTTATTATTAAAAGCCTTTAATTTTTTGGGGGGAGGAAGGTGTTAATCATAAAGCACAGAGTAGGTTAAAACTGCTCAATCTTTTTGAGTGGCCACCACAATTGAGGGAGACTAGTTTTCTCCAATTCTACCAAAACAGGGACAATAAAAACTGGAACTCAGGGATTAACTGTCACTAGAACAACCCCACACACCCAGCAGAAAAAGAATGCCTTCAGAGCTGTACCTGAGCAATTTATATTTGGAAATGAAGGCTTTTGTGCATCCGTGCTGTGAACACTTGTAGGGGCGCTCCCCTTTGTGCGTGTAAGTGTGGACCGTGAGCTTGTCAATGGACTCAAATATCTTCCCACAGAGTCGGCAAGGGTAATTGTCTGGCTGCTTCACTTCTTTTCCCTTCAACAGTGAAGACCGACCATTTCTCCATTTAGGTATAAACCTCACAAGAGCCTCACAAGTGCTTCCTGAGCTGGCACAGCTAAACTTTGCAGCAGAGGAACAGGAAATGGTCCCAAAGCACTGAGTAATGCTTTTGCCTAACGCTCCTCTCAGTTTCCCTTTGAATTTGCTTTTTGCTTTTACAGGTCCCAATTTATTTGGTGATCTGAATCTTGTAGGAAGGACTCGGTCTTTATGGATGCACTGGTGAGATTCCAGAAGAGCAAAAGTTGCAAAAGTGCTTCCACAGCTGGAGCATATCCAAGGGTCTACAGGCTCTTTCTGCAATGAGAACAGGAACAGGTCTTTCTTATTAGCCATTCTAAGGAAAGGTCATATTCTTCTCACTGATCTTCTCCTGGGCTTTCCCAGTACCCGTTGTTGTCTTTTGTGATAGTTACTTCTATGTACTACCACACAGTTGTTCAACTGGCAATAGATTCTAAGAATACAAACTTGAAGGAAAAAAAAAAAAGATTGGTTAAATACTGATTTACATGGTTTTTCTTAGCATTTACTGTAGCAGTAGTAAGTCCTTCACCTTGGTTTATCTGTGCTTACTGAATTTCAAAATCTCTCTATTTGTTGCATTTACGAAATTACTTATGAAAGAAGCTGAAAATTGTATCCTTAGACTGTCATAATTTAGCTGCTATTGCAACCACACAAAAATGGGTCAGTTTCTGCACATGAATGTAGTTTAGCCATACAGGATTTCCCTGTGTTTTGGACTGACTCCATGTTTTACCAGACAGCAATAGTCAATGCCTCCAGGAGAGACTTCCTCACTTAGCTTGACATTTGGCATTAGACTTTCATTAACTGGATAAGAAACACTTTAGGTTTTAGGGATATCAAGCCTATCCTGACTTAGAGGCATTAAATTATTTGGGGTTTTTTCTTCAAACAGTATATTATTTGAAAGTATTATTTCTGTGGAAATAAGAGCTCTATTGGATTCCATTGAATTCACTTTAAATACTGACATTATAAAAATTCTAATGAAAAACAAATACAAAAAAACCTCCAATCACTGATGAAATGTATGTCCAATTAATACATGACCATGTACTTCCTCGGCTGTGTCTACCTTTTATGTAAACTCTTCATAAACTGATTTACTTTCCTTTGCTCTTGCGCTAGCTTCCTCTGGAGAGCATGGTGAGGCTCTGCCCACTCCATCTTTATTTCCACATTGAGCCCTCCTCTCTGTTACTTGTGTCTGATGCTGTGGCTCTCCCACACCTTCCTTCTGGGGCACACTGCCTTCCTGGAGCATGAATTCCCGGTTCATTTGTATTCCCTGTTTTACATTTCCTTCTAGCTTATCAATTTTCACAGCCATGTTTTCAACATTTAACGAACTTTTTCTACCAGTTTAAGGATTTCTGCTGTCATACAGAGGGGAAGGTATTGGGATTAGAAGAGAAGGGCTGTTGCACAGGAAAAACTGAAATAATCAGTGGATAATCTGATCAATCAGTCAGAGCATAACAAGGGAAAATGGTGAAAGAAGTTTGAGGCTAGACTGGTTGGGTATGAATGAATTAGTGCCCAGTGTTAAGTCTTCCCAATACATCAAGTGGTGCCATTTACTTCTGACTACATCTAATGGCTCCACTGGATTACAACCACAGGAGAGGAAGAGCAGCCTTTCTCTGAGTAGCTCTTTGGCTAAAATGGCTCTTGGCTTTGTGATAGGCAACTACTCTACAGTCTAACCTTGCGTTACCAGAGTTGCATAAACAGAGAAAGCATGTAAATAAGCTATAATTTACCGTGTATAATGATGGCCTGAATGCAGGTTAGGGGTACTTACTGCTACTGGAGGCAAAGGACAGACATCTGATTCTTCTTTAATGAAGACTGCAGAAGCTTCCATAAATTTGGCGTAATCGGCAGCATACCATACTTTCAATTCTGTGTGGGGTTCAATTGGCTGTGAATGGAAAAAATATAGCACATGTTTCCTTGTGCCTATCTTGCTAAACCAAATAATACGGAAGATTGGAGGGGCTGGGATGTACAACTTCTTGTCCTTACCCAAATTGTACTCTTTGACTGTTTAAATTACTGGTAATTTAGTTTCAAAATTCAAGCACTTTTTGAGCATTACTACTCACTAGGGCTTGACAATTTCTGTTTCTAAAAGTGGAATTGCATATTCACAGAGATTGGGTGTGGGGGGATAACAGGAAGAGGAATGCCTCAATCCTCATGGCCTTTGCTCAGTGAGATGTATTTGTCTGTGATGTTCAGACATCCGGCAGTCTTTCCAAGTAACATCCCATGCCCATTCCTTGATGTCTGGAAGCCCACTGGACACAGCACTTAACTATTGGGTACAGACAAAGGAAAAGCCCATCATGAATGCACAACATCTTGGATGCCTCCTGGATATGTCACACTGAGCATGGCTGCAGAGCTGATCAATATGTGGACCGCCAGTGAAACTGGCATGTTTCCATGCACTGGCTCGAATGTGTCAGGCTCATTCTGCGTGTGCTTTATTGTAACTCTGCCCTCTTTCCACTGAAGCCTTCCCCCACCAGGATTAAGGGAGCCCATAATCTGCAGCCTCCCATCCAGTCATGCTTGCCCAAATCTTTCCTCGATCTGGACTATGACCTCTTCTGACAAATACTTTCAGTCAATAATACAGCAAATAAGAGAGAGGAGTGATTACACTCAGTGGCTAAAGATCTATTAGTTCTTTAAAAGCAAAGCCGAAAACTAAACTTTGGGATCATGATTTATATGATTTCCTGACCCTGTACACAATTTTCTTCATCCATAATAAACCCCAACACTGCTGCAACAGAGGTAGAGCCAAACTGCACTGTAGTTTTATTTTAACTAAGGTAAACTTGTGCCACGGAAAAAACCCAAACTAGCCTGGAAGGAGAGCAGCTGAGTCCTGTTCTACAAAATGTGACATCATAAAATGCACTTATTTTATGACATCCATGTGGAATAAGTATGGTAGAAGAAGGACTACTTAGATTGTGAATGCTGACAGATGAGGCATAGTTTTGTGTATAATGTTGAAAACTGAATTTTTGGACTCCTAAGCACAAGCCTGCTTCCTAATTACAACCAGTATGAGTTGGTTATATACATTTTGATAACACTTGGCCTAAACAGAAATGGTACATGCTGATTTCTCCACTCAATTAAGGACATGAGGCAGAGCCATCAATTAGGAAGCTGATCATGCATTGTGCTCCTTCACAGTCTACTTTGGTGGGAAAAAAACAAGCTGCAAGGAACTCCACAGATACAAATGTCTGAGGATATCCAGTGACCTTGGCCTGTGACACCCGAGACTGGTACCCACAAAAACTGTACAGCATGACACTGTCATGACTTTCCACCCAACATTCTTGGACCTGCAGCCACCTCCTCTGTGGGAAGGTGAGGCCAATCAATGTGACCCTGTGGGGAGAGCAAGTTCATCAGTGTGTGCAATCATCAGGGTAAGAGCTCTAATCTCAGTAAAAGTGACACGAAACATCAGTATCCAAATCCACTACAAGCTGGCTTTTACTGTGCGCCACCAGTGACAATAAGAGAAAAGTACTGCAATGCCCATGTGAAACTGTCCTAGGATCAAACAGCAACCATGGATGATTTTTACTTCCGCACAATTCTATACCTTTTTAAAGCACTTATTACTAGGGGCTGCAGCAATTAGGCCAATAAGTAAGCTAAGGGTGCTGTTAGTATGCCACTTACATGTATGCTTTACTGGCTGTAGTTTCATGTCACCAAAATCCTAGGTTTTTGTAAAAACAGTGGAGAAAGGAGTCAGTCCTGCTCCCAACTTAACACACTTCATTAAAAATATCTTCATAGTCAGGCTTGAAGCAGCCTCACAACGCGACCAGCAGGGTGTGCCTAAGTGTAGCACAAGGCTATTGCTTTCACTGATCAGGACAAAGTCTGCAGGATACCACAGTACCATGAATGATACTGGGATGCAGGAGAAATAAAACCCAAGTCATGCCCTATGACACACAGCACAGTAAAGGTTCCAAAACACAGATACTTTCTGTGTCAGTATATAGGAGGCAACTGTCCATTAATGCCAATGAGCAGGTCAGCAGAGAGTTAAACAGTATTTAAATTATACTGGAAATTCTAAGTTGCCAGTTCAGAACAACTACTTCTTAGAAGAGTTCACATCTCCCAAATACAGTATTAGTAAACCTGGCAATCTTACAAGCAATCTTAAATTAAAATCTCAAATGGTATGGACTGCATGAGAATCTCAAATACAGCCCAAATATGTCTCAGAACAGCATATACTGTTTCACTTTTTTGGGTTTTTTTTCTTAATAATTATTTTAATATTAAAAAACAACTATACTTCACACTGTTATAAATTACTATGAGGGTGTGAACTGTTATCACTATTAACTTATTCTCTCAGCATCACTTTGTAGCAAGTATTTTTCTCACTGTGCAGGTGGAAAAGCAAAAATGGAGAAACAACACTGAATGCTACTATGCCACAGAAGTCTGTGTCAGTCTCGGAAATGAAATTGAAATGCTGGATTTTAATTCCACAGTAACTTTTTTTGACTAATATCCCCTCCTTTTTTATTTTTAATGTTGATCACAATGATACAAAGCATTATGTACAACAGATAGACTTCAGTTTCCCAAGTATGCAAGAGAGTTATTTCTGATTAAAACAAACTTTGTCCAAGAAAGTGGCCAAAACAACAAAAAAGACTGTATGTTCCAGTGTAATTTATAAATAGAGAGTACTTTGGTCTCTCTCCACAGACAAAGGTGCAGTCCAGAATCTCTAATGTAAACTGATCATTTCATGGCAACACTGCAGTATTTTAAGTTATGCAGTTAAGTCTTCAGACTTAATGAGCATAGAAAATAGTACATAAAGATTCTACTTAGCAATCTGTTCCTGAGCACACAGTAATGTGCTCAGAATACACCGTGTGTCCAAAAACGTAATAAAGCGAAGGAATGTGTTTGTTATTTCCAGACTAACTCTTATTTCCAGAAGAACCACTGAATGTAACAAGGCTAGATAATCTCACCATGTACCTATCTGGAACTGAGAAACATTACAAAATTAAGCTTAAACACCACCATCATGAATGATTTTTATGTTTCTCTCTGCTCAGTTTCTTCATTACCCAGAACAGCAGACATAAACTACCTTTTCCTGAAAAACTACATACACTGCTTGCTTTACTAAGGACTAAGTGATATAAAATGTTGTATGCAATAAAGATTCAGTTGGCAGAACATAATCAATCCTTCATCTTTAAAAGACTTGGTGTTTCAGAACCTTTGCCTATAAATTTCCATTTGAATGACAGGTGAAGCGATGTAGATTTAACTACCTTAACTGTTGTGAAGTAGACTTCTCCACAGTGCTGATAAGCCACAAGGGTCTGTTCTTCTTGGTTCCGGGCTAGCCGGACAAACATCATCCAGTTTCCACAGTCTTCATTGGGAGTGTCCAGAAAGTACTTCCCTCCATCTTTCAATACCTGAAACAAAGGGGGAGAATGAACATGATAAAACCAAGTGCCGTACAGAAGCACATTAGCTTTCTTTAACTTGGAATCACAGCTATGAGTTATTTACCCTGTCTTGGTCATATATCCCTTGAAATTGTGGTTGTTTTGAAATAGATCACTCTTAAAGAATAGTAAGTGCAAAAGAAAGTGAAGAACGAATACCTGCCGAGCACCTCACAACTAAAATAACTGTAGGCCTTTGTATGTATTTCCAGTTTATATTTCATCATTTTTATGTTATATAAAGATAGTATTATAAGAACTAAGTGCAGGCAGGTAGAACGATAAGCTTTATGCCTTAATCTACTTCCTGAGTACTTGATAATCTCAAACTTCAGTGCTGCAACATTTTGCATGGAACAATTGTATAACTTTGTCCAGAGAGGTAACATACAATATAATGGCATTTTAACAGTCTTCTCTTTTTCCCCTTAACAATGCAAAAGTAAATAAAAATGAACAACTGTGCCAGAAAGATCCCTTTCTTTTTGCTTTACTTCATTCTTCCCAGATTCCCTTCCAAGAGAATGCCTCTGTGATTTAAACACTACTGACTTCAAACAAGACAGTTGCTTTTCTGCAATAGTGTCTCAAACATGGACCAACGAAGCTGCACAACAGATGGCAGCACAGCATGTATCTGTTCTACTACCCACGTAACTGAGCAATTAATTGCAAAAAAAAGTTGCATTTCCATTGCTTCTGGGAACTATTTTATCTAACTCCATCACATTTCCGATGAAAACACCTGCCTGTTGGACAAGTTTGGTCACATACTCATGCTGGGGAGAAGTCAAGGCAGCTACTGCTGTCATGTAGGAAATCTGGGACTCTAATCTCCTCTTCTGAAGAAACAGTCCATTCATCAGCCAGAGCTGTGCTTATCACTGTATACTTTTAAGCAAACGGTGCTGAGTGATAGAGGATAGGGTGTGGTTTACAATGGCTTGGTGAAGAGGAAGGAACAGGGTGCTTAGCTCATCCATCCATTGTTAGAGAAGTAAGTTTTCTGCATTTGCAAGAATTAGTGTCTCATAAAAAGACAGAAGAAATTTAGTTATAGAGAAGAGCAAATTCTTTCTGGTGACAGTGTGCCATGAAAATCCTAGAGATTATTCTCCTGGCACTGTTACTCTTCTAGCAGATCATTCCCATGACTTCCATGTGCAAATGAAGTTTATGGCAACTAATGAAGCTAAAATTATGGAAGTATTTCCTTCACAACACACGGTGTTTTCCAGTCCCAAGCTTCTGAACAAAGCTCAAACAAAGACATAAAGCATGTCACAGGACAGCTGCTGCTGGTGTCTCTCTGCTGAGAGGTGAGAAGACATAATATGAAATGCAAGCTCTGGAAGAACCGTGACCTGTTGGAAAGTCCTGACAGAGGCTGTGGCTTGACTGTGGACTCGCTGTATGACACAGTGGTGAGCTCAGGCATGACCCCGTGCAGCAAAATGCACAGAGTGGGACCTAGAGGATTATGATCAACTATCACTCCCAAGGAATTCCTGTGGTACAGGATGTGCATGGAGATTTGTCTAAGCTAGGCTAGTCCTGAGAAGCCACTATTTTTGCTGGATAAAGTACAAACAATAATGTCACAGTCCAGATGAGATGATCAGAATCTGCGTGTGCAGCAATAGATGGTACCAGCCCTAAACAGCAACCTGACTAAGTAAACTGAATAGTGCTCTGTGTGCCAAAGTTTATATATAACATAAATGAACACATTATTAAGAAGCGTTTCCCCATCCCTGCTCTGTTCCTCCCTACTAAGCAAGTGCTTTAGTGCATATTTCTGCCATCATTGCTAAATCAGTGCACAATCTTAAACCTCCCAGTGGCATGGTGTAAAGCACAAATCGTTTTGTGTTATCTGGAAAGACAATTCAGTAGCCAGGCTCTGTGAAAAGTTCACCAAGAGCTGGTAGACTGATAGGTCCAACACCCTGGAAATGGTAAAACTAGAAAGCAGGAAAGCAAACTTCTAGAAAACATAATATACAGGAACATTTTGGTACTTCATGGTATGCTGTATTGCAAAAATACAATTAATTAACTAGATCAGTTGGAAAATTGTCTGACTAAAACACATAAATACATATGAACTGCTGAAGACACATGCACTTCATAGAAAGTCAGTGAGGTTTTACCTGCAGGACTAGCCTGCTCTCATCATAGCAGGTCAGTTTTGTAGAGAGTTGACCAACATAAGGACCAAACTGTGTTCTCTTCTGTATTACTTTCTTTGCAAATACACCAAGGACTGTGAACAAAAAAAAGACCAGTCTAATATTAATATAGACATCACAAACTATTTCTTGTATGTTTGCAGTTGTGAAAATGGAGATAACACATGGATTTTTCCTCTAGACAGGTAAGCCCTAACGTGAAGAATCTAAAAAGGATGTAAATAGGTATTGATCTATTTTTTTTTTAGTGGGTATTACATTGAATGCAAAAGTGCCTAAAATTCATGACAGGACACTAAACTGAATATGCAACACAAACGTGCAGATACTCTTCAATCTACGAACTGATGTTACCATCGTGCTCTGCTTGTTGGCTTAATTTGAGAGGTTGTACTCTCCCAATATGAGTGGAGTGAATCTATAAAAACACAACATCATTCCACTGCCATATTCATGGAGCGACAGAATAGACATCTTGTTATTCTCTTTCTGAAATGCAATCTAGGCAGAACTAATTTTACACAGGTGCCTGTGGAAAATTTGTACACTAAGGATGTCTTTTCCTTGTTCAAGTTTGGGCATTCGAATTGCCTTGCCTTCAGAAGGAAACAACAGTCTTTCCATAATATGAACTGAACATGCTGCAAAACGTAAATTACCTCACTGTGATCTTTTGAGTTTGCAGGGGGTGGATGAGTTATGCCATTTACCATTTTGTTTCTGATCTCCTACTGAATACTCTTTCCTGTTTCACATGCTTGGCGGGGGGCAGTGGGGGTTGTTCAGTTGACTGAACAGAGCTAACTGGTTGCTCACAGCTAAATGTCACACAAGCTCTGCTAAGGTCCTGCCATCAGTCTGTGCTTCTTAAGTTAGCAGAAATCAGTCATAAAAAACAGCAGCTGACTGTGAGCTTCAGCTGTGCTCAGCTGAAAATAGTTTTTATACTGCTAATGCCCAATGATTATGCCTTGAGTTACTCATGAAAACAAGCCAGTGTTAGTACTTTTGCCGCCTCTTTCTCAAATGTGGGAAAAAGAACTAAAATACTTACTCTGCTGGTTTCCAGCTCGCAGCTCCAACACTCGCAAAGTGAGGTAGTGAGGTAGGGTGAGACGGGCTCGGCTGGGAATAACCCTATCTTTAGCCCTGATGAGTGGTCCATGGAGTTTGCATTCTCCTATAAGGCTTTTACCGCAATCCTCACACCCTACAAATCCAGAAAAGGGAAACTGTTACTAAAAATGGCATACTACTTTGCAATTTAATCTCTTCTAATGTAGTCATCTTGAGAACACATCTGGAATTACGAATGCTTTTCTTCACACCAGTGTTTTACATTGGGTAGTGAAAAGATTATCTGCAAGTACTGATTTAGGAAGGTTTGAAATAACACCTCCAGTTTGTGCATTCTCTCCTGTGCAGATTGGTGGGTCCTGACCTCTAAAGATTTATACATGTGTTCATTTGGAGGTGTCACAAACTGCGCTCTTGAAGACTAGGATGGCAGCAAAACTTGGAGCTCACTGTACACCCACCTACAAAAAATGTGCATGTATTTATACAGAAATGAGAAGGACAAAGCTGTTAGTAATAACCATGGCAAGGTTGGTCTCTGCCAACCTTACCCACTCTGTGATTATGTAATTCTGTAATTTCCAGAGATCCAAGGAGTCCAAGAAAGACTTTGTGTATGCTGCATACACCGATCTCAGAAGATGAGACCCATAGTGTACCATGAAAAGTGAGTATGATGGGTCTTAGAGTCACAACTCCGTTGACAGTCACTCAAGGGTAGCCTTCTCATAGGCCTTGCTGCCTATGGAAGTAAGGAAAAGGGGCACACCACATCTCCCAGTCGTTGGTTCCCAATAAAGACATCTGCAGGCTGAACACATGAACCATCCAGAGAAGTCGTTAAAGCGAAATACATGTTTGCAAACTGACTTTTCCTCAGCACAGTGAGATATTTTTGGTTCAGTGCAGCTCAAACTGGTTACCAGGGAAACTCATATGGAGCAGTGACACAACTGAGAAATGAGACTCTCCAGCAGAAGGTCATCTCGGCACTGCTGTCACACAGGGCGATGGGAAAAAGGGGACTTCTTGCACAAAACCTTTTTATAGGCAGCAGAAACCAAAACACTGAGCCAACAATGCTTCACGACTGAGTTAAAAGGAAAAGCTGACATTGGTCATCCATGACCACCTCACTTTGTTTTCTTTCTGAAAACTCTGCTGAGCAAGTCTATTCAGTAAGCATCAATACGGAGCAGAGGAGGGGAGCCAGAACAGCCAAGAAAGAGTCCAAGAGGGCCACAGGACACTGGAGCAGAGACTGGAGCAGGAAAATGAGGATTCACCAGAGACAGGGGCTTGTAACCGAACACAGGTCAAGAGAAGCATAAAGGGCTCAGGAGACTTTGCCTGGGGAGACATTGGAGATGTCTTTGAGAAAGGGCAGTAGCACCATAAATGCCACATTCAGGGTAGCTCAAAAAGGTTTTTGTTTGTAAACACATGTAGGCACTTAACTGAACTACACACCTTCATAGTCTAGTTCAAAATCTCCCCAAATAAACTGGAAGTGTTCCTACCAAGTTCTTTGGACTCTCCATCAACTCAAAATGAAGAGGTAGACTTGTGTGTTGGTCAAGCTGCAGGCACTACAATAGTCCATATTTTTCAATAATTTAGGGACCATGGAAGTTTTCTTTTGCCATGGCTCCCAGGCTGCACACTTGCAGTATGAATAGCTGAAATACATCACTTTTTTTTGCTCGTGCTACAGATAAGGAACGTGCCGCTCTACAACCATCACTTAAAATGCACAGAAAACTCCAACAATACAGCTGCAAGGCAGATTTTTCTTGTTATATACTGGTTTGCATACCTGAAAGCTAGGCTGCAAGAAAAGAAAAAAATTTCCTTGGTGATTTAACTTAATTGGCTTTTAAATAAATTCCAGAAGCCACCCTTCTGAGGGCAACAAAATTAGGAGGGCTTCCTGAGCTCACCTAGAATAATAGTGACTTTGTCTCAAGTCAAACAGCTCCTGCTTGGAGAGTCATTGTATGCAAACTGCCAAAACACATTACCAAAAGCAAAATGGAGACAAAGAACTGCTGTTGGAGGAAGGATGTGTCTAATCGTAAAGTACACGACCTTATCAATCCATGCCATACCTCTGTGATTCATCACTACCAAGCTCCTGAGCAAACCTTCCAGCCTCCTCAGGGCACCACTGAGGCCCTAGGGTGGGCAGCTCCCAGAAAGGCTGGAAAGCAGGGAAAAATGGTATTCCCTGAATCAGCCTCCAAATTCAGTATTAGTGCTCCATTAGCTAACCTGCCTCGGTCCTCCCAATCCAAGACATAAGGTCTGAAATGATTCACACATGTGGGTGCTGAGGAGGCACTTCTTTAAAATCAGGGACCACTTTCACACCACATCCGAATGGTGGCTAAGCATGCCACTGAGCTCAACAGCCCTACAGACGCTCCCCAGGTAGCACACCTAAGCAGCATGACAAAACCATCAGCTAGCCCTGAATGAAATCAGCTGCAGAGCTGGAAGTGCTTTTAAGCACCTTGCTAGCATGGCTCGGGATTCTGACCTGGCATAGCTGCATGACACCTTGAAATATCTGGAGCTGCCCAAGGCTTGTTCTAAGATTTTCTATGTTTCATTACATGGGACCTGAAGATAACTTGATGAATTAAGTTATTTAACAGGCATGCTGGAATTACATTCACTACACAGTATTTCTGACCCCACATCAACATGTTAGTACCCTGACTCAGAATTTATTGCACTCTAAAAATTGCCAGGTGTACCAGAACCACAGAACTGGAGCATTGCAAATACAATAACTTTAGGGACTACCCTGGGGAATGGGGATCTTTGTAGTTTCTCTCCCCTAAACTAACAGTGCATAACTGTCAAATCCACATTATTCCTCAGAGATAACCACAGACCAAGTCATGATCCCTTGTATTTCAGTGCTAAATTACTGATGACATTGGCAAAGAAATGTATGTATAGCTGCAGCACGGCACTGATTTGCAAAGCTTACACAGATTTTATACCCCTTTTAAACTTCGCTAATTAAGTAGAACATAATTTTTCAACAACAGCCTCAGAACACACTGTAACCTGCTCTAAAATATAGAGCATTCAGCTATGGAAACAACACACACTTTATTGTATTAGCCCTAGAAATGAAATACACTTGGTTAGAAAAATAATTTTCTGTGAAGATTTTTCCTGCTTTTTGTTGGGCACTTTAGTACCTCAATGCTTTTTCAGTTTCCTTGCTCCCTTAAACTGTATTTACACAAACAAAATTAATGGATTTGAGGTCATCTGCAAGCATGCAAGAAAAAGTAAAACTGCCACCATTTCTCTGCTTTGCTGTGATTTAGATGAGTAGGGAACAAAAAGAAATAAATGAAATTCACAGGAGATATAAGCTGTTATAAAACAGATCATGTAATTTACTATATCTTTAGAACAACAGTGCTATATTGTCCCCTAGAGGGTATTTCTTCATTCTTTCTCTGTCTTTGCAGTGGTTCTGAAAAATTACAAATAATGCCTTTTTATCCATCTGTTGATACAACTACACAAGCTAATAAATCTTGTAGCTGTTAAGATTTTTATTTTGCTGAACTACACTGCAGCAGTAGGGAGGCAGGCATACAGAAGAGCCCAGCATGGGTGCAGGTGCAAACTCCGACCAGGCTGTGGGTGTGCAAGGACGAGGTGCTCACCCCCTGCGAACTGCTGCTGGAGGGGCTAAGAGAAGGGTACATCTCCTGTACACCCCAAGCTTGGTATCCCCGTGCCTGAATTTGCCCCCACTTCTCTCAGCTATTGGGAGGCATGGTTGGCAGCAGTCATGGAATTCCCCTGCTCTTCGGGTCATCAGAGAAACGGGACCCACTGCCTGCAGGATGCACTTCCACCACATGACCTGACCGGACACTGGTAGCCATGTCCCCAGGGAGGAGAATGGGCTGTGAATGTGGCTCACCTGTACCATCCTCACCATGCTGGCTCTTCTCCCCAGTCCAGGTCTAGGTGACAGTTCTCCTTCGCTGCAGACCTGGCAGTCTCAGTGGCCAGCTTACCTTGTCCTCCAAATGGCTCTGGGGCCAGCCGTGCTGCATGGGGACAAGCTCCCACAGCCAACAGTAGCCAAGCTGGCACAGCAGCTTGGGCAAGCTGGACTTGAGCACAGTCAACAAACTGGTTTCCAAAACAGCAGCACTGTTGGAGCACTGTGCCACCCCCACAGGCACAAGCCCAGCCTCGGGGAGAGCTCATTGGCGTGGGCAAGGAGCCACAGGCTGCGGTTACACAGAGTCTGCTGCGGAGATAACAGGAGCTATACATAACCATACTAGGGAACTGCAATCACTGTCCTGATAGCTCAGACATGCCACCAGCTCCTTAACCAATCAGCAGCAGAACGTCACTTTTTAAAACCAGTTTGCTAAAAACTAGATGTCTATCAGGATGTTCTTCCTGCATTTTCTCCAACCTCTACTTTCAAGCGAGACTTTACAGTACCTGAACACTTCAGTGGCCCACATGATGCTTATGGTATGATTATGTCCCCTGTGAAGGCAGAGGTAAATCATTCCTTCTAGAACATCCACTTTGAGCAAATATGCCCTGCGAGAAATGATCGGTGCCTGAGCAGCACTTGACATTTGCTCTGCTGTTTTGCAGCATTAGAATTAGCTCCCATGCACAGAGGGAACAAAGATCAGTGTACACAACAGTCCAAATCCTAGCCTAATTACAATCATAAGATTTGCATAGCAAACAACAGTAATTTATCCACAGTAAAACTGTACTGCTCCTTTAGCCTTCTTCAGCTTTCACAGAGAGGAACGCTGCAAAAATACCTTCTGGATGTTTTCTGTCCAAGATACATTGCACATACCAGTCTTGGTTCTTCTTACCCAAAGGTGCATAAGGTGGTGCATGAGGGTTTCCTGCCCTGTGGTTTGTTCTGCAGCACTCTGTGCTGGAAATGCTTGACAACCTTGTTCTTCAATATAGAGTATTTGGCAAAAAAGTCAAAGGACTCAATTAGCAAACAGTTAATCACAAGTTATTTTCCCATTATTGTGGGCCACTGACACAACTCCCTCTGCAAAAAATGTTTATGAAAGAAGCTTTATGTATCCTAAGTCTGATGTGCAAAACGAAGCTCTTCACTGATTAATAATTTATTCTATTTATATTAAAGTAAAATAGGACTTGCTATAATTACCAGAATGCAGAATGTCATGCTAAATTTTCTACAGACTGATTTTCACTTTTTAATTGTAATAACTGATTCCTAGTCCAGCACCAAAATAGCTAAGCATTTCTTCAATGTCTCCTTTTCATGTCTCTTCCATGTCATACAGCAAACCGTTGTATTAACAGAGAGGTACAACTGATCAGTTCTGCATGGAAAACAAGAAAAAAAATAAATCAAGAAACCACACTCCAGCCTGACCTTGCAATCACAATTGCTCACCTGAGCAAAGACTGAAAACGTGAACTTATGTGCATGACACTATATTATTTGGGAAGCAGGTACCGTATTTTCCATAACCCTGCACCCAAAATAACACCACCCCCAAAAAGAAGGGGAAAAAATAAAAAGGAGATTTACTCTTACGTGCTTGAGAGGGAAACTTTATAGATTTCAAGTGGTGAGTTCCCACGCCTTTGACACACGGGGACCCTGAAGTCTCGCAGCCTACCCAGCGGCACCAGCATAGACAGTATGGACACACTGCTGGGGCAACACTGTCTCCTTACCAAGGCCTTGTGCTGCCCACTGCCATGCCCAGGCTTTCTGGTGAGTGGACAGGAGCTCCTGAGATACAGGTGGAGGGGGAGGAGGAGTCCTGCTCCCATGCAGGGGTAAGCAACACCCTGCATGTAAATCCCTACGCCTCTTGGGGCCCCCTCTCCCTGGGAAGGAGAATGGTAGGTGGTTTGCAAACATCCCAGAAATCACTCTTAACATTAAACATATTCATGGGAACATGACCTCACGCTACTAAAATGTAAAACTTTAAAAATGAGTTACTATATTTGGAGACAGAAAGAGAGAAAGAGAACAGCAAACATGCCTTACTGCCACCCCACCCCATACATTCAGTCAGACTGGCAGGTCGAGCTAATTCCCTAAAACTGGGACCAAGCACTGCAGGTGAACCCAGCCCCCAGGCATCCTGACCCAGCCACTGATCTGCAGTGATAACTTTCCCTCACCTCACCTCCATCCTCCCTGCGCCTCTGTCTTTGTCCCCAAGAAGAATGAAGACTCAGAGGGAGGATACATACTTGAGTTTCCAGCTTTGGGAGATCATCTGTCAAAGTATCTGCTCCTTCCTCACAGCACTACAATCCTGATGGCACAGCTCTTACAGAAGAATGCCTCTAGAAGGGAGGCTCAGCACTTATGCTAATGCAAAGCACAAATGCATTTTTCTGGCAGACACAAGTTCCAACATGTAAATTCTTCCCAACTCCCAAACTATTTGTTATAAAAACATACACAAGATAACAACTATGATTCATTCCTAGTTCCTAATAGGGAGTAATCATGATGACAGTTGAGCACATCTGGGAACAGTAAGTTTTTTGCCTGGTGACCATGAAGCACTGCATCAGGCATAGCCAGAAGGAATTTAACCAGCTTCCCACAAAAACTCAGTCTCACACCAATCCCAATGAGGCTTTCTACTGCGCTCCTTCGGTCTAGCAAATCTTAGGAGAAAAACAGTTAGAGAAGATTCAAGGATCACAGCTGGGCTGTGAAATCGAGCAGTTTCAGCAGGTTCCCGTGAAGTCTGTGCAGCAAAAGCATACCTGTGCTCTGTTTCATCTTACAAACTTCACAGCTAGGAGGACAAAAAACTTACCTTTGCTATTTGACCACCTGAAAGGGCAGTAACTTACAATTCTTTCCTGCAAAATTAAAGGAGAAAAAAAATCCCAATAAACCCGCAACACAAGAAATCCCCAACAAACCAAGCAGCAGGGAAAGTATGTGGGTGTGTTTATCAAGTTTAACTTCGCTGCAGGCTGGTCAGCTGGTTTATCAAAGTTCTTGGTAGGTTCATTCATCTAAAAGTGACTTGAGGTCAACAAATTCATTGATTGATTGAAAGCTAATTTAAAAAATAATCTTTTTCTGGTTATTCTTGGTATAAAATGTACATGTCACAATTCTAGTACACCACATGGGATATGGTTGTTATCAGAATCCATATACACAACGAGCACAGTTCAAGTGAAATTGCCTCCCATAGTTTACATTTAATAGCTTCTAATCAGCACAAACAAAGAGACTTTTCTCATTGCTAAAAGCTGAACACATTCCAAACAATCAAATTGAAAAATGCAGTTGGATTTTTCATGGGGTTTTTTTTCCTTCTCTCCCTCTTCCTCCACTGTCTTGGCATGAAGTCATATAAAATTAGATCCAGAAACAGGAAAGGAAGTTAACAGCAAATTCACAGAAACAACTGCCTTTTATGAGAAAGCGCCTCAGTCAGCATAGCCTGGTCCTACAAAATGTCCAGCAAGAGCTTCCTGAGAGCGAAGCCTTCCTGATGCACTCTGCTCATCCTCCTCAGCAGTCAGCAGCAGTCTGATGTGGTGTAAGGCTGTGGCTCCTTGGCTGCAACACCTTTGTCTTGCTTTAGGTCTTCCCTAGCACCGTTCAAACTGCGCTGCTTCTGTACTGCAGACAGCAAAACTAAAATCCTCCGGTTCATAGGAATACAGACAGCTATCAAGAGAATCATATGCAAACTGATTATGATCACCCTGGAACTATGAGGCCACATTTTGGACTCCCTAATCTACAACTCCCACAGCACAGATTTTACCCACCACAGCAGAAGTAGCTTTCACTGGTCACAAGCAATGAGGTCTTTAGGGGAGATTTTTGACAGGCTGGTTGATTTATTTTAGGGCCAGACCTTTCAGTGAAGAACGTGAATGCCACTGCAGCAATTTAACCACAGACACCAGAATTTTCCATCTTTTTTCTAGCAGAGAAAACCCCCAGACACATATGTCTTCCTGAATGTATGTATGTATAAATACACATGCACACAGCCACACACACACACATACACACTATATCAAGTGCATTAATACAGTTGACAGTTTTATTGATGGCAGGTCAACACCATGGTTTCAATTCTGATAAACGAAGTGCAGCAACTGTAATGACTACAGCTTAGTATTAATTAGTTGAAATATTTCCAACCCTTGCAACATTCCCTTAAAAGGGAACCTTAGATTGGGTCTCTCTCTCCATTGCTGAACTTGGTTGTTACTGGCCACCAAGTCCAAATGTGTGGAGGAGACTGTGGAAGGCCTGGTGACAAAAGCTACGTCTGCTTAGGAAACCCGTCCAAATCGAATCTCGATTTTCCACTAGTGACACAGCTTTCAATGTGGACTTGTGGGAACTTTCCCAGCAAAGACACTAGCAGCTGCGATGTATTTCCAGCTGGGATATGCTTACTGGAAGAAACAACCAGGCAGGTAGACATGCTTTGGGGAAGGAAATACGAGTTTACTGTAGGATACAAAGAGGAAGCCTGACATGACAGAGAGACGAGATACTGTGCCCATCCTGTGGCTAGAGAACTTGATGTCTTTAGAGGCAGTTCTAACAACATGAAGCAAGCCACAGCTACTGGGAATAAAAGCACGGTGCAAAAATCATGTGACCCACTTCTGTGGGTATTAGTCTGTGCACTTGCATCTACTGAGATGCAAGCAGCCACATTATGAAAGAAGGAAGTCCATGTGAAGAAGTGAATACACAGACATTTAGGACTGGTCAGGGCTGAGATCTTGGAGGGCCAGTTCTAAAAGAACACTCCAATTCACATTACATTCAGTGGAAACTATGCCTGAATAAAACTGGAAAATCAGTTAACTTCCTCAGTGAACCATCCAAACTTCCTACTGATATTCCAACTCACCCAAGAGAAAAAAAAATTTTTTTTGACTAATCAACCCTAAAGTATATATTTAAAATACTGAAATGAAGGAGTCTTCTTTTAAAAGCATTGGCTTTTGTAAATGAAGGGTCATTAACAGCTTAGCAGAACAGCTTTAGCTCCTACTACACATCAGCTTCATAACAGAGCACACTGCCAACAACTTCTGTTATTCTTTGCCTCATTTTCAACATGAAAAGCATGCTTGATTCCCAGCTCCTCTGGGAAAAAAATGGGTAGGATACTCTCATCTTTTGCCTTTGTGACCCTGTTAAATTATTCTCCTCTTTTAAGGCATGAAATGATTTCAAAAAACCCCAAAACACATAGGCATTGGGAAGCTCTGCTGCTGAACAGACACAAACATGTATTTCTGTGAAAAAGATACTCACGTGCAAGTGTCATATCTATGTTTCCATTTATTTGTTTTCTTTTTCTTAAGATCTAACATTTACTTCTTTTTTTCTACACTGAAGACTCTTAATGGGAACCATAAGATAATTACCTAATGTCTTGACTGATACTGTACTGAAGAAAATAGGCCCACCTGAGCTTGTTCAAGAAAGACTAAGAAAGGATAATAAAACTGGCAGCAACAGATCAGGCAGCAGGATAGCACATTTCCCTTACAAAGACCGTTCTCCTCAAGCTCAAGGACAGCCTTTACTCTAAGAAGAGAAAATACAAAGTACATGATTAAGATTACTATAGGAGAATTACAAGAGAGTTGCAATGTGGGTTTAGAAGAAATTAGATTTTTTTTTCTACAGATGAAGCTTGTTAAACTCAGATTATAAAATATCTCCATAAAGACATTCTACTGCTGACAGTCTACTCAGTTTAAGACCAAATAAAATTCAAACACTTTTTCTACATTTCTGATTAATTTTTAGTTTCTTTAAATTATTTCCAAAAGTCACACACACATAAAAGTACCAATAATCTCTATTACTAGAATCTAAGAAGCAATATTGTAATGCAAAAATGCAAGGAATTTGTTGTTTTCATACAACAAATTTGTTGTTTTCATTTGTTGTTTTCTAGTTCAAAGAACAAGATCAACTGATGGTAAAGGCATCACCTTGGGGGAAATGCACCATTCCTCAGATATGCATTTGTCTAACTCCAGTCATTTTGCAAGCATATTTACTTTGAGTTGTGTATGATTACATATCCCACCTTGCATTTGGTATATTTTACTCTCTTGGTTGGAAAGCAAGTATTTTATACATCTTCCATTTCAACATTGCCACTAGGTCACAATATTAATATTCTGTAAAGATGTTAGAGGAGGCAAAGGGACGACTGTGCTGCACCTCCCCACACACATCTGGCTAACACATCTGACTTCCAGTCCAGTGTATTAAACATAACACACTCTGCCTTGTCTTATTGCCCAAGTAACGGAGAACAAATGCCACCTTCCGTGTCACACATGATTCATCTACTTTCTTCTCCATTATACCAACTAAAAAAGCCCCGACCAACAAAGCTTTCCATGACTGTAATTCTTTTCTATTTGCACCATTAAAACTACGCAGAAACTGTCCCTGGTCAGCATTTTCATAACACACCTAGATTACAGCATTAAAAGGATCTACGAACGTATCTAATTTCCAACTTAAATGTTAACTTTTAATTATCTTTCAATTTTAAAGGCTTCCAATGCCTATCATGCATAAATACACTTCAGTGAGGTCTAAAAACAGTCCTGACCTATTGGATACCCATAATGACAACAGAGCCCACAGTGGTTTTACATCTCTGTCAAAATTGTAAATGCATTTGCTTTTTTTGTTTTTCTCTCCGAAAACTTAATGGCAAAGCCACAGGCAAACACGTTGATGCTCTACAGTTAAGCAATGTATTTTCATTTTAAGGATCACAAAGCAATCTAAAGAAAGCACGCTTGCATATGGAACCCAAACACTTCCAAGGAAAATAGGTAAGTTATTTGCCAGCGGAAGAAGAAAATGAGACAAAAACTAGTAAGATTACTAGCTCAAAATCACTCATAGGAAAAAAAATGCCAGACTGAGGAACACAAACTATTCCAACAGAACATGAAACTTCCCAAAGACTTCCCCCAAAATGCGGGACTCAAGAGTTTTCAAACTACTGCACATGCACAGACAGCTTTAATCAGGTTTGCAACACAAACACAGCAATTCCTACTGCCATGTAAGAACAAGGCAGCATGACGGCAATTATTCTGTTCAGAGCTTGCCCTTACACTTAAACTAACAAAGGAAGAAATGACATTACTTAACTTTTTTTCCTACAATCATAAGTGGGCCACACCTGAAAGCTGTAGCTGCACAAGCCCGGAAATCTTTTTCTTCAGTCACCACAGAAACTAATATGGAAACTCTGGCGATTTTTTCTCTGGTTTTCACTAAAAAATTTACATATGAATTACACACCAAATTCCTACAGTCTAATAAACTGTTCTGAACTCACACAAAGAAAATACTGCTTCTTCATTATCATCCTCCTCTAGCTATTCTTTGCTGTCTTTACAAAAAACGGTACATCTAAAGCCAGCAGCAAGCATAGTGGTAAGTCTAGCTCTTGCCTTGACTCCATGCATGGAAACGGAGGTTTGGAAATATATCCTTACATTTCAAAGGATTTTAGATTCCCAGATTTTCTGCCAGACGGGCCCACTTGTTAGTCCCTGCTTTGTGGGTAAGTATTAACACAGCAATCTGTACCAATCAAGAAATCATCTGATGCAACTCGCCTGACTCTCAAATGCATAAAAAATTGCATATAATAGCCTACATAAATATTTGATGTTCAGGATTTGACTGGAAGACCGAAATAGTGGATTATTTTCTATTACTTTTCATATTCATTAATCACCATTAGATAAAGAACAAAAGAACACACACAGAGGCTAGAAACAGCATAAGAGTCTCTTAGGTTTTTCCCATGACAGAATACAATTCAAACATTGTTTTTGCACTCGAGAACAGAACTACAAACATTTCATAATTGCACTACGTATGGGAAATCAAAACAAACCTTACCTTATTTAAAATGGCAATTTTAGTAAAAAGTCAGGCTATGCTAGTACAGGGTGGCAGGAACCATGCCATCCTCCTTCGGCAGACTTTTCCAAATGCCCCTGTGTTCAACTAAGTCTAACTCCGCTCTGTTTTGTTTCCCCAGGAGGACCCATTCAGGACCATGTGCTCCTTTTCAGCTGTCAATAAACAGAAGCGGTGAATTCCCCAGCACTTCACAAAGCTAGTTAGGCATAGCCATTCATTTCTTCAGGAAAACAGGGCATTGATTTCAGCAAATTCCCAGGGAGCAGCTACAACAAAGAGATCAAAGACCCACCTCCTTTCCTGCCTGGCTTTGGCTGGCTGGGCCGAGAGGAGCAGCAACAGGTTTCCGAAGAGCGGGCTCAAGCCCCACCGACCACTGCATGCTCCCTTCTCGCCCGTCGCCTTCCTACATTCCCGGGACAGCCCCCGGTGCTAACCGTGACAAACCCCTACATTCAGGCAGCATAATATACTGCACGCTAGTTCATCCAAGGATAAAAAGAAAAACAAGCTCCAAGGGAAGTCCGCTACTTCCCTGACCAGCCGAGCCTCAGTAGCTGCCAGACTTTCCATAAACTTTTTTTTCTTAGCTTCTCCATCTAAAACAGAGAAACCCCTGCTACCTCAAATTCATTGTGCTGAAACTTCACCAGAATGTTGGCTTTTTTGGTTTAAGCATGAAGACTCAATTGCTGGAGTTTGAGGTCTAGCTGCTGCAGCCCTTGTGTTGTGCAGCCACGACAATTTCTTTGTGCAACTTGCCCCAGACCGCAGTGGTTTTTTTCTTAGGAATCGAAGGGGGTTTGTTCTGGTTTGGTTAAATTTTTCACTATTTTAGTTATAAATTCTGTCTTCATTAATGTGACCTGGAACAAGATTTTTAATGCTAGAATTTGACTTTGTATTGTACCAAGCATTAGAAAAAGATGATGTGGGCAAGCTTAGCCGATGTGTCTACTATTAAAAAGTAAGGGACAGAGCCTGGTGCTGAGACCACTTGGCATCAGCTCTGTGAGTCTAAATGCTCCTCACCTCCTTGTCTGCAACAGAGTCTGGTAAATATTATCCCCAAAACACATCATAGTGTTGATTGTTAGTGTAGGACAGTACTGAGCTCATGGGCTGGCTCTGAAATATTTATTCACATAAATAGAGAAATAAAGATCTAGATCCGTTCACACCTGTGCAGAACTGCTGTGTTATTCTTTAGCATTCTCCTGTGCACTGACATTTTACCAAGGCACTGCCTGACTATCACAAGCATGTGTACTGCCACCAGCTGGAACCCGGAAAGGCCCCTCAGCACTGGTACTGCCTCAGGGCCATTCACATACTTCCAAGTGAGAAGACAAATGTCTATCCTGCTAGCATGACCGAGTATGCCTCCTGTCCTGTCACACTGCATGCTTGAGGAAAGAGTGCTTCCAACTCCTTTCTCCATGACTACCATTTTGAAATGGAAGACTAGTACTACGACTCTGAGCTGAACACACCCAACTCCTTCAACCTCTACTCAGGAGACAACTTCTCTAACCCACTGATCATCAGGAGAAACATGAGAGGCATTTTTGCTGAGCTCAAAAAAGAAAAATGAAACTGACAGGACATAAAATTGCTAAAATGGACAAACAGCTTAAATATCTGAGTACGGTTGAGGAGTCCTGACCCCAACCACTGTGCAGTCACCCTGCCCTCTCTCCATTCTTCAACTTTTCATTCCTGACAGCAGTTTTGCCTGTTGCATACAACAGAGTCAGGCATATTACATGCCTTATTTTAGAGTTCTCCCTGAATCTAAATTGCATTTAGGCATGCCCCAAAATTGCCAGTTCACAGATAAAGCTCAAAAAATGCACTTTCACAAATAACTTGAAGTACAGATATCACCTCCACACATAGCTGCTACCACTTAGCCACTGACAGTTTTACATTTATTAATGAAACACCGTTATTAATGAAAAAAACCAACTTGTTTTCTTTGTTCCTCTGAGGAAGTATTGATAAATGATAAAATCGGTTTCTGAAATTCCCCTCTCCCATACTGCACAGTGTGCAGCTGGGCAGCCCTTGGAGGCCATGACAAAAAATGGCAGCTGAGGCACTGGAGGGACTCCAAAAGAAAGCATGTAGATCAGATCAATAAGCATAGAAAATGTGCTTAATGTTTCACATAGCTTAAGCTGGAGCAAGAGAGTGTGAGTATTGGGGAAACGTGAGCAGCAGTCTTTTGTGGTAGTTACAACAGCAAAGTATAAGGATATGTCAATTGCATATTCTTTTCTGTTAAAAAGAACGATGGATAATAGTGATGAGGCATGAGATTTGGATATGACCGGGATAATGATGCCATGGACACACAGGAGTTAAATTCACAAAATGATTAAAAAACCCCTAGCACATCACTGTAGTAATCTGGGATGGTATTTGTGCCAAAGATAGATAAAACATTTTAGACAGAATTGTAATTTTAAGTCTCAATGAACCAGTCTGTTCTTTTACTTGGGCCAGATTTTTACAATTTTACTCATATTAAGTCATGCTTTACTCCAAGAATAATCCTGTTGATTATAATGGTAATATTGTTCGACAGATGTCTCAGAAGAAACGCAAATGTAAAAGCAGACTTTATACTTCAGATAAAAGACATCAATCATGAGTACATCTGGGACTCTGATAAAAACATATGGTACAAAATAATCACTGTGGGATGGTGGAAATGTACTTACATAGCAGGTCCGTGGACATGTTTACAGATCAGGCAAAGGAAACCTACACAAAATAAACGAAAAAAGAAGTATCAGTTTTCTGAACTAGCACTACTCATGTTTATATCTCATGCTAGTAACCATAGTCTTTCAATCCTTTAGGAAATAAGGAGAACATATCTACAAAAATCTATCAAGGAAGAATTTTAACTTGCAGACATGCAGACAAAAAGAATAAATCCATCTGGTTTTTATTCCTTAATAACTGATTCCACTTCATTTCACAATGTGAACCAACAATATTAATGTAATGCATTTTAATTAGGAGCAGTTCACTGTACCCCACATCTTCATTACCATTTATTATTAAAACAGAATTTTCAGGCATCTTGTATTTTACCCCATTGCATGCCATTCTGTGTTTAAGCCTGCTATTTCTGGTATTCATCCTAACAGTTCTGACCCTTGCAGAGTCAAAGAGAATATTAACCAAATATAGGACAAGACATTTTATTTGCTCTCTTGAAAGACTCCTGGAGACTTCTGGTTTTCTGCTGAACTCATTTATCTCGTTCTCTTCCCATTCATCTGCTGATTTTTGACTGAAATTTTTCTGTAAGTACATAGAAGCAGTGTCTGGGTTTTCTGTAGCTGTCTGACCAGCCTCCAACACATGGGAATCTCTGTGAGTGAATAAGGCTGCTCGGAGCAACAGAAATAATAATGCATGTAATAATGAGAGAAGCAAATAACAGTACAAATCACATCAGTGTATGACATTTTATGTCCTGTAAAAAACTTGAAAGTTTCAGGCAGTGTTTGAAGATGCGTGTGTATGAATTAGAGTGAATAAAAGAGCTTCAACTAGCTGGAATGCTGAGTACTGTACTTGGGTCCCAACAACCCCATGCAGCACTACAGGCTTGGGGAAGAATGCCTGGAAAGTGGCCTGGCAGAAAAGGATCTGGGGGTGCTGATCAACAACCAGGTAAACATAAGCTCTCAGTGTGCCCAGCTGGCCAAGAAAGCCAAGGGCATCCTGGCCTGTATCAAGAATAGTTTGGCCAGCAGAACTAAGGCAGTGACTGTCCCCCCGTACTTGGCACTGGTGAGGTTGCACCTCAAATCCTGTGTTCAGTTTTGGGCTCCTCACTACAAGAAAGACATTGAGGTGCTGGAGTGTGTCCGGAGAAGGACAACAGAGCTGGTGAAGGGACTGGAGCACAAGTCTTATGAGAAGCAGCTGAGGGAGCTGGGGGTATTTAGGCTGGAGAAAAGGAGGTTCAGGGTGAACCATATTCCATATTGCTCTCTACAACTACCTGAAAGGAGGGTATAGCCATGTGGGGGTCAGTAACAAGGGACAGGGTGAGAAGAAATGGCTTCAAGTTGTGTCAGGGGAGGTTTAGATTGGATATTAGGAAAAATTCCTTCACCAAAAGCATTGGTAAGCACTGAAACAGGCTGTCCAGGGAAGCAGATGAGTCCCAATCCCTGGAGGTATTTAAAAGACATGTAGATGTGGTGCTTAGGGACATGGTTTAGTGGTGGACGTGGCAGTGATGGGTTAATGGTTGGACTCAATGATCTTAAAGGTCTTTTCTAACCTAAACAATTCTATGATTCTATAAAAACTTGACTCTGATGAAAACAACAGTATTTTGTTGCTTACTGAAATGGGTCAAAGAAAACATCTTCATTTTTTAAAATACAGTGATCAGTAGTAAGATACTTCCAACTTAATTGGAACTGGTTGAGAGAGCTGAGGGAAGGGGAATATGGAAGAAAGGAATAAAGATGACTGGAAATATAGATAGTACTGAGGAGGAAAGAGTCTCACAGAAAGTAAAGTAGTGGTAAGATAAGATGAATGCACAGGACAACGAGGCAGAGGGCAGTCAGTGGCAGGCTGGTGAGAATTTGCTAAGGAAAAAGCTGTGACTTTGTCACATTGTCCATAATCAGGATGAGGAAGCTCAGATCCAGCTACCTGCTGAAATCTGGAAGCCCATTTTCATGTTTGAAAAGACTAAGAGAACACTTCCAGTGAGCCACTGGAAGCACCTATGTTGCCATCTTAGTTTGAGGATGTGCTGTGTATGCCTGCAACTGTGCTGCAGTCGTGCTGAGCACTCTCCCCAGCATTTACTCAACAACAATGTGCATACATCACCTACTGGGCAGCATAACAAGTATGCTGATTACATTAGCAAGCTGACAACTGATAAACTTACATATCCTCATTTAAGTGCTCACAGACTTAATTCCAAGAACAAGACACACAGTTAGTAAATCAGACTTGCTGTCTTACCATGTGTCTCACTGCAACATAATCAAATCCCCAAGGATTTAAATTGTTAATTCTAACATGAAATACAGTGTATAAAATATATTTATAGATGCTTTGGACTCTGGAATTTAGGAGATTTCTGATGTCAAAATATAAAGAACTGCCTGGTCTTTCTTTCTCACATGCTTAAACTTATCTTTCAAGCCTATGCTGCCCTCACCAAAAAGAAGACAAGTACAAGCGTTGCATTTTGAAGGTATACTATAGACTTTATTGCAGAAAATTCATATTTTCAACAGAAACACAAAAAGATTCTTCCCACATTTGGGCTGCACACATTCTCTAACATCAGTGGGATAAAACTAAGAGTGAGCAGCTCATCAGAGAGTCTTGTCGGGGAAGACACCACAAGAAAAGATCCTTCAATTGCCCATGCACAAGCATCCTGTGCCTTTTAAGGCGCCCAAGAACATCTGAAATACCCACATGAGGCTGATAGTGATACTACTGGTTATAAAGCAAAAAGAGTCCCTTCTGGACCAGGAGCTAAAAGCCAGGCAGGGCTACACAGAGCATCTCAGAGAGTATTAGACACATTTCAGCAAAATAATCAAGTCCTACAGTATTGGAATTTACCTGTTTTTACCAGGTAAAGCCAGGCAGAGAACAGATTTCTTGTAAATCATTTCTATCTGGCATCAAGGGGACTGCAGATGAGGCACAAAACACAAGTTCCAGCAACTTCTCTTCTGTAACCTCTGTCCTCTGCCAAAACAGCTGCCTCTGGAGAACATACAGCTTATAAACTAGCTTTGTCTCTGACTGTGACTGTGTGCAGCTGTGAGAAAGCAGCAGTAAAGGAGACTACATGCTAAAAGGAAATCAAGGAGTCCTCTTTCCAGGTGACAACAGGCATGCTGAGGGCCCGCTTCCTAAGCAGCAAGTGTCCTAGTCTAATTTCCATCATCAAGAAAACACTTTTTTTCTGAAAAAAATCTATTCTGCAGTTTGAGTCTGTTCTGGCTGAGAGCAAGGCACTTGTCTGTGGTGTTAATTGCTAAAAATTTAGGCCTTGCAGAAGGAACAGTGGCCTCCAATGGCATCCGTATGTGACTGGGTATGTGCCAACCTTTGTCATCCCCAGAAACAGCAGGCTACATGTTGTCACTGTCAATGCAGTGCCATCAGCTGATAAAGACTTCATCCCTGCTGCAAGGAATTACTAGGCAAAATGACTTAATTGTGCTGGCCTTCAATGTGCAGGGCAATTACCTGGTAAACCACTACAACACAACAAGCTCTTTCCTTCCATGTGGCTTGAGTCAGTAGTACACCTTCATCCTCCCACATCTGGTCTGCAGCAGTCTCCTGTCATGAGAAAGTCCAGCCTCAGTCTACCTCTTTCCATTCCCAATACATCTGCCATCCAGCCACGTTGCAGAGACATGGTGGTCCATGAATAACCCAATTAAGGTTTGATTGACTTGTTCTGTGGTGTCACTTTGGTGATAAATTACCAAAGTGTTTTCCTCCACAGGCCATCAAAGCATGGGAAACTTTCTTCTTCCCCCCTGTACAGTCATCTGATAAAACAGTACTACCAGCAGCAACCCCATAGTGTCCAAGTCCAGACCCTGGGAAAGACATAGAGACTACAGACCAGGAGGGAGCACATCCATAAAGGCATCCCAGTCACTTCTCCACAAGCCACTTGCAGAACAACAGAGCAGCAGGTGTAACAACACAAGGAACTGCTCATCTTCCAGCAGCTTGTCTGGACATTATCTCTGACATGGTGAGGGTAAGTACTGCAAGCTGTATTTGCAGAGGCAAGGAAATGTAAGCAGAACTACAAGCTCCTTCATAAGCTATGCCAGCTCTTCCCTGCAGTTATCCTCACCATGGATCCAGAACTGCCTGTTCTCCTAGCTGCAGAAAACCACCACCATAATCACCTCTCCTGCTTCAAGGGCACAAGAGCACCCCATATGCAGCATATTGACCCCTGACCAAGGGATTTCCAACACATGCAAAGTCATGGCAGCCACATATGCTGTGCCAACTAGGCACAGTGCCTGTTAGTTTCTGGCCACATCAGTCACTTGTCCATCGAAACTCAGGTGGTTGGCCAGTGGCCATGCTGGCCTCAGTTTAACATTGGCCAATCTTCTGTGTTTTCACTCCTTGTAAACTTCACTGACGTATCACATTGACCTTTAGATGAAGTGCTGTTAGTATATTGGCCAAATTTTCTGCGCTGCCCACACAGCCAAAAGAAGTTGTCATTGGTCTGAAATATCGTCATTTCTCATCAATGAATGGGCAGAAGAGCAGAAGAAGCAATGTAGAGGACATTTCCCATACATGAAAATTGCAGCCCTGAAAATGAGAGGCAAAGCCTAATGAGGTTCTTACAGGCTTTCAGGTACCAGGAAATTAACTCATACATTTAAGTGAGTTAAGTATAATACATGGTTAACAGTCTAGAGGTAGCAAACCAGTTAATTACAGGCGCACTGGATGATGAAAAATTCAGTGCTTTGTAGTGATGTAAAGTGGTAATGCACTGGTTAGATGAAGTGAGGGTGGATTCTGCACTACATAGAAGGACATGTCACAGTGTATTTTGTGTAGGAGACACGATTTCAGGGGTTTCGTTTTTTCAGTTGTTTATACCATTGCAAAAAATTCATAGACTTTGCATTTTGTGTTTTATAAGTGACTGTCCTGGGTACGCTGTGGGCATGTATGACTCAGGACAGGTAGACAATCAGTTGTTCAAGACAGCTGCCTTGCATGTAACACCAAGGGTTTCTCCTGTGGGTTCACATAACAGAGCTCTTCCATTCAACTCTCTTTTAGAAGATGTACATCTATCTTCTCTGGCATCATGCCACAGAAAGCCAAAGGAAAAGCAGACACAAGTGGCAGCAACATGAAAAGCTTTCATACTGCCACACTGATACTGTGGGTGATACCCTTGTGCTTTCACCATGATCCAATCTGTAGAAGACAAGAGAATATGCTGCCTGCAAAAGAGACCTATATCATGCAGAGACAAAGACCTGGATCAGAACTTTTGGATTATGAACCCACTGTGAGTGGAAACACAGCTGCTCTGAACCAGTCAGCATCGGCCCCGCACCAAGTCCTCAGAGATTATTACAGAATTCCTTACACTGCTTTCTACACAAAAACAATGTCAAAAAGCAATGCCAACCATCAGCACAGGCATATTCTTTCTAATGACCTGACATTATACAGCCCAAAAATGCACCACAGCTTCATGATGCATGCCAAAGAGGTGCATTAGCTAACCAGTCACCAAAGTCTCTTCTGATGCTGTGAAGTCATCTGTCCACCTTACTCACACAGCTGAAAAAGGACACTACTATACCTCAGATACTTGGAAGAATGTCCAGCACAACTCACTTATAGATTCACAACTGCCTCATGTAAATGACATTCTTATCTAAGTACCTTTCACCAGATTTTTACTGTGTAAAGGTAAAACACAAATAAAAGTATTTTTTTCAAGACATCTATGGCAAGTAATACAGTTGCAGATGTCTTTAAAACACACAAGCAAAGATGTGACAGGAAAACCACACTTAACCTACTTACACTGAGATTACATCAGGAAAGAGTCTCTTCCCCTACTAGAGAAATCGGTTGCTGGGGTTTAACTTTCAGCATACCTTATGACTCAGGTTGCAACCATCAGAAAAAAACATACCTTCAGGAGACAACACATCTATCACACAGCATTAGCATTCCACTCGTGTCCCTACGTGTGTTCTTTGGCTACTGCTGGTGCTTGTGCTGGGCTAAATGCATTTCTGCTAACATAGTTTCTCTTCTCCCAAATTGATGAACAGGAAAGAAAATAATAATGATATAGAAATTATTTAAGATTAACAGAGTACTAACAGGGAAAAATTAATATGCAGGGCCAAAATGCCCATTTAAAGAAACCTGTGTAGATTTTCTGAAGTTTGTGTAGGTCTCACATATGTACCCATATCAGGATTTGGTGCATGCTAAGTAAAACTTATCAAGCATGTCCAACAGTGATATTCTGTGCATCTTTTTATCTACCACATGTAGAATCCCTCACTAGTGAAAATTGTCGATCACTTTTTAAATAATATAAAAAAGCATAACTTGTACTTTTACCTTTTTTTTTTTTTTCAAATCACAGAACTATTTTATAATTATAAAACAGAATAACTGCTTTGCCATCATGTTAATCTTTATGTACAGGAGTCCACATCTTTCCCTTGATTAAGAAAAAAACTTGAGCAGTACAACACATAAAAGCTTGTGTCCCCAATCCAAAAATCTGACTCATTACCACTGCAGAAGTTCTTAATGTGTAAGTCTTATTTGTGAATGTAAAAAATAATGAAAAGCCAAAATTATATATGTAACATCTTTTTCTATAACAAAAGACTATGCAGAGGTAAAAGAACTGTACAAAATGATAAGGCAGACTGTGGGTAGATAAAAGCAATGAACTCAAGGATATGTTTTCTCTAATGTGTTTACTAAGAATATTTTGTATACCTTCATGATAATGTTTTGAACTGTGTATACACACACAGAGACACTATACAAATATATAAAAGGTCCTGCTGCTGAAGGAAACTTTGTAAGTATGTATACATCCCTACAGATGAAATGCTTTGGTATGTAAGCAACCAAGAGCACTGTCAGTTGCCAGTAACTTCAGGAGGTCATCCTATTGACTTTGATTTTTTTTGGATCTCTTGGCTAATATTTTGGCAAAGCTATACTGTTAAATTTGGATACATAAAAAAGTCCTGCCTTACTAATCCCTCCATCAACCAATCAATATTGTAACCTGGTTACGATTGCCTCAACATGTAGAATCATCAGATATGGTCCACATATGCACCTAATCTATCCAAGTTTGTTTTCGGTTTTAAGCAAAAACGCCAATTTTCAAGATAAGTACATACATTTTATACCCTGCATCCTGATAACAAAACAAAAAGACCAACAAATCCCACTCCATGTTTCTAAGCAAGTTTTTCCTGTTCTGAAATATGGCACCATCTCTCATCACAGTCTCTATCCCTGGATTTTGATCTGTTTTGGTCAGCAAAAGATCTATGGCAAACAAGGCATCAAACACTGCCTATCTCCAGTGTCCTAATAACAAGAAATGCTATCAAATAGTATTTCTAAAAAGAGATAGTAACAAAAGAGAGAAAAATTCCTAGGGAATGATACCAAACGGCATCTCATGCCAGCCTGCCTTACTGAGGGCTGCTCTTGTTGTTTGGCTTTGCAAAGCACTCAGCATTTTGACTTCGATCCAGGAAAGCAATTCTGCATTTCCCATGTCTTTCCACCACTGACTTGCAGGGAACTATTTGTGCACATGAAGACAAACCTACACTTCATATTTTTTTGGGTCAGGATCAAGACACCAATCATCTTTCTGGATCCTTGCTTTGTTATGAGAATTGGTTAAAATAAGCTAAAAAAAAAATAAATCTTAGAAGTGTGAGCTTCAGAAAGCCTCAAGACCCAGGAACATTCCTAAAATAATTTGCATTCCACAGCAGCAGGGCAAAACCATTTCCATTTCAATGAGCCTGTGGAGAGGACTCTGGTCTACCGGCTGAAACTCAGAACTGAACCTCGGCATAAAATAAACACCAAACCCACCCGTAAAAGGTCACGTGAAAAAGCACTTTTTCCTGTTCTCCCTCAATACATTAGCTAAACCCTTTTCATTACTTTCTACTTGCAACCCAACACTCATTTCAAGATGGGCACTGTCACTCCTCTTCACTGGACAGGCTAGTGGACATGAGGTTTTCCTGTCCCTTTCCCGCATCATCCTCAAGCAACTGTCTCCAACAACAAAGGTTTGACAAAAACCTTGGCTTTAACACTCACTCCTTTCATAAGCTTGATACAAATAAAACACCCTAGCAGCCACAAACTTTCCAAAGTGGTGAGCAAAACCCACAGCGGAGACAGACTGACAGACAAGTTCCCACATGGTGCAACAGTCACCCCTGTGACCAGAGAGGGGGAAACACATTTAGCCAGGACTTCAGCAACATCAGTAAATTTCAGGAAATCATAAAAACAGATTTGTAGTCTGGAAGCCAACACCTGACCTCACATACCTTGCTTAGATTGCAGTAAACTAAAACCTCCCAGAACCATTATCTGTGACATCACCCAGGCACATCCTAAGCACTATTGAAATAATGTGATGCCATATGTAATGTTGCTGCTATATAATGTTGCTGTAAATACTTTTATTCAAATTATTTGGTCAAATTCCACTTCCCTTTCTGCTCACTCTCACACACATTTAGTGGCTTTGAATTTAAATGCTGTGAAATGACTGCTTCATTCAGAAACCTGTAAAACTGAATAATTTTTACCTGAAAAAGGATTTCAGGTCAGGAATATTGGTATTTTTCAGGTATTTTAGATGCAACATGTGATCTCAATGGTGATTTCAACAGGTGTAGAAGCTTGGCCTCTTTAGTTGCTTCATAAAAGCTAGATGTCTCTATACATAAATTATGTATCAAAACATAATTATTGCTCTTCCATAATATGTGTCACTGTTTGTTACCAGTGTCTTGGCTGGAAGAAATGTTTTCTTTTTTCTGTCCACTCCTAAAGGCCTCATACTTAGAGATTTGCTTGAGCTGTCTGCAGGAAGCAATGATAACACTAATACATCCTCACAACTCTAAAGCATAAGCAAAGAGTTTTCACTAAGAACTTAATACTCAAGGTAGAGAGACAGCAGTAGCTGACTTGTTTAATTAAACACCACAATCCTTATACTGGGTAACGGCAGCCTGTCACATCCCTCCATTTGTTTGCTCCAACCTGCACACTCAGATTTTATGCCAACTGCAGCTGGGTCTGTCAATGGCAAACTCTGCAGTGATACCACTGGCATCCTTTCCCTCCTGTTCACACAAGTGGACTGGCTGTAGTGGGATATTGCATGAAAAATGCAACCAACCCCTTCATATGGTACAGAGGCAAGGGGTATTTATTAGAACTAATTTACTGAAATTAGCCATCACACTAATTGTCCGGGTCTAATTCTGTTGGAACTAAACTGTAACTTGAGGAATGATTCCTTATTGCATTTTCCTAAAGGGTACGTTAGTTTTAGGGGTTATATTTTCAGAGGAGTGTTTAGAATGCCTACGCTGCACAACTATAAAAGTATCCAAATCCTCCAAATACTGCATATATGCTTGATTAACGAAAGCTACACATTTCCAAATCCTATGTAGCTGTTTTCTTAATTCTTCCTTTGGTTATCAAGCCATATGATGACTCCAAAATTCCACAAATTGTAACTCACAGGTTATTGATGAACAAAAGCAGATATAGATGCAGACCATGTTCATGTTCAGCCCAGTAACCTGTTTCTCAGATAAAGGACAGATTAAATGCTGCTCCCCACTGCCAGCTAAAGATCAGTTGAACCTCTTGTTCTCCTGTACTGTACTGACAAGCTGTACTGACAGCTTGTAACACAGAGTTATAACTGGAGGTTTGGACTGGAAGCCTCCTCAGTAATTGCACGGTATACAAACATTTTTGGGATTCTGTGCCACTTTTTGCACGTTACTCATACAAGAAGCCCAAAAAATGCAGTATTACTGCACAGTGTTCATGCTTGTGCAAAATTTCATCCTGTGCAGAAATGTTGCTCTACTGTTTTCTCCACCAAAACTGAAACTTGCATAAATTAAAGGAGACTGTCTCCTCTATGCAAGCTGGTTGGTTTTTTTTCAGTGAAGGAGAACACGAAAGGAATTATGAAACTAGGATAACAAGGCCAATACTGAAGAGACTGCTAAAGGAAGAGTTCAGCCACTACCTCCAGAGAATGAAAAAAAAACAACTTAAAAATAAGTGACCATTAACTCCCCTATCAATACCCAATAAATAGCTTGGAATATGGCCCACCATGGATTAATGAATGCAAAGTGCAGGCAAATATAAAATATACCCTGTATTTCACCAGTTCAGAATTTTTATTGTAGTCACTTGTCTGTATGCAAGTTTTTCAGAGACAGCCTTGGAACCTCACTAACTTCTACCAGCAGAAGCAAAGAACACTATTTCTTCATTTAAAAGTTGTCCTGATATAGAAAGGCTTGTTGCAATAATGTAAAAAAAAAGAGAAAAAAAAGTTAAGTGATCCCTAACCTTTTAATGAAAGTTCACCAAGAGATCATTTGTCCATATTTCTTCACCCAGCTGCATGACTTCTTCAACACCAACTCTGATATTTGAAACATCCATTCAGTACGGTTCTGTGAGTTAATGAAAAATAACCCTGAACAACTCAGATGTTTCGCATTTGCACCCCAAGATATCAGAATGGTGGTTTAATAATTTATGCAAACCTACATGAATATATTCTGTTGGATATTTATATGAGAGGTCTGCAAGTGGAAGAACTTAGGGTTATCTAACAGTGTTCGCTATCCAAAACTTGGATGGTTTGTCAACAGCTTCCAAAGTGTATTTCACTTGTTGCACCATGACATTCTAGTCTCCAATATCTACTACAATCTTAATTAAAAACTAGCAGATTTCTAATAAATGGTCACTAATGACTTGCCAATCAGATTCATACTGGGAGAAACTGCATGATTCAAGAGTCGCTGGCTCTGCTGGGACAAACTGAAAGCACATACGGAGATCTCCACAAAGATGCTGTTTGAAGTTGTTCTGTAGGCTCCATGGATTCAGCTTTTGGAGAACATCCTTGTCAAAATAAATGACAATAAAATTACAATTTAATGCAATTTCAGACCTGGGACCCAAATACATTTTTACAAGTATGATAGCAACCTTAACACTTCAGTAGATGTGTGTCAATTTTTGCCATCAGGTTGTAATTTAATACCAAAAACTATAACCTGATTATGGGTTTTTCTAAATTAGATTACGATTTAATAAATTTATAAAGTAATCGGTGCAAATCACTGTCCACAAAGATAATTCAGAAACCTATATAGTCTAAAAAGTTAGTGAATTTGAAAAGTAAAAATTTTTAAAGTAGTATATCCTTTTTTACAGATTTTTACAGATCAAAAAAAGACCCTCATTCTACATTGCCTTCAACTGTTTTTGTGAACTGCTTTTTTGATTTGGGTACAAAACATTTAAAATAATCTTACTTTTATTCTGCATTTTCTATTGGTTTAAGAACTCTATACTCATTTTTGTAATGTGCTATTTTAAAATCATTTTATAATGTTGAGATTTTTAGTGTTGATAAAAGTTGTATGAAAACCAGCAAAAATCTGATGATTTTGTTTTCAAAAGGACTGAGATCCACAATCTCTTCTCAACCAATTCGCTTTGATGACCTCTAACATGCTCTTGTACACTCTGTAACTCATTATTTCACCTTTGCCAGAGGTGCAGAAATCTGAAATATTTGCCTGTATAGACGCTGAAGCCTGCAAAGACTTGAAGTCTTCTTCTGTTCTGAGTGTTCTGAGATTCAGGCTTCAACACTGGCAAATCACTGAAACTATAAGAACAATTTAGAGGGGAAAAAAAAAACCACTTCAAGGCCTATCTTTTCTATTAGAATAAGATAAAGAGGAAAAATCAATTTACTCTCCCACTTATCCATGTTTTGTTTTTTAGCTTGTCAGTCTCTCTGGTTTGGTCAGGGCAGCCTCTCTTCATTTTATTCAATAAATGCTTGAAAATTAGGATACATTTTTATTAGCAAAAGACCTCCACATACCTTAGCAGACTCAGTGAAAACTCTGTATAGCACATTCATGCATTGAAAAGGGAGATGAGTATTTTAGAGAAGAACAGCATGTAAATGTGCACAGGTCAATTAAAGATTATTTCCAACAGTAAAAATTATTCTTGTCACTGGCAGCTGTTATGTGAGAAGTAATAAGGTCCAGAAGCCCTGCTGGGCATGACCAGTGATAGGAATATCATTACGATCCATCTGCAACCACAAAGAGACACAAAATGCCTCTGCAATCTTTTGTTCTAAGCCAAATTAAAAATCCAAAGCAACAGGTTTCCAAACCAGGATGTAGTGAGTGTCACCACACAAACACCTCCTCAAACCCCCCAAAACGGGTTCACATAAGGGCAAGCTGAGAATACCTTCCAGAACTACAGAATTTCAGTATCACAGATTTTATAGTAAATGTATTTGCTTTGCCTGTGTATTTACTTCCTTTGTGGGGAAAGGACTGTTACATTTGTAAAAACAAGTGAGTCATGAACAAGTCAAAATATTTCCAGTAAACTTAGTTTTGCCTGAATACCCTGAGTTAACTGAAACCAAAACAGTCTGCAGAAAAGTATCAGTTTCACTGGCTTGTATGAATGAATGCTACAGGCTGTGTTACATTTCACTGAAATTGTTAGTTACAGAATCACAGAATCACACAATCAATTAGGTTGGGAAAGACTTTTGAGATCAAGTCCAACATGACCGAACAACACCATGCCAACTGGACCATGGCACTGAGTGCCACATCCAGTTTTTTTTTAAAACACTTTCAGGAATGGTGACTCCACCACCTCCCTGAGCAGCCCATTCTAATGTCTAATCACTCTTCCTGCGAAGAAATTCGTCCTGATGTCCAACCTAAACCTCTCCTGGCACAACTTAAGACTGCACCCTCTGGTCCTATTGCTGGTTGTCTGGGAAAAGAGGCCAAACCCCACCTGGCTACAACCTCCTTTCAGGTAGCTGTAGAGTGATAAGGTCTCCTCTGAGCCTCCTCTTCCGCAGGCTAAATAACCCCAGCTCCCTCTGCTGCTCCTCATAAGGCTTGTGAGCCAGACCCTTCATCAGCTTTGCTGCCCCTCTTGGGGCAAGAGGAGTTTCATTCTCCTTCATTTGGGATCTAACAGCTTTCCCCCAACTGTGGAAATTCTTATTATCATTGGCATCTACCAATGACTGAAGACCAATCACTGAATGATTTCTAGGTCTCTTTCCAGTGCCTAGCACCACTGGAATAAAAAAGGAATAAAACTTGGCTGCCAAGTTTACAAGAAGTAAATTATGTATCTATGCAGGAGACCTCATGTGCTAGTTTTCAAATGTCTCTTCCATTGAAAGAGGGAGGAGGGGTTTTATTATGGTGCATTAGGACTCATTCCGGCCAGCAGCTCTGGTATTTTCTTGGATGAGCCCTTAAAATACAAAAATATAGAGTTAAAACATAGTGTTTCAGCACGCAAATCACCTGCTACTGTTTCTCTGTAAGAGATATCAAGTCACTTCTTCAATTAATTTGGGTGATTGCTGACATACCTAAGTGCAGTTAAAGTAGAAGAGCATTACATTTTCTGCATTTGTCTTAATCACTTTAAAAGGGCCTTTTCCTTACTCAATGATGCAGGTGAGCCATGACTCTGAGCACACAAAAAAAACCAAAAAAAACAGAAGTCAGAAAGCACCCTGGACCACATATGGAACATTTCAAATGTTGCCTCTCTGCACAGAGAGTTGAGCTGGTTGCTAAGACTCAATGGAAACTGAATTAAAATAGAAGTTGTGATGACAAAACAAATCTCTGGGGGTTTTGTACTCTTCTTCCATCTAAGAGTTTCTCTTAAGTTACTTCAATCCAGTTATGTTTTTAGCAACTTCTTTCTTTTAGCTAATACTTTCCAGCATTTTACTATCTTTCCTTTGTCTTCTGCTCACTACCTCGTTCCAGATCTTTGTTCAGCATCACTACTGCTTTCATATTCCTCGATTCTCTGCATGCCATACCTGTGACAGTGACTCTAGAAACAATTCCACCTGTCAAAGAAGGAGTATCTACATCTCTGGGAACAAAATAAACTTTGAACTTGCTTAGTTATCTCTTTAACTGGTCCTTCCACTGCTTCACTGGTCCTTCCACTGCTTATTAGTGCACTTGGTGTCTTCTTTGGGCATAAATAATCTTTCAAGGCACTGTCAAAACAGAATTTCCATGCCATGTAAAACACTTGTTTATTGCTCAGTCTTGCAGCGCTTTTAGCGTAATCTTTAAAAAAGCCATATTGATTCTAAAGTTTCTTATTTCTGTAAGACAGGACAAACCAAAGCTGTTGATCACATTATACAGCTGCAGCAATTGAAATAACATTCTAGCCGAAGTAACTAACCAGCAAAATTGCAGTGACAGTTTATGACCAAAAGAATCACATGGGACTCTTGCTATTGCAGTGCTCTCTGAAAGATACATGTGACACTCTTGCAGAAGATATCCTTGCTTATCCTTAAGAGTCCTTCAACACCATTCATAGCAACAGGAACCTGGAAACAAGAGACTGAGTGGAGAAGTAAAGTTTAATATTGCTCAATGCCCTACATTTGCTTGCTATTGTATATGTTAGCACAGGTTAGATGGTGCTACACCGGTATTTTCCTTTGTGCACTCTACCAGCTGCTATTCTGCAGCTGCTGCCAATGCAGTTTTTGCTACAGTTCCTCATATGATCATTTCATGATCTAAGTTTGACAAGGGACAGTGCCTCCCAGCATCATAAACCCAGCAGATTTACTAATCTGCGGACAAATTTTCCATTCTGGAGTGACTAGAGCTCCTGAAGGGGCAGCACACAATCTCCTCTGACACAGTTAGTGTCACTGTGAAGACAAAGCACGGTGCAATCTGTGCAATGAACATGGTGAGACGTTCCATTAGGTATATCTGGCTCATGCAGGTCAATTGCAACATCCCTCAGCACAGAGAGCTGACATTTAGCACTGAAACACCTCTAAGTGCAGCATGCAGGTCTGGGCAGCCACCAGGTGAACTACCATGAGCACAGATCTCCCTGTGAGGAGCCCCACTGCCCCATGTAAGGCAAAAAGAATACTACCACTGCAGACACCCAAGAGATGAATGCTCTCCTACTGTAGCCCAACACGCAAGAGACAATTCTCCTGCCCTTCCCCAAGATACACAGAAAATAGGCAACAAAGAAGCATCCTCTTAGGACAGACCCTTTTCCACCTCCCTCAGAGCAGGTCAGAAGGAGATAGAGGAGACAACTGAGACAGGGAATCCTCCTACATTACACAAAGAACTGTCTCCCAGCAGTTGGGCTGGGATGAACATCAGTACTTACTCTCTGACCTCTGTGGGTCAGACAAGAGGTGGGAGGTCTTTTTCCCCATTACTTAGTCATTGGAGAGGCAGGACTAGGTGCCACTCACAGCAGATCATGGTGATATTCCTGAGATACTCCCTATATCTTCCTTTATAGTCCTAAGTTAAGAATAACAAGATGAAATACACATAGCTCTTCTACATAGCTACTTTTTCAGACTTTCACTGATACTGACAAGAACTACAGTTTTTATTTATATTTGTTTAATATCTTCAAGAATTTGTTAGATGAATCTTTCTGTACTTGAAACCTGAGGAGCTCCAGGGGAAAATACTACAACAAACGAAAATGTTTGGTTGCTAACTCAGCACAACTGAGCTTAATTTAAACTCTTTTATGACCCACCACAAGGACTAGAAACGCATGCTTTTCTGCATTTTATTCCAACTGCAGTTTTTTTGGGTTTAAGCAAGGGAATATACAGTGTCAGTTTTCAGGGATGCATTTTGAAGAATCACAGAATCTGAATGGGAGAAAACACAGTGAGCTATCCAGTGTGATCAAGTTATTGCTCCACCTCATTAGAACTAAAAATCAATGCCTTATGGTACAATCTCTATTGTAGCATGATTCCAGCTTGCAATGATGAGTCGCTAATGCTAATTGGGAAGCTTAAATTTTGCTATCTCAAGCTGTTTGTGAAACAGCTTCTCCTCAAATAGTGCTCTAGATGCAGGAAGGAGAAAGATAAAAGCAGATCTACTCTGTCCTCCAAGACAGAATTAGTTTACAGAGGCATCCTTGATCCTGAATTACCACTACAACTCAAGCCATTGTACAAAAAATCAAGCAGTACAAGCAGAAAAAGCAAGAAAAAAGAGGAAATATGAGAAGCATACAGACAGTAAAGTCCACTGGAAAGAACTTCTAGATCGTCATGTCAGAGACACCTGAAACTCCAAAAGCTCTTTCATAGCAAAATGCAAAAAGCCCACACAAAGAAGAATGCGTTGGAAGATAGAGATAAGTCAGCAAAAAAGCAAAGCTAGAAGCAAAATATTTATTTGGCTATCCTCAGGATATGCGTGGGATTAAATTTTATGATCAATTTTCAAGACTTTCCCATATAGAATTCAAGTCAACTGACCTTCTTTCTTGTCCTAACTCTTGTTATTTCCTGCTAGTTATCACAAAATAGCAGTATCCTTGGCATCATTTAAAGAGATTTCCTACTTCTTTCCACACACGCAAGAAAAGAACAAACAGTTTCTTCTGGGTTTAGTGACAATTAAATGATGTGGCTGCCTGTATGGTGGCACAGGCTTAAGCAGAAGTGTGCGACTGCTGTTCCCTTGGTGTTTGGAGCAGCGTTGTTTGCTTCATGCTTATCTTTGAAAGCAGGAACATCTTAAAATAAAAACTCAGCAGGGCCAATAGGGAACTAGTTGGCAGTGCTCTAGTTTTGAAAACATCTTATGTGCTGGATTGCTCTTACTGAGGAGGACTATTTAGATTTGTGAAGTTAGGTGTAATGTCAACTGCTTAAATACATGAAACTTATTAGGCCAGCACTGACTGTCTGAAGTACAGTATGTGTATTTATTTATGGGCAGGGTGGTGGGTCGTGTTTTTTGGGTTTTAATCATCAGTCAAGAAATTAGGAGTTTGAGGGAGAGGGACAGCAGCTCAGGTCCCAGTTCTGCAACAAACTGTAGATTAAATGTCTCAGTAGTCATGGAGAGGGGAATTATCTTAAGTTTCCTCCCACCAAGTCCTGACAGAAGGGCAGACAGAGAGGGAAAACAGGCATGTGCTCACAGAGCTTCACAACAAGGAGATTCTCCCTGCAGAGAAAATGATAGAATTGAAAGGAAATAGAAGTTATTTTTTTTTTAGTTAGAGGGCATGAATCTGTGACCTGCAAGTCCATATTAAAAGAAAGTCTGCCCACAAGTAATGCATTCAAAATGGTTTAACTCTTCATTTTTAGCTTATAAAAACTGAACAATTTTAAATGAACGTGAAGATGCCAAATCAAGGCTTCAACCTGGTTAAATTTAGAGAATTAACTAGATGATTTAATGGCCCCCTTCAAGAAATAATTATTTTTTTCCTTGTGTTTATGTTCTTTCTTCTATCAAACCCTCCAAACCTCCCACTACTGTTGTCACTCTGATGCACAGGTCCAGAGGAAATAATCTTATTTATAGCTTTTATTCCCACTCTTACACAAATAACCCTATTATCAATTTTCAGCATCTGCATGATCAGAACGATCAGGCCCTGTTTACATGTTAAGAGCACTGAACAATTCAAAATGTGGTTAGAAAGCTATACTACTGCTGGATCTATACCCACTCCCATTAGGTTTGCAAAAGAGATTTTGACTACTTTGGCTTACAATTCAGGGCAAGTTAGTGCACACTAATGGTGGAAAACATACTGCACTGGAAAACATACTGCACATACAGTGGCACCACAGCACCAAACACACACAGTATCAAGCAATAATCACACAATTTGCCACCAATCCTGTCACTGTACCTGCATCTCTCTTTAGCAGAACCACCCTCATTGTAGCCAGAACTGCCTGCCCCTCCATGGCCCCATTTTGTGTTGCACAGTATGTCCACTCCCCATGCACAGAGGCAAAGAGGTGCTCCCTGTCCTGCTTCTTCAGACCAGCAACAGGGACAGGAAGGACCAGAGAAGGGAAATTCCCCGTGACACCATCTTTATTCCTCCTCAGTAAAGGGTCAGAGCACAACAGAGATGTTGCAGGGTCAGTGGTGTACTGCAGACTGCACAACAAAAAAGAAACGCTCTTGCAGGAGAAGTTGCCAAGTCAGGACAGGACTGACTGACACTTTGAGCTGCTGTATGTGATTAGGTATCTGAGACTTAAACAGTCAGATTTTCTGCTAAGCATCGGGACAACCAAGAATAAGCTCGAACATGCTGATTTTAATTTTACAACTGTGATACTGAGATGTGAGTACTCATATCAGGAACCTCTTCCTCATTCTGTCAGAGCCGGATTTGCTAATCTCGTGGTAATAATGCCAAGCACATCCTCTCCTATTGCTTCTTGGAAAGTGGATGTCTGCGTCATTTGTATTTTTTCATCAAGATCCTCATCATCAAGGTGATATGAATAATTCTATATGTTGAACAAAGTAGCCACAAACAAATACATATGTAGATATATGATGTACCCAAAAACATAGCTTGAATTCTGTCCTCTGCAGTCCTTTTTACATTAAAAATAGCTGAGGTGGGAAGATCATGTTTAAATTCACATTTTAAAGACAGCTACTACTTCGTGCTCTTCATCAACTACTTTAAATATCTTCTACAAAAGCAGTCAGCCTTACTGGCCCTCCTTTGCAAGGAGGAACATACTTGTTATGCTCAAGTCAGACAGGGAAAGCAACAGCCCTCAGAGAGGAGTTTGGCAGCCCCAAATTCACCTTTTCAGAAAACTGTCACTTGGCTAAGGGACACGGACTTTTAGAGGGGAAATGAAAAACAACTGAAAGTTACATTTTAACCGAGTTACGGGCTTCAAGGGAAAAAAATAAACCCTATTACGCGGTAAATCCCTCTTCCGACGCAAAAACAACTAGAAGAAAGTGTTGTGTCCGGCAGGAGTGGCTGCGAGCGCAGGGCTGTACCGCAGCAGGCTGTCAGGCTGCCGAGGGGGCACGGGCGGGGTGTGCGGGCGGCGGGCACAGACCTGCCCCGCACCGAGAGCCCCCCAGGCGACAAGGGAGGAGCGGGGGTGCCCGGGGGAGGGCGAGGGGATGCCCGCGGTGCCCCGGCCCGCCCGCCCACCCCGCGGCCTCTCGGTGCGGGGCCCGGCCGGGGCTGCGGGGCGCGGCGCTGCGGGCGCACAGGGGGACAGCCCGCCGGGGCCGGGGCGCGGGGGAGCCGAGGGGGACAAGCGCAGAATTCCTAAGCGAGGACGAGACTGCCCTCCCTGAGGCGGACACAGCGCAGCCCGGCTGGCTGTGGGGCCGGGGGTCTCCCGCCAGAGCTCACCAGGATTGTGCTGGGTCAGGACCTCCCGTTGGACCCGATGCTTTGTGCTTGGGCTGGTGGCTCCGGCTGCGGCACCGGGATGGGGCTGGGGGGACTCAGGAGGGGGACCACGGCGCCAGGATGGGGCTGGGGGCTCGGGGGGGTCCACGGCGGCAGGACAGGACTGGGAGGCCGGCGGGAGGCCCACGGCACCAGGATGGGATTGGGGGATCAGGGGGGCTGCGGCACCAGGATGGGGCTGGGGGCTCAGGGGGCTGCGGCGCCAGGATGGGGCTGGGGGCTCGGGGGGTTTATGGCACCGTGCAGGGGCTGCCCCCGCCCCGGGTCTCTGCCGGCAGGAGCAGAGCACTATGGCGTGGGGACGGGGGCGTGGGGAGGGCCTGGGACGCGTGTGACTGTCCCCAAGGGTGACACCGACACCACCACGAGGTCCTTCCCTCCCACGAGGACCGACGGGGGCCGGGGCCGGTGCCACCGGTTGTGCTGTGAGTGTTGGGGGGTGTGGGTGGTCCGGGGGTCCCGGCCGTGTGTCCCCAGTCCTGCCGTGCCCCGCGGGGGTGGCCGCGTGTCCCTCGGCTCGAGGGGACGCTCTGTCTTCACCCCCAGCCCTGGGGCGAGCACAGGTGTCCCCGCACAGTCACAGTGATGGCACACGGAGGACGAGGGGACGGTCCTGCTGCGATGCCACTGCCACGTCCAGCCGTGGGAGGGGAGGGAGAAGGGGGGTCCGGAGGGGGGGCGCGGGCCAGTCCGGGGCTCTACATGATGCTGCACTTCCCCTTGATTTTGTCTGTCCTCTTCTGCTTGCTGGAGCGCTTCCCGTCGATGGTGAGGCTCACGTTCCTCCTCTTCTCCAGGTTCAGCAGCTCCTGGAAGAGCTCCTTGACGTTGTAGTTCATCTTGGCCGAGGTCTCCATGAAGGCGCATTTCCACTCCTTGGCCATGGCCTCCCCCTCCCTGCTCTCCACCTCCCGCTGCGTCTCGTCGCACTTGTTGCCCACCAGCATGATGGGGATGCTCTCCACGCTGCCCTTGATCTGCACGATCTGCTGGTAGATGGGCTTCAGCTCCTCCAGCGACTGCTTGCTGGTGACGGAGAAGACGAGGATGAAGGCATGGCCCTTGGAGATGGAGAGGCGCTGCATGGCCGGGAACTGGTGGCTGCCCGTGGTGTCGGTGATCTGCAGGGTGCACACGCTCTTGTCGCAGCTGATCACCTGCCGGTACGTGTCCTCGATGGTGGGGATGTAGGTGTCGCGGAAGGTCCCCTTCACGAAGCGCAGCACCAGTGAGCTCTTCCCGACGCCGCCGGCGCCGAAAACCACCACCCGGTAATCGTTGCTCTGCTCCGGCATCTTGCCCCGCGGGTGCTGCGGGGGACAGGGAGGTGTCACGCCGGCATGGACCCCCTCCCAGCCCCCCAAATCCAGCTGGAAGCCCCCCCTGGAGATGCCAAGCGGTGCCCTTGGGACGCCCTTGCCGCCCGGCCCGGGGTGCAGCCGCCTTGGCTATTTTTACCAGCCGCCCGCTGTGGCCATATGGCTGAGCGTGGCCACCGGCACCGCAGCTGTGGCTGAGGCTGCTGGGGCGGCGGGCTGGGGGGGCCACGCCGGGCAGGGACCCCCAGAGCCCGCCCTGAGCAGCAGGAGCAGCTCCGTGGGGCAGTCGCTGGACCAGAGAGGATGTGGTGGCACCTGGAGCGCCCACCTGGGCTCCTGGGCTTTGCCAGGTACAGAGGTGCCATTTCACGCACAGGCCGTGCTGCCAAGTGTCCTGTCAGCCCCTGCCAGCCTGCGCTGTGCCCTGTCACCCTCTGCCACCCTGTCCTGCCCTGTGCCACCTGTGTCATCCCTCTGCTCGACTCCCACCCCGGGGGTGTGTCAGGGAGCAGAGGGATGTGGGCACTGGGGAGAGCGCGGCAGGTTGATGGGCTGTGGGTTGGTGATCTGCAGGCTCACAGACCCCCATGGCCTCCCTTATGCTGTCAAACCTCGGTGCCCACACTTAGGGCAAGATGCCCAGGCCTGGGCAGGGTCCCCACAGTGCCCCCTCCCCCTGAGTGATGCAGCCCCGGGGTGTGAAATGAGGGGGCACAAAGAGCCACCAATGCCAAGCCTTGGGCTCTGCCTCAATGTCCCCAGTGTAGCACAGGAGTGGCAGCACCAGCTCTGCCCCATGAGGGTCCCCAGGGGTGTGTGGGAGCACCCCAGAGCCTTCAGCCTGGCATGGGATAGGCTTTCTGAAGGCATCTAGCCATGGGATGAATGGGTGGGAGGGGAGGGATGGGGACCCTAGGCACTGCTCCAGGCGGATGCTGGAGGGGATCAGGTCTGTCCCCAGTCAGCTCCACTCCTGCCACCCCCAGCCCAGCCCAGGGAAGGGGGACAGCAAAGTGCCTCAGGCAGCCCCGCACTGGCAGCTGCCCTGGGCACAGCAGCTCCCACATCCCCGGGCTCCTCCGTGGGAACCAGCCCCTTCCCACGGCTGCTGCATTCCCATCCCACAGCACCGGGGCATCTGGATCCCACAAAGTAGCCCCAATCCTCTGGCATGTCCCCAAACACCAGAGCCGTTGTGGTTGGGAGCTGGAGAAGGAGCCCATGGCCGTGGCCTCGGGCACCCCAGGAGCTCATCCCACCGTGGGCTCCTTGGATCCCACCACGCTGGAAGCGTCACTGGCACAACAGGGGCTGGGGATGGAGTGGGGGCCGGGGCTGAGCTGGCGCGTGGGAACGTCCAGCCCCAGCCAGGGCTGGAGATGGTCCTGCCTTTCCCACCTGTCCCATCCCACCTGTTCCATCCCGTCTGAGTGTCCCCTCTGTCCTGTCCCACCCATCTCACCGGAGTGTCCCAACTGCCCTGTCCCACCTGTCCTGTGCCACCTGTCTGAGGCACAGCCAAAAGCACCCCTGGCCTCGCAGCCATGGCAGGGGCACTGGGGTGAGGGGCTGGGCTGGATGGACCTTCACAGAACCTGGAGGGGCCCTTTGGGGTGACCCCATGGCCTGTGCCCAGCAGAGCCCCAACCCCAACCAGCCCTCGGTGCCTGAGGGTCCGGAGCATGGCCCCTCCTCGGCTCCTGGGCATGGGAACACCCGCCAGCCCGGGCCTGATCCTGCCGGGGGGCTCTGCTCCCCCCAGCACCCTCCCACTCGGGCCCCCAATGCTGGGGGGGATAAAGAGCTGGTGGAGGGGGCTGGGGGTCGTGATGGAGGGCTGGGCAGGGGTGAAGGAGCAGGATGGTGAGAGGGAGGCAGGGAAGGGGCAGTGCAGGATGGAGGGGCAGGAGAAGGAGCTGGATTGGAGGGGCAGAGGAAGCGCAGGATGGATGAGCATCCCGCTCAGGATGGAGATGGAGGGGCAGGAGAAGGGGCGGGATGTAGGGGCAGGATGGAGATGGAGGCGCAGGGAGAAGGGCAGGATGGAGACGGTGAGGCAGGAGAAGGGGCGGGATGTAGGGGCAGGATGGAGATGGAGAGACGGGAGAAGGGGCAGGATGGACGAGCATCCCGCTCAGGATGGAGACGGAGAGGCAGAAGGGGCGGGATGTAGGGGCAGGATGGAGATGGAGAGACGGGAGAAGGGGCAGGATGGACGAGCATCCCGCTCAGGATGGAGACGGAGAGGCAGAAGGGGCGGGATGTAGGGGCAGGATGGAGATAGAGAGACAGAAGGGGCAGGATGGACGAGCATCCCGCTCAGGATGGACATGGAGAGACAGGAGAAGGGGCGGGATGTAGGGGCAGGATGGAGATGGAGAGGCAGGAGCAGGGGCAGGATGGACGAGCATCCCGCTCAGGATGGAGGCGGACAGGCAGGAGCAGGGCGCTGGAGGAGGGATGGCGGGGCAGGGTCGCGGGTCCCACCGCCCCGCTCCCCCCGCCGCGCCGGTCGCATTGCGGTGCCGCCGCCTCACCGTGTCCTGCCCGGGATCCGCCCTTGGCTGCGGGCGGTGCGGCGGCCTCAGCGCATGGCCCGGCCCGGGGCGGCCCCGGCGCGGC
>JAWWEW010000112.1:52647438-52669919 GCA_035583185.1 Anabacerthia variegaticeps
AGAGGCAGCGGCTCCTCCCGTCCCCGCGGCGGTGCCCGGTCCCGGGAGACGCCTGGCGGCGGGGCGGGCCGGGCCGGGCCGGGCCGGGCAGGGGCGGGCCGGGGGGCGTCCCCTCCTCCCCGCCCCGCTCCGCCCCCGAGGGGCAGCCCCGGGCCGGCAGCGGGCACCGAGCGCTCCGGGAAACTTGGTGGACCCGTGAGGAGCCACCCAACACACCAGCTGCACTGCTGGTGGTCAGCTACTCCCCAGGAAGGCACCTCACGGCATTAGGAATGTCCTGCACACAGGTGCCGATTTCTGCGTCCTTCACTTGGGGTTCTGACACAGACCTGCAGCCCAGCAGGCCGAGGGCCGCAAGGAAGGCAACATGTGCACATCCCCTGTAGCGACCGGTGGCTGTTTCTTCTTGTCCTGTCATGGGTCACCCCTGGGGAGCTGCTTCTGCCTTCTCCATAACCACCATTTCACTGCTGGGAAACCATGGTCAGATCCAGCTGAACCTGCTCTTCTCCAGGCTGAACAAATCCAGTTCCTTCAGTGTTGCTCCCTGTGGCAAGTTCACATTCAAACATCTCTGTGGCCCTCCATACGACCCTCTCCAGTTTTTCAGTGCCTCTTTTGGACAGGGGAAGACCATAGCTGGGGTCAGTTCTCCAGCAGTGGACCCACAAGTGCCAAATAGAGTTGAATAATGGCATCCCTTCGTCTTCTGGATATGGTCTTGCTGACATAAAAAAACCCCTTTGTGTTTAAAGTAGATGTAATTTCAATTTCCGAAGCATGATTGAATCACAGTTGCTATTAATTCCGCTGTTAGGTAATTTTTAGCAGCACATGTTGTCTCAGTGGCGGCTGCAAGATCCCAGCTAGATCTCATACATAAAAGTAATCTATTGGGGTAGTTTCAAGCATTATTGCACCAGCCTCTCAGCCAGACAGAAATCATGAATCCCATGGCAGTCAGCAGCATGGGATATGCCACTACCAGAGTTGCTACAGTTCACTGTTAAATTTATTAACTTAAACTGCCGGTGACAATACATATATGCTAATATTATCATATGTTAATAACAAAGTCCGGGCAACTTGAGAGTGCCAAATGTCTGTGGTGAGGCTGAGGAAGAGGAGTGAGGCAACATAAGGCAGTTTATAATTACAGTAATACTGCAATCAATCAGCATCACAACTAGGCCACTGAAAAGTACTCTGGGCCATGTCTCGCTCCCGGTTTGTACCAGTAAAGAAACCCTGGCAGAGAGAAACCACACTGAAATAGTTTCAGTATTTCACTAAGATACTGTCACGCTGGTCTAAAGATATCTCCTGCAGAAGTGCAGGACAGGACTCAGTGGCTTTGTGACAACTGGGCTGTTGCTGTATATTCCTGTTGTTAATACATCTTCCTCAGGCTCCCAGGGTTGTAGACATTAAAGATGAATTAAATAAAATTCACATTTAACACATGAATATAAGCAAGCAAACAAACACTTTCATAATAGGTGTATTCTTTTTATTCGTTCTCTCTACAGCTCTTTGAAAACCATGATTTCTACTGGCAGCAAACTTGCCATGAATTTTACTCTCATCAAAAAGCTCTCATTCTGTCAGTGTGCAGTGGCAAAATGTGGAGAGTCCCATAGTCCAAATGTGTTCCATCAGTATCAAAATGATTCCCCTGAATCAGGGCCAGGCAGTAAGTCTCAATGTCTTTCCCACTTCCCAAATGGATGTTGAAGTAAACATGGAGCTAAACTGCTGGGCTGGTTGTTGAAGTAATACTTGGTTTTTTTGCAGAGAAATCACTAGTGTGCACTGTATTGGGTGGCTCAAGTGTTGGCTCCTCATGTTGTAAATGAGTAGATTTGCAAAAGGTCGATGCCTTTGTGGTTTAATGGAGGAAGTCCAAACGGGTTTCACTAGTTCAGGGTGTGCGATGTGCGATAGGTGACATCAAGTAGGGTCTTTCTACTCGTTACTACAGCTAGATTGGCCTGGGCTGTCCTGCCCTCTAGTGCCTGCAGTGACAGGTACTTCTCTTGGCTCCCCCGTGCGTGCACACACTAGCACACCCAGGAGTTGCAGACCCCCGTTCTCCCCCCTGCCCCGTGCCACCACGGGTGCAGAGCTGGCCACCCTGGGGCCTCACCTGCCTGCTGAGGACAGCTATTGACGGGGGCAGTGACCTAGCAAGGAAACGGTGTTGCTGCAATGTAGCACAGATGTACTTTTGTGAAGGAGACTGCCCCACTTGAGGTGCTGGCCTGTGCACAGACATACGTGGCAGTGCAGGCATGTTCTGTCAGCCATGTCTGGTACCATTTCCAGAACACCACCAGGAAATTATGATTACAAAGAAAGACGAGACTGGACTTAACATGTGACTCCAGTCCTTCACCTGCATTACAGGAGTCAGGGACCTAAGGAGGATTTTGCACTGGCAGAAATTCCCAGTGGCAGGTAACTCTTTGAACTTGAAAACCTTGAGGAACAACTGCTTTCATTCTATTACCTGGTGTGATGGCCATTCAAGTTTGTGAGGAAACGAAAGACTAACACAAGTAAAAAGCAATTTATCTAACAGCTGTAGTAGCTACCTTTCAAAATAGGGAAAGTAAGGAAATTTTGCTCCAAGAACATTATCCAAACATTTGCAAAGGTTATTATGATGCTGTCAATGTCCTTCTAGCACAGGGTGTGGGACGTTACTTTTCAACTGTAAATTTCCCAGTTTTCTGATGGATTGGATCATGTAGAAGGGGATAGAATTTCCCTGCCATTCATTGCTCTAGTAACTTCTCTCTTGATTCTTTCAGCCTGAAATCAACAATGCCACATACAGACAACATGTTTTAATGCTTTACTGTTGCTTAGGTTTCTCTTTCAGCATGGGCAGGACACAATACTTGTAAACAGAGAGGAATCAATTTGTTCTTTCTAAGCCGTTCATTTCCATTTACCTGCTGACTTCCCTGTTTGTTACTCAGTTTCCAACTCTGTTCCTGCTTGATCTGACTATTGTAAATGGGAAGAGATGGGATCTGAAGGCTGTTCCCAAGCAACAGGTTGGTCAGTCTCTTCTTTCTCTCATAGGTCAGCAGCACCTGTCTCACCAGACACCTGGGGTGCTGCATCTGTTGGCTTCAGAGGCTGATGGCTAAATGCTTCTAAACGGTTTTCAACCACCGTACGAATCAAGGCTGAAACAGAGAAAGCCACCATTAACAAACACAGAGGAAAAACCCTACAACCTGAGATTGTTTAATACATTACTGATCTATAACTTCTTAAATATGGAAAGAACCCAGAAATAACACTAAAAATGAAAGAATACTTAAATGAGACAAAACCATTCCTGCTGCTGTAGCCAAATGATTGGTTTACACTCAAAGCAGTGATTTGAAAGGGTGCTGTTGGATATTTTTGTTGATTTCCTCATATTTGCTTCTCAGTCCCAGAGCAGGTCACCCCATCAGGAAAAAGAACTAGCTGGGTTAGACACAAGGTGATGCTTGGGGCAGTCTTCACTCAAATACGTTAAAAATGGACCCTTAGAGACTTTTCCCGTGTTTCTGCTTAAGAAGGGAAAGAAGCTATGAACTATCTCAGCTGAGGATTTGTCTTCCTCTACAAAATTTGGGAAATGTGATTTGCAGTTCCTTTTCCAGAGATGATGTTTACTCAACAGTGGATGATTTGGTATAAGTCAGGAAATACGGAGGGCAAATAGCAAAATGGGCTGCTGACATTACTAATTGGCCTGCCTGAGGTGTTCTCTGTATCTCAAGACTGGAGCAAGACAATGATATCTGGTTTAAAAATTAAACAGATTTAACAAGAATATGACAGATGTTCTCATCAATAGTGTATCCTGCAGCAACATTCTCCTAAGGATGTTTATTCAGTAGTCACATACAATATTTTTTCTTTAAAAAAAATGAGAACTTTCCTTCCCCTCCTGAAGAGCTACATGAAGAAGTGGTCCTTGAGTATACATACTGGCACATATATCAGAATAAAATATGTAATAGACCAGCTGTAATTGTCCAAATCATATTATATCTTAGTGAATAAAATTCAGAGTCCTGGTTAAACTGAAAATAAACCCAAAGGAAGCAAATGCCGTTTTAATTCAAATCCAAAATCCCAGGAAGAGAAAAACTATAAGAATGAAAATGTAATGCAGCTGTAAAAAGTGGTTTGATCTAGGAGCACCCTGGTAGACACACATACATCATAATTCCATGTTTCTACACAAGACAGAGTTCAGATTGTTCAGGTATTTCAACTACAGCCCCGAAGACTGAATAATAAAAGAACCCAAATACTGAGCTTGAACTAGCCTGAAAGAAGACTGATATTTCAATCTATTTCAAAAGCAAGGATATGATTATTAACTATAGCAGGAGGTAAGCCTTTGTTTTGAAGAAAAATGTTGGTCACCTCACTTCTGTAGGAGGATAATCCACAGCACTGGGAGTTTACACAAATGAATTAAGAGACTTTCATAGTATACATATGGCAGTACACAGGATGGCCTTTTCTATTCCCATTGGCACAATCAGGCACACTACAGAGAACATATCAGCACTGGCAGCTGTGTAACACAGAGGAAGTAGAAGCTTTATAGCAGAAAAAAAGAACTGTGTTCTTTAACCATTCTCTTCCCAACATATATGTTGCAACTCTCAGCATTAACACATCTCAAAAAGTATAAAGCCAGAAGAGAATGGACAGTGCAGCATGACTGATACTACTACTATTTCAGAGGAAAATTAGTTACCTAGTTGCATGTAGTAGTAGTTTTCCAACATTAAAACCTTTTAATATAGTAAAAAAACCAAACCAAAACCAATCAAATGAAAAAAACCCAAACACAAAAAGCCATGGGTACTTGGAGTTCTTGCTAAAATGACACCTCCTACCTTAATCCACAGTGACCTTGTAAATATGATATTTGTTCTGACAAGGGAAAAAGCAATCAAGAACAATGAGCAGCCCAGATTACACTACAGGATTTGCTAACTTACAGTCAAGCATTATCCTTCCCAGAACCTTCTTTTGTAGTGTTTCTTCCACTTCTGACATCAGCCATGGAATGAATTTTGTCTCAATATCTGTAAGAATTTAACAGGAAGACAGAAAGAGAAAATGCCATTTTATTATGAATGACTGACAGGACCTGGGGGCTGTTTTCTGTTTGCTCTGACAGTTAAAGGATGAACCCCCCTGCCAAAAGACACCTGCTTTGTAAGAGTCAGGTGAAATCTCCTGGGTATTGTCCGGTTATTTATCTCCAGCCTCCCTTACTGAGGTTCATCATCATTATGGACTAAGACTAGAGTCCACTCAACTGCAGTGATTTTCAAAGAGGTCTGGCACCCTTGAAGGGCTAGCACAGATGAGATACACAGTCATTGTCTAGTGAGATCCACCTAACTATCCTGAACAAGTCAGGAGAATAATGTTTTCTGCCTTGCTTTCCAAAGACATTTGGCTTCCGGTCTGCTGAAAACATTTGTTCCCTCTGACTTAAGAGCTCTTGCTTACCAATGTTATTTCTCAAGTCATACTCTCTGCATGCTGTGGTCCCAAAGCCTGCCCTAGTTGCAAAACACACTCAGTCTCTGCATTAACCCCATGACTTATTCTCAAGAGAGTGTAGCCATTGCCAAGCTGTGGTCTGTGCCCCTGTGTGGAGCCTGGTGGAGCACAGCCAGGTAGCCCATAAGAAATGCTGGTGATTCTAAAGCCATGGAAGTCACGGATGTACAACTCCAAAATTATCTTCAGGGCCTAATTCTAATTTATTAATTTCTCCCTTGCTCTAATAATTGTTAAAAAATATTCAGGTCATACTGATTTTCTTGTTCTATCAAAATACATTTATTTCAGTTTGGATCTCTCTCTCTACTGTACCAATCCTAACCACCCATTTATATCTCTGCAATTCCAAAGCACCTCTTCTCATTGTCACACTGTCAGCTCTTGTTTATTCTTGACTGTTTGTACAGATGACCAATAATGTTTGTTTGTGTTAAAACTATGAGTTCAGCTACAAACGTCAATTAATAGAGTCTTATGACATTATTCTAAATAAAAGGACAGTATGCTATCTTTTATGGGTGTTTTGAGTGTTATATTACTTAACTCCTCTATTTTTAAAAAATAAATACAAACCTCTTTCTATAGGGTCATAAAAAAATCCACTGTCAAAAAGATTGCTGAAGACTGAGGGAATGAGATCAGCCAGGTAACGCTTAGCAAATGCCCGAGCTGCAATTTTCTCTGTGGTCTCTTTCTGTTTCCGTAGCTTTTCCAAGTGCTCAAGTCTGCGACGTTCCTGTCAAGGCAATTATGCATGTAAAACTTGAAGGTCTTTAGCTGTTACTCCTTTGATCTAGACTTTGAAAAATTATCACAGTGCGAGTCTCATAAATAGTAAAGATAACCAAAAGTACAGATATTCATGGTCTCTACCTGGTATTTGCAGCCTCTACCTTTCACAAAAACTCCTCATATGGAAGAGTGCTTGAAAGCAAGCTTGTACTCAATCTATGAAGTGTTAAAATATGCCAAAAATTACAGGGAAACACAATTCTATGTTCTGTGGTTCACATTTTCTGATTTTGGGAAGTCTGTAAAATGAGGACCTCACAGCTGTCCAAATGAACTAAGGCCTTTTCTGATGCCTTAGTATACATTGATCTCATGCATTCTTGCTTTATTATTGTAGATCAAGCTCATCATTTGCCTTGGAATGAGATGAAGTTTGATAAGTATTTCCTGATGTTTTCATCTTTCCAATATTCTATCCTATGTGATGTACGAAAAGATTAAAACTCAAATTAGTCCAGGAAAACATTAAAAAACCCAATTATAGAAGGCAGATGAATAGTAATTAAGACCTGTCTTTTCTGTGTGCACATAGAGTAGTGCATGCATTGGGTGTGAAAGACTAGGAGGTATCTCTCTTACTTTCAAGCACTCTGAATATTCATTTAGCAGTTATTACAATGAAAAGGTTTATGAAACAGCTGCACCAGGTACAGAAGAAAATGGCATTGGGTTTGGCCTCTTGATCAGGTGTGCAGTCAAGCATAACTGCTCCAAATAAACACAGCAGTATGGTACTGTAGTATGAGAGCAAGGGTGCAGAGTGCAGCTCACCAACATGCTAGGAAGAATATCAAGGTTAACAGTACCCTTTGGGGCATATCCAGCTTATCTCACAGCTTGTAGATCAGTACTGGAAATGTTTTTCTTCCTTCTGATGAGCAGACTGTTTGCTCTTAGGAAGTCCTACCTTCTCCTCTCTGATTCGCCTGTCCTGCTCTTCCAGGCGCTGTAGTTCAGCAAACTCTGCATTACGCAGCTCTATAAAAGCACGTTGATGTGCCCGCAGGTGGGCCAGCTCTTCTTCCTCCATGACTTCCAGCAAAGCCTGCTCAACTGTTTTCCCAACCAGCACTTCCAGGATTGGCTTAACTTCGATGTCAAAGTCGAACAACTGAGAATAGGAATCAGAGAAACAGAGATAAATGTCCTTTAATTACAACAGCTCCTAACAAGGATTGGCAAGAACAAAAGGAGAATGAACAAAGCCCTTGTGCTGAAGGCATATTGGAGAAGCCGAAGTGAGGGGCCAGTGTCAGCTGAGGCAGAAAGAAGTGTGAGTGCAGCTGGGAGCTAAGTGATGAGTGGGCTGGAGTGAGACACCACACACCCTACCACAGCCACTGTAGGGACTGCCAGGGAGAAGCTGAGCACTCACTTGGACCCTGTTTCTGTGTTCCCAACCTCTTCTTGAGCTGGACACATTTCACAGAAGAGGGCATTTCTCAACACTGTAGCTCTTAGCTAAAAGCAGCAGAATCAGTGCACATGGAGAAGCATCTACCTTAATTTTGCAATTAACCTCAAAGCAGTCTTTGGAGAGTTGGTGGGTTTGGGGGGGATTTTTTTTGCCTGTTCTGTGAGGATTAGTTCTTCTCTGTTTCTACTTCAGTTTTGCATCAGAAATGTGTTTTGTATGGGAGACATATTTTAACAGAACTTTGTGTACTTGATTTCACTTCATACCTCTCCTTCTTCTATTTGTGTGGCTATATCTTTTCCTGTTTTGGCTGGTATGAAGAGTGGAGTAGGTGGTCTGTCCAAAAAGTCATCTGTTTGACACTCTTCATCAGCCTCTAGCACATAGTCACGAATCTCTTCCAAATACAGTTCTAGAAACAAAAGCACATTGAATACTCAAAGCTGTACTCATTTTAATTCTCAACTATTTTTGATGACTCTGAATTGTGAATTATATCCAAAGACTGCAATAAAATGTCTTCTATCAAGTTAAATACTAAAAAAAAAAAAAAAAGATGAAAAGCACCTCAACTTAAAACACTCATCAGTTTGCTGCATTGGCCATATGATGCTATGTTGTCTGTAATGTCAGATGCATTTCATGAAAGTGAGTCACAAAAGGGTAGTTCGCTTTAAGTGAAAATTTTTAAAACCTTAAATTTTAAGCATATATGAAACTTTTCTGATGATACCGGAAAAGGAAAGACTAAATGAAGAAGTATTGACTAGTGTTCAAGAACGTACACTGAAAACTGAAAAACAGACCTTCTGGGAAAATGTCACTGATTAGACAAGTTTATTAAATACAACTTAAAATAAGGGGTTATAATGGAAAGGATTAAAAAACCTCCAATTCTAGCATTCTATAATTTTAAATTTATCCCTGTGTGATTCTACCAACTTCATCCTCAGTTTAGCAAGGGAATATAGATCAGCAAACTTTTGTTTTCAGAAGAATATTTAAAAAAAAAATGTAGCCTTTTACCTGTCTGCACATAAACATGCTCTCTGCCTTCCACAGGCTCTGGTGTTCCTGGTCGAATTGCCTCTTTTGCACGCTTTCTAGCCAATGCTTTTTTCTGTGCGGCCTTCTGCTTTTGAATCTCAACAGGATCAGGTTGGGTACTCTGAGCAGAGGTGAGGAAGAGAAAAAAAAGCCCACAAGACAGGATACACTTTGTACTTGAAGACGACATTTCATCCTATCTACAGGGAAATGAAGATTGCTGTTTGATTGGAATGCTTGCAACCTGGCATTTTGCATTTACTTTTCTGGGTTCTGACTCTAAAATTTTCAGTTGACTTAAAGATTATAGGGCATGAAACTAATAAGGTATGCTAGCTGCCTACAGGCATGTGCTAATGGCATCTCACACTAAGAGCATTCATTTGTTATTTGAAAGTGAATATTGTATATAGACCTTGCTTTGTGAGATAAAGTATATTGAAATGGTACGTTCTATGACTTACTACTGTATCAGAATAAACAAAATACTTTTGCCTTCTCACAAGGAGCTTTTGCATACAGCTAGACCACTTGGCTCTGCTTCTGTGGTAGACAAAGTCTACCACAAGACTCAGTTTCCCAAGAACTGCAAATCTCCCTGGTGACACCTTGCATATGATCACAGATTAAGCAGTGATGACTTGTGCTTAGGATCATTAAAGAAACGGAGAGGGGGGAAAGGAAAGGATCATGTACTTAATGGGGGGGGGGGGAAGACGAAACAAAACAAAACAACAAAACCCCCACAAAACAAACAAACAAAAACAAAACAAACAAAAACCAAAATAAAACAAAACAGAAAACAAAAACAAACAAAAACACAAACAAACAAAAACCAAAATAAAACAAAACAGAAAACAAAAACAAACAAAAACACAAACAAACAAAAGCCCAAAACAAAACAAAAACCCAAAGCAAAACAAAAAACAAAACAAAAAAACAGAAGTACAGAAGTTCATGTGAAACTAAGCGCTTTAAAGAAGAGCTGGAAACAGTCCCAGGTTAGTTTAACTGTGACTACGTGAAACATTTTGAGTAAAATTACAGCTTCGGTAGTTAAAATTATAAATGAGGAGCAGCTTTCCCGGCCCACCTATGACTTCCCATCAAAGCAGGATCCACACCAAAGGCCCCAGCCCAAGCACCCCGTACCTGCGGCAGGAGCCGAATGGCCAAGGCGTATCCCCTGGCCACCCTGGGGTCGCGCATGATGTGGCAGCAGCGCGGCTCCTTCTCCCTGCGGGCAGCACAGACAGCGCCGGCTGCAGCGGGGAGGAGGAGCCGCGGGCAGCGGGAAGGCCGCGCTGGGGTGCGGAATGCGGGGTGCGGGGTGCGGGATGAGGGGCAGGGTGCGGGATGAGGGGCAGCGGCACTCACGGCTGGGCGGCGTCGGGCGGCGCTCGGTACTTGGGGCGGGCGGGCAGGGAGCGGGGCTGGCTGCTGTAGCTGTAGGGCACCGCGGGGTCCGGCGGGCGGGCGGGCAGCATGGTGGGCTCTGTGGGGTGGGATGCGGCGGGATGGGATGGGATGCGGTGAGGGATGCGGGGCGGGGAGGGCGGGGCGGGGCGGGCCCTGAGGGGGCCCTAACGGCGTCCGTCTCCCGGGCAACGCGCGGCGCATGCGCGGGGCGGGCCGCGGCCCCGGGCGGGACTTCAGCTTTAACCTTTGGCTTTAATCTTCATCCGATTCCAACACTCCTGCCGTGTTTTCCGCGCCAAGCAGGGGATTTGGATACTGAAAAGGTGTTGGATGGTGGGAGGTAGGAGAGTGAGGTATGCCCTCAGTGTGCTGTCCCATCCGTGAGGAGCTGCACTCCCTGTCAGGGCAAATCATGAGGACGTGTTTTCAAATTCTGTGAAAATTTTCCTTTGAGAGAAAGCAACGGAGGGTTACCGACACAGTAATAGCCATTTTTTTAAACCTGTGTGGGTAGTGATATGCCTTGATTACTTTAGCAAAACAGAGTACATAAAATAGCCCATGCCCCCCTGTTTGTGAAACCTGTGTTTTAAATGTAATTCACAGGTGAAATTCTATTAATTTCATCTCAGTTATGTTACTGCTGCAGATGTCTGTGCTCCACCACAGCCCCAAGTAGACAGTCATGGACAAAAAGGCATGCAAACAGCACAGTGTGCTTCACTGAAGGCCTGGAAGGCATGAAAGATGTTGTAGTTATAGCAGGAGAAGCTTTTTAAAAAACAAGTTAAAAAAGCCCTAACAAAAAAAGCCAAGTGTGGAAGGCAAAGGAAAAGAAGGAGTGTTTTTGTAATTCATTAATGGGCAGCTTGCAGGGTCAATACAGGAATACAGGAATGGGAATTGTGTTGACTACACTCTCGCTAGCTGGATGGTGGGACAGGAGGATATGGGCCAAGGAATACAGGTCAAGTGTCACTGGGGTAGGAGGAGAGCTCAGTCCTTCAATATTTGCTTGTGTCTGGGCAAGCAAAGTTAATGAATAAGCAGCTCAGTCCAGCCAAGCCCTATGGCCCTTGAATTTGACCAGAACCAATACAACCTGTAGATTTTGGAGACCTGGCTCATATTTTCTGAAAATTTGAGTTTCGCTATACTATTGACTACATAGCTTTTAGACTGGGGACTTGAAATCTGGGTAGAGCTTCCCAGGATTGTTAGGGATCTGGTGTTTCTGTTCACATGAAAAACAGCTGCAGCACAGCCTTAAAAACCATCGGTCTATACACATCTGGTAAGGTATTGACTGTGCTTGCTGAACAACCCTAGAAATTTGGCTGGAATGGACTGGGCAGGGAGTTGATGTGAAGAGGGCCTGTGACCAGTGGTGTGTGGATTCCTGGGGTGCTGACTGCTACCTATTGTCCACAGGTCTCCTGAAGACAAAGGTGTTGAATCACAGATTCATTTCATTAAGCTGACCCGAGCCTGGTTTCTCACCTTTTGAGTGAATTTCTCATTCACCTAATACGTGCCCTGCTTGAATGGCCGTGACTCTCCTCCTCACCCCTGTGAAACACTGCTAACTCATTACCAGTCCAGTGCAAAAGCATTGTAAGTACCATGTGGGAAAGACAAAGGTCTCTGACTTTACAGGTTAGTAAACCTTTCTAAGTGACAAAGTCGTGCCCAGACAAAGCCTCAGCTCTTCTCTCTTGTCCCCCTTTATGTTGTTTTTTGCTAAAAGTGCCCGGTGAGTTCTGGAATATTTCATGTCATCACAAGACTGACTGCAGGAGGAGCCAAAACCACACTGATTGTAATCAGATGTTCATGCTTCAGTTACTACCCATAGCTGCTCTCCGAGTCTTACAGTTACAATGGCCTTTCCACATTTTCTTTGGAGGATTGTCTTGGACCTGCACAGATAGCAGTGCAGGCGGCACTGCCTGGGAAGTGGGCCTGCCTAGCAAGGAATGAATCAGCCCATCTCCCACAGAGCAGCTAAGAAAGGTCTTTTGAGGTGCCTTCAGCTGACTTGAAGGCTGCAGAACAAGGGCTTTATCTCCTTTTGGGTTTGCTGTGGGTCTATTAAAATGCCTTGGAGCCAGCAAATCACTTTTTTGTTTGTTTGTTTGTTTGTTTTCATGGGAATTTCTTGCTGTTGTACCATGCCTTATGGTATGCCCTTGGCTTTTTTTTTTAGGATGTGAAACGTTTATTTACACTAAAGCAAAGGTGACTATGTCAGCGTGTAGTAACAGAACATGTGCATTCCCTATTTCCTGCAGCACCTGGTTTGTACTCTATAACTAATGAATGACACCTTGAATATAAGGGGTCTACAGTGCTGTGCCATGGTCTTTCTAGGGACCTAGCTTGGATGTTGCTAGCTTGGGAGACCTGGTACCACAGTGCGTTGCACAATACAATGCTGAACAGACTAGCTATGTTCAACTTCCAACATCTTAACTTTCTGCAGCATTCCATAATTAGGAAAGGAAGGAGGTTTATGAATATAGACAACGCTTAATTGTCAAGGACGGACATGGTGGGGCATAATGCCTTCCCAGAGCATTGTCTTGTATCTGGACGAGGATCACAGCTGCTTTTGAAATTAGTAGAATGCTTCCATGATATAAGATTGTGTAATTACATGAAGTTTGGTTTAGATTTGATTCTCCATGGTCCTAAGATGGAATTTTAAGCTGCAGTTCTGACCCCTTTGGGCCTGCAATGTACCTCTTTATGTAAGGCATGGATCTCCCAGTTTTGGAAGTAACTCTACTTGAGGCCAAAATGCCATTGCTTTCAAGTAGACATCAAAGAATCATAGATCAGTCTAGACTGAAAGAGACTCTGGATGTCTCTAGTGTAGCCCCCTTGCCTTGGTGAGAGCACAAATTCAAAGGCAGATCAGATTGGTCAGGGCCTTCTCCTGCCAGGTTTTGAAAATCTCCAGGGGTGGAGATGCTCAGAATAGCCTTGAAAAAAACCAGAAAGCATCATTCTGCTGCTAATCAATTCCCTGAGATGTCTGACAGAAATACAAAAAGCAGTACTAACATGGCTGTTAGTGTGACTGCAAACGTGAAAGAATTACACAGCCCAAGAGAGGTGCATATGTACTATTTGCCCTGATGCTGTTGGAGAACAATTAATAGAAATGCTCTGAAACCTGCTTTTAACTTGCTGCAGTGACATGATCAAAGAGAATCAGCAATACTGCATCGGTGTTTTATAACTGGTGTCTGCCAGCCTGCAGATGGTGTCTTTGTTGCTGTTTGTAGGCACTAACTTCAGTGCATTCGGGATAAACAGACACTGCCTACATATAGGCCTGGGCCTAATAGTGAGACACTTAGTTTTAAAAATGTAATGTGCTAGCCTGAGAGTTTTGACAGAGGAGAGACAGAGAAGGAAAAATAACTTCCAGAGCTAAACTTGAGTCCTGCTGATGACATCAGTATTTTTTAAGTAGGGTTGTTAATCTTCATATGTAATTGTGAAGAGAAAAAAATTCAGATCCTATCACTTATATATTCAACGCAAAATTATTAAACTTCCTTTTCTCTGTAGAAGCACAGCTTCCTCTTGACCCCAGTTCTAAGCTTGTGGGGTTGGGCAGGACTGGGAGGTTTCGGTTTTGAAGACCTTAATTTTTCCAGCACTAGTCAAAACCTGGATTTTATTATTTACAGTTTCCAGACAAAATTTACAGTCCTGCTTCCCCCTACCACTTCACCTCTGACTCTCAGCAACATTTTCCCTAGGTTCCCTTTCCTCCATTTTCCCCACAAGGTCTGTTTTTCAGTGTGACAAACCTTCTCTTGGGACTTGTAGTCTTGCCCCATGCCACCATGGGACTTCAAAGACAGTGACTAGAAAGAATTATAGAGGGGTGATAAGGCACCTTAGAGGGTGGAGCAATGCACACTTAATTTTAAGCTGTCATTCATTACACTGCCAAATGGAAAATCAGTTGTTGGTGACCTTCCTATATAAGCTCAAACAGACCGTGTGCTGCTATCCCTCTCAGACCCTTCTTACTTCTCCCTGTCTTGAACAGGGCTCTCCCACTGTCTTCTTTTTGCCCCAGGAAGCTGTGCCTTATTTTCCTTCTCCCTGTATTGAGGGCAGTTATTCAACTGCACTATAGTTGCAGAGTATGAGACAAGACTCATCGGCTTTTTTGCCTCTTCATGGTAGTCCTGGTGTTTGTCCATCTGATATAAATTGCCCTTTATCACATCTCTGGGAAGCAGAGCAGTATCATCCGTGCTTTATTGGAGATAAACTACACAGTTCAAAAGCTACACTGGGCAGGAGGCCTTTTGGAAAAAGCAGACCCTGACACTGACCATGTTGAACTGAAGTCTTTGGTCATTATCTCAAGATCATCCTCCCTGACCACCTGTGAAGAACTAGTGGCTACTCTACTCTTTCACTCAAGGACTTCTCAAATGCCATGTCTTCTGGTGTCTGTAGCTTACAAGGTGGGTGTGCATCTCTGTATTGTATCATGTAACTTTGTGTACTCCCCAGAGAACAGCTCTCTGTGGAGTTCTTGAATAATACTGTGGTTACTTTCTCACCTAGTCACCAGTTGTGCTGAAGAAATCTGGTTGGTGAATCGCAGGCACAGTTGCACTTGCTGTATGAAGTAGCAGCTTTATTATGGAGAGAGAATTGTATGGCCTAAGACTGTACAGCAAGCATGTGGAAAACCAGACAAATCTCCAATGTGTATAAGAGCATATTCTCTGATCATCTGCCTGGATTTGGCCTTAAATTTTTTTTAAGAATACATTTTTATAATTTTCAGTGTGGCCTGTGGGATACTGAAGGTGCAGGGTTTGAGTTTGGACTGTAGCATCTGTTGAGGAAGTCGGTAGGAGGTTTGTGGGTTGTAGGAAGGAAGGATTTTGAGCAGCCGTTGGATCAGTTCTGTAAATAGATTGTTGGCTAAAGAGCTTGTTTTGTTTAGAAAGTGTGAAACCCTCCATAGAAACCTTTTAATATTATTACCTATCAGAGGAAGCAGAGCTCAACAGAGTCAACCCTGTTTGGAATTTGTGAACAGTTTGTTCAGACTTATGTGCTGACACCGCAGATTAGAAACAGAAAAGAATCTGTGGTTTCCTCTCCCCTTGCAGGGGGGAACATGTAGAATTTGGACTGGGCTTCACTCAGAAGTGAGATTTAAATTGATGTATTTATCACAGAGAATGGAAAAGAATGATTTAAGACAATAAAAGTGATGTATTTATAGAAGAATATTATTATATAATTAGCATTTCTGAGTAACAGGGAAGAAGAAAAAGCAATTGTTCACCTAGCATCCACAGAGACTTGCAGACAGCTATGTATATGATAGTCATCCAACAATATGAGGATTATATCACTTCCTCAAAAGTGTTTGCCCTTTTCTCATGGATCTTTCTCTCTGTCATTGTCAGACTTTTTAAATAAAATGTTGCTCCCTCTTCTGAATTTTTAGCCTTCAGAAGTTCCTCTGAAGTTTTTACTCTCTTCTGATGGCACAGGTGATAAGGACTGACTACTAAGAAAATTCAGAGAAAAATATAACCAAAGCGCTTAACCAAGGTGGGTTTCCTTTTCCTGTAGTCAGAAATTGTCCTCGTGGAAACACAATAGCCACACTGACTCATGCATGCAGAGTAGCAGCACATTCTTGTTTGTTCAGTGCTCATCCCTGTGAAAGCCAAGTGCTGTAATCTCTTGGCCGTGCTATGGCACAGAATGCTGTCCTCCAGGTTAAGAGACCTGCCTGGGTGAGATGGGAAGCTGAAATTGTCACTTGCAGTTTATGAGCAAGGAATGAGTCAACCTGGGAATAAGCAATGCTGGTGTGGTGCTGCAATAAATCTCCTGGTCTCCTGTGATGTATCAGCACCAAAACCAGAACAGGCAGTAGAGAAATAAGAACTCCTATTTTCAGACTAAAAATAACACAAATGGGATTTTTGTCAGCTGTGGTATTTCTTCCTGTTGTAACTGGAGACATGTGATTGCATTATAAGAGGGAATATTATGGTAATGATCATTGGTGTGGAACTCCCTACAATATGTAACTGAGTTATGAGGCAGCAATTTTACTCTTAGCTTTTAACATTAAAGTATGCATAGTCCAAACAGCATCCCAAAGCTACCTATCTTGGCTTTAGTGCTACAGGAAAATAGAGATCTTGTTCCAAGCAAAAGGCTGAAGAGATACAATCCCATTGCAAAAAAAAAAAAAAAATCCCAATTAAAGTGAATTCTTGGCTTTATATTAAGTGTTGGAATTGTGAAGCACAGTCACATTCTAGAGAGTGGTTCAGTCCCAAAAGAAACAGAGTTCTGGGTGACCAATGCCAAATACAAAGTGTGAGCAGTTATGCTCCAAGCTGCTAGTTAGTATAAAGTTGGTGTAATTCTGTTTATTAAATACTTTTACCACAAGTGTGTACCAGCAATGACTGGGGTACACAGGTATCAAGCATGGGAGGAAAATACAGAAGGTTTTTATGTAGAGCACTGGTTCTGTTCTGAGACTATGTTTAATGAAGGGTTTTCTTGGGTTGTGTTGCAGCATTTGTCACAGAAAGTGATCATGGTAGTAATTCGCTTGTGCATCATTGCTAAGTGACCAGAAGTTGTTCTTTCTGAGGTGTGAAGGATTTGTTATCTCTTTAGTTTTCATAGTTCCCAGAAATAGGTGCCCTTCAGATAACAGCTTTGAGAAGAGGTCAAACAGGTAAGAAAACTTCTTCCCCCAGACCTTGCTCGAAGGGGCAGAAGATAATCAATGTACTGACAATGCATTTTCTTGGAGAACATTAACATATTACCAAAAATGTCCCTTACATCATAGCTTGTGAATTCCTTTGGTGAGGCACAGGAAAAATGGCTTGTTTTGACTTACTATTTCACCTTAACCTAGCTCCAAATATCCTTCCATCATAGCTGATAGCCCATATTTCCGCAGAACAAGAGATGTGCAGACCCCTTGTTGAAATTCCATAAATTCAAGGGCCTCTGTCATGGAAGTTTCATCCTGAGGCCTTCCATACTTATAGCTGTGAATTAAGGCCATCACTGAGCTTTATGAAGTCTATTTTTTTCTTTCAGCTTGCAGAGATTTCCTTCTCTTATTCTGATTCTCTACATTTGCGGAGACTAAAAATGGGGGAGGGTATGTATGTGGAGAGACGAGGTGAGTGTGGATGGGGCTTATTGCAATAACAACCAGTGCCGATATAAGTGAGAAACATGGAAGAATTGGAAGAGGAAAACTGAAACTGGCTGAGACAAATGAGTCTAGGGATGGAGAGAACAGAAATGAAATTTAGACTTTGACAGCAAGTCCATAGGGATAGACTGGGTTTTGTTCAATTAAAAGAGACATAACTGTATGAGGTGAGGAATGAAGGCAGGAATGGAGAGGCAATGAAAATGAGACAGAGATGAATAGTCAAGTGTGGAGAAGATAGAGGTCTGAGTCAGGGTTGTCTGTGGTGGGACGGAGCAGAATGCCAGAATTAAAATTTTCTCCTTTGCTGCACAACCTTGATTCCTCCCCAGAACAGGTGCATCCTGTGGGGAAAAACGGTCCATCATGTGATTGAAAGCAACAGCAGGATGCAAACACAAGGCACTGAATTCAATCTGCACCAACAGCCTTAATTCCAGCATTGCCTTACAAGGCAATGGCTTGGATTTTCTACTTTAATATTGCTTTCTTCACTCTTCTGGTCTTATATGCTTTGTATGTTTAAAGTGTCTTCATGAAATTTAATTAGAAAATTTGGTGTGTGAAGCAAGTGATGCAATACTGATGATGGGGTAACCTGTGGAGAATGGTAGGCTGTTATCATTCAATTCTTGTGCCAAAATCTATCTCCAGATTACCCAGATGTAAATGGCTGTTTGATCTTTCTGCCTGAGGAATCAAAGGCAACTTTGGCAAAGGGACTTGTAAAACAGATGATTCACTGGTTCCACATAGCAGTCAAAGTGCCTTACTCTTGGAGTCCAGGATAGCTGGGCTGGATCTTAAAATGTGGTGGGAGTGGCATTACAATGAAACTGTTTTCTGAGCCAAAGGCAGATGAGTAAGTGCTAAAGCAAAGCTCTCTACTTTCTGTGTCATCCTAGTCTTTTTAGGTCTCTTGCCTGCTTATGTAGAAGAGAAATCACTTCTGTGGAGAAACATGACGTGAAAATAATGCTGATTAAACAGTCATGTCTGAAAAGATGAAGGAAGTCAAGTTACCCATCAACGAAGAGGTAAATCTCTTTTGAGGTTCATTTACATTCAGATTTGTTTTAATTATGGTGTTTCCTGGACTGAAGAAATGCAAGAGCACAGTGAGGGGAACTGGGCCACTCTTTTATACAGCTCTGTCACCTTACCCCTCATTTGTTAGTAATGTGCAGAGGAGCTCCTCTCTCTTCATTTTTCTCCATTGATTGAAATGCCCTACAAGAAGTTCCAAATGGTCTCTCTTATCCAGGAACTGGAAGATTTAGACTCTTTTTTTTGAATATTTAAGTCCAGGTAAGCTTTCTGAATGTGATTGTCCTATGTACCTTAGGACACCTTGGACCTAAAGACAGACTTTGCTTGTCTCTGGTGAAGTGACTGTGCTTATTCACCCTCGGTTTTCTTGTGGTTAGAGGGCAGGAATTTTCTTGGAATCCCTAGTCTTGTCAATCAAAAAGAATGAGTCAATTACCAAAAAAGTAGCTGTATTATTGCTTGAGTATATTTGAAGGTTTGTGTTTTCAGTTCTGTGGCTTCTAAGCCTTTCCACTGCACGTGAATTATCTCTTCACATTTGTTCTGCCACGAAGACAAGACACTTGTGGTTTTTTTACCAAAGAAAACTGTAATTCCCACTTGCAACAGGACAAAAGGTAAAGGGCACAAACGGAAATACATGGAATTCCATCTGAATGCAAGAACATGCTTTTTCAATGTGGGGGTGGTCAAACACAGGAATAGGTTGCTAAGATTTGTTGCAGAGCCTCCATCTGTAAAAATACTGAAAAACCATCTGGACATGGCAACCTGTTCTATCTGGCCCTGCTTGAGCAGGGCAGTTGGACAGGAGGACCTCAAGCCTCACCTATTCTGTCATTCTGTGATCCAGGAACTGCAGGTTCCAGAAAATGGTAAAAACCTTTTGCAGCTTGTAGCTGAGCCCTCTCACTCAGCTTGCTTGGAAGCAGTTTTCTAGTTGCAGCCTACCAGTATGGTCCTTCTCACATCACTTCTCCTCTCAGGTCAGGCACTCTCCTTCTCTTTTCTCTGTGTCCTGTGAACACCTACACTTGTAAAACATTCCTGAGAAGCTGGTGTGCTATTTTGCAATTGGCTCCACTGTTGGAGCAGCAGCATCTCTTTGCAGCTTCTTTTCAACTTCACTGAAAACTGCTGTTACATGGCAATATAATTTGTTTTCCTGACAGAGAGGGATTTGTTCCCAAAATGTAGCCTCCAACCTCTTACAACAATAGCAATGATACTGCTAGTCATTTACTTTGCTTCCAGCTACTTAACTAAGCCATGTCATTCAAGCAGACCTGCAGTACCTGTAGAATAGTATAAAAGTAGGTACACTACTTGTATGGCCTATATATTTTAAAAACAGACAATGGACAGTTTAGCATTCATGCAGAAAAGTGTTTTATTGTAGTGAAGTCACACAGGACAAAAAAGTGTCCTTGCTTCCTGATTCAAGGCTATGCTGAGCCATAAAAACACATTGCACTTCCAGTCATATTTACAAGTTTATAAGGACAACACCTAGTATTTTTGGGTTTGTTTTTTGTTTTTTGGGTTTGGTTTTTGGGTTTGTTTTTGTTTTTTAAAGAGCTTGAACTGTTTAAAGCTGGAATCCAGAATGTTTCCTTACAGGAGTTTTTGGGTTTTCTTTTGTCTGCTTCATAAAAGCAAACCTGAAGATGGAATGGCAGTAGGTACAGGGGGTTCAAGGAAGAATGGTCTTAATGACAGAACAGGTCTTCACCCTTTAGGGCAACTGCCAGCCCACTTCTTAATGCAGCAAATCAGCAAAGCATCAGCCTGGCACACACATAACAAATGATATGGAGTCTGTGACCATACAGAAAACAAAAAGAAGGTGGGACAGGTTTTGAACCTGCCAATCTTTTAATTGTCTTTTCAGGGATACAAATACAATATGGTTTATCATATACTAACTAGTCTTCCCACACAAAAGGTTATGTACAACATAATCACATTTTTACATAATGATATACAGGTCTTCACCACCACCTCCTCTTGTGGTGAAAGAATGTCACATGTCAAGCTGACAGACATTTCAGGAAAAAAAAGTTCATGCAGAGATAGCTTATTCTTGGTATCTTGAAAGTAAAATCTTACAAAGGATGAGTAAGATGTCTATTTTTACAGTATTTACTTTGTACAGTGTGAAGAGGAAGGACAGGCTTTTTACACATAGGATTCCTTAGCATACTGGACCTGGTCTACTTCAAAAACTGGCTGGCTGCACCTCTGAGCCATGTACTCAAGTTTGTTCTTTTGACAGGATTCAGACATGGCTCTCAATCGGTAGACTCCTGGGGTCACAGGTAAGCTCACACGAGAGTTTACTCCCACAGTGACACTGAAGGTTTCGGTTTCCACATCAGAATCCTTCATTGCAGAAACTCTGGCACTGCGTAGATCCCTTAGAGCCATATATGCTGTGTCCTGTGCACTGCTGCTGCATGGATGAGGCAGCAGAACATCCTGGTTTGACACTGCTAACCTCATAGTTTGAACTGTGAGATTGTGGGAGGCTACTTTAGTGGTCAGGCAGTTTTTAATAGCCTCTTCATAAGAGGGTGGTCTTCCTGGATTCCTCTGGTCTACCTCTCTGAACACTTCATCAACTGACCTGAAACGGGGCCTTTGCCAATACTCCACAGGTTTGTCATCATTAGGACTGTTCTCCTGGACAATTCTGCAGGAGAACTGATCTTCTTTCTTTGTGAAACTGTCTCTCTGAAAAAAGAAGTTTTTTCCAGGCCCCCAACTCTGGGTTTTTATTAGTGTTTTCGTGCGATTTGCAAAAGAGAACGACATGGAATGTTTTTTGATCTCTCTGATAGGTGTACTGCAGTCTTCGGTGGCCTTGGTGGAAAAGGACTGGGGCCTATTTAGAAAGGTTTTTTTGGGACTAGAGGGTGAAACTACTGGGGAGCTGGTGAAGACTGAGCCATCAGAGCTCTCCAGGGAGCAACTGGAGGATGTTTTGGGTAGAGAGTCAGTTGATAATTGTGAAGGTAAGACTGCAAGCCGTTTCTCCAGTGCCTCCAACCCCAGCTGTTTCTGCTGAACTGGAAAACTGTCCTCACTTTTGTTTAGCTTCTGTTTCCTTATTGTGTCATCAAGGTGGTTATGGAAGGACAGGTCTGACTCCGAGTACCTCCTGTCCATTGTGCTGATGTCATGTCTGAAACTAGTCAGTGAAGAGGCAGATACGTGTGTTGGATGCCTTCTGCTCACAGTAGCATTCCTCTCTTTCAGCTGCTCCATCTCAGAGGTACAGGGGCTGCCTTCAGCTTCAGGATCTGGGCTGTCATAGGCAGAGTCATTCTGATGAGCAGCACATAGTTGTTCTGTGGTGAGAAACCAACCAAACATTAGTTTTCACAGACCAGCTGAGGATAAAAGAGAACTATATGGAAAGAATTCCTGCAGAAGAGCACTGCAACCATCTTGAACCCTCTACAAGTCTGTGTGTTTCTACATATATATTCACATATCAAATTAAAGAATTAGTCTGTGATATCCCCAGTCTGTTCTCATACCTGTGGAGCTGTCTGTGTGCTCCAGTGACTCCTCAGCCAAGGCGCAGACAGGGAAAGCAATATTCTTCTCAAATATTTCTGAGCAGTTGTTTATGAGGAACTCCACCAACACTGTCACCTGCGCACAGAAGAGAGCTCATTTCAGTCAAAAGGGATGACCACATACTGAACAGGCTTTCTTGCCTGGCGCTGCAGACAAATGGATCTGCCCCAATACAGACAAAATGCCATCAGCCACAGCTTTGGCCTCACTGCCCAGGGGGCCCACAGGTGTGTTTCCTTGTCCTCTGCATGCAAAGTATCCAGGAGCTGTGCTGTGATGTAGGGGGCTGTGGGGCAGCTGCTGCTTTTGCTC